>VDFB02373365.1:83338131-84082348 GCA_007258455.2 Sequoia sempervirens
TTTAAGGTGTTTGGAAGAAAATGTTATATTAAAAGAGATGATGAGAACCTTGGAAAGTTTGATGCAAGATGTGATAAAGGTATTTTCCTTGGATATTCAACTAATAGAAAATCTTATAGATGCTTCAATAAAAGATTGAGAAAGATTGTTGAAAGTGCAAATGTGAAAGTTGATGAAGATATGCACAGATCAGTTGAGAGAAGTGAAGTTGAACCGGATGAGCCTATTTGTGGAAAAGTATTAGAAGAGAATAATGAAGAAGAAGAACAAATTGAAGAAGAAGTAGCTCCAGAACTTGCTTCTAAGACCCCTAAATATGTACAGAAGAATCATCTTGAAGAATAGATAATTGGAGACAAAAGTGAAGGTGTAAAGAGAGGGAGCAAAGTGGTAGCATTTGAGGTAAACTTGTGTTTAATTTCCAAGATAGAACCTAAAACATTGTGTGAAGCATGCAAAGATGCGAATTAGGTTAGAGCAATGAAAGAAGAATTATAGTAGATAGAGAAAAATCAGACATGGGAACTGGTTCCTAGACCTGTAAACAAGAATGTAATTGGTACAAAGTGGGTGTTCAGGAATAAGCTGAATGAGAATGGTGAAGTAGTAAGAAACAAAGCAAGGCTTGTGTGCAAAGATTATTCACAAGTAGAAGGAATAGAATTTGAGGAGACATTTTCCCTGGTGGCAAGAATGGAGGCTATTTAGATGTTTTTGGCATTTTCTACTCACAAAGATTTCAAGGTATACTAGATGGATGTTAAGTCTACATTCCTGAATAGAGAATTGGAAGAAGATGTGTACATGGAACGACTAGAGGGATTTCTATTATCAGATAAAACAGACATGGTCTATGAGTTGAAAATGACATTGTATGGACTTAAACAAGCTCCTAGAGCATGGTATGCAAGGTTGGACAGGTATTTGACCCAACAAAGGTTCAAAAAAGGTTTCATAGACAATATTCTCTCTTTCAAGGTTGAAGGAATCAAAATGCTAATAGTGGTTGTGTATGTTGATGACATTATCTTTGGAGGAAATGAGGGTATGCATAAAATATTTGTAGTGGAGATGCAAAAATAGTTTGAAATTTCCATGATTGGTGAGTTGAATTTCTTTCTTAGACTTCAAGTGAATCAAACTGATAAAGGAATATTCATTTCACAATCAAAGTATGTTAAAGAGCTGCTGAAGAAGTTTGGAATGGATGAATCCAAACCGATTTGTACCCCTATGGTGACCGGATACAAGCTGAGTAAAGATGATGATTCTCCTAAAGTTGATCAGAGCATGTATAAATCTATGATTGGTGGACTATTGTATCTTACTACTACTAGACTAGATGTCATGCATACAATATTTTTGGTTGCTAGATTTCAAGCAGAACCTAAAGAAGCACATGTTATGGCTATGAAAAGAATATTTAGATGTCTAAAAGGCACTCTGGATTATGGCTTGTGGTATCCTAAGGATACTAATTTCACCCTGAGTGCTTACACTGATGCAAATTGGGTTGGTTGTGTGGATGACCAAAAGAGTACAAGTGGTGGTGCGTTCTTTCTTGGAGGAAGATTGGTTTCATGGCTAAGCAAGAAACAAGATTTGGTTTCTTTATCCACTACAGAGGCCGAGTATATTGCAATAGCATCTTGTTGCACACAGGTATTATGGATGGATCAGACATTGAAGTACATAGGAGTGATGTGATGAGCCTATCCCTATCTTTTGTGATAATACAAGTGCTATAAATATTTCAAAGAATCTGGTAATGCATTCAAGGACAAATCATATATCTATCAGATATCATTTCTTAAGAGAGAAAGTATTGGAGAATGAAGTCAAATTGGAATAGTGCCTACAAAGGATCAGATTGCAGATATATTTACTAAGGCTCTTCCAAAGGGTAATTTTGAGTATCTCAGGGAGAAGTTGGGGGTTATTTCCCCTTCTTATTTGAATTAGATGCACATGGAGGTGCATTAGTCTAGTAGACCTATAGATTCCTCATTTGTCTCGACTGATGAATGGGTCTACTCCTCAAGGGGAGTGGGAAGTATCAATTTTACAGTATGAGATGTGTGGGTGCACTCCTAAGGGGGAGTGATAAGAAATTTTTTGTTCTTTTCCATTGATTTCAAAGGGGGAGAGAGAGAGTCATGTGTTTCCATCAATGACAAAGGGGGATATTGTTGCAACTATGAGTGAGTTTGTTGGTGTTGTCATTGATTTTTTCAGTGATATCAACATAGTATAGGTTGTTGTAGAGAAAGAGATCAAGTGATTACAGGTGGTGCATGTATAGTTAAGATACTATTGGAATGTTGTGAGTACATGGAGGTATCTTTATGGTGTTGCAAGTGTGCTAATATGATGAGTTACCAAGTGCTTTTGAGAAAATTAATAAATAGAGAAGTCAGAATTGTGTGTGTGTTCATAATGTGCTTCGGTATGTGCTCTGCATTTATTTTTTGTTGATCCTATGCTTGTGTGGATTGAAAGTTTTTTTTATGGGAATCCATGGGTAATATATCCTAGATTGTAGCTTCTGGTTTGATGTAGAGTGAAATTTGTGTTCACCAGTTTGTGATTTGGTCTAGAAGAGTTGTTTGTTTGTGGACTAGGAGAAATGTATCTACTTCAAAGTCCTCCACTAGTTGATTTTAGGTCTTGCGGATCTGGATGAAGGCTTGTAATGGTTTCATCTATGCTATGTCGAAGGAATTCATGGTTTGGTGCTCTGAAAGATTAGTTTCAAAATTGTTGTATGTGTCTGTATAGTCTGGATGAGCTAATGGAAAGTGTTTTGTGTATGAAGGTTGTTGCATTTGTTGTATATGAATCTAAAGGTATCTAAGATGTGTTCTAGTGTTTGGTGAAGCGTGTTATGTGGTCCTCATGTTATCTTCTTGTTGCGGGAGCGTGTACTTCAAATTTCATTGGTGTTTGCATTAGGTTTGGCCGACCTGGTGTTTACACATCATGCAAAGGATAAGTATCAATTAAGGAAGCATGTGATTGATCCGAGATGTTTTTGGGTCTTGGTTAAGTGTTGGTTTTTTCCTCTCTCACTCTCTTCCACCGTGGGAATGTTGAGTTGCCAGCCTAATTTGAATTTTTAAAATGAAGAATGTGGAGCCAACCTTGGAGAAAGTTTCTAAGGTTGAAGATGGTATAAATATAAGGCAAGATGTTAAGCATTGTAACAAAGAAGCCACAAGTTTGAGAAGAAAGAGTGTGCGAAAGTGAATTGAGGTAGTAGTACTTTAATGTGTTAGATTCCTAAAAGCAGTAAGCTAATGGTGTCTACAATTTTCTGAGCAAGGATGCAAATGTGTGGGAGTTGTTGTGGTGGATCTTTTGTTGCATTGAGAAAGTGTTCTCTGTGTAACATTCTTATTTCTATCTTTCTGTATCTGTAGGCAGTGAGCCTCCTTGTTGGACAGTGATTCCTATCTTGGGCAATGAGTCCTTTGGTAGTGAGCCTCTTTGTAATTGGTTTTGCAATTACTTTATATTGTGAGTTAATCCTCATTGTAGTTTTTCCCTTATTGGGTTTTCCACATAAATCAAGTGTTTCTTGCATTGATATTGCTTTCTGTTATTTGCATTTCATGTTCATACTTAATAATGGATTAAAGTGGATGTGAAGTTAATAATTATTTTTGATTTTTTTTTGAGATTGGTGACAACTGATTCACCCCCCCTCTCAGTTGTCTTGCGCATTTCAATAGGTAGTTGTGTCAAGTTGTCTCATGTCATAAGATTAAGACACTTATCATAATATTATGACATCTCTTGTCTCACCTTGGCTATATAACCAAGGCGTCTCTATTACATTTGTACATGGACTCTTTTTGCATTCATTGATAGGAATACCATTTATTCTTGTCACATTGATTTTTTGAGTATTTTGTGCTTTCCATAGGCCTTTAGATCATGGGTGGCTATCTCCATAGCCAAATATTACAAATATGAATAATTATATACCACTCTTCGTACCCACAACAAAATTTCTATTGCCCCTATGTGCACCATTTCTTTATAAGTTTTGGTAGGACCCAAGGCTATTGATGTGTCATTTGTTGTGATCCCAAAGTATGGCCTATTCAAAGTTAGGCTAGGCATTTTGTGGCTGCCCTCTATGAATGACATTTCTTCTATAGTCCATAAATGCTTAAAGTTCTAGCACAAAGCTGTTGTGCATGTGGTACATGAAACTGGCTATAAACTATTAGTGTCATGTGGGGGTTTCTCTTTGGATAACTTTTGGCTTGCTCTAGTCAGATCTATCCCTTAGAGGGGATATTTTTTATATAGAGAGCTTATGTTAAAATATAAGACTGGGGGCACACTACCTAAATTTAGTTATCTAGTGTCTTTGTATGCTATTTCTATGAAGACCTATATGATAGTGTAGTAGCAAGCTACTTTTTTGGCCCTGTCAAGAGGGAAGGAGAAGCTTGCTCATGATCTAGAGACTTCTCCTTCTACATCTTCTACTATGTCTACTTCTGTTGGAATTGTGTGCCTAAATCATCACAGGATGTAACCTCTAAGAGAGTCAAGTTGGTGTGGCATATATTGTGTTTGGCCGACTACTAGCTATTTTGAATCTTGTTGAAATGCCCTTGTCGCTATGATTTGGTTTCGATCTTGCCAAATAGAACTATTGCTATGAAAAGAAGCATTCGCTATGACCTTTTGTCGAGTGGAGACCTCTGGCCGACAGTATGCTCTTATCAGGCATCGGGGAAACAAAAGGGTCTCGGGGAGAAGTCCTAGCGACTAGTGAAAGTCTCACTAATAGCATATGGCTATCGAGGTAATCACAAGGGCTTCGGTAAGATGTCCCAGCGAGAATGAAAGGTCATGACGACGGGGAAAATCTTGGAGTCATCAGAGTAGCTCAAGGCAATTGGTATGATGTCCCAGCAACAATGGAGAAGTCTCGGTGACAGTGCTTTGGGTCTTCGCAGTGACTCAAAAGACTTCGGTGTGAAGTCTTAGCGACTTGGAGGAGTCTCGTCGATAATAGTATGGCCTCAGAGTAACTCGAGGGTCTTAATGAAAGGTCTTGGAAAATGTCAAATGTCTTGCTGACTCAGTAAGACATGGGTGCTCAATGTGAGGTTTCGGTGAAAGAAAAAAAACTTGCCGATTGGTGATTGGGGCGCTCGATATGACTTAGGACCTCGATATGAAGTCCTACGAAAGCGATGAGTCTCGCCGACTGGTGGATGCTTTGAAACAACATGAAGACTCGGTGAGAGGTCTTGGTGAGAGCAAAATGTCTGGCCAACAAAAGACTTCGGGGTAGCTTGAAGGCATTGGTATGATGTCTTGGCAAAGAGTGATTGTCTTGCTGATGGGAATCCTGATGTCAGTTTAACGTCTCAGCAAAAGTGATAAGTCTTGCTGACTGTTTGGTGCTTGGTATGACTTGAGAGACTTTAGTATGAAGTCTTGGAGAACTGTAATTGTCTTGTCGATGGAAAAGCTAACATCGATATGACCTTTTGAACTTTGGTATGATGTCTCATTGAATGGTGATTGTCTCGCCGATGAGAATGCTGAAGTCAATGTGACTTGAAGGCTTCGGTGTAATGTCTGGGCGAAGAGTGATAGTCTTTCCGATTGATGAAATCTTCAGAATACCTTGTGATCTTTGGTGTGAGGTCTTGGAGACATGGCGAAGTCTTAGCGATAGCTCTCTGGACTCAATGTAACCTCTTGCTGATAAGTATGTCTCTTGGTGACAACGTGTAAATGGGTCTTGTGGCATCGGGGAGACACTTCTTATGTATCATGGACATGTGACACAAGATGATCATTGTTGACCGAGTGAAGACTATCCGATGTGGTGCGATGTGGACCAATCCGAGAAAGCAGGATGTGAACCGTTTGCTATGAAATCGTTGCAACCGTTTCTATGTGGAAAGGGAAAACTCTACACAAGGAAGTGGAAACATCTTCATGAGGATGATGATGTTGAGCTTGAGATTATTTTCTGACTATTAAGAAAAAATGCATATATGTATGCATTGGACATTCTGGAAGGTGGTGTTGATAAGCCAAGGAGCTGAAGAGCCGAGAGCCAGAGAGATAGCAATAGAGAGAGGATCAAGTGGCTGGCCAAAAGGCCGAGGCCATGAGGTCGAAGCAGAGGAAGAGATCAGGTAGTGTTATGCTCGAATCTCTTTTGATCATGAATGCCATGGTTGATCTCTCAGGGAGAGTTTTCTACCAGATTGTATCCAAAATGAACAAGATGTAATCTCTGAAAAGGATAAGAGCTTGAAACTGTATTGTAACTTTTTGTTGCTGAATAATACAATGGCTCGAACTTTGGAGAGTGGGGTTTTCCCCACGTAAAATATTTGTGTTCTATTTTCTATAGTATCGTTCATTTGTGTTGTTGCTTGTTGTTGAATTCACATGTGTTTTTATTAGAAGGATTAATGTGGGAAATAAACTGTCTATTTTCACTTTAGGACATAGTAGTACGTGTCTTTGAGGCAACCTAATCAAAATTAAAGTTATCAAAGGCACTACTATTTGGAGTTTTATAAGGTGCACTCAATTGATTTCCTAACAAGTGGTATCAGAGCCTTCTTTTGGTTGCTGGTTCTGGGTATTTCTCTTGTGAAGATTTCTTAGCTTGATAGGCTAGAAGAGATTTGGAGGAATGGACCGATGTATTGATCCTTTGGTGAGTAGAAGTCTTGTGGTATTCAGAGACAACATGCAGCTTGAAGGATGGTGGAGATGGAGAAGGGAGTTGATCATGTTTCTTTGATGTGATCTGTGTCTCCTGGCTGGTAGCGGTTTAACCTTGGAGTATGAGGTGGATTTCTATGCTTCATGGCTATGTAGCAGTAAAGCTTTCATATTGGGTGTCTATGTGACAGGCTCTTGGGTGATATGGAGAAGCCTAGTTTGTTTCTTAGCCATGGAAGAGATTTCTTATGCTAGGTGGTGGTTCCTGGTGTTGGAAGGAACTGTTTCCTATTAACCTTGAATGCTTGAAGGCTATGGAGCTAATCATTAGATAATTTGCAAGCTTCTGAAATAGCCTTTCTCTCTTTCTCAGATGCATGTACATGTTGGTGGTTTTAGAGTTGGTCTGAAAGGGACCTAGATTCTCCTAAACTATTGTTTTCCTTTCTAAGGATGTTTTGTACTTGCATGGCTCTATGGTTTTGCGGGTTTTACATGGTTAAGAAAAACTTGTGACCATGTGGAGTTGTTGTTAAGCTATTGTCTAGACACTAGTTCTTTGGGGTGTTGCTGGATAAGATAGTTGCAGTTCTGCATGCATGCTTGGTGCATGGTTTGAGGAGGTATGATTTCTTCTCTGCATGGGAGTGTTAGTACATGATTCATCACTCAACATTCCTGTGGTGGTGCTTGTGGGTTCCTTGATTATGGTGCTCGTTGTGGACACGATTGGAAAATTAGATTTGGTGTGATCTGGTGTTTGAGTCATGTTGTCTATGTGATTATTCTCTTTGATATCTCAGTTTTTCATTTCCAATGTGATGATGGGTTTGCATGTTTCTGTTGAATGGATCTACGGGTTGTGCAATGTTGTGGGTTTTCTTTACCTACATGGTTGTTGTGAGACAACTTGGAAGTGGACTGTCTATATCCATGAGGTTGATTCATTGTTGGTGCAAACTTGTTAGCTGACCTTGTCAGTGGTCACTTGTGCATTGGTGTGGTGTTTTGAGATGAGAGGATGGATACTATTGAGTACCTGAATAGTCGGTAATGGGAACCTGTAGTAGGTGGTCATGATGCTTGGAGAGCTTGGGTGTCATGTTTTAGTGCGAGCTTTAGCAGTGACTGTGGATTCATCACATGGTGGTGAATGGTCTTCTTTAGTGTTGCAGATGTTTCTTGGGAGAGCTCTTTGATCCTATTGCTGCAAAAGGGTTTCTTTTACATTTGCATGGAAATTACTTGAATATGTGCAACATCTTGGAACCATACAGGACACTTGGAGTCTTTGGTTGAGGTGTTGGTGGTGCTTGACAGGTGATATTGGTTTTTTGAGTCTATTTGTTGTATGTCATGGTATACTCTTGGTGCACTGGAGTTTTGGCATTGTGCAATGTACTTGAGACAATGGTGAGGTCACTTGAAGCAAGGAATATCCTATTGGAGCTTTGACAGTGGTCTGGTAATTCTTTGTGTATTGGGTGCTTTGATTATTTGTGTGGTACTTCGTGATAGTGCAGTAATGCAGTTGAAGTTTAGCATGAGATGATCGGTTGCTAGTACTCATGGGTACATGAAGAATAAGGTGAGGCTATTTTTCTCTTGTGAGAGAAGTGTTGCTGCTTGTTATTCTTGTTAAATTTTTTTAGCAGAAAGTCCAAGAAGCCTACACCTTGGTTGAACATGAGTTCAATAAGAGACCTATGAGGAGATTTCTCTTGGATTAGTCATGATGACTTGTATCTTGAAGGAGTATTCTCGTTCCCACTCTTGGTCTACTCGATAGTTTATCTGAAAGGTATTTGGCCCATTGTATTTTTCAGATGGGTTTTATTAAGTTCACTTTCATGATATGGATCTTGAATTGTTGTCTAATGGTTTTGGAGGCTTCATAGTGGAAGTTGTATAGTTTTGTTTTATCTCCTTGTTGCTAATGAGAATCGGTAGGAGATGTTGTATGGGCTGATTTCCTGAAATGGGAAATGAACTGGTTTGATCTTCTTTGAGATGCTTACATCCATGTTGGTTTTAAAGTCGGTTTGATCTTGGTGATTGAACGGATGAATGTTGTTAAGGCTTTTCTTTTAGGATGTGAAGAAGATCATTCTTGACACAGCTGGCTGTTAGAAGTGTATGTAGGAAGATGTTCTATAGGAAGATGATGTGCATAGGTTCTCTCCGTGGCCGTGGAGGTTTATAGTGAGAGAAATGTTTCTTCTAGTGTTGTGTTGCAGGTTGTGCATATCATTTTGGATATTTCCTTGGTACTACATGGTTGAATTTTCTATGTGCTGTTATTGGTAGACTTGCGATGCCTTTGATCTTAAGATCTGGATTACTCAAGTAGTGGGAGTTCCTGTATGTGTCTTGTCTTCTTCAACTGGTTGACACTTGGAGCTTGTATTTTTTGTTAATGAGTTGGTTATGGATTGGTATAAGTTTACTAATGGTGATACCTCTGAGGTATGTGAGATTGGATGGTATAGCACGAGCTGTGGGTGCTATTTCTAGTCGTGTGGGTTATCAGTTAGATGGAAGCAGTCAGTCTGATTGTTGTTCTAACTGATGTTTAGTTTCTTGTTTCTGGATAATGACTTCACTATTGTGTTCTAATTGAAGCTTTGAAGTTGAAATTGCTTTTGTATAGCATTTGAGCACAATGAAGTGGTAGTTGTATCTTGTTGATGGTATCACTGGGATCTTTTGCTTGTGTTCATTGGAATGGTGCTTATACACCTTGTCTTTGTATCCTTCTTCCACAGGTGGCATGTTGGAAGATGACAGGATTGTTTCCTGAATGGTGAACATCTTGGATGTTGGAGCTAAATTCTTGATGGAGCATGAGAGCATGTTGAATTCTATGTGGTTTCTTAGAGGGCTATGATCGGTTGCTTTGTTGGTCATTGAGTTGTAGTTGGATTCCTAGTCTTTGTTGCAGATTGTCTTGTGGACTATTATCTGTGGAGACTTGTTGGTCAGGTGTCTTGAGTATTGCGGGGTCTGAATTGGTGGAGCTAGTGTGATCCTAGTTCCTAGTTGCTTTGGAGGCGCCTATGTGATTTTTGTCAAGTGGGAGATTGTTGGAATTGTGTGCCTAAATCATCGCAGGCTGTAACCTCTAAGAGAGCCAAGTCGATGTGACATATGTTGTGTCTGGCCGACTACTAGCTGTTCTGAATCTTGTTGAAATGCCCTTGTCGCTGGACTTGGTTTCGGTCTTGCCGAATAGAACTATCATTGTGACAAGAAGCATTCACTATGACCTTTTGTCGAGTGGAGACCTCTGGCCGACAGTATGCTCTTATCAGGTGTCAGGGAAACACAAGGGTCTCAGGGACAAGTCCTAACAACTAGTAAAAGTCTCACCGATAACATATGGCTATTGGGGTAATCACAAGGGCTTCGGTAAGATGTCCCAGCGAGAATGAAAGGTCACGCCGACAGGGAAAATCTTGGAGTCATCGGAGTAGCTCAAGGTGATCGGTATGATGTCCCAGCAATAATGGAGAAGTCTCGATGATAGTGCTTGGGATCTTCGCGGTGACTCAAAAGACTTTAGTGTGAAGTCTTGGCAACTTGGAGGAGTCTCGCCAATAATAGTATGGCCTCAGAGTAACTCGAGGGTCTCGGTGAAAGGCCTTGGCAATGGTCAAATGTCTTGTTGACTCGGTAAGACATGGTTGCTTGATGTGAGGTTTTGGAAAAAGATAAAAGTCTTGCCGACTAGTGATTGGGGCGCTCGATACGACTTTGGACCTCGGTATGAAGTCCTGGTGAAAGCGATGAGTCTCACCGATTGGTGGATGCTTCAGAACAACATGAAGACTCGGTGAGAGGGCTTGGCAAGAGCAGAATGTCTGGTCGACATAAGACTTTGAGGTAACTTGAAGGCATCGGTATGATGTCTTGGCGAAGAGTGATTGTCTTGCTGATGGGAATCCTTATGTCGGTATAACATCTCAACAAAAGCGATAAGTCTTGCTGACTATTTGGTGCTCGATATGACTTGAGAGACTTTAGTATGAAGTCTTGGAAAACTGTGGTTGTCTTGCCAATGGAAAAGCTAACATCGATATGGCCTTTTGAACTTCGGTATGATGTCTCATCAAATGGCGATTGTCTCGCCGATGAGAATGCTAAGGTCAATGTGACTTGAAGGCTTCGGTGTAATGTCTAGGCAAGAGCGATAGTCTTGCCGATTGATGAACTCTTCAGAATACCTTGTGATCTTCGGTGTGAGGTCTTGGCGACATGGCAAAGTCTTAGCAATAGCTCTCTGGACTCGATGTAACCTCTTGCCGATAAGTATGTCTCTTGGCGACAATGTGTAAATGGGTCTTGTGGCATTGGGGAGACACTTCTTGTGTCTTATTGACATGCGACACAAGATGATCGTTGTTGACCGAGTGAAGACTGTCTGACATGGTGTGATGTGGACCAATCCAAGAAAGTAGGATGTGAATCGTTTGCTGTGAAACCATTGTGACCGTTTCTGTGTGGAAAGGGAAAACTCTACATGAGTAAGTGGAAACATCTTTGTGAGGATGATGATGCTGAGCTAGATATTTCTTTCTGACTGTTGAGAATGAATGTATATATGTATGCATTGGACGTTCTAGAAGGTCGTGCTGATAAGCCAAGGAGCTGAAGAGCCGAGAGCCAGAGAGATAGCGATAGAGAGAGGATCGAGTGGCTAGCCGAAAGGCCGAGGCCATGAGGTCGAAGCAGAGGAAGAGATCAGGCAGTGTTATGCTGGAATCTCTTATGATCATGAATGCCATAGTTGATCTCTCAGGGAGAGTTTGCTACCAGATTGTATCCAGAATGAACAAGATGTAATCTCTGAAAAGGCTAAGAGCCTGAAACTGTATTGTAACTTTTTATTGCTGAATAATACAATGGCTCAAACTTTGGAGAGTGGGGTTTTTTACCCGAAAGGGTTTTCCCCACATAAAATCTTTGTGTTATGTTTTCTATAGTATCGTTCATCTATATTGTTACTTGTTGTTGAATTCACATGTGTTTTTCTCAGAAGGATTAATGTGGGAAATAAATTGTGTCTGTTTCTACTTTAGGACATAGTAGTACGTGTCTTTGAGGCAACCTAATCGAAATTAAAGTTACCGAAGGCACTACTATTTGGAGTTTTATAAGGTGCGCTCCATTGATTTCCTAACAACTTCTACTTTCTGACCTGTGGTGGCATCCTCAATTCTTGCTCATGTGCCTTACATGGGGAGTTTGATGGTGCTCGCATGGAAAAAGGTGAAGCACCAAGATTTTCAATTGCCTATTTTTCTAACAGTTCCTTGATTCACTATCTATGGCAAGGAGAGAAGCATTCTCGTGGGGTTGTTCTTGCATCTTGACCTCCATAGCCTTTGATTGTTCTTCCACCTATTCCTCAAGAAGTGAATAGGAAGAGGCTTGCCACCATGGATCTTATGTCTATTTATCCTTCTATTGTTGTTTCTACTTTTGTGCCTCCTCCTCTTGCTCCTACTCAAGAGACCACCCTTCCACAAAAAGAGGTTGTGAAGGATACTCTTGTATTTGAGCAGCAACCTTTGGCCTCTTCTCAAACCACATCCTCCAATGCTTGCAGCCAATAGAACTAGCTTGCACGTGAGAACAAGCGTAGGAAAAAGGCTCTAGCCACAGAGCATGTCACCTCATAGAAGATCAAGGGGGAACCATTTGAATCTATTTATGCATCTTATTATGTTGTTCCTGCTTTAGTTCCCATTGATTTTTCTTTGCTTCCAGCCCCTCTAGCAGGTCCTGATGATGATCACCCTAAAAGGGTGCAGGTCTTTATTGCTCCCTCTGTGGAGCCTCCTCTTTTGATGTTCCTCCCAGACATCCCTTCCTTTTCACAACCCATTGACATGCCTAATATAATGGCGGTGTTCTTTGCAACTCTATCTTCTTCTTCCTCTTCTTTCGCTTCTTTCATGGTAATTTTTACCCTCCATTGAAGTGTATGTTGGAGGATGACCTCACCATGTGTGATGGTCTTAAGGACTCCCCTTCTTTGGAAGCTAGTTCTATTTTGTCTTGCATCATCCTCATGATGGAGGCAGCCCCCACTTCCCCTGAGTTGGTACCACTCCTCTTCCTGAGGTTAGTAGTGACTGTCAGGTGTTTCATCCTTTCCCCATTAAGTTGAAACAAGGAACTCCTAAAAAGTGCATGTTCAACTTGGTGGATGATATCCCAGGTCTTTCCCCGATCTTTACAAGATCTATGAATTTTACTTCATAGTAACTCAGTGAAGAGGACCTTGAGGGGCATTCTTCCTTGGATCTTGTTGTAGGTGAGTTAGAGGGTACTACCCTTGCTATCCCACCCTTACAGGCTCATCCTCCCTCCCCTTATAATGATCTAGATTGGGAGCAGGATGACTTGCTAATCAATGAAGACTAGGGAAGTGCCTCTTCGACATCTGTAGATTAGATTTGTTTGTGTATTTTTTCCCCCATGCTTGTCTTTTTTATGTTTGTTATCCTACTTGGAGGACCCTTGCTACCATTTTAGGTATTTGGATATAGGCACAAAAATATATCATACATTTCTTCTATTTGTGTCATCATTCTTTTATGTTTCGTAATATTTCTTTTTGATATTAGGGATGATGAAAAGCATTGAGGGCATTTAGGCCATCTTCCATGTTGACCCAATTTTTATTTTTACTTTGTCTTCATGTGCTCTTCTTCATGTTTTGAGAAATTTGGGGATTGCTGACAATTTATATGTATACTATATTATATCTATGAATAATTCTAACCTTGAATTCTTAGATCTCGTTGTCTCTTGATTACTTCATCTCTATCTATCTGCTTCTTGATGTTGTGGTTTCAATGTGTTGTCTCTCAAGTGTGTGAGAACATACCACAGATAAATCCTATCATGTGTTGTGTGCCACAACATCTCTACCTCTCCTTTTTCTCCTTAGAATGGCATGTGCTCTCTGCACATCACACATCATCCTAGGGGGACTATTAGGCTTCTCCAATTTTCAACACGACGAATTCTTTCAAAAGGATTCCTTGGTGTTAATTTTATTTACAATGAATTCCTAGAAAAATAATCCCTTGTTGAAACCTCTCATTTTCCAAAAGGATATATTCTCTGAAAAAGGACTCCCTAATGAAATTTTCTTTCAAAAAGGATCTTGTAAGTAGAAGAGTCTAAAAATTTTTATTTGAAAAAGGAGCACTTTATCTAAAATGAAATAGTATAAAAACTTTTCTTTGAAAAAGGAGCATTCTTTCAAATGGATTCCTTGATGATAGAATCACTTGCAAAAAAATGTGTCTTTCAAATGGAGTGTTCCTTCGAAAGGTCCCCTTGGTGTCTTGATTTCTTGAAGGGCTCCCTACTAAAAGAACCCCTTTCTAAAAATTGATTTATAAAAAAGGATTCCTCGATGTCTTGATGTCTTGAGGAGGATTCCTTTGTGTCTTTTATCTGATATTTGATGTTGCATGTCTTGGTGTCATATATCTTATATCTTGGCCTCTAGATTGGGGGTAGCCTAACTAGACCCATTTTTTTTGTGACTATCCTCCAACACAATTTGCAATAGAATCGAGCTTATCTATCTGATAAGTGTGTGTCTTGTGTCTATTTGATTAGACTATGTCTTATTATGTCATATTGTGTCTTCTTATGTCTTATGAATTGTGCTTATTATGATTTTATTTTTTCCCTAACAAGTTTGTCTATAGCCTAACATGTTTGTGCTAAGATCGCAACTATCTTTGTAGGATCTAAGACTCATGTCAACTTTGCATCTTGGTGGAGGTCCCTCAAGTTCACATCAATGTACGGATCGAAGATCTACTTCCTTGAAAATTTTAGTATATTCTTTTCAACCTCTTTCTACTTTAGCTCTCATATGCATTGACCTATATGCTCGCTAAAGTGGGGGAAAAATTTAATGGTGTAAATTTGCACCCCATGTAATTTCCCATTAATTTACCTTCATTTTAGCCTACAAGTCTGATAATGAAAAATCCTGCCATTTTTGCTTCACTTTTTCCACGTGTTCCTGTTGTCTAGTGTCGATGAAGGGAAATTCTTGTCAAGGATACACATGCATCGCATGGATGTTTATGCGTCGTGCTAGCATCCTGACAAGATTCCTACTTCAATAAATGGTAAAGACATTATGATACTCTATCACCTACAAATGTAACGTCCCTATTGAATGCTGACCATTTAGAATGACTATTTGCCTCTAAATTTTCCATTTGATCTCACTTCTATTAACTTCTTTCACTCTCAAGCTAATTCTTCATTCTAGTAACTCTCTTAATCATTCTAACACTTCATCTTGCTCTATTCTCACTCTCTTGTTGCTACCATCTCCATACTTGGTTTCTACAAACTCTGCTTTCTCTAACACCATTGTTATTGAAGGTTCACGAAGCTCTACCTCCTTGGCATGGTGCTATTATTCTTCTTCCTCTATCACTCTTGAGTGCTTGTAGAAGGGAAGGTGATATTGTGTCTATTTTATTATTTATATTGCTATTCTTGTAGAGTAGCATCCAAGTTGTCATTTCTCTTTACTATATTGTGTCTTTTCTATCTACTTCTTTATTGATTTTCTATAATCTTATTGTCTATTGGCTGTCCATGGAGATGGGAACACCAAAATGGGGACTTTACTGAGGCAAGTTTTGAAACACAACCCAAAAAAATTTCTTGTTACTGTGTGTAGGTGATGTTCAATCACTTGGAGCAAGCTGGAGAACTAGAACTTTAGTAAGTTGGTAGTCTTCTTCTTTCTTTGTCATTTCTCTATTAGAGAAGCTTTCATAGTATTCTTCTTGTTGTACTTTGTATTTTTGTAGATTTTTGTCAACTATAAAACCAAAACATTTAGGTTGTTAGTAGACCTTGTGTGTTTATGGCTGCTACTTGATCCTCTATCTACATAAGATGTTAGTGCATATTTGATACTTCACCATGACACGCTGAAGTCCAATCCTCATGCTGCCATCCTCTAGAAAAGATTCATCTGGTTTTTCTTCTAAGACCTCTATGGTTAGCTCAGCCAATTCCAAAAAAAAATTGTTCTAAGAAGGGAAACAAATCCTTGTTTTCCCTTCCTTTCTAGCTTGTCCCTTCCTTTCCAATTTATTATGTATTCTGAGGTAGTTTAGGGTAGTTCATTCCCTCAGGGTCTTTTGTAACCTGAGATTCTCAGGGATAGTGAATCCCCCTTCTCTATATTTATAACATGAATGTTAAACAAATTTAACCTTACCTTATTTCAAGAATTCATAATTCACCCCTTGGTTCAATTCATCTTTTAGTTTCTCTTAGGTTTTCATGTGTGATGTTATTTGTGTGTGAGTTATCTTCTCAAATATTATATCATAATGATAAGTTTAAGTGCATATTATAGAATAATATAAAAATATAGTTGAGTCATTAATGACATCAACACTAGACAAAAGAGTTGGAGTCCATGTGTCATGCAAAGGTTAAAACATAATTATTAAATGATGCACATTGTTTTATGTGTTTAAGCATAAGACATTCAATTTAAAAATATTTTACCAATCCATAGATTTATGATATAAATTACCTTACTTTGAATTTCACACTTATATACTTTTCAAGGGTTTCTCTAAGCTTCTCTCACTTCCTCTTTTGGTCCTAACTCAATTTATGGTGTGTTTATTTTATTGGAAAAATTGGTTAAGGAAAGATAAATTTTATCAAGTTTAAAAGTTCTCAAACTTACTAAAACTCTAACATAGTGAAAGGTAGAAAATTTTAGGTCTTATATGGGAGATAGAATAACAATCTTCTACACTCTCACTCAAGGAAAAACATAGAGATCTCAATGAAAAGGAGAAATAGATCTTGCAATAGGGCTATCCTAGGGTGTAATTATAAACAATAGAAGGGTTCACCACCAAGATAGGGCTTAGAAAGACTAATGAAATGCACAACCTAATGCTAAAACCTAATGCAATGCAATACTTCACTAAATGACCTAAAAATGCATGTTAAACATAATAGAAAGCTAAGAGATGAAAGGTATGTACTTGGAAACTTGAAGAGGACCAGATGAAGCTCTGAAATATTGAAAATACTAAATTTAATGTTGATTGGGACTCATACGCCAGACTAGGTGATTTAGTCATAGGTTAGGGTTTCTAGGCAAAAATTGGAATCTAGCAGAGATATGTCTTAAACTCCTAAAATCTACAAATTTGACTATAATCAGACTCATACGCTAGAAGTGGTGTATCAGTCCAGTTAGGGTTTTCTAGAAATTCAAAGTTTGATTCTTCTCTTTAATGTCTGCTCTATCCTTTCCACTTGATTTCCAGATCTGAAACTCTGATTTGCAACCTATAGAAGTCTTCCAATGATCTCCAATGCAAGGTGACAACTTTGAAAACTTTGAAAACCTTCTCCAAACTTTCTCTTCAATGTGTCTTCAACCTAGATCTGCAAATTAGACACTAAAGAGAGGGAAAAATGTTTTTTTTAGTGAATAGGGGTTTTCCTTGGTCAAACTCCATTTTGGTATTCAAACCTTGAAATGTTAAAAATTAAATAAGATGAAGGAATGATGAATGAACAAAATGAAATGTTGTAACTCACCAAACCCTAGAAATAAAGTGTTGCAAACATGAAAGAAGTGGATCCAATGGATGTAGATCTTGACTCTTGCTTGAATTTCAAATATCTTGACTTGAATGCTAGCTTGAATCATGAAACCCTACATCACAATTGTTAGCTCAAAAACAAACATGATGCTTGATACTTGAATTATGCTCCAAAACACTTGATAATCAGCCCTTGAATACTCTTGAATGCTCTTGTGAACTCAAATTTTCTATAAGGATCACTTGATTGCTTGCTAGGATTAAAATGAGTGAAATAACCTTGTATTTATACTTGTTTATACCCAATTTCCCAAAATTACAACACTACAAGCCGACATTAGTTTGAGGAGGACACAATCCTGCCAAGAATTTGAATTAAATTTAATTTTGAGCCACACATGATTCATATTACAGAAGTGGCATATGAGTCCCATTAGGAATTAATTATAGGACACATTTTCAAAAATGCTTAGAATGATGTGAAATCGAGATCAAGGCCCTAAAACCTAGGCGAGACTCATACACCCAAGGTGGCGTATGAGTCCCATATCACCAAATCTGGACAACACAACCTAAAAACACCTGAATTATGATTGGATATTGGTTTATGTTGGGATTATCCTTAGAAAGATGCATGAAACGGGGCTTGTGGATGTAAAATAAGGCTAATTAATGCATAAGGAAGCCCAATTAATAATGACAACCCTAGAAAATTTTGAAAGTGTGGAACAATACTTTACAATAGCTTAAATAAGGTACAATTAGGTTCATTTACTTCACAAGGGCCCAAGTCCTAATTTGAGTGTGTTAAACACATTACAACACGAAGTCAAGGCATTGTTAATTTCAAATTAACAAGGAGGACCCAAACAAGTGTGAAAATGTCGCAGACAACATTTTTCAACACTACATTTAGCCCCCACTTTAGTGAGAGGATGAACTTGCTTCAAACTCACACTAAAATAGACAAACTAGCATCAAGAATGGTTTAGTCATATCGATGCTAGTAGGATAGGACAACACCAACCAAGAGGGTTGCGTAAGTCCCCAGGATCGAGATCCTATGACAAAATAACATAGGCACAAGAGAACACACATGAAAAATGACATAAGGAGTAACAACAAGGCACAATCATACACTGCCAAAGACAAGGAGAGAAGAAAAAGTAAAGAAGGGGTGGATCAAGCTTTGACTGTTTGTTCATCATGATGTGGATCAGATCTAGGTAGTTTGTCCAAAAATGCATGCTCACTCTAAGGCAATGAAACTTCAAGATGTCTATTGGGTGAGTATCCAAAGAGGTGAGACACATACACACATGGCCGGCATGCGCTCACACACACACGTGAGTGGCTAAGGGAAAGTCATGACTTAGTTCGGCTTCCTATCCAACCATACCAAATTTATACCTCTTGATAAATTTGATAAGGCACCACACAACAATGAACTTTGAGCTTTATGAGGCAAGAAAATCTCTGTATGCTTGAAACTCGTGAACAAACAAGATGGCTCCACAGGAATGTCAAGTGTGTTATGCAAGGTGGCCATATAACTAAAATTTTATAAATGAAAAATGTAAAGAACATTCAAAGGAGTCTTGCTTAGTTCATGTGAGGTCTTTTACTTAGGAAACATTGTGCCTAGTGTCTCCAAGAGAGGACCAATCAAAGAATAAAATATTCACAACTTAGGGGATGTCATGTGTCGCATCCAACCACTAAGAGGAATGTAATATTTTAAGAGAGATCACACTCTTGAAGGACATCACACATGATGTCACCACAAAGTGAAAGACACATCGCATGAAGAAAGAAGACTACACCATGAAACATGAAATGCAAAAGAATAATGCCAATGTATGTCCCACTTTAAAGAAATTGCTAAACACTATGTTGTGAGAAATTGTTTTAAAGTAGCAAATGATAAATGATAACAATAAAGAGGACATGAGAGCTAACTTGGAAAGCCCTATGCCAAGTCATATGTTTCCAAATAAAGTTGTGTCATAAAAAGGAAAAGAGGGGTTGCCCCCAAAATACATAAGGGATCTATAGATTTGGGGTTAGTATGTTCTTGCTACAATATTTTTAGAGAGCTTAGAAATGCCATCATTCCCCAAATACTCATAGAACTAGAAGAATGACACAAAGAGAGTGAAAACAAAGAAAAAACTTTTGGGTCAATATGGAAGAAAACTGTATGTCTCGACGCCTTGCATCATCCCCAAAATGAAAACACAAGACAAATGAAAAAATAAAGGAAAATATTTTGGGTCAACATGGAAGAGACATGAATGTCTCAACGCCTTGCTTCATACCCAAAAGGAAAACACAAGACAAAGAAAAGATAAAATATTTATGACAGAGAGAAGAATGAAGGTACAAATAGAGGAATACCACAAACTTACCAAAACTTATAATGAATGGAATGCTTATAGGTGGTAGAGTGGTAGGAGATATGACGTGCGATGCCACAAAGGTAATAGGGATGCTAGCGAAAATACCCAAGGAAGGAATCACATTACTATTAGGTTACATTGTTGTTGTAACTTGAGGGTTGGTATAGGTAGGAATAGAGGCAATTGTTGTGGGAGGAGGAATTTGAATTCCTCCTTGGCTTATGACATTGTTCAAGGGTAAAGGACAACTAGTGGTTGAGGTAAGATGTTTTCCAAAGATTTGAACTATGTTACGCACAAGGTCAACTTCGTATTCACTTTCAAACATGTGATGAATGTTATCTATAGTAGGGATGGCAATAGTTGAAATTTTTTATGTACTTATTTGATTTAACATGTTTGCTAAGTCTTCATGAATGTGGATTATGTTTTCTTGCAGAATACTAGCAACCATTTTTTCAACATGTGTCACACTACTTGAAGGCAAGGAGTTGTTAAGGGTATGGTCCATACCTAGTGAACCAGTTGTTGGAAGAATGAAGAAGAACATCTCATTATACAACTTGTGTGTTGTCATTGATGTCACCATGTTATATGAGTTGCAACTACAAGTTTAAGTTCTAGCTTGATTTGGTATTCTGAACTAGTATGCAGTTACTATCCTCTGGTATTTTGGTCCACAATCATCAACTAATGAATATATTTGCTTGTGGTTTTGGGAAATGGATTATGGATGCTAAAAGGTTGTATGTTCAAAATCTCATGTACACAGGTGTTCATATGAAGAGTTGGCATTACTCTATTGTTTCTTTTTGTTATTAGGTCTATCTTTGGACGACCTAATGTATTGCTAATGTTTTAATGGATTAATTTTGTGTTGCGGATGTATGTGTGACCTATCTTAGGCCTATGCCGATGTGTTGTAACATGCTACACACTTGGAATGTTTTTGGAAAGTTTTTATACAAGCTTGAAGCTGACAGTCAATGTTTTTGGTGAATAAGGGTTGCATCTAACTAGGCTGACCAAATTGATGCTTGCAGATGAATCAACTATATATATTGATTTTTTTGAGATTGTAGCAGTTGTGAAGAAGTTCGAAGTGTGTGAAGAAGAAAAGTATGAGAAGATGATGAAGTGTGTTAAATCAGTTTACTGAGCATCAAAGAAACTAAATCAACACTTGTTAGGTGTAACTTTATCAATTCATTTTCTAGTTGTAAGCCACTTTGTTATTGTATCTTTTGTAGGCTGTGAGCCTCCCATTTTGGATAGTGAGTCCTGGTAGTGAGCCACCCTTTTGTAATATCTTATAACTAGTTATACTATATTGTGAGCTAATCCTCATTGTGGTTTTTCCCATTTTGGGTTTTCCATGTAAAAATCTTGGTGTTCATGTGTTGTGTGCTTTCATGTTTTGTTAATGCTCTTGCTTATCTTTACTGTTATATGCATTGGAGTAATTGGATGGTGTTTGTTCAATAAGTTTAAGAAGATACTGATTCACCCCCTTCTCAATTTCTTGGGTATTCAACAATTGGTATCAGAGCCTGGTTCCTCTGAATAATCCTAATAGCTTGAGGAAGATCCTGAAGATTGAAAAAATGGATGATAAAGAACTTCAGGCTGCTCTTGAAGATATTGATAAGACTAAAAATGAAAACAAATATTTGAAAGAAAATCTTGATGAGGCAAATGAATGCATCCAAAAATTGAAAGAGCAATTGATGAAATTCAAAGAAAGACATAGAGAAGTGAGTGAGCAATTGCAACAAGCTAATGAAGAGGTTATCGAATTGAAGGTGCAAGTGGAGGAAAATAAGAGAATTGAAGATTGACTGAATATAGTGTAGCAAAGAAAGAATGATGAATGCACAAGACTTGAACAAGAAGTGGTGAACGTGAAAGAAGATTTGGAGAAAGCAAAACTCTGTGAAGATAAGTTCAAGACAAGCTCCACCCAACTTGATGAATTGATTGCAAGGTAGAAACCTTCTAAAGAAAAAGGTGGTTTGGGAATAGAATCCGGTGAAAGCTCTAAGGCTATGCAGACCTAAAACATAGTGGACAATCAGAAGACTCAAAACAAAGGAAAACAAACAAGAAATCCAAGAAACTTTGCTAGAAGATCGCCTATCAGACATCCAAATTCTCAAAGGTACACATGTTTCAATGGTGTTTTCTTTTCATTTAATAAATTTGGTCACAAGGAAACAAAGTGTAGAAGTAGAATGAATAATTTTTCTAGTTCCTTCTCTAGAAAATGTTTTGCATGCAAGAAAGTTGGACATAGATCTAGTGAATGCAAAACTCAAATGATGAATTGGTTTAATGGAGGAAGAATGAATCAATATTTTGCTAGCTAGTATTATACATGTAATAAATTTGAACACAAAGCTAATTAGTACAGATCAAGGGTTAATGGAGGTCAAACAAATCAGAAAAATGTTGTTTGCTACAACTGCAACAAACCTAGACACATTTCAAAAGTAAAAAGGGAAAGCAATTTGATCCAGTAAAGAAGAATGAACCAGTGAAGACAATTGACAAGAATGAAGTTAAGCAAGAAATTAACAAGATATGGAAGAAGAAAGAAGAGCCAAAAACATCAAATGAGTCTGTGCCCTCATCTGGTGTAGATAATTCCTCTAGAAATTAGACACAACATGGTCTTAGGGGGAGATTTAATAGAAAATTGTTCGAACCCCCTAGATATTTGGTGTGTCAATCTTTGGCATGAAGATAAGTTGTTAGGAATGGATAAAAAAAGGTTATGCACAAGGATACAAAAGAAAAGTTGCAAGAATGATCATTTTTGGAGAAAATTAGGGTTTTTCTATGCAGTAAAGAAGGTTTTTATTAGCTTTTTGAAATCTGTCGCATTTAATGCGAATTAAGGCAGATGGGTATGTGTAGGATCATGATGGGCCAAAAAGTAGCAATATGATGGGTATGTGGCTGATGACTTTTTTTTTACCCAAAATTGATGAAATGAAAAGGGTTTTTAAAGGAGATTCTCAGCTTTCCAGCAATATAAATTATGATGTACTTTTAATTTAATAAATAATTATTATTCATTTTCTATTTGAATTACAACTAAAGTCTTGATTGAGAGGTTGATTGAAAAACATCTATAGCTTTCAAATGGTATCACATTTTTTGAATTTGAAACATGTGTCACATTCTATGTTTTGCATAATATAGGACTAAAAAATAATAATTGAATTTCATGAATTTTTGACTAAGTTAAGGTGGTCAGACATATGAGTTTTTATATTTTTTAAAAGTTGTAATAAAAAATTCATAATTAATAATTTACTTGGAAAAAAAAAAAAAATATGCATCACATGGACATGAGTCCTCTACTTATATCTAAAATATTATAAAAAATATTATCATTTTATTGTGGTTAGGGTGGTGAAAGACACCTACTTATTTTTCCCCGAAATTTAAGTACTACTACATTGAAATTTCAAATTTTCACCAAATAGATTTAAAAAAAAACCTAGTAGTTTAGAAACTACATTCAATTTCCTACAGATTCTATTATTACATATTCTTGAAATAATATAGATAACTTATTCAAATTTTTACATCAAGTTGCCTAACTCTAATTTTTCTAAATTTTTTGCCACTTAAGGGCCTGTTTTTTCCATGATGATCCTACACATACCTAGATCGTTGGTTTATAAAGGGAATTTTTAAGTAATTTTGATCATTTGTGCATTTTAAGAAAGTGGAGAGTGATTTGGAGCATTCTTGAGGCAATTTGGAGTGTGAGTTGTGTAAACCCTAGTTCTGGTTTTCAGGAAGGAAAAAGGTATTTCACTCTTCTGTGTTGTTGTGAGTTTGTGTGATTCTACTTTTTGAAATAATTTGAGCTCAATTTGTGGAGAAATAGAAAATCTTGTAGTCGTTAGTTTGTTGGAAAGACCTAGACCATCCTATAAGAAGTATTCTATGAAGGTTTTCGAAAATGACCCTTTGGGTGACTTCTCATTGATTCCTCATGGTGTCATGCGACTAGAGACACTAGAATGTATATATGAGTTAAGAATGATGAATAGAATCACAACAAGTTGATAGATATTTGGCAGAATGAGCTCACCAGGGATGACTTCTTGATAAAACCTGAATATTCAAATATTGTTGTGAAGAAGGTGGACCGATGGAATTACTTTCCTAACTTTAGCTCCATTGTTGATGAAAAGTATGTAAAACCAACTCTTAGCAAAATGAATGATAAGTTTGTGTGGACTGACAAACCTCACCTTATAACCAAGGAAGCAATTATGACAGTTACTAGACTCTGTGATACTAGACCAGTACCAGTGTTGAAGTCTGTGAAGAATGAAGTAGTGATGGAACTCATCAGAGCTACATATGACAGGAGGGCTCTTGCTACAAAGACTATTACCAATCTTGTTGTGAAGTATGTTGCAATAATGATCGGTCACAAGATCTACTTCACTAACAGGGAGAACTCTATATCTGCTACAACAATTTACGTTGGATATGACATGGTAGCTAATGGTGCAGATTATGATTTGCGTGAACTTCTCCAACAATAGTTGTTTGAGAATCTGAAGATGATAAGGGAGAAGAAATATGCAATAAAATTTGGCTCCTTGATTCTGTGTTTGTTGTTCTACTTTCTTAGAATACTTCCTAGAAGAGATGATGTAATTTGGGACACATCTAGACCAGTTGCACATCAAATATTTGACTATATGCACAATTTGGGTGACTTGAAGAGTTGAGATAATGCTTTGACAACATTCTTTGTTGTATTCAAGAGCATCATGAATGAAAGAGAAAGAATTCCAAAGAAAGTTGTTGAAAAATACAAGAATGATATCATATTTCATGTCTCCTTCGATGAGTGCATGATTGAAGTTGTTGAACCTTAAATCGTATGGATTCAACCATTGGGATATGAGATTACAGAGGATGAAGCCAAAGGCTATGTAGAAGTTTTGTTGAAAAGTCCTAAAGATGCCAATGAACCTAGAGTTGGTACTTATGTAGAAAAATATTTGGAAGTTAGTTGGGATTATGTCAAGAACATTGTTCCTGAGAAATTGTGGGAAGCCCTGATGAAAAGGAGATCATAGGCTATTGAATTAGAAGAAAAGATCATAAAAAATGCATTTGAGAAAATTGGGTCCTCTTTGACCCCAAATGATTTGGAAACCTTGAAGAAGGTTTGTTCAAAGATGTTCCAGATGAAGAAAAGAGTAAACACTTTGATGACATAGGATGATAAGTAGATAAAGAAAATAAGGAAAGAGACTGCAAAAGCCATCAGGGGTATGGATAAGAAATATGGCATGTTTGGTACACTCCCGGTTTTGCAACTAAATCAAGAGAATAATTTTTTGCATAGGTTAAGGAAGACATTCCTTTAGGTACAAGTGATACAGACATTCCTCCAGAAACAAATGATACAAATATCCCTCTAGATATAGGTGTTGCAAATGACCCTCCGTAGATGGAGAAACATAAAGAGGAAGAAGCCGAACCAGAGAAGCATGATGTTGTCCCTTTGGAGCATGTTTAAGAAGAAAAGGATAAATATGAAGGTGAAAAGGATAAAGCTAAAGGAGAAAAAGATAAAGATGAAGGTGAAGGGGATGATGAAGAAGGAAAAAAATACAAAGTTGAAGAAGAAGAAGAAGAAGAGAGGTAGAGGAAAAAGAAAGACTAGAGGAAGAAGAGAGAAATGGGGAATCTTCCCAGAAGAATGAAGAAGATCAAAGGAAGGTTGTAGAATCTCAAAGGCCCTCCAGAGAATCTTCCTTCGATGATGATGTTTTGAAAGAACTTCTATCCAAGAAAATTAGGTTCCATCTAGTGATTTCTCTAGAACTTCTACAACTCCCCATGATTCAAGGTAGTGTGGACTTGGATAATATTTCTCTTGTTCATAATTTGGTGTTAGGGGATGCATTGCATGCATCCGGAAGAAGAGAATTTTTGGAAACACACTAGAAGGGGTCAAAGCTTATTGATGATTATCTCAAAGATTTGCAGGAGGCCACACCTGGTACATCAATAGATACATCTCTCACTCTAGTAGAGAATCTAAAACTTCTATTGGACTCCTTTAAGAAGTATGCTAGTAGACTAAGTGATAAGACAAGGAAAGAGGTTGAGGAGAAATTTCCAAAGAAAAGACTTTTGGAACTTCATGATAAGTGTGCTTTGGCACACACCAATGTTGAAAAGAATCTGGAAGTTGTGCAAGCTTTTAAATCTAAAGAAAATGTTGAATTTGCTTACTACATAAAGTGGCCAGAGGCCACAAAGAATATTAAAGATCTCATGGACTCCATTGAGTGCCAATTGACTGTTGTCTCCAGTACCTATAGTGCATCCAAAGATAGAGACAGGACAACCTGGAATGTTATCTCTGCTCACAAAGACAAATCCTTTATTCTACAAAAGTAGAAGGAAGATATCATCAGAAGATTCAGTCAGTTAGGTGACCTTGTGAGAATGGAGTACACTCTGGTAGCCAATGCTTTGGAAAATGAAAATAAATTAGAGAAGATCAATCTGACTCTTGGTACTCCGGATGATGCAAAAGAAAGTTTGGTGGAATTGAAATCTCTAAACAGAATGTTGATAGCTGCTAAGAAGAGTTGGGAGAATGGTAAGATGGCTTGGCAAGGTATTCTTAAGGAGCTTCAAGGCTCACTATCCTTCGAGTAATGCTTTTTCAGTTTTCATATTTTTGGAAATCCCTTTGTCCTTGATGTCAAAGGGGGAGAGAAAAGGGAGAGAATGCTATGGAGTGAAGGCCATGAAGAGAAAAGGGGTGAGTGTGTTTTACATAGAAGGTTTTTGTAAATTTTGGCACATGTTGCCATCAATGATAAAGGGGGAGATTATTGGAAGAATGAAGAAGAACATCTCATTATACAACTTTTGTGTTGTCATTGATGTCACCATGTTATATGAGTTGCAACTACAATTTTAAGTTCTAGCTTGATCTGGTATTCTCAACCTGTATTTGAACCAATATGCAATTACTATCCTTCGCTATTTTGGTCCACAATCCTTGGCTAATGAATATATTTGATTTTGGTTTTGGGAAATGGCTTATGGATGCTAAAATCTCGTATGTTCATAATCTCGTGTGCGCAGGTGTTAGTATGGAGAGTTCGCATTACTCTGTTGATGATTTTTTCTATTAGGTCTATCTTTGGCCAACCTAATGTATTGTTGATGTTGTAATGGGTTACTTTTGTGTTGCGGATGTATGTGTGACCTATATTAGGTCCATGTCGACATGTTGTAGCCTGATACATGCTTGGAATGTTTTTGGAAAGTTTTTGTACAAGCTTGAAGGTGACATTCAATCTTTTTGGTGAATAAGGGTTGCATCTAATTAGGCTGACCTAATTGATGCTTGTGGATGAATTGGCTATATATATTGGATTGTTTTGAGATTGTAGCAATTGTGAAGAAGTGTGAAGTGTACGAAGAAGACAAGTATACAAAGATGATGAAGTGTGTTAAGTTAGTTTACTGATCATCAAAGAAAATGAATTAACACTTGTTAGGTATAACTTTATCAGTTCATTTTCTGGTTGTAAGCCACTTTGTTATTGTATCTTTTATAGGCAATGAACCTCCCATTTTGGACAGTGAGTCTTGGAAATGAGCCACCCTTTTGTAATACCTTATAACCAATTATACTATATTGTGAGCTAATCCTCACTATGGTTTTTCCCATTTTGGGTTTTCCACATAAAAATCCTAGTGTTCATGTGTTGTGTGCTTTCATTTTCTGTTAATTCTCTTGCTTATCTTTATTGTTATATGCATTGGATTAATTGGATGGTGTTTGTTCAATAAGTTTAAGAACATACTGATTCAACCCCCTCTCAGTATCTTGGGTATTCAACACTAGTGTCAATACTAGCAGTGAAAGAGCTAGACAACCCAAGATCCACAATGATTGTGCTATCGCAGGATGAAATGAGTCTCGAACTTTGTCTCACTATAGTATTAGCAATAGGACACTAAGTAGAAAAGCTCAGGAAAGGGATATTAAATGCAAGATAGATGCAAATGCAATTTAAGCTAAATGTAATAAAATGAATATAACAAAAACTCTGTAAAGTGAAACAAAAAGTTATCAATAGCAAAAAGAAGCTCAAGAATAGAGTTTTGAATTCTAGAAAATGCAGTTTAAAATCTGCATTGAAACTAAATCACCCAGAGGGGCATATGAGTCCTAGTGAGGGTTTTTTCACAATTTTTAGAAAATTTTAAGTGATTTTTATGCTTTTTGGTTTGTATGATTTGTAGACTAAATGAAGATGTAGATTTTAAAATATTTTGAATGATGCAAGATGCAAAAATGCAAACTATATGCACTTTCACTAATGCAAGGTTTAGAAACCCTAGAATGCCAACTAACTAATGAAAACTGTAATACAATGTTAATGCAAGCAAGATCTAGGATGGTGATGCACTCCAAATTAGAATTAAGATGTTCTAAACGTGGGTTCACCAAAGTGAAAGGAAGAAAATTGTAGGTCTTCTATGCTTAGGAGATAGAATAACAATCTTCTACACTCTCACTCAAGGAAAACCCTAGAGATCTCAATGCAAATGAGAAAGAGATCTTGTAATAGGGATGTCCTAGGGTCTAATTATAAACTAAAGAGGGGTTCGCCACCAAGCTAGGGATTGGAAAGACTAATGAAATGAAAAACCTAATGCAATGTAATACCTCACTAAATGACCTAAAAATGCATGTAAAATAGAATAGAAAGCTAAGTGATGAAAGGTGTGCATCTGGAAACCTAAAGAGGATTGGATGAAGCTTTGAAATGCTAAAAATAATGAATGTAATGTTGAATAGGACTCATACACTAGACTAGACAATTTAGTCCTAGGTTAGGGTTTTTGGGAAGAAACCAGAATTTGGGAAAGATATGTCTAAAACTCTTGAAATCTACAAATTTTCCTATATTGGGACTCATATGCCAGAAGTGGCATATCAGTTCAATTAGGGTTTTCTAGAAATTTAAAGTCTAATTTTTCTCTTCAATGTTTGCTCTATCCTTTCCACTTGATTTTTGAATCCAAAACTCTTATTTGTAACCTATATAAGTCTTCTAATGATCTCCAATGCAAGGTGACAACTTTAACAACTTTGAACACTAAAGAGAGGGAAAAAAAATTTAGTTAGTGAATACGGGTTTTCCTTGGTCAAACCCCATTTTGGTATTCAAACCTTGAAATGAAATGAAATAAGATGAAGGAATGATGAATGAACAAAATGCAATGTTGCAACTCACCAAATTCTAGAAATAAAGTGTTGCAAACATGAATGAAGTGGATCCAATGGATGTAGATCTTGACTCTTGCTTGAATGTCAAAGATCTTGACTTGAATGCTAGCTTGAATCATGAAACCCTACATCACAAAAAAAACATGATGCATGATGACTTTGGCATGATGCTTGGTACTTGAATTAGGCTCCAACACACTTGATAATCAGCCCTTGAATGCTCTTGAATACTCTTGTGAACTCAAATTTTCTATAAGGATCACTTGATTGCTTGCTAGGATGAAAATGAGTGAAATAACCTTGGATTTGTACTTGTTTATGCCCAATTTCCCAAAATTACAACACTACAAGCTCACATCAGATCGAGGAGGATACAATCTTGCCAAGAATTTGAATTAAATTTAATTTTGGGCCACATAGGACTCTTATGCCAGAAGTGGCATATGAGTCCCATTAGGCATTAATTATAGGACACATTTTCAAAAATGCTTAGAATGATCTGAAATCGAGATCAAGGCCCTAAAACCTAGGTGGGACTCATACACCCAAGGTGGAGTATGAGTCCCATATCACCAAATTTGGACAACACAACCTAAAAACACCTAAATTATGATTGAATGTTGGTTTATTTTGGGATTATCCTTGGAAAGATGCATTAAACGGGGCTTGTGGATGCAAAATAAGGCCAATTAAAGCATAAAGAAGCCCAATTAATAATGACAACCCTAGAAAAGTGTGAAAGTGTGGAAAAACACTTTACAACATCTTAAATAAGGTACAATTAGGTTCATTTAGTTCACAAGGGCCCAAGACCTAATGTAAGTGTGTTAAACACATTACAACACTAAGTCAAGGCATTTTTAAGCTCAAATTAACAAGGAAGACCCAAAAAGTGTGAAAATGTTATGGACGACATTTTTCAACACTACACATAGTTCAAAATATGATAAATCCTCCAACAAAGGAACAAAGTATTCATGTTCTTAGCAATTTCATAAGTTCTGAAAATCACCAAAATGCTAACAAGAGAGATGAATTTCATAATGTTAGTGAGTTCAAAGGTTCTTGAACTCATTGGAGGGCCAAAGTGAGAAATAAAAATCTAAGGAATAATAAGATGTTGGTGAATTTCAAAGTTCCTCAACTCATTTAAAGGATGACATGGTTCAAGAAAAGACAAAAATATTGATAAGAAAAGAATATAGGATGTTGAGGGGTTCAAACATTCTTAAAATTTCTAAATATTTATCATAGTTCAAGAGGGTTCCAAACCTCTAACATATAGCTAGATCCTAGGGTTCTTGGTATATCTAGAACCCTAACTCCCACCCTTCTCCATTTTATTCCTCCATTCCTCTCTAGGTCTAGACCTCTAAGTGAAACAAGACCTTGGAACCTAGTTCCAAGAAGTATGTTCCCCTTAATTACCCAGTCTTAACAATTCCTATTTACTAGATCCTTGCATCACTTTTATCCTTGTTACCTCTCTCATCTTAGCTCTACATCCCAATTTCCTTACCTTTTCTCTAAGGTTCATACACTCATTTAACCTTTTCACTTGAAAACTTATTTCCTTGTTCCTTAATCTACCCAACCTTTTGACCCCCACACCTTTCAACCTCTCATCCTCTTTTATTCATTTGTGGATCTCTTGTCCAATTTGGGACCACATCCATAAGTCTCTCCTAGGCCTAAAATCTAGTAAATCCTACCTTGGCATACTATTTAACCTACTCACCCACACTCCAAGATAATTGAAAACTAAAAAATAATGGCACATTTACTACAATAGTTTCTCCTATATATTTCATGTATTTATTTCATGCCACAACATGTCAAAAAATGATTCACCATTATTGTAATAAGAATTCATAGATCATAAAGAATTCCTTTATACTTTTCAAGTATGGATAGACCTATTGGGCCATGATTTTATGTACAATTCATGAAGAAAAAATATCTAATATCTATGGGAATCCTCAGCTACATGCCAGTTCAGGTTTTCTCATGCCCATCTCCACAATTGCAAGTTTTTTGAGGTTTCCTATAGATTGGAAACACTTGACCCTAGGTAACTTTACATTAATCATAACATTTGTAGATGTTATAATTTCTTGAACTAGTTTGTCATAGTGTTATAGTTTTTTTGTCCTTTAGGGCTCTTATGAGATTACACTAAAATAACATAGCCTGCAAGGATTAAGAGACCTAGAGAATTAAGGGACACCTTTGGTAGAATTCACCAACCCACCTCAATTTTTTGGCTCATTTATTTTAGCCCCATAGTGATAGAAACACAAAATATGCCTATTTCCATGGTTTCACTACTCTCAAATGACACTTTTTTATAAGAATGCATTCATTGTTGGAATGGTCAAATGGCATCAAGTGGAAAAATATTGAGGTAGGTATTCTAGAGGGACCCCATATCCACCTGAAGAACTATAAAAAACATTCATATATGCCACAAGCTTTGAGAACTACTCCATAATAGTTTGGTGTTTTTTTTCTCTTAGGGATCTTAAGAGACTACGTCGAAATAGTGTAGCTTGTAAGGATTGGGTGACTTGGGGAATGCTATTCTTACCTAATATTACTCACCCACCCACTTAGACATGTTAGCACAATCTTTTTCCACACAACACAAGGAACACAAGATATGCGTGTTTCCATGTTTACACTACTCTTAACTGACACTTCCAAGAATGTATTCACTATTGGTATAGTCAAATGGTGTGGATTAGAAAAAAATTGAGAGGATAATTTGGAGAGACCTTGTATCCACATTTAGTTCTAGAAGAAAAATTCTTAGGTACCATGAGCTACAAGAACTACTTTTTCATAGTTTAGATTTTTTTCTCTTAGGGCTCTTAAGAGGTGTGCCAAAATACTATAGCCTAGAAGGATTGGGTGACCTAGGGAACTAAAAGAGGCATCCTATAGCATTCAATTCCCACCTAGATATGTTGGTACAATAATTTTGTCTCCGCAATACATGTAAATGAAGAATTTGGTGCTTCTTATTATTTTCTTTCAAGTCTAGGAGGTTGGAAAATTGATAAAGCATAATGGAAACAAAATATTATATGTAAGTGAAGATCAAGTACATGATCTTTATCCTCTCCCATGTGATCATTATCCCAACCACCTAGAATTTTATTTTTATTTCTACTCTTATGTATTATAACCTCACTTTTCTCTAATTTTCCTTATTTTTCATGTGTTGAGTATCATTTTGACATGAAATCTTTCTCCATTTGTCTAAGGCGTTACTTATCCTTTTTCACTAAAAAATGGTGGATTCAAGGCATTAAATTACACTATAAATAACCTTGTTTGAATGCTAAAATTTACCAAAATTTTGCTAAATGACCATTAATTACTCCTATTATGTTTCTTGTGTCATTTTCCCCAAAAAGTTGTTAAAAACCTAGAAATATACCTTCTTTATCCTTGTTTCATCATCCAAATTTTTTATTCCTTTCAGGATATTAATCTTACATCTCTTCTTATTAGGATCTTGGAGCTACTGGAGCCACTAAAAATCTTCTAAGCTTGGATAATTAGTTTGATACTTGAAGTCTTCAAAATTTATCCTTAGGTGCTTCATGGCTTCTTTCATCCCATACGTGTGTTAAGGCTCATTTTTCCTCTTATTGAATATGTATTATATAGTATTCCTTTCAATGGATCCCTTTATTTTTTTTCATTTCTCTTCCTTATTCAAAACTCTTATTTGCATCTTCTTTGTATTAGAAAACCCTAAAACATGATAAGGTTTTAGATGTATTTTTCCCTTTTAGTATAAATTCATCAATCATGTAAAACACTCATTTAACCCAATATTTATGATATATTTTATTTTGGGGGGTTATAATTTTGAGGGATTTTATAGAAAAATTATAACATGATCACCTAGGAATTATACATTTGTTAGAACAACAAGAAGAAATAGAATTATCTTTTAGGATTTATTAGAGACTTCCCAAATATAATAATAAGAATTCTCTTATAGGTGGATTTAAATAGAGTAATAAAATTATTATTGATTCATCCTTTGATTAGGGTGTTCTATGATATTCTTACCTTTTGGGATGTATAATAGAAAACCTTCTACTTCAAGAAGCTTCAAGAGAGTGGATCACCACTTTCTATGATGTGATCCTTTTCTAGGGTGACAAAATTAATTTAGATAAGGCCATTACTAACTCTCAAAGGGTCTCATGGGAAAGATACATGGGAAACAATTAACTAGAGGGTATGATGGATGTGTGATTTACAATAGTTCCTAGAACCTTGACATTCTATGTCTTTAAAAATAAATCATCATTCTCATTGCCATTAGAAAATATAGTGACAAAAAGATGAAATTGTTGGCATATGGCTTCTAGTGTTGTCATTGATGGCAACCTAAGTCATTATTTTGGTTTGCAGATCAAGATTTGTTCATACCGGCAGGCAGAGTAAAGACCAAAGTATTACTGGAAGAGAGAATGAAGAATAGGGTATCCCATTAGTATGTCAATCTGTATGCTTCATCAGATTATCATTTTGAGTTGTGGATCTCGGGGGAGGTTGTTAAGTTTTGTGATGTTGCATTAATTGGTGTATAAGTTAGGAGATCCGGTAGGATGATTTTTTGTTTATTAGCTCATAGTGGCCGACTTAGTGAATATGGCATGTCGCGGATATTTGAGGTATAATTAATTAAGGTATCCTATGCTTGAAGATTTTGTTTTGGTTCCTAGCTATGTCGTGGCCGAATTTGATGGGTACACATCAAATATTAAATGTGGATCGAGCTGACTATTGGAAAATATTTTTATTTTACTAAAGCTAACATGAAGTGACTAAATCTTTGATAGCGGATATATATAAGAGATCGGTTAATTCATTTTAAAGTGTGAGTGAGTGTATGTTTGAAGTGTGCGAATAGCAGAAGGGTTGTTGAGTGATTTGGCACAGTTTCACTTGTGTAGAAGAGGATTGTGGTGAAGTGAATTAAGGCAGAGTAGAGCAAAGTGCAAAATTAGACAGTAGGTCCAAAATCTAATCTATGAGCCTCACTAGAACTAAAACTAGGAATTTGTAGATGCTACTTTCTCAGTTCAACTCTTTGTTGTAATCCAAATATGTTGTAAGCAGTGAGCCTTCCTATTTTGAGCAGTGAGCTCTAGGAAGTGTGCCTGAATGCATGTGCATTCCCCTTTTTCTTCATACTTTTAACAGAGTATAAATTATGGATTAACCTCCACCTAGGTTTTCCACATAAAAGTCTTGGTGTTATGGTGTTCTGATTGTTTCCTTCATGTGCTTGCATCTTTACTTTTGTTTAATGTTGTAAATGGTTTAAGATCTGGATTAAAATTTAAATATTACTGAACACTGATTCACCTCCCCTCTCAGTGTTCCTTGAGTCCAACAGAAAATTCTTCGATATGACATGTAATAATAAGTCCAATAGAATAAATAAAATCATAGAGGAATTTTTGGTTGTCCATTTTGTTTGATTAGCTCTTATTCCTTATGTTTGTATTACATGAGTTTGTAAGATGGGGAAAAACCTTCTAGCCTAGATAAAGTGATAGCCACAACACTTCTAAGCTAAAAACCTCATCTAAAACAAGCGAATACAAGCAAATGGAGAGATCAAAATGAAATCAAACAAAATAAAGCACTCCCAATTATAGTTGATTCCTTCTCTTGTATCTCCTATTTCTTCTTTTTCCAATATTGCCCTCAGATTTGTTGTCGAAGTTGTGCAAATACCTGCTAATAGTAAGCAAGAAAGTTGGAGATAATGGTTGTTAAGGCTAAAATGGAGGAGGAAAGCTACTTTTATAGAAAACCATTCGAATGAACGGACATGATTAAACTTCTAGAAAGATGCCAAGATCAATGGTGGAGGATTGATGCACCACGAATATTCTATTCATGGGAGGGCTATGACATTGATGGCTATGACAAAGATGGCAATGAAATATATTAATGAGCGAGTGGGAGGAAATGGAATGAATTAAAAATTGAAAAATAATTAATTCATGAGAAAGCAATATTTGACCAAGTGGAGAATAAAACTAAAACTGTCTAGCCTAGATAAAGTGACAGCCACAATAGAGAAAGTAGTATTCCTAACTGTTGGTGTAAATAAGTATTTTACTTATTACACTTTACTTAAGCTTACTTAGGGAATGAATATCATTATAGGTTTCACTTGTGACCCCTAGTTATTTTCATCTTGCATCTGGGTTTGTGCATATATTGAGAGATATGAGTTGGACACTTAGGGAAGTGTGTGTAGGAGAAATTCCACTTTTTGTAGTGTGATCTAGTTATCACCTTTTTATCTCCACTTTTCATGGCATGATAATTCCACTTTAGGTGGGTGATCCACCTTTCATGGAATTATATATTATTTCTTTCCACCTACCTTGCACATGATTGGGACACTTGTCTCATTCATGGCCCTTCATTATGTCCTAGCTTGCCTTTATAAGCAAGCCTTGTACATACTTGCAATTGTACATCTTCATGCATATTGAGAATACAGTCATCATATTCTCTCATCTTCTCTCTCTCTCTCTCTCTTATTCTATCTTTGATCTCTTGATCCTATTGTTTCTTTTCATAATTTCTTACATAGTATCAAAGTGGTTGGAGGTTCTTTGCATAGCCATTGGTGGGAGATCTTAATTCGTGTGAAGGTGGTCAAGAGGAAAATATAAGGAGCAGCGATATTTTGGTGCATCCTAGACCAGATTTGACTTCAAATTCGGATTCAGAAGGTCGTTTTTAGTTAAGATAGCCTTTCGTTTCATCAAAATCTAACACCGAGAGCTCCAGATCGAAGAAATTCACCAATTTGGGCATTTTTTCAATTTTCTGAATTTTTCTATAATTCCAAAAAAAAAAATATTTTCTGCAAAATAATTTTGGAAAAATTCAGTTTTTGAGATTCAAGTTTTCGTCAAAATATTTTCTCAAAAAATAAAAATTGTTAGAATTTTTTGATTTTTTTGAAAAATTAAAAACCCTCAAATAAATTTGTATTTGGGGTCTTTTATTTTGTGTAAAAAAAATAAAAAAATAGTATTTTTTCTTTTTGATTTTTATAAAACAAAAAAATAGTTTTAAGTTTGCTGTCGTAGATTATACCTACAATTGCAGGTACTAACAGTACTTGCAGGTACCGGGTGGGGGGCCACTAGCTTCCGCCATGTGGTAGGCTTTCATTTAGCCCACAAACCACCCTCCACCATCGGCAGCCTACAAATTAGTACCGGTGGAGGACACATAAGGTCGGGAAAAACAAATCCGGCGACCTTTCCTCTTCCACATCATACGACTGGAATTCAAAATTCGGTGCCCTCAATTCACAACAGGTGGGAAAAGATTCATCGATAGCATTTATACTTTAGAAAATTCAACGTCGGCTTCTCATTCAACTAGGAAAAGTCAAAGAATATTCTGATTCGTTTGTAGATTCTGGTAAAATCTGACGGCATCCAGTCTGTCCATTCAGATGTCAAATTTATGCTTATGATATGGAGAATTTTCTGCTAGAAGGGCATATTCCATTTTGACAGGTGTTCAGGTGTCAATTTTAATTGTATAGATTACTGACATCATTATTGTGTCAGGGATGATGTCAGTATCCTAAGAAAAATTTCACCCCTCACCAATGGAGTTTTTGATTTCATAGTCCGATTTGAAGGCTCATAACTTGCTCATTTTAGTCCTTTTTTTGAGCAATTTTTTTTTATTTGGGCTAATTTTTCATGTACTTTGCAGTTGTGTACTCGGTTTAAGATTTTGGTGGACATATTTTACATAATTTTCAGTTTTTCATCACTGTACGTGTCCAATCCTCATTTCTACAACTTCTGAGACTTTGTTCAGGTGCATACAAACTCCTTTTCAGGTGCTATTTTTTTTTAAAGTGCGTGATTTTTCATCTACTTCTTGAATCTGCAATAATTTTGAAGCAATCTTGAGTTGATTTTGTACTTTCAGCATATGGTCTTTTTTGGCCTATTTGGCACTTGTATTGCATAGATATGAATTTAGGTCTTTGCTTCATTGTTCTAGTTTGTTCTCAGCCTATTTTTTGGAAAGTTGTAAATCAGAAATCATAAGTCCACTTAGCCAATTTGCAAGTGGCCTATTGTACACGCACTACATTATAAAGTGCCAAAATCATCTTTTTTTTTGGGGGGGGGGTACTTTGATTGAGTGAATTTAGGGGGGTGTCTCTTGTGTGATTGTGCCTATTTTCTATCTTGTGCTCTTGCATTCCATCATGGGTTCATCTAAAGTTCCACTCTTAACTACACATAATTATGCTACATGGAAAGTACGTGCATGGAATAAACTAATGGAAAAAGGTTTAATTTACTACATTGATGGAACCATAACTGCACCTTTGGATCCTAAGGCAAATCCAACTGCATATATGGATTGGCTCACTAAAACTTCTATGGCATTGGGTACACTTAGAAAGTTCATTTTAGATGATCTCATTTTCCATGTTGATAAATGTACTACAACCAAGGAAGCTTGGGATAAGCTTGCTACTTTGTATGGCAAGGTTGATAAGGTTAAGGGATACAAGCTTGAACATGATCTCCTAAGCCTTGATCCCAAGGATTTTGACACCATTCAGAATTATGTCACTAAGGAAAATGAGCTAAGAGCACAACTAAAAGATTGTGGTATTGAGAAAGAGGATGATCAATTGGTATTCAACTTGTTGTACAAGCTTCCAGTCTAGTATGCAACCTTTGTTTCAAGTTTTCAAACTCAACGATTGACAATTAGAAACTTCACATCACCATCTTTTGAGGCTCTCATAGATATTTTGATTCTTGAGAAAAATAAATTGATGAAAATGGGAATTCTTAAGTCTTCAACTTCAAAAGCATTGGTGGTCAATCATGGAAACAACAAGCAAGGCAAAGGGAAATACCAAAACCAATCTTCACCAAAGCCACAAGGAGAGAACAATCAATCCACTCCTCCACAACAAGGCTCGTCATCATTTTCTTCAAAGAACAACAATTTAAGCAAGAAGGAGAAACCAACATGTGCATATTGCAAAAAGTTTGGTCATGAGGTTTTCTCCCTTTCCTCACTTGTGAGAGATTGCATTGCATTTGTACATGGGTACCCAATATGGCTCAGTTGCTGGGACCCATCTTGCATCTTATCTTGCATGGTTAGTTTGATTCTTCATTCCCCCAGTTGCACTTAAGGGGGGATGTTGGTGTAAATAAGTATTTTACTTATTACACTTTACTTAAGCTTATTTAGGGAATGCATATCATTATAGGTTTCACTTGTCACCCCTAGTTATTTGCATATTGCATCTAGGTTTGTACATATATTGAGAGATATGATTTGGACACTTAGGTAAGTGTTTGTAGGATAAATTCCACTCTTTGTGGTGTAATCTAGTTATCACCTTTTTATCTCCACTTTTCGTGGCATGATAATTCCACTTTAGGTGGGTGATCCACCTTTCATGGAATTATCTATTATTTGTTTCTACCTACCTTGCACATGATTGGGACACTTATCTCATTCATGGCCCTTCATTGTGTCCTAGCTTGCCTTTATAAGCAACCCTTGTACATACTTGTAATTGTACATCTTCATGCATATTGAGAATACAGTCATCATATTCTCTCATGCTCTCTCTCTCTCTCTCTCTCTCTCTCTCTCTCTCTTTTGTGCTATCTTTGATCTCTTGGTCCTATTGTTGCTTTTCATAAGTTCTTACACTGACCCTGACTCATATCTTTTACATCATCATATTCTTCTATCATCCCTTTTCTTCATTCATCTTACTCCTCACTTCCTCAAGTGGTTGGAGCATCATCTTTTTTTCCTCTATCCATACCTTAGCTTCTTTGAAATGATGTTACCCAACATAAATCTCATCATCTCAAAGAGGGAAAAAATGTAGACACCCAAAATTGTCCATGTCATAACAGTACATAGTCATGCATGACCTTGTAAAAAATCTTGCAATACTTTACCCTAGGTCATTACCTTATCCCATTTATCTCACTTAATCACCTTTCCAATTAATTAAATAAATCTCATTTATTTAATTAATTCTTCTTCACATGTCTCAAAATAATTTAAATTAAATATTTGAATTAATCCCTCACTTATTACCACATTGCAACATGTGTCACATGACTACAACTCTTCACATGCAGAAATAATTTAAATAGTTTTATTATTTAAATTATGATATTCCCACTAACATCCTATTTTTAGCCCCATTCATTGTGTGTCATTGGCATATTTCTCTCCAAAATAAATAAAAGAATCCCACTTATTCCCTCACATCCTAATTTTAGCCTCATGTCATAACCCACTTAATGTGCATCATAGGCACTAAAATCAACTTTTAATCCTATCCATACACATCACACAATTGACTTTTAATCTTAGCCATCGAATCAAATCATCTCTTTCCTATAAATCTAGCCTTTCACAAGCCATTTGAGATCGATCTTCTTCTAGTATCCTCACTCTACCGAAATTCTTTCAATCTTCTCATCTATCTATCTATCTATCCTCTTCTACCAGCTTTCATCTCGATGTTATGCCGAAATAGTGAGCAACCAACATTCCTCCATCAACAAACAATCCTTCAAAATCTTGCATTCTCATGTGAGGTGGAGAAGACCAATGGAGATAAATCAAGTTTAGCATGAATTTGGGTTTGCATTCACTTGTTATTTTAATTTTCATGCTTGCTCGTATTCTATTGTGCTAGTTAGGGTTTGATATCTTGTTGTTTTAGTTTTATATCTAATTTTCCCTAACTATATTTGGTGAACCTGACGTGAATCCTTTGATCTAGCTTGCTTTTTGTAGGTTTTATTGACTTTTTGTTGTAGATCTGCCATTTTTTAGAAAAAACACTAGGTTTAAAATATTTCATCATATCTTCCAAATGGCTATGAATTTTTCTACAAGGTTTTTACAGACATTTTTCCATCATCTAGAGAAGCTACAACAAAAAAATTGTGGGTTTATCGCCATTTTTGCGAGAGTTATCATGATTTTATGTTTTTCATAAAATTGACTTTCTGGACGAAAATCAGAGAATTTTACATAAATTTTTACATTTTTTGAAATCCCTTGAAATTATAGTTGGGGTCCTTTTTTTACAGATTTGATTTTGAGGTCAAATAGGGTGCTAAATGATCCGATCTTTGTTTTCTCTAGGGTTTTCATAAATCTGCATTTTTTAGCACAAAACGGGGAATTTTTCTAACCTTTTTACATTTTTGGAAAGCTATCATAAAATTAGTAGGGTTTTCTTCTTTGATTTTTTAGTCTTCAAATCAAACATGTCTTGAAATAATCAAATATAATTTGGCTATGTATCTAAAATTACAAATTTCCTTGTTCGATGAGCCTTTTTTTATGGCTACATTATAATATCATTTTCTGATTTTGTAGGTGAACCTAAGGATTTGGAACATCCATCAGCATCTACATCATATTTAAGGATGAAAACAATCAGGTTCACACATTCCATCTTTCATCTCTAATCATTGCTTGTCAACACACTTCAATTTGGGGCTTAAAAAGAATCACTTGTTTGATCACACACTTGAATTTTGGGTTTAAAAAGAACATCTTGTTTGTTGTCACATCATTGAAATTGGGTTAAAATGAAAAAATTTCTTCCTACACATTTGGCTTTGGGATCTAAAAAGAACAAGTGTTTGAACTATTTTACACACATTTCGATTTTCTAAAGGGAAATTAACAACTGTGAGTGTGAATCAAGTGCATGTGTGTATGCTCTCTTCTCACACTACAAGGTGATCTTGGAGATCAAAAACACCTTACTTGGTTCAATTTTTTCATACCCTTCTTGGGAGGCCTAATTGGAGACACACCACTCTAAGGGATGACCTCAATTGAGAGGTGAATCAAAAGACTCCCTCCTTTAGGAGTTAAAATCTTGTCACTCTTGGCTAAGCCCCAAAGAACTTTATACCTTTGGGAAGTGAAGGTGAAGGGTGGTTTACACCTTTCTCCCAGTTGTGTGGCATTATTTTTCTTTCAAATAATCCCTATTCAATCTCGTGCATCCTAGATTAAGGCCTAATTGGCCATACCCACTTGACTAACATTGGGTTTGTTGTGTATTCAAGTGCTTTCTTAATTATAACATTTAATCTTGAAAGAAAATTTATCATTGTGTTTGGTGTGTGTGTTCATCCATTTACATGTGATATATTATGTTTGATATTTCCCAAGTCAAACTTTCAATAAACATTTTCCACATCATCCAATCTTTCCAATCCAAATCATCCTAGTCATTCAAGCAATCACATACTAATCATTTTAAATCATCATCGTAATCTTAATCAAATATTTACCAAAACTGACACCATTCCAACATTAGAAGACCTATCACAAAATCTCGTTCACATACTTCACGAAGCTCAAACAATCCAATCACCTTTAAACCAATAAATTAATCAAGGAATCCATGACATGATCCAAAAACTTCAAACAAACCAATCACCTGAAATGTAAAAAATCATAGCACAAGCCCAATACCTCATGGCCACTTGTCAAATCCAACAAGCACAACATCAAATCCAATCACCGCATCAAAAAATTTCACATCAATCCTATGTGTCACATATATCATCATATCAACCTCATCCATCCACATATCATGTTACCCTTTCATCAACCTATCACACCTCTTCTAATTTCAACCCTTATCCATATCAATCCACCTCTCAACAACCATTATCCTATACAACCCCTCCATCATTATCACAACAAGTCCAAACACCATTCCAACCTCAACACATTCAACCACAATCATATGTGTCACCTTCATCATCATGCAAACCTAACCCATCTACCTATCATGTCAATGCCACATCAACATATCCACCCATATCACAACAATAACATAGGAGCCCAAGTCCACCTTGGCAAAAAAATCAAGAGCCTTTCAATTCTCATGCTCCATTTGACAAGGGGAACACCAATCTATTTCATGCACCCTATAAGTTTATCATACCACCATCCAATCAAATTCCTATCCCTAAGCCACCATGTCCTAGTCCTAATCCATTGGCCTCTCCACCTTCTAACCCATCAAACTCTTCATTACCCCCACCATCATCTAATCCTCCATAAATTCCATGACCTAAGTTCAAACATTTCAAGAGTAAACCTATGGCATTATCCAAATCCACCCATCCACCTACAAAGGATGTGACCCAAGGGCTACTAGCAAGGATTCAACCATGTCAACCATTTCCCATCCTTGAGCTTACAAAATATTCTTCCAACACCATGCCTAGTCTTATAATTCCATCATGTAACCCACAACCCCTTGAACCTATTCTAGAGTCTCCCCCCATGAGCCCAAGTCAACCTCCATCATGCCCTCATGATATTGACCATAAAGAACATTTCAAGCCCCTCCAAGAGCCTTCCTCATCCACTTCCATTCAAGCAAGCCAAAAGGTATGTCAAGAGCCTAATCCTAAGCTTGGGGAAACCTGGAGCCCTCCTACTAATCAAGATCAAATCATTTTCATTCAACCTATCCATAATATATATATTTTCCATGATCAAAACCCTATTCAAGATGAAGAAGATATCCATGGGAAACTTGATCTTATCCATACCCCCACTACCATTTATGAACAAGACACCCAAGATCCACATAATGAAAGTCTTGTTGACCTACTTAAACATTCACCCTGTTCCACGACCTTCCTTCCAAGAGAAGAAACTTCCCCTCCATCTAGCCCTATCCATGATGCACAAACTCCCACTTGTCATGATGAGACATGTGCCTCCCAAGCACACATAGAAGATCAAACAAATAACTTGTATCTACATGAACATAATAAAGACCCTAATGATCCTTCCACATCAACTATCAATCCCACCTCAAGTCCATCATCATATCCTATTGGTCTTACCATCTTCATCCATGAATGTTCCTCCTTAGGATAGAAACAACCTTTATCCACTTCACCTTCTTCATCTAATAATGAACTCAAGTCTAGTTTCCAAAACAAACTTAGTCCCATTATCCATCACATGCTTGAAAACATGAACTATCAAGGTAAAGGCTTAGGCCTTTATGAACAAGGTATTTTGGAGCCGATCCATGTTAAGGTCCCTCCACGCTCTTATGGCCTTGGATATACACCCCAAGGACACCAATCTCAAGATGTTGGTACTTAAAGCACTTTGTCAACCATATCCTAAGAAAACATTTCCATTGCTTCCTACACCACCTGCCCATAATAAGCTCCAATGTTTAACATAGTGTGTGCAACCATTGGTCATGATTCCATTCCCACATACCTCCATCTTCCCATCCTTCAAATGCTATCCTACATAACTTCCCAATCACCTTCATATGGTCCATGCTTTTGTATAAACCTTTCATCCATCCTTTTGCATAAGTCATATACAATCCACATCATAATCCACTATTTCCCATCCATGCTTGCATAAGCCTTTCATAATCCATTATCTACCTACTCCATCTCCCTTTCATATTGTCCATTACCAACATCTATGAGCATAATGACACTTGACATGGTCCATGCAATGACATCCATCTAGTGGGACTATCACCTTTCATGGAACTAGACACTTGATTCCCTCCTATCCTTCTCCTATTCAAAAAGTTAAAAAAAAATCAAAAAAGTAAAAAAAAACACAAAAAAAAAGGAAAAAAGTAAAGAAAAAAGTAAAGAGAAATCCTTTCATCCAATGGTGAAAACCACCCTTGGTGGTGCCTTGGATAAGTACCATAATGAAAACCTAGCAAACAGGTATCATGTGTAGGTTGATCTTCTATGTCACTTACACTTGGGAGCACAATGTCTCGTCTATCCAATGTATAATTTTCATGTCATATCACTCTACCTTACCATCCTACCATCTTTAGTCATCATACCTACCTATCATATTTGAGTTCGTTCATCCTCCCTTCCTCCTTTTGATCTTGATAAAGATAAAGGGGAAAAATGTTGAAACATGTTTTGGGTATCTCTTGACATACCTCATCCTTTCCAAAAAATCATATCATTATCCTATTTTCATATGCTTTGTCAAGAAAAATCCTAAGGATTATACCTAGAATGGGGTATGTTATTCCTATTCGACATAGTTTTTGGAGATCACATTGTAGCTCCCTTATGATGCATAATTCCATTACATACACTAGCACATATTCCCTTTATCTATCCATATATCATGAGCCCTTTTGTCCTATCCACTATTGCATATCTTTTTACCCATCAAATTATCATGAGGCTTCCATCCGATGTCACTTATCCCTTTTATCTATCCACTTATCATGAGCTTTCCATGGTATATCCTTTTGATCCATCCACCTATCACGTGTCTTCCATCGCATTATTGCTTATCCTTTTATCTATTCATTCCATCCCCATCCTTGCACCTATAATAGGTTCTCCCTTTTCGTCAGTATCTCCCACAAAGGCCATCAAAATTAGACAATTCAAAAAAAAATCAAAACATTTCAAAATTCCAAAAAAATCAAAACATTTCAAAAATCCAAAAAATCAAAACATCCTAAAAATCCAAAAAATCAAATATTCCCAAAATAAATAAAAATTTGAATATTTTCAAAATCCCAAAATCCCCAAAAAAAAAAAGGAAAGTGGTCCTAAAAAAAGATAAAAAAATTAAATAGCCAACAAAAATCATCATCAAATCAAATCAAATCTTCAAATTCCACAAATCAATTCACCACTTCTTCAAATCAATTTCTTCATCAAATTATCCAATCACATCTCTTCTAATCAAATCCATTCTTCTAATCAATCACATTACTTCTTCTAATAAAATCTGTTCTTCTAATCAATCCATTCTTCTAATCAATCACATCACTTCTTCTAATCAAAATCATTCCAAGCAAATCAATTCCTCAATTCAATTCATCAATCATCATCCAAATCTTCAAATCAATCATCTTCAATCATTCCAAGCAATAATCCAAATGCAAGTCAATCCTTAATCCATACCAACCAAGCTAATCAATCTTGCAAAATTATCCAATCACATCCTTTGGTCTTGATCCTATCCTTGTTCTAAACCCAATTAGTTAATCAATCAATCAATCAATCAATCATCCTTGTGCTGATCTAGGGATATATCATTCCCCGCAATGACAACACTATCATCATCATCAATCAATTAATTAATCATCAGTTTACATCTTGATATGGGCAATATCTTGTTTGTTTTTGTATCATTTGTGCATGCTTGCTTTCTTTCTTGTGTGTGTCATCATTTTTATCTTGTATTTGCATCAAATCCGAATCACTCCTAGCTAATATTCATATCTTGAATCTAGATAAGGTTGTATTATGCTGGGGCACGAGACAAATCATCACCTTGGTCCTTATACCTTGGTCATTATACCTTGGTGCATAACGTCTAGTACTATATCAAACATATGATTGCTCACTTTATTGCAGCATAACATGTCATTCTTCTTTTTCATCTACTTCCTATCTTGTATCATTCATCTTTTCCCTCCTTTATCATTTCATTCATTCATTTCGAGAGCATACCCATGTTTTTCCAACCCGCCTATCCTCTCAAAGGGGCATCATCATCATTATCATATCCTATATCATCATCCCATTTCTTCATATCTTTTACATCATCATATTCTTATATCATCCCTTTTCTTCATTCATCTTACTCCTCACTTCTTTAAGTGGCTAGGGAATCATTTTTTTTTCTCTATCCATAACTTAGCTTCTTTGAAATGATGTTACTCAACATAAATCTCATCATCTCAAAGAGGGGAAAAATGTAGACACCTAAAATTGTCCATGTCATAACATTACCTAGTCATAAATGACCTTGTAAAACATCTTGCAATATTTTACCCTAGGTCATTACCTTATCCCATTTATCCCACTTAATCACCTTTCCAATTAATTAAATAAATCTCATTTATTTAATTAATTCCTCTTCACATGTCTCAAAATAATTCAAATTAAATATTTGAATTAATCCCTCACTTATTACCACATTGCAACATGTGTCACATGACTACAACTCTTCACATGCAGAAATAATTTAAATAATTTTATTATTTAAATTATGATATTCCCACTCACATCCTACTTTTAGCCCCATTCATTGTGTAATTGGCATCTTTCTCTCCAAAATAAATAAAAGAATCCCACTTATTCCCTCACATCCTAATTTTAGCCTCATGTCATAACCAACTTAATGTGCATCATAGGCACTAAAATCAACTTTTAATCCTATCCATACACATCACACAATTGACTTTTAATCTTAGCCATCGAATCAAATTAGCTCTTTCCTATAAATCTATCATTTCACAGGCCATTTGAGATCGATATTCTTGTAGTATCCTCACTCTACCAAAATTATTTCAATCTTCTCATCTATCTATCTATCTTCTATCATCTTCCATCTCGACGTTACACAGAAATAGTGAGAAACCAACATTCCTCAATCAACAAATAATCCTTCAAAATATTGCATTCTCCTGCGAGATGGAGAAGACCAATGGAGATAAATCAAGTTTAGCATGGATTTGGGTTTGCATTCACTTGTTATTTTGATTTTTATGCTTGATCGTATTCTATTGTGCTAGTTAGGGTTTGATATCTTGTTGTTTTAGTTTTATATCTGATTTTCCCTAACTACAGAGTTGATAGATAAAAATATTAGCATGTTTTGAAGCACTTAGTGGTTATATAGGAACATTTTTATAAGGATGGATTTGAATGAAGTAAAAACACCTCATTTAATCAACTATGTCAATTAAGATCATTTAGAAAATATTTTTTTATGGCCTCAAGTACAAAGTACAAATTATTTCCAATTATTTCCAATATTTTTCCCAACCCTCATAAAAAATTTCAATTGTACATATATACAAATGAACTTGACAATAAATTTTTTTTACATTTACAATCAATTTTACCATCTATAGCTTCAAATTTGTAGGTGAGATAAGGTATATGTATGAAATGTACAATATCTTCAAGAATTACCATGGCTAGATCAAAATCATCTTACCTTGATTACCCTCCTTTCATCAATTATCAAAAGAATAGAACTATCAAATATTTAAATAAAGACCCTAAAAGAAATGGCTAGAAGATAGAAGCTTGTTTCAAACCACTAACCTATATTTTAAGTGGCCAATAATATAATAAAATAAATTTTAAAGTACAAAGCTTAATTATAAACTATGTAGAAGTTGAGAGTCATTCGAACAATTCAATCTGAAAAACCATGTAGATCTTTTGTACTCTTAATTGTATCAAGTATTGCCTCATGGTTAGAATCACACAATTTCCACAAGTTCTTATTCAATGTTCCACCCCCATATTTTATCAATTGATTTTTTTATGCCACAAGTTAAAATAATGAAGAATATTCCTATGTGTGTCAAATTCTTGGAGCAACCACACATCATACTTCTTCATTAGGTACCTTCTAGGCCATGTTCTAGTAACAACCACTGATCATATATGATACTCAATGTTTTCTCTGTCTATGATAGAGACCTCCAATTTCCTCTCTACCTGAACACAACAACATAAATAATAATATTTTCCTTCTTCATTGTCTTCATGTGCAATAATTGCATAAACATTCCCTATATTGATTTGTACATTTCACAAAATTAATTTTTTCAACAATATAAAAATACTACAAAGTAAGATAAAATATTGAATTTTATTAAATTATGCATCTATAATGCCTAGTTGAATTAGATCTAATATGTGTTTGAATTCAACTAATGATTTGATCTTGGTGAGTTGTAGTGCTCTTAGGATTTGATATGCCTCAAGTGATCTTAGAGCTCTTATACACCACTAATCAACCCACTCTTTTAAATTTCCCTCATCCCATATAAGATTTTTACATTGCAAAAAAACATGCCATCTACCTTGTATGAATAGTCCATGAACCTAAACTTGAGCTTCTAATAGAGTGAACCTCACTTGTTCTTGCCAATGTACAAAATATTTATATTTTACAGTGTTAGATTCATCTACTAACCAAAAAAATCTATAAACTATAGACTTACCGACATTACCTAGACCCATTATTGTTGAACATCTAGAATATTGAGAGGGGGGGTGAATCAGTATTCCATAAAACCATTCACATAAAATCCATTTAACTATTATCACAATTCTAACTAAATTAGCAAGAGAGAACGTAGAAACAAATCAATGCAACCACACACACGAACACCAGGATTTTTATGTGGAAAACCCAAAAAGGGAAAAACCACGGTGAGGGTTAACTCACAATATATTATATCTAGATACAAGATATTACAGGGCTCACTGTCAGGACTCGCTATCCTTGAAAAAGGCTCACTACCTGAATACAAAAGATGGCTAACCGCCAAGATACAAAGATTGTGGCTCACTACCAAAAGGTTTGAACTAATAGAATACACCTTCAATGTGCGAGGTTCAGTTCCATTGAAGCTCAAAATATGAAGTACTACCTCACAAAATAGTCACACAACAAATATGCACTGATCATCAACTGATAAAACATTTAGGCTTGGATCCTCTTTCACCTTTCTTCCATGGTCACATTTCCACACTCTTCACACTTTCTCTTCTTTATAAAGCATCTTATATATATACAAGTATTTCTCATTCATCAATTAGGTCATCATATTTAGATGAAGACAAAATAATCAAAACACCCTTTTCAGAACTATATATGATTAAACATTTTATCCATGTAGTGCATTATACCAAGTCGACCAAGACTAGAACTTAATTCATAGAATCTCCAAACCAACATTCAATCCTCAAAGAAAACACCTTCCAGATTTGAGACCACATTAATTTCTCATCATACTACCATCATAGAGACCACCATTAAAACCACAACATTAGAATTTTCTCCTTAAGAAAATGTGAAGTCTTTCACACTAATATGCCAAGCAAGGAACAACAGTAAAATACAGAGTTGAACTCTATCAGAGATAACTTTTTTTTGACAACCCAAAACTTCTTAGGATCCAGGATATAGATGTTTGAATGAGACATAATAACATGGTTAAGAGATTAGAGTCATATCTATTCTTGCAATGAATTCTAGACTCAAATACCAATGCATTGCCTCATCATAAAAGAACATTGCCAGTAGAGAATAAATTCTAGTAAACCAAGTAATCTTCCCATATAGTTGTCACTATGTTGACATCAATGACAACATAGGAATAACCAACACAAACCATCCACACTTCATGCTCATGTTGCAAGGTTCCATATTTCCAACAATCTCCCCCTTTGGTATTGATGGCAACATGCATGCCAAAAACCTTTTCTAATATGCGGCAACTAAATACTCCCCTTGTCAAAACTATTCTTCTCAAAAATGTTTTTCCTCTGCCAACCTCTATCTCTCCCCCATTGACATCAATGGAAAAGGATGGGGTCTAGTATATATGTATATATGCATCAAAATATAGCTAGAAAGATATGAACACAAAAATGAATCAACCTGAAGAAGAAGAACCTTTGAGATTCTCCAGGATGACCTGCAATGACACTTTACCTTCTTCCCATAATCCTTTTGCACTTAAAAAGAGTCTTGTGAAATAGCTCAAGCTTAGTTAAGGACTCTATACCATCTGCTAAAGTATTGGGACTAAGATTAATTTCTGATAATTCACCAATACTATCAAGAGCACTAAAAATAGGAACATGTCTAAGTTTAACCATGTCTCTGAGTGCCACAAACTTCTTAATAACTTATATTCTTTGGTCCTGCAAGGAACATAATTTATCCTGAAGCTGCACAATGTAAGACCACCTCTGATTATCTTTGTCTTCTATCAATCTATATGTATCTACTTGAGTTCTTATCCTGGTCTCACTATTCCTTATCTCATCTCTTATGTTCAAAGTACTGCCAAAACAATTTAGGAAAAAATAAAGCAGTTCATGTGCCTCTTCATCACAAACTTGCACACTCTCCAATTCCTACATTACTTGACTATTTGCACTTGCATATTTTTCTTTGATATCTTCCAGATTTTCTTCAGTAGACCTGATCCTAGCATGCACTTCTAGACTAGAGATGTAGACCTTCAAATAATTAATCATGTTTCTTAGATACTCCATAATAGAAATATATGAATCAAAATTAGCACCAGGAATAACCTCTTGCAATTCTTCCAATGCTCCTTGAATGTTTATTCTTTCATGCTCATGTTGATATCTCTCAAATTCACTTCCTTGTGCAACTTATTCCTTGAAAACACTCTTTCTTTTCTTCCCTGTTTCGGTTGCACCACCAGAGGTACCTCCTACATTATAATTCTTAGGGATTTCCAAAATATTTTTTGCATAATAATCAATTTCAGCCTCTGACACTTCATAATCTAACTTGAATATCTAGACCAATCTTTATTCAACTGCTTCCATGTGAAAAAAATCTATAGACACTAGAAAATTGATACTTCCAGAGTACCTTTTAGTAATGCTTACTAGAATCCTTGACCTTCTATTCATCCTCATCTAAAATGTCCCAAAGAATGCAGCAAGAGAAACATCTTGTGCATCTGAATTGCCAAGATTTATCATGAAGTTCTTGATTTGATGGGCAAGAGGCTCTGTATTTGACCATTCTATTCTTCCTATTATTGGTAATTCTTTGAAAAAGTAAAACAGTAAGCATAAAACCAAATTTCCATACTAGAATGTATTCTTCTTACTCTTCTTGATTTCCCTTAAATTCTTCAAAATATGTATTCAAAGTAATTCATATAAGTCATAATCCATACCTCTTTTAACCATATCAACAACAATATGTACAGTAGTAGCAGACATTCTGAGGTCATTGCTAGGGATACAAACTTTATCACCAATGACCATTGCAACAACCCTAATAGACAAATCCACAATAGATCTCAAATCAATCTCTTTCCCTTCAAGAGTCGCACCGGTAACCTCAATTATATCTTGCTCATTTACAACCTTTCATTTGGGAATTGGTCTGGAGGAATATAGACTAGTTACATCTCTAATTCATTATCAATCCATAAATATTCCTTATGAATTCTTCTCAAAACTATTTGAATATGCTTCCTGTCAAACTCGAACAAAGGAGCTTTCCACCACACATACAACTTCTTCTCAACTAACACTTTGTAGGCTTCATGGTTCTCTTCCAATTCATTATTCCATAGAATGCTCAACTAGACTAGTGACATTTTTGTTGGCCTTGCCATTGTACCAAAAGGTGACCTATCAATGCCCGATACAAGCATCAAATAAGATCCACAGGAGGTGATTAAACCATGTCACAAACCCAAGAATCATGTTGGACAAGGAATACCAAGAGACACACCATCTTGGAACATTCCCCCCAGCACAAGCGAGGGGTTTGAACCTATGACCTCGGATTTGATACCAATTGTTGGCCTTGTCATTGCACCAAAAGTTTGACCAATCAAATTCTGATACAATCATCAGATAAGATCCACAGGAGGTGGTTAAACCATGTCACAAACCCAAGTGTCGTGCTAGAAAAGGAAGACAAAGGGACACACCATCTTGCAACAATTTCCTCTATCTTACTGTAAACATATGCATGGATATCTTCTATGGGAAACACTCTAGGAGGGATGCAAGAGAATGCACCAACAAACTCTTCTGAAAGATTCTTCAAATTTTTCCTCAAATTAACTTGCACTCTATCCACACTATTCACAACCTTTGAATTATCCATAGCAATAAAAATGAAAGATTGTCCAACCAAGAATACCTCTGTAAATGCCAATAGGAAATGGATAGATATCCAGATTAAGGAGCACACATTGAATCCACTTGATGTCTCCTTCAAACTCTAAAACTTTGAATTTCTCACTAAGCTTCCTTTGCAAGCTTCTCTAAAAATACATATGCCTCTTGAAATGTCTAAATTTATTTATTTCATTTTGAATTCTTTAACAATAAATGATTCAAATTGCAAGTAGATTTCCTCAAAAATTGTGTGCACCTCCATTCTTTCAAATTCTGCAAACTTGATTCTTCACACATGCGACTGAGAAATTCCTTAAATCCATTACCACATTAAATATACTTCTATCATGGTGTGGCATAAGTATCGATGAGCAGGTTTATTAAATTTTCTGATAATTGCTCCCCCTTAGTTATTGCTAGACTAAAAAATTGGTAGGCGTATATGCACCAGAGGTCGGCACAGATAAGACTGATGACTCTAATTTAACTTTATTGAATTCTCCTTCCTTTCTCCAAATCATTTTCATCTATTTTGTTGCTTCTTCTGGATCAATGATTTGTTCATGCTTCTTCGCTGGACAATTATTTTTTCTTCTTCTATAGTTATTAACAGGTTGTTTCGGATCGCTGCACTTATAGAAAATAGTATTCTTCCTTCCATTTTTTGTTATATTAAATCTATTCTCACAAAAACTAGCTTTATGTCCAACCCTCTTGCACGTAAAACATTTGTCATAGAATGACGAAGTATCATTCATTTTACTTTTTCATTCCTTTTCCTTATGACCAAATTTCTTGCAGGAATGACAAACACCATTGAAAGATAAATACCTTTTAGCAACAAGTTTTTTGACGGGAGTTCTTCTGGAATTGTTTCATAGATTCTTAATTCATTCATCTTTACACTGAGTCTTCTTTTTAGTATATTTAGATTTTCTTTAGAACTCTAACCTTCTTCAAACCATAAACCACTTTTATCCATAGCCGGTCTCTAAGAGGTAATCGACTCATCAAGCATTGCAGAACTTACCTTAAGTTTATCTTCAAAACTTCTTTCCTTTTCCAAATCAAATCTCAAGATTTCTGCTTCTTGCTCAAGCTTTGTGCATTCATCCATCTTCCTCTAAATTTCAATTTCTTGACATTCTTTAGTTCTTTTCTTTTCATCCAATTTTTGCAGCAGGCTAGAGACAATTTCATCTACCTTAACCAATAAATTACATGCTTCATTATATTTACTTTGAAATTTTTCAACATACTCATTTTCTTTCATCAACTTGTCCTTTAGATCTTCTATTTCTTCTGAACATCCAAGAAAGATCACTTTCGAAGGAAAAAAATTCTTATACTCAAATTTCGGGACCTTCCTCAAGTTGTTAGGCTCCTTCTAAGGAACTAAGATCTAATACTAATTTTTGAACATCTGAAATACTAAGAGGGGGTATGAATCAGTATTCCATAAAACCATTCACATAAAATCTATATAACCATTATCACAATTTTGATTGAATCAACAAGAGAGAACATAGAAACAAATCAATGCAACCACACACATGAACACTAGGATTTTGACATGGAAAACCCAAAAAGGGAAAAACCATGATGAGGGTTAACTCACAATATATTATATCCAGATACAAGATCTTAAAAGGCTCACTGCTAGGACTCATTGTCCTTGAAAAAGGATCACTACCTGAATACAAAAGATGGCTAACTGCCAAGATACAAAGATTGTGGCTCACCATGAAAATGTTTGAACTGATAAAATACACCTTCAATGTGCAGGGTTCAGTTCCAATGAAGCTCAAAATATGAAGTACTGCCTCACACAAAATTTTCACAACAAATATGCTTTGATCCTCAACTGATAAAACATATAGGCTCATATCCTCTTTCACCTTTCTTCCATGCTCGCACTTCCACACTCTTCACACTTTCTCTTATTTCCAAAGCATCTTATATATACAATTATGTCTTATTCATCAATTAGGTTGGCCTAATTAGATGAAGAAAAAATAATCAAAACACCCTTTTCAGCACCATATATGATTAAACATTTTATCCATGTAGTGCATTATACCAAGTCGGCCAAGACTAGAACTTAATTCATAGAATCTCCAAACTAACATGCAATCCTCAAAGAAAATTCCTTCCAAATTTGAGACCACATTAATTTCTCACCATACAACCATCATAGACACCGTCATTAAAACCACAACATTATAATTTTCTCCTTAAGAAAATGTTGAGTCTCCCACACTGATATGCCAAGCAAGGAACAATAGTAAAATACAGATTTGAATTTTGTCAGAGATAACTTTCTGCTCACAACCCAAAAATTCTCAAGATATAGGATATAAATGTTTGAATGATACATTATAACATGGTTAAGATATTAGAGTCATATCTATTCTTACGGTGAATTCTAGACTCAAATACCAACGCACTAGCTCATCACAAAAGAATATTACTAGCAGAGAACAACTTTCAGTAAACCAAGTAATCTTCCCATATAGTTGTCACTATATTGACATCAATGAAAACATAGGAACAAACAACACAAACCATCCAAACTTCATGCTCATGTTGCAAGGCTCCATATTTCCAACAATTGTAGCATTACACTATTTGATAATAGATGTTGCATCTTTTAGCTTTATGTGGACACAAAAAAAGTAACCCTTCTACTTTTTCTTGTTTTGTCCCTCCTTGTGATTATTTGGATTGATTTCACCTTGATTTAATGTTGCAACGTGGCCGAAACATTCACATTAGGTCTTGAATATTTATGAATCATTAAGACTTTATGATGTCTTGCAAAGGTGTTGTGACACATTTTCACATTTTTCTAGACTCTTCTTATTATAATTCACTTACATACCCCTTTTTATCACTTACCAAGTCTTATTTTAAAGTGTTGTAAAGTCTTGTAACAAACTTTCACGCTTTTCTAGACTTTTCATCAACAAATACACCTTTCTTATGCTTTATTTGGCCCCTTTATGCACTTAAAATCCTTAATTAAGTGTATTTTTGAATACAAACCCAACAAACATCATTTAAGACAACTTAATCTCCACCACTCATTCACATGCCTTGAGTGGGACCCATTTTCCACAAGGGGTGAATGAGTCCCTCTTGGCACAAAAATCAAAATAATTCAAATTACTAGTGGGTTTTTATTCCTTAAGACCTAAGGTCGGCCTATGATGTATTTTCGGGAAATTAGGGCATAATTGTGTATAAATACATGATCTTCTATTCATTTTAACCCCCATTCACCCAATCTTCACCCATCAACATAATTCATTCATGCATCATAACATTCAAGCATTCTAGCATTTTCATCATTCAATCAAGCATTCAAGCATCTTGGAGTGGCATATCTTTAGACTTCAACATCAAGGGTTTGGTAAGTTTATGATATTGCATGTTATTTTTTCATCATTCCCTCTTTATTTCATTTCATTATCAAGGGTTTGATTACCAAATTGGGGTTTGACCAAGGAAAACCCCTATACTCTAACCCTTAACCCTTTTTCCCTCTTTGAATGTGTGTTTACAGGTCTTGTAGGAATATTTTTCAAAGAGAAAGGTTTCAAAAAGGTGTTGCAAAGTCATCAAATTCAACATAAGTCTATTTGAAGCTTGGAGACCATCTTCCTGTTAGATTTTCCAGATTCAAATCCAGCAAGCTATTAGGCAAAAAAGTGTAGACCAAGACCCATAGAGTTGACTCTTGAAGTTTTATAAATTTGTAGGTGGACTGATTCGCCATCTATGGTGAATGAGTCCCACTACCAGGCTGGAAAAAGTATTTTCTGAAGTTCTATGTGCCCAACATCTTGAAACCTATTCTGGCAAATTTTACCAGAAACAAGATTAATTCACCATCTGTGGTGAATGAGTCCCAATGGGATTTAGCATTGATCTCTATAGCATTCTAGAACCTTTCAACACCATCTTTTAGCCTCCAGGTGCACCTCATTCAGTTTCATCAAATTTTGTTCTTGTTTGTTTATGTTTTTAGTTCATGTTTGCATACAACACTATGTTTTCAAACAATTTGCATTTCTTAGTTTTCATTCAATTAGTGATCTATTCCATCAATCATTTGCATTTAGATCATCTCATTTAGTCATATTCCATCAATCCTTGTATTATTTTTGAGTTTTTACATTGCATTTTGGCCCATCTTTCTCCTTTTAAGTGAAAAACCTTAGAAGTGCTAGAAAGACCCTTGGAAGCCAAAATCTTTGTTTACATTTTGGTGAACCTGACCTTAGAACATTTTTACTTCTGATTTCAAGTGCATTTACATCCTAGGTTTAGATTGCATCAACATTGCATGATTTTGCATTGTTTTTCATCCTAGGGTTTTCAAAATTGCATTAGTGAAAAGATCATATAGCTTTCATTTTTGCATTTCAAATCATTTAAAAAGACTGAAATTATGCATTTGCATCATAGTTCTGCATCAGACAATCTAAAAATCATACAAATCATCTTAAATTTTCTATAAAAAATTCAAAAAATTCATCCCTGGACTCATTCGCCACCCTGAACGAATTAGTCTAGTTGCATATTTTGCACTATAATTTTTGCTACTTTCAACACATTTTCTTCATTTCTATTTTTTGTTACTACATCTCTATTACAGTTTCCAAAAATTTTGTTATTCGCATTTTATTACTCCTAGTTTACATTCCACCCCACCTTTAGTAGCCCTTGTATGAGTGTTTGGTGCCCTATTGATAATAATTTAGTGAAAATAAGTTCATGATTCATGGCATCCCACAATAACACACTCTTTGTGGACCTTGGGTTGTCCTAAGCTACTACTCTTGGTGTTGAAAATAGTGCATTAGGCATGGACCCTACCTTTAGTAATACTTTTCCTTCCAATAACATGCAAGTTGACACACAAAATGATCACGTTCCACAAGAAAAAATTATTAACATTCATGAGGATCTAGCACATTTGCAAAAAACATGTGTCTTGAAAACATTTCAACCACTGTAGTTCCTACTATAGACAACATCCATCATCTGCTTGAATGTAACAAAGGCTTAGACGTTATGAAACAAATTGTTGAGATATACCATAAACACATTCCTTCCACATCTAGTACATCTCAACTAGCAAATACTATGGTTAGCCATAGTGGACTTCACATTCCTCCCCCTTCAACCATAGCATCCATACCTATTACACCACTCCCCAAGTTGCAAAAATCATGCAATTTGTTAGTAATGTCACTCCTACCTTCAATATTCCTACTAGTACTCCTAGTTCCTTTGTGGCATCGAATGTTCTATCCTCTTCCACCATACCATCTATTAGCATTCCATTCACTTGCCCTACCACTACATACACTCCATCCCCACTTTCCCTTCCACCTCATGCCACTTACACTGACCCTCTCATCACACAAATTTTCCAAATTGTCTCCTTTATGCAGCAACAAATATCCACCATAAGTCAAAGTCAAAATTCCCCACCCACCTATTATGTCTGTAGTAACCCATTATCTTTGGAAATATTAAGAACACTGATGCCACAAGGAATTGAGATACCTATATTTGAGAAGTACGAAGGGAAGGGTGATCCTACCAATCATGTTAATGCTTATACCACCTTATGTAGTGATTTTTTCCTTGACGATAAACTTTTGGCCAAACTGTTTCCTAGGACCCTAAAGGACATTTCCTTGGAGTGGTTTTCATCCCTACCAAACAATTCAATTCGTTCATTCAATGAACTAGTTGATGCATTTATAAATCATTTTCAAGTGCACATGACTCCGAAAAATACATTGGTTGATCTAATGAGATGTAAACAAAATGTGGATGAAAAAGTAACTAATTTCATCTCACGCTATCAGTCACTCTATTCCCAAATTGATGTCAAAATTCCTGATCCACGTCTCCAAAAGATGTTCATTGAAAATTTATAAAGTCAAGTTCAAGATAAATTGACCATGATGAAATTTCCCTCTTTCATGCATTTATGTACAACCTTTCGTGACTATCACAATTTGGTTAGTAGTCATGATGCCAAGTCCACTACTAGCCAAACTAAAAAATTTGAACATGTCAACCCAAACAATTCACAACCCTTTAGAAAACCAAACAAAGGATTTTTACAATTCAACCCCCCTCCTCTACAATCACCTCAACCCATCAACAACCAAGTAACAGTTTTTAAAGTCGTGATAACTTTTACTTCTGGAGATCCAAAAAGATAGTTTACACTATTACCAGACACTCTTCATAACACCATCTCCCAACTATTTCAGCAACATATGATTACTTTACCTACTATTAAAACACTAGATCCAACTAAGACTTTTCCTCCAACCTTTCAACCCAACACTTATTGCCATTATCATAGACAAAATGGACATGACACATAACAGTGTAAGTGTCTTAAACACCTAGTGCAAGACCTCATTGATTTTGGTTGTCTATCCATTTCAAATGTTAATGTTAAAGGCAATACGTCTATTGCCCCACCCAATCAAAATTTGCAAATTTTTACCAATCCAATGCCCAAGCATAATGTTTCATTTTTCAAATCTAGTGAAACTCAAAACAATGTTGTGATGACTATTCATACAACTATTGAACATCTTGATACCACTACTATTAATCCTATGAATGATATGGTAGGTGCGATAGACGTTATCCCTCATAAGGGCCAACCTAAGAAATCTCTTGATATTACTTTCTCTTCTAAGGATATCCTTTTGAATCTTCCCAATGGTACTCTTTACATAGTTGGTTGTATTTATGATAAGCCCACTAATGGGGTACTCATAGATCCCGCCTGTGGTGAGAATGTGATCACTGAGGATTTTTTGGTATTAAATGATCTTTATCAAGATGATTATGAAAAACTGAGGGCATGGATCAAAACACACAATGGTTTTGCATGCCCTATGATAAGATCAATCATCCTTCCATTACATATAGGACCTAAGATAGTGGATGCCACATTCTCCATCATTCCATAGTCATATCAGTTTTGTTTGCGGCTAGGCCATCCATGGCTTTGCTTGATGAAATTTTTTCCTTTAGTCATACACAAATTTTTAAAGTTTTCGCATGACAATGACATTCACTGTTCACCATAATGGCTTTAACCCTTTGTCTTCTAAAGGAAACTTCTCCTTAGAATCATTTTGGCCTGAGCCTATGGAACCCATAACACCTCACAAAGATTTCTTTTTCATTGCTTACCAAAAGTTTAAAGCAAAGAAAATTGTTGAATTGTCCCTCCGCAACAACTCCCCATCCACCTTGGACACTCCCATCCTAGATGAGACAATGCTTCAACCTAAACCTGAACCAACAACTCAAGACAACCAACAATAAACGCTTCACCTTCATCATCCAAACGCCCAAGAGATAATGAAACCAATGCCATCATGCCCCTTTGCATAAAACAAGTTTATAAAGTAAAAGAGAAAGTGATTGACCCACCTCCTATAGTTTCTTATGTTCCTCCCCATAGGGAATAGAAGGAGCCTATGGTGGAGCAACCCGCTCTTACACCCACACAACTTAAAAATAGAATCAAACGAAACTAAGATGCTAGGGAGTGTAGGCATCTATGCCGTCTCCTTGCTCTTCAGTTACAAAATAAAGAAAACAAAGAAAATCAAACTCTACACTTGCCATAAGCATTGCATGATGACCCTCCTCCCCAATCACAACAAAACAATCCAATACAACAACCACAACTCCTGATACACCCTTTATTGGACACTACCATCTGTCCTCCTGCCATGATTAATTTGGATGGCGATGATGAGATCACTAAAATAGACGAAGAGGTGCATAATGATCTAAATACATTATTTTCCTCTTCTGTCGGCTTAAATGAAAAAATTCCTGCAACAAGTGTAGAACCTGGTACTTCCCCTAGTTTAGCACTTGCACTTGTTCCTTTGGCTAGTTGCCCACACTCAACACATCATGAACATGACTGGGAGGCGAATGACTTGCTTGATGGTTGAATTACATCTTCCTTACTAGTCTTTTGCATTTTATTTTCTTTTTCTCTTGTGTTTTCATGTGTGTATCATGTTCCCTCGTGATGTGACGTTTTATGTTCTCCCTCTCTTTGTGAAATTCCTCTATTTGTACCTCCATTCTTCTATATGGTGTGCATTGCTTTTTCCTTTTTCTTTTCTTTTTTTCTTTGTTTTGTGTTTTCCTTTTTGGGATTATGCAAAGCATTGAGATGCTCTATGTCTCTTCCATGTTGACCCAAACGTTCTTTCTATTTTCTTTTTCGCTTTTGTTTTGTGTTTTCCTTTTGGGGATGATGCAAGGCATTGAGACTTCAATGTCTATCTCATGTTGACCCAAAAGCTTTTTCATTTTCATTTTCTTATGTTTTCCTTTTGGGGATGATGCAAAGAATTAAGACATCCTATGTCTCTTCCATGTTGACCCAATATGGACTTCTTCTTTTTTTTCTCTCTTTGTGTCATTCTTCGAGTTCTATGTGTATTTGGGGAATGATGACAATTTCGAGCTCTTTAATCAAAGCATTGCAACAAAGAACATACTGACCCCAAATCCATAGATCCCTTATGTGTTTGGTGCATTCCTTTTTGGGGGAAACCCCTCTTTCTTTTGTTCCTTTTCCTTTGCATGATGCAACCTTACTTGAAAACATATGACTTGGCATAGGGGCTTTCCAAGTTGGCTCTCATGTCTTGTTTATTTTTTGAATTTTTCATTTGCTACTTTAAATTAATTGCTCACAAAATGGTGTGTAGAAATTCCTTTAAAGTGGGGGCATACATTGGCATTATTCATTTGCATTTTTCTTCTTTTTGGTTCTTATTGCAGCATTGGTACTTCATACAATGCATTTTTCACTTTGTGGATGACATTGGGTATAGTGTCCTTCATGAGCGTGATCTCTCTTAGCATATTACAGTCCTCTTAGTGGCTTGATGTGATGCATTGCACCCCCTATGTTGTGAATTTTCTATCTTTTGATCGGTCCTCTCTTGGCGACATTAGACACAATGTTCCCTAAGTTAAGACCTCACATGAACTAAGCAAGACTCCTTTGAACATCTTTTGCATATTGCATTTTGCATTTATATGGATACCTTTCATAACACAACTTCCATGCCTGTGGTGCCATCACATTTTTTCATGAGTTTTAAGCATATGAAGCTTTGCTTGTCTCATGAAGCATGAAATGACATTTTCCTTTGTGGTACCTTATTAAGGTTATCAAGAGGTATAACTTTAGTATGGTTGAGCGGGAAGCTCATTCTGAGGCATGAATTTTCCCCATAGCCACTTGTGTGTTTGTGAGTACATACCAACTGTGAGTGTATGTTTCTCACCTTTTGGGCCTTCTCATCCAGAGGACATCCATGAGTTCCATTTCCCTAGAGTGATTATGCATTTTATTTCCAAAAAAAAGCCTAGATCTAATCCACAATGAGTTGTACAAAAGATCAAAGCTTGATCCGACTTTCTCTCCTCTCTTTCATTATTTTTCATCATTTCCATGTGTGTTCCTTCGTGCTTATGATTGGTTTTCCATGGGATCTTGATCCTAGGGGCTTGATCATCCCTCTTGATTTTTTTTGTCTCATCTTACCAAGCATTAGTGCATTCAAACCCATCATGATTGCATGTTCGGCTACTTTAGTGCAAGTTTGAAGCAAGTTCATCCTCTTACTAAAGTGGGGGCTAACCGTGGACATAGAAAAATTCACCCTTCTACTTTTTCTTGTTGTGTCCCTCCTTGTGCTTATTTGGCTTGATTTCACCTTGATTTATGTTGCAATGTGGCCCACACATTCACATTATGTCTTGAATCTTTATGAATCATTAAGACTTTATGATATCTTGTAAAGGTGTTGTGACACATTTTCACACTTTTCTAGACTCTTCTTATTATATTTCACTTACATACCCCCTTTTTTATCACTTACCAAGTCTTATTTTAAAGTGTTGTAAAGTCTTGTAACAAACTTTCATGCTTTCCTAGACTTTTCATCAACAAATACACCTTTATTATGCTTTATTTGGCCCCTTTATGCACTTACATGCCTTAATTAAGTGTATTTTTTAATACAAACCCAACAAACATTATTTAAGACAACTTAATTTCAGACACCCATTCACATGCCTTGAGTGGGACCCATTTGCCACTAGGGGCAAATGATTCCCTCTTGGCACAAAAATCAAAATAAATTCAAATTACTGGTGGGTTTTTATTCCTTAAGACCTAAGGTCAGCCTGTGATGTATTTTTAGGAAATTAGGGCATAATTGTGTATAAATACATGATCTTCTATTCATTTTAATCCCCATTCACCCAATCTTCACCCATCAACATAATTCATTCATGCATTCAAGCATTTTCATCATTCAATCAAGCATTCAAGCATCTTAGAGCAACATATCTTCAAACTTCAACATCAAGGGTTTGGTGATTTTATGACATTGCATGTTATTTTTTCATCATTCCTTCTTTATTTCATTTCATTATCAAGGGTTTGATTATGAAATTGGGGTTTGACCAAGGAAAACCCCTATACTCTAACCCTTAACCCGTTTTCCCTCTTTGCATGTGTGTTTGCAAGTCTTGTAGGAAGATTTTTCAAAGAGAAAGGTGTCAAAAAGGTGTTGCAAAGTCATCAAATTCAACATAATCCCATTTGAAGCTTGAAGACCATCTTCCCATCAGATTTTCTAGATTAAGATTTGGAAAGCTATTAGGCAGAAAAGTGCAAACCAGGACCCATAGAGTTGACTCTTGAATTTTCAAAAATCTATAGGTGGAATGATTCACCATCTTTGGCAAATGAGTCCCACTACCAAGTTGGAAAATTTATTTTCTGAAGTTCTATGTTCCTAGCATCCTGAAACATGTTCCTCCAGATTTTACCAGAAATAGGACTAAGTTGCCATTTGTGGCGAACGAGTCCTAGTGGGATTTAGCATTGATCTCTGCAGTATTCCATAACCTTTTCAACATTATCTTTTAGCCTCCAGGTGCACCTCATTCAATTTCATCAAATTTTGTTCTTGTTTGTTTATGTTTTTAGTTCATGTTTGTATACAACACTATGTTTTCAAACACTTTGCATTTCCTAGTTTTCATTCAATTAGTGATCTATTCCATCAATATTTTGCATTTAGATCATATCATTTAGGCATATTCCATCCATCCTTGTATTAGTTTTGAGTGTTTACATTGCATTTTGGCCCATCTTTCTCCTTTTAGGTGATAAACCCTAGAAGTGCTAGAAAGAACACTAGGGTGCTAAAATCTTCGTTTACACTTTGTGCTATCTTTGTACTTTAAATCTTCTCGTGCTAAGGTTCTTTATTACATGCTCCTACATCATCATGCTCCCCCTTTCCATGCCCAACCTAAAATAAAATTTATATATATGATGAACACCACTCAAATTATACATTCTACTCAACCAATAAAACATGATGTGATCTTTTAAAATATGTTGCAAAAGTTATTTGACCATATGATATGTTGAAAAAATGTGATTTTCTTGTTAGCCAAATCATAATAAAACACCTGAAAGAAACCTTGCACAACTTTGTAGAATGTTTGTGATCATCAATAATAAAAAATAATAGTCACTTTAATATCTTCTTGTCTTGCTCTATACTATCAATTGTGTGAATAAATGATATATGCACAAATATAGCAATTTAAATAGAGTTATAGTATTATGATTGAACCTCATTTTTTGGTTGTAATTTATAGTCCTTTGTAAAGTCTACAAATAACATGATGGTACCAAGCATATATTTTCACTCACTAATTCACACATTTTTTATTCTTTACAATCTTGCAGACTACATTTCATTCAATTATATTTTCTAAAACTTTCTTGTTTGTTTCCAATTGTATGTGTATTCTCCATATGTACACAATTTTTCCAAATGTTGCAAGCCACCATAACTATCACATGTTCCATCCAAGCATGATTTATTGTAGAATAGTTGACCACTATTTCACAAAAGATTCTCAAAATGAAATCTCTTGAAGATCTAGGAGGAGCCTTTATCATACACTTCTTAAAAACCTTATTAATATGAAAACCTACACATATATGCTGATAAACATCATAATGACTAGAAAATTCCATATATACTCTACAACAAGTTGTGCATGTGTGATTTATTTTAATATAAAAATTCTTTGGATGTGGCTCATGGTTTTTGATAACCAATTCTCCTTTTTACAACATATTTTTAATTAAGTGATACTCCTGTGTTATTTTTCCAAAATTCTTCAGTTAGGTATTTTAAGGCTTAAACTATAATTTTATCCTTTTGTGGGAGTCCACAAGAGAATGCCATAATTCATTTTTATTTGGTTCTTCAACTCTTTCACACCTCCCAATGACTTATATTAGTGTTTTTATACTTATTTTTAGTGCTTGACTTATTTTTCTTATTAGGAAATATTTATTTGTTTGATCACTTACTATAGTTTATATAATTACACACCATGTGACATTATTATCTTTGGTAAGTGAGGTGGAGCCCATAATTTCATATGTACTCATTATATTTTTTACAATAGATTCACTTGAAGTATTTAATGTTCTTAGGTCGAGAATCTTCATTATGGGTCTAAATTTAAGATTTCTCTTTATTTCAATAAATAATTGGCACCTTTCGGTCTCATTTAAAAATTTCAAAAAATAATTTCCATATTTTACTCATATTTATTTGACAAGTACATTTGGGAATCTTATCAATAATTGGTTTTAAAATATTATTATTGATGGCCAAATTGATGTATGCAACACAGGTAGGTGTAATTAACCTTACCTCTCCTAAAAAGGGTAAATGATTGTAAAATCAATCACCTTCAAAGGTCCTGGGAGTTGGGTCACAACCTTGTTGTCTGGAAGAGTGGTCAATATAGTTGTTCAAGGGGCATGTTGGTGTTTCTTGATTAAATTCTAGATCAAACTCCAATATAAACCCTACTCTAACCAAAGGATAAATAAAAAATAAAATATTAAAAGTAAATGCAAGAGAATGATGTGAATACTCGACCTAAATATTCATTAGATTGGAAACCTAATAGATTCATTAACTACAACATTAAGATCATACTAAACGTAATCCTTTATTCTAATAGTACAAAATCCAGTGGAATTTGATAATATTACAATAAAAGTCATTTCTCAATATCATATTTTACACAAAAATTAGAAACAAATTGACTAAATTCATTGAGCGCATCTATTTCTTAAGAAATCAATGAACAAAAATTCATTATTCAAGCACCACATTATATGTGAGAAAAACAATTATGAAGCAACAAATACCACATTTATATTCAAATTCATTCTTATTCAATTCAATTACAATCCAACAAATACATACACTATAATTTCTAGTTTTGTCCATCCATACTTGTCTCCAACTACACTAAAATGATCTAAAAGTACATACAAAACCAACTAGAAACTAAGAATGGCCAGAGGCCAAATTCTCTAATTTGTCCACTATCTAACTTTTTCTAACTCTTTCAAATGATCAAAGTTTTGCATTAAATATATCTAGAAGAAATTTCTCCCACCAAAAGAATACATACAAAATTGAAGCTTTACATGAATGATATTTACTTCATAAAGAAATATTCTATTTTTAGCTCCAATTCAACTCCAATTAAATATTTTAAACTTCAGTTGGAAGGTATTTGTTTCAGTTTAACTCCTAGTTTGCTTCAATTTTCTTCTTTTAGCAAATATTGCTAGGTGGCACCATTTGAGAATTGATTTTAAGAAAAGAATTCTAAAACATTTTTCCTCAATCATATCCCAATTTTAAATTCACCAAATTATAATCTGGTGATAAAGTCATTACACCAAATCCACAAGAACCAACATCATTGTTATGCTTCCAATTCATCTACCTTTTTTTTTTATTTTCCCAATTAAAAGTACCTACAAGTCACAAAAAATATAATTAATTCATCAAAAATAATAAATTTATTAAAATCTATGAACTTAAATATTTTCACTTTTATGCATTTTCTTCATCAGTTCTTGGGATCTTCAAAATTATTGAGACCTCTTACCCTTTTACGCAAGTGAGCCTTTTAGACCGATGATGAATTTTTTCATTTTGAGGACATACATTCTTTCAGGGCCTTTAAAATTTTGGGGTTTTCCTATTTCAAGGGTTTTAACATTTCTATGACTTGGAAATGTCAGGGACTTGAAAACTTCGAGGACTTAAATCTCGGCTTTACTCTTTATTGCAAGGTTTAGGATTTTAGGGGACAAGGGACCTTTTGAACCTTTGTCCCAAATTATTTTTAGGATCTAAGGTCTCGAAAGGATATTTTTATTTACTTTTCAATTTTTTTTAGTATTTTTGAAAATATCTATTTTTTGTATTTTTTTGAAATATTTATTTTTTGTAGTTTTTAAAATTATTTAGTTTTTGTATTTTTTGTGTAGTGTAGGAAAAAAGTATCCCTTTTCACACTTAATTTGGGAATGAATAATTAATAATAAAATGATCTTAATTATGCCTTAATTTAGTGTTGTAATATGTATTTTACATATTCACATTATGTTTAGGGCCTATTTAAATAAAATGGACTTAATTGTACCTTATTTTTGGTGTTAAATATAATTATTTAATTTAGAAGATATGATTAATAATTAAATAAATTAATAAATTTATTTAATTATGAGGATTAGTGACATATTAAATAAATAAATGAAATTCATTTATTTAATAATCAGGAAGAAATAAATGAAAAAGGGTAATTAAATAAATTAAGAAATTTATTTAATTAGGGGAAGACTTAGACAATTAATGATGTATTAAATAAAATTTATTTATTTAATAATCATGAAGAATAAACGGACATGAATTAATTAAATAATTATGAATTATTTAATCAATAGTCGAATGTGGACCAAGGACATAATTAAATGTCATAATTATGCTACGACGAAAGTAGTAAAAATGAAGCTTGCGGCCTAGGTCATTTTTAAGTATCTACATTTTGCCCCTCTTTGTCATAATGTAGCATGTCACATTGTGACAAAGAAAATAAGTCAAAGCCATGCCCCAGTGAAGGTATAGAGTATCAATGCCCCCTTGGAAATTTTTTCAAATTTTGGGTCAACAGCAAATTTTTTTGGAAAGGGTCCCAATAAGTCAATTTGATGACCAGAAAAGTGATGGCGCAGACGGTTTCAGATTCTAATATGTTTAAGATAGCTGACGAGGTGGTCAAAGTTGGTCAAATGAGCCTCCAGTAATAACCTAGTTGAAAAATGTCATTTTGAATTTATAAATAGGTTGACAAAGGGGTAAAAGTCAATTCATTTCCATTATTCACTTTGCAAATTTTGAGAGCTCAGAGCGAAAAGGACTGCACTGAGGATGGTGATTCCAGTGATAGAGCATCATGGCGAGATCATGCGGACCTTCAGGTGGGCAGAGGGCTCAGAGCCAGCAATATGTACCCCTAACCCCCTTTGTAATTTTTTTCATTTTGCATGCCAAAAGTTGGGTTTTAGGGTGAACAACAAATGCGCCGCGACGCATATGCGTGCGCATAAGCTGCATTTGACTTTGCGTTCGATGCATTTGATGCATCACAAAGCAAGTGCAAGGGTAGTTTCGAGTAGGCGAGGGTTCATGACGCATTTCCCAAAAACTGCAACGCATTCACCTTTTGGAGCCACATTCGAAATTTAGAATACCACAATCGTCATTTTACGACGCAATCATGTTTTTAAGCGATGCATTTAAATGGAATGACGCAAGTGTCATATATCATGACGCAAGTGCTCTGATGCGACACATTTGAACAACCAAATGATGCAATTTCCATGTTGTGACACATTTGAAGTACGAAACAATGCATTCATTGTTTTGTGACACAATCGTAGTCAACATGATGCATTTGACATTAGCCTTGACTAGGGCTGATTTTGATTATTTTCCAATTTGAAATGCTTTTGATGATACTAACAGTTGCCTAGAATGTACTGATACATTGTTTGGCTTTGTGCAGAGATAACTTGCACCGATATACATGCGAGAGAGCAAATTGACGGCCTTTCGGTTTGTTGATCAACTCAGCCCGTGAGGGGCGACAATTGATGTCACTAGGTTTGTTTTATGTCACCTATATGCTTTCTATTTAGGCAAATAGGGGACTATTGACTGCATTATGTGAGTGTTGGCATTTAGAGACATGTTCTTTCCACTTGTCGATAGGTGAGGTGACTATTACCCTTGAGGATGTTTACCGCATTCTCCGCATGCTAATCTGAGGAGAGCGGATCGTCTATGACCCTCGCCATGGCCAGCAGACCTTCACAACATATTATCGAGATGAGGGTGCAGGACTCAACATCCAAGGATACGAGATCCAGTGGGAGTTTATGGTGGAGCATTATGCTCATTTTGATGCATTCCTGGTGACACTTATTTGTGGGATATTGATTTCTGACCGTCACGGACATGGGTTCCTTATTGGTTAGGGAGACGTCTTGGTTAGGATGAGACGAGATAGGACAGTGTATGCCTGGGGCCCTTGTTTATTGGGCACACTCTACCACCAGCTGCATGAGGTCATCTACAGGATGGCAAAGAGTATATCATGTGGCACCACCCTGATGATGATTTGGGCGTGGGAGCACATAGCGATATTTCATCTGCCAATTTAGAGACCACAGTTGGCCGAGGGGATGCCCTATGCGCACTACTATGCCGGTGCACTACATCAGACATAGATGGGTGAGACCGGTTGGTGGCGGCATCAGATTGATACGATGGTGTCATTTATCTAGAGGCCGTATAGAGACTGGCAGCAATGGGATGATGAGGTGGACCATCTCAGCCTATGCAGATAGTATCGGTACCTGATTGGCAGGATAGTGCAGAGCCAGCTGATCATCGAGATGTATCTGCCACAGCGTGTCCTCAGAAAGTTCAAAGAGCAGCAGGGTGTACCTATAGGGACAACTAAGTATGCTCGGTCCTCTAGAGAGGTAGCCTAGGGGCCAACAATTCTAGTAGCATTCACCGAGCAGTAGATTGATGGGCTAGGAGCCCAGCCGTGGGGATGGAGAGGTGGGATTGTAGATCCTAGGACCATAGCAGATTATGACCTATGGCGGAAAGCACATAGACCAGTGCCACTGACAGATCCTGATGAGCCAACACCTATGGACAGGAGGTCAGTCATACCATGTGTGCCGAGGGTTGGGCAAGGAGGCAGGGACGGTGATAGGGGCAGAGGTCGGGGGAGGGATGGAGGCGGGGATGGAGGTAGGGGAAAAGATGGAGGCTGGGACAGAGGCAGGGGGAGAGATGGAGGTAGGGACGGAGGTCAGGATGTAGGCAAGGACAGAGGCTGGGGTGGGGATGATGGAGGAGACGGCCAAAGATGGAGGAGAGATGGTCAGAGAGAGGGCAGGAGAGTGCATCCACGTGTGGCGAGAGTAGCCCTAGATGCTATCCTAGAGGTGGTTGAGGAGGGAGAGAGAGAGGAGGAGGAGCAACCACGGCAAGAGGGAGAGGAGAGACAAGAGGAGGATGTGGCGGGGGAGGAGAGATAGGAGGAGGAGGAGCCGAGGCAGGAGGAGGATGTAGATGAGGATGATGATGCCATGGATGAGGTTGACAGACTTATCAGATGGAGGATGGTGGAGGGAGAGGAGGGGATACTCTCCTCGTCGACATTACCCTAGGATGCCATGACAGACCAGAGGGTGGTGGATCTACGGAGGAGGCTAGATGAGAGTGTGGCAGAAGTTAGGGCACTATAGGCATAGCTAGAGGCAGCTCAGGTAGAGTGGGATTAGGTAGTGATCCATCAGCAGGACTTAGCTTAGTTGTGTGTCGAGTTTGCAACATTGCTCGTGAGCTTTCCAGGGTGAGCATGAGGTATGGGCAGTACAAGACTTTATACGAGCAGGAGGTCCCTCCTGAGCTACGAGATCCGACACTGTCATGCTCACAGATGAGGACAGGAAATGGTCATAGATCAGGGAGTTCCAGTGGTAGCCGAAGTCACACCAGTGTTGGAGGATCCACCTCCTCAGGGAACACATCAAGGCGTAGGTCCCACCACTCACGCAGGCATGCCTTGAGTCACCATTGGAGCCACAATCATGGGTCGACCAGTTTAGGGCAGATATTAGTAAAGAGGTAGCCACCAGTGGTAGATCCGTCAGCCTCACAGAGTCAGGTTGTAGTGACGTCACAGGTGTCCATTACTGTGGAGATGATACCATCATTGGTTGCATAGACAGAGACTACTATAGGTCCACCCATTATCTCAGCGCCAGTCACAGATCCTCATCTGCCACACTCTTCGCCACAAGGGGATGATGAGAGCCTCCCCTAGGAGCATGTTTTCTATACTTGTTTTTTATGTTATGACACATTATGTATAGACCATTGAGCCTGTGAGCTCCATTAATGATATATCTGTTGACTCTATCCTATGACATTGTATATTTTTGAGATGATATTATACGATGATGCAATTTTGATGTGGCCTACATGTGTGTTATGCAATGTTATTTGATTTATGCATTATGATATATGTGATGTGATGTCTTATGTATGATGTTGATTTATGATGGATAATGGTATTATGTATGTTCTATGATGCTTTCTTATGATATGATGCCATGATGATGCAATGCTTATTTATCTGTTATGTCAATTTTGTGATGATGGTGATAATGATATGCATAATGTATTTACTTGAATGGATGTCATGTTTATGATAATGTGAATGCAATATGAAATGATATGGATGATGTATGTATGGACCTAATGCAATTTTTGTATGATCATGTATGCACTTATGTTTTTGTATGTCACAGGATATCATCGTGAGATGAACGAGAGAAGATGACTAGACTGAAGGAGATGCATGTTAGTTCCTAGACCAAATCCTTCAAAAATTTACCATAGGACTTTAATATTTATTGCTTTTAATCATCATTGGGAAAAATATTGTAATGGCCAACAAACAGAACGATATGACATAGATCAAGGTGTGCAAGGCCATACCATCACATAAGACAAGCAGTCATAGACAAGGATGATCATGACTCAAACTAAGAGCGTGATTTCCCCAGTCTTTTTGTCATAATCAACCATAAGTAGAAAAAGACAAGAAGGAAAATTCATGAAACGTCTTTGCTTCTCTAAATCCTGTTGCCAGGACATCCTTGAGAAACTAGCATCATGATTTCCAAAATATGAAATAGAGCCCTTATCATGATATGTCGTCATTTTTCTAAATCCCGAAATCAGGACCTCGCTAAGAAACTAGTAATCATGCATGTCAATCATCATGATACATTGTTGCTTCTCTAAATCCTATTATTGGGATCTTGCTAAAAAACTAATAACATGATAAAAAGTCAAAATACAAGTGCCAAGTGTTTTCCAAGTGCGTCTAGATATCCATTGTTCTGATGTCAAGGTGTCAGGTTTGATGATGCCAAGATGATGAATGTCAAAAATTGTCAAATTCAGGAAGGACACATCCTAAATAATGTTGATTTCAAGAGGATTGATCCCTAAATTTCAAAAGGGGTCCCTCGAAATGATGACAATGCCTAGGAAGGACACATCCTAAGGCATAAATGACAGAGTTGGTTCTTCAAAAGGACACATTTGAAGAATATTGATGTCAAGAGGAGTGATCCCTAGATGTCAAGAGGATCCCTCGAAATGTTGAATGATAGTGATGATCCCTAGGAAGGACACATCCTAAGGCATGAATGACAGAGGCTATTCTACAGAAGGACACATCTGCAAGGTAACCAAGAGTTGATAGTTTGGCTATTTATGATAATGAAAATTCCTATGACCAAGTTTTGACCAAAGTTTGGGTTGAGTTTGACTTGTGTTGACTATATGTCGATATTTGTCATGATGATATGATTGATGTGTTGTTGAGATTGTCATATCGAAATAAGTGATTGCCATAATTCTTTTTAGGAGTTTATCCATTTGGGAATGATTCACTTTGACTTGAAGACTTTTTGATGTGTGTGCCGGTGTAGTGCCATGGACCCTAATGGACTAAGCTAGTGTGGCCTTAGGGGCTCATTGATAGATGGCCTTGCCTATGTCACGCACTCAGAGACCTCGTAGTTCAACACAACCAATGACTTTGTCTTGATGACCAAAGATTGCGTCATGATTTGATTTTGACAAACCTAAAAGGACTGACCTAATGTTTCGGGGACTCGAAAGTGAGTCTTGCCTACATAGAAAATGCGCAGAGATAACATAGTCCGAACAAATGACAAAGACTGGTTGATTGACTTGACTAGGAATGACTATTTTTGTGTTTTCAAGCAGTTTGACATTTGTTGTGGTTTTCTTCAGGATGTTTTTCAGTTTTTAGGTCTTTCTTCAGGACATTTTGCGATGTTTTTGGTCTTTTTTCAAGACTTTTCGTGATGTTTTTGGTCTTTTTATTTGAGGACTTTTTTTTTTATGTTTTTGGTATTTTTTCATGACCTTTTTGTGATGTTTTTGGTCTTTTTTCAGGACATTTTTGGCAATTTCTGAAACCATGCATAACATCCACTACAGTTACATGATAAAAAAATTTCCCCTAGTCAGGTCCAAGACTTAGCCGATTTTAAAGGACGTGAAAAGGGTGTGTCTACAGTACTAGATGGACACTAAAGAGGACTTGATGTCAACCATTTATCAACCATGAGAAGAAGGGTATGATGTCATGGTGATTGGCGTGATAATGACAGGAACTATTTTTCATCCTGGGCCAAGGCAGACAAAGTGACAATAGATGGCAGAGCAATGATTGGTTACCCATGGCACCTGTTCGCCAGGTTTTCACTATTGGATGAATCATTTTTCTTTACTATTTTTGTCATTTTTCTTATTTTTTTGGTGCTGCCAAGACACCTGTTTTCCAAGTTTTCATCAAGACAACAATTTTTTTTATCTTTTTTTTTTTTGTATTTTACAATTTTTAGCTCGATCTCCTGATGCTATGCGTAGAACTTTAAGAGATGTAAACTATTGATAGGCTTTGTCAATTGTTCTCCCTCTGGAGTCACTAGATGATAGGCTCCATAACCAAAAGAAGATACGATGACGTAAGGTTCCAACTAGTTTGGTTCAAAATTTCCTGGCTTTTCTCTATCAGCTTGGTTCTTAGGGTTCTGCATGAGGACTAAGTCGCCAATGTTAAACTTCTTGACCATAACCTTCTTGTTGTAACTGTGATAGAGATGGTTCTGATACACTTGTAGATAGTTCAGGGAATTTTTCCTTCTTTCCTGTAGCATCTCCAGCTCGTGTAGGCGTGATTGTCTATACTCCTCCTCATCAGTTAAACCCTTCAGGGAGACTCGTAACGAAGAAATTTCAACCTCAATTGGAAAGATGGCCTTAGGTCCAAAGATCAGGGCAAAAGGAGTGGCTCCTGAAGGCATACAAATGCTAGTACAGTAATCCCATAGAGCAGGGTTGAGTTGTATATGCCAGACATGGCCAACGTCATTGACAGTCTTTTTGAGGATTTTAACAATGGTTGTATTTGACACCTCAACTTGACCATTTCCTTGTGGGTAATATGGAGATGAAAAATGGTGTTGGATGTGAAATCACTCACATAACTCACAAACGTCTTGGTTTTTAAACAGACATTCGTTGTCAGTGATGATGGATTGCGGAAGGCCATACTGATAAATTGATGTAGTTAAGAATGAAATTGGATATTTGTTTGTCGGTTATGTATGTCAGAGGGATGGCTTTGATCCACTTCGTAAAATACTTGGTGGCGGTGATAATGAATTTGTGGCCATTGGACGAGGTAGGATGTATCTTACCCACGAGGTCGAGTCCCCATTGAGCGAAGGGCCAAAGAGAGGTGATCGACCGAAGTTCCTGTGTTGGAGTGTGGATCAAGTCACTGTGAATTTGGCATTGGCAACAAGTCCTAACATATTCTATTGCATCCTTTTCAACGGTCAGCCAATAGTACCCAAGTCTTGTTACTTTCTTGGCTAGAGTAGGACCACTCGAATGAGACCCGCATATATCATCATATACTTCACGTAAGGTTATACATGCTTCCTTGGTGTCGAGACATCTAAGGAGGGTGTCGTCAAAGCTATGGCGGTAAAGGGTGTCACTGACGATGGCATACCTTGCAGCTTTTCAGATAAAGGACTTCCTCTGGTTACTGGACATGTTAGGTGGAATGGTTTGAGACTTAAGGTAGTCATAAATATCTTGGTACCAGGGAGAGTCGGGACCAACAAGTTCGCAGACAATCTCTGATTCCAGAATGTCATATGCAGGGACCAGCAATTTTTCTATTAGGAATTCTAGCTGAGGCAGATTGCTTGGAATGTTAAGGAGAGAGCCTATTATAGCCATTCCATCTACTACCTTGTTCTGTGCTCTCAGAAATTGTTCAAAAATTACCATATGAAATTACGTTTGGAAACTGTCAACCATCTGTTTGTAGGGCATCAACTTCTCATCTTTTGTGTCATAGTCATCATTAACTTGGTTGATGATGAGCTGAGAATCCCCATAGACATGTAGTGCTCTGATTTTCTATTTTATTGTCATTCTAAGTCCTGTAACTAGTGCCTCGTATTCCAACACATTTTTTGTGCATGGGAAGGAAATGCAAAAGACTTAGGAATGGAGTCCCCTTGAGGGGTGATGAACAGGATCCTTGCCCCTGAGCCATGATTTGTGTGTGATCCATCAAAGTAGAGTCGCCAAGGTGCCTTAGGTTCCGTATGGAATATCGACTCATCTGAAAAATCTGCCACTAACGGGTGATCACTTTGTAAAGGTGCGTCCGCCAGTTGGTCCGCTATGACTTGTCTTTTTATTTCCTTTCTTTCTACATATTGAATGTCGTATTCACTAAAAATCATGACCCATTTTTCTAGACGTCCTGTTAATGTTGCCTGACTTAACAAATATTTGAGGGGGTCGATCTTTGCTACTAGTTGTGTCTGATGGCTTAACATATAATGTCTTAGCTTCTTTGCTACAAAGACCATAGCTAGAAAAACCCATTCAATTGAGGTATAGTTTAGTTCATACCTAATCAATGTCCGACTGATGTAATATACAACTCTTTCTTTTTCCTCTTGGTCATTTTGTGCTAGTAATGCCCCCAGTGCTGAATTAGTTGCCGAGATGTATAGGATCAATGATTTTCCATGAATGGGAGGCATGAGGACTAGTGGAAAAAATAGGTAATCTTTTATTTTCTGAAAGGCTTCTTGGCATTTATCTGTCCACACAAAGGGGATACCTTTGCGCAACAGATATTGGAATGGATGACACTTGTTAGCCAACTGTGCTATGAAGTGCTGAATAGATTGTACCCTACCTTGTAGGGTTCTGAGTTCACTAATTCCTCTGGGCAGAGGCATGTCTATGATGGCTTTTATGTTTGCTGGATCGACCTCAATGCCTCTTCGAGAAACTATGTATCCCAAGAGTTTACCCGATGTGACACCGAAGACACATTTCTTAGGGTTCAGTCAAACTTTGTATTCTTCCAATCTCTTGAAAATTGTGTCTAACACCTTCAAATGATCTTTCCTTGTTATTGATTTAGCCAATAGGTCATCTACATAATATTTCATCATTTTATGCATCATGTCATGAAAGATTGTGGTCATAGCCCTCTGATATGTGGTGCCTACATTTTTGAGACCGAATGGCATAACATTCCATCAGTATGTACTACATGGGCAAGTAAATGTCGTTTTGTGCTAGTCTTCGAGGGCAATGTGAATCTGATTATAGCTAGAGAAACCATCCATGAGGGACAACATCTCATATCCTACTGTGAGGTCAACTATGATATCAATATTCAGTAAAGGAAAGTCATCTTTTGGGCATGCCTTATTTAGGTATCTAAAATCTGTACAGACGCGAATCATCCCATTTGGCTTTGTTACTGGCACCAGGTTAGATATCCATTCGGAATAATCAATAGACCATATGAATCCAACATCTAGAAGTTTCTTCAACTCAACCTTGACCAATAGAGTGACTTGAGGATGCATTTTGCATAACTTCTATTTAACTAGTTTGGCATTAGGCAATAGTGGTAGATGGTGCAGAACCAGTTCTGGGTCTAATCCTGACATGTCAGCATATGACCATGTGAAGTTGATTTTATGTTCTACAAAGAATTTTTAGAATTCTGGTCTCTCTTCTTTAGTCAATGATGCAGCAAAGAGGACCATTTTGGGATCTTCTACAGTTGATATGTTGTCTTCTATGGTGTCTTCTATAAGCATAGTTGATTTCTCTTGTTGTACGGGAAGAAAGTCCAGTCCTCCATCTTTGGGAACCTCAAAGAGGTTTTCACCTGCAAATACGTCCTTTTTTTTTACTTTTTTGTCGTCAGAAGGTTCCTTTCGGTTTTCATCTAAAAACATTTCATTTTTTATTTTATTTTTAATCTTAATTTTATGACTGGAGGACAGAGCAGTCTTGTCGAAGTAAGCTGCACAATCTAGATCAATGGAAAATCCTGCCTTGTGATCACCACTGGGCATGCCCTCACGTATTCCCATAAACTCTGCAATTGCTTCATCATTCTAAAATGTGTCAAGGACTGGCGGGCCTTGTTGATCCCAATCGACTAGCTGAGGATAAACTAGGGAAATGTCATCATCATTGTTGGTGAATTGATGGGAGGATGCAGAAATCATGCAGATGGATTCAGTGATATTGTAGATGAGATTATCATCATCCAACTCCAAATCAGACTCTATCCAATATTCCCCTTCACTATTCTCATATTCGTTGTCAAAGTAAGGGGTGAAGGACTTAGAGTCATGGTTATCAGTATTGTTTGGTACTTCCGATGGATTGGACTGAAGGGATTCAAATGGTGGGTCTTGTATGTCATGGGGAGTGGTAATGGGACTTTGACTATTTGGTGCCTGATCAATTTTAAATGTTTTCAAAAATCTTTGTTCAGAGGTGAGTTCCCCTATTTCGACAAACAAATCATCGAGCCAACAGTCACTTAAGGATCGTTCTGAGCCAAATTCTCACTCTTGGGAGTTAGTTTCAGTGAGGGTTTCCTTAGTGGTCTTGACACTTTCCGAAGCATGTACTCGCTCACTCGAAAGTCCAATGGTACATTGATCATCATTGTCAGGCAATCCAAACCCTAATCCAAGATACTTTGGTATTTTGAAAGGTTCTATGGGCTCTCTTCGTCCAATTTTATTTCTACCTAGGCCACTAGTGCCATCGTAGCCCTTAGCCTTCATTATGTCATATCCCTTGCCATATTTCTTAACTGGTAATGGGGGTAGTTCGACCATATCTTTATAGAGCCATCCTATGATATCAGTAATGTCCTCATTACTCATGTCTCCCCATTTGATGAAAACTATTTTTGGTGGAACTTTGAAAATTTCTTTAGGTTCCATTCTAAAACATGGTTGACCATCGACCTTTGGAGACTTGGGTATCATTGTGATGCTATATGTTGTATGTAGTTTGAATTCTCCATAGCTAAGGTCCTGGATCTTGATAGTGGCCAGTTCAGCCTTAGGGTTTGCGGAAGATGGTGGTGTGGCAGAAGACGTGGATGGAGTAAATGTGGAAGATGATGCGAGTGTGGATGGATCAATGTATTTGGAAGACAAGGGGCCAAAAGCCTCTTGATTTATAGGCACTCAGTTTTTAGAAATACCCCTTAGGTTGGTACAGTAATGAAAAGGGTCGGGGTCACCATATATAGTAATTTATGTGCCGTCAAATGGGAATTTTAAGCATTCGTGATACGTGGATGGAACGACTTTTAAGGAATGAATCCATGGGTGACCGAGCAAGATGTTGTAAGGTAATTCTAGATCTAGGACCTGGTAGGTTGTATCCACAATGACTGGTCCCACTCTAATAGGAAGAGAAATAACGCCTCGTGGAGAGTGTTCTTCGTCATCATATGCTTTGATCACTATACTCTTTGTAGGGTCTACGCATGCATCAAAAAATCCTAGAGCCTTAACTAGTTTCAAGGAGCATATATTCAATCTTACTCCGCCATCTACTAAAACTCTTCTAACCTTATGCTTATGGATGAAGGTTTCAATGTGCAATGCATCATTGTGGTTGGTCTTAGGTGATGAGTAGTCTTGATCAGAAAAGGTGACGTGGTGAGGCATAGTGAGGTATCCCACCATGGTCTCAAACTGATTAACATCAATGTCCTTGGGGACTGATGACTCTTGCAGAGTTTTATCCAGCATAGCCTTATGTGTGGGAGAGATGCAAAGCAGCTCGAGTATAGAAATTTGTGTAGGATTTTTAACAAGATGGTTGATAAGGTTGAACTGACTCTTTGGTTGCCACTATTTTGTGGTTGGGGTGGGTTTTGACTGTTTAGTAGATGGGCCAGGTATAGTGATTTTGGGTTGCTTAGCGAGAGGTGGACTAGCTATGGTGACCTTGCCACTTTGAGTAGTAGCATTGCATTGAGGTGCTCTCTTGACCGTAATGGTATTGATGTATTCATCATCAATTTGGACATTATTTATAATTGGTCCACCAGAATAGTCGTACTTGGCTCGAGTGAAGTTAGCTTGATTATTGTTTATCTGTGGACCTGACGTGGAAGCATTATGAGAACCATGGTCTTGCAGTGGGTTCTTATGAATAGTATGGTCTAAATTGGAGGAAAATTGTGATCCACCTACCTCAATGATATGACTCTCGATAAGGTCTTGTACCAGGTTTTTCAGTTGTCAATAGGTAGAGGTTTTATGTCCTTGTGTCCGATGATAATCGCAAAATGCATTATAGTCCCACCATGCTAGTTTGAATTGTCTAGGGTCATATGGTTTTGGTTCTTCAAGCGTGATGACACCATTCTGAAGACATTTCTTGAGGACTTCCTCAATGGGTTCACCCAAGGGAGTGTATGTGTGACCCCTGGGGAATTGTCTCACTTGACAGTATTGTCCTTGATTGTTTTGGCTGCTCTAGTTGTTTGAAGGGACATTGGTAGGGGGTGTCAATGCCATTGTTGGTTTGTTTTGTTGTTGAACCCCTTTTAGGGCTAGTACATGACCATAGTGTTTGCAGCCTTGGTGTCAACAACACCATCATTTGTAACATGTTTATTTTTGACCCAATATTTATTCTTGTCGGTGGGAGGATTTGCATTTGTGTTTTTGGGACCGTATCTTAGCTCTCCCTTTGTGATAAGGGCTTTCTCAATCTGGACCCCTTTTTCAACTAGGTCCGTGAAGGTTCTACAACAATGCACTTGCAATGCATATTTTAGGGGACCCATAAGTGTTTGAAAAAACATGTCCACCTTTTCCCTTTCGAGTATGTCAATGTGATACCGACTAGCTAGACTTCTCCATTTTTTAAAGAATGGGATGAATGTCTCACCAGTATCCTCTTGCGTGAGATTGCACAAGCTAGTAATAGAGGTGTCCATGTCAATGTTGTATGTGTAATTCTTTATGAATTTTTGTTTAAGCTCATCCCATGTCTGGATATCCTTTTGAGTGGAAAACCATTCAAGGACAGGACCCGCAAGACTTTTAGAGAAAAGTCTCATCAAGTATGTTTTTTCATAGGTGACATCCATACAATTGGTTGCAAATTTGCGAAGATGTTCGATGGGGTTTGTCTTACCTCTGTATTTTGTAAAATTGGGTGACACATATCCCAAAGGAAATGGTGGCATGTATAAGCTCATGTCGAATTGGTATACTTTTAGATCATATGACACTTCTGATTTCTTCCTAATATTTGTATGTTTTGGATAGTTTTCTCTAGACCCATCAGTTTGACTTGTAAGGCATCTATAACAAGGTCATTTATGGTCCCATATAGTGGATTGATTGGTATGCCATAGGTCCCCGTTTGTTGTGCATGGATATTGGTGTATTGTGGCAGTATGGATTGTTGTGACATGTATGATGTGTTCGGATTGGCGTGTTGTTGGTATTGAAAGTTTGGATTGGGGGTATGTTGGTGAGTATGAATGTGGGATGAGTATGTTGGGATGTGTCCCCCAACCATTTGTGTTGATATTTGGGGAATATGGTGACCATAAACATTGTGATGTGCTAATGATGCCATGGGTTGTGTGTTTTGACTACCTTGTCCAAATTGTTGGGTTTGGACAAGGGGAATGGTCAAATTTTTTCCTTGGGATTTGATGGTATTGGACAGTGTTGACGTGTTCACATTTTGTTGTTGTCCTTGAATAAATATACATTGTTTACCCCCACCCAAAGGATTTTGTGAGATACCAATGAGAGGATATGTCGAAGGTGTACTCATGGCACTCGATGTAGTTCTCAAGGGGGGATTGGTATGACTTGATGATGCCCCCGTAGCATTTACCGTAGTGGTAAATAGAGGATTGGAATAACTTACCCACATTGCCGAGGAGCCCAAGGTGGTTCTAGTCGATTGTGACAGTGTTGTGGATATTGTGGGCAAAGTGGTAGATTGTGGTCCTCCAATGGATGTAGTGTTTATTGTATTGGAGGTGTTTGTGATGTTGGAGGTAGCATGCACGGTCGTTGTGGCGTTAAAGAAAGTATTGCTCGTAGTGTTTGGAGGTTGACCACTATTTGTCATGTTATGCGTGTTGTTGACATTAGGGTCAAGAGATGTTGATCTCAACGTGTTAATGTTGAAACCATGTGGTAACTTGGCTCCTTGACTTAAGAGTATGGCCAAATATCTGTCCCTATCATATAGGACCATTTTTTCTATGAATTGGGAGGCCTCTGGGTCTTGTGTTGCTACCTCTAGGTTTTCCTCAAGTATTTGTCTGTATACATCCTTACGTAAGAATGGTTCAAAGGGATTTTTTGATGAGGATGGTATTGTCGTGAGAGGTTGGTTGTTCGTGTTGGAAAATGGATTGTCAAAGGTCCAATTTGGGTCATACGTGGGATTGTTGACATTGGAAATGGAGTCTTGTCCAAATTTTTCCATTTGTCATTTCTATTTTTGGATTCTAGTTTCCACCATAAAATGAGATTGCTCAAATGAAGATGACAACTAAATGCAAGGATGACACTATGCCAGGTCTAAGTTCAAAATGACGACTAAGATGAATAATATTTTTGGATTTTTCAGAATAAAATATGCAATGTCTAAACTTAGAATGCAATTTGAGAAAAGGATACCTAAGCACTTTTAAGCTCAATCTTTGTTTTCGATCTTGGTTACTAAAGGACTTTGTTGAAAATGACAAGATGACAAGGTCAAAATGACTAGTGAATTTTCCTAAGTAGACTTTTGAGTTGGAAAATCTCACAAAAGGGACAATGACTGAAAAAGGGGATGATGATTAAGTCCAAGATAACCTAGTTTCAAAATTAATGACATTACAAATTGTACTGATATTTTCCTAATCGAAAGTATGCAAATATTAAAACCTAGGACAAGCTAATGCCTAATGTATGCAACGAAAAAGAATGAAAGATGAAACCTATGGTCAAGAATGAAAACTAATGGTTGAAAGTTTTGAGCAATTTCAAAGTTTTCTGACAGAATCCCTTTGGAAACAGCGTCTGACAAAAGATTGACAAGGACTCAAATTTGACTTTGTATGAGGGTTTTACTTGCGACAGGAAAATGCGTTGTCGAGTTCACCAATGTAACTAAGGGTTAAATTTAGGTTATATTAGATGTTAGAAAATCAACAAAGACTAAGAAACCCAAAGAACTATGAAGTACAAAGGAAATTAAATAAAAGAACAATTATACCTGTTCCTCGAATCTTCCATGATTACCTCCATAGCACCTTCTAACTTGCTGATTGTTGTGTTTCCCTCAAACCGAATGTGCGAGCAATCTTTGATGAATTCCTACACAAGATTTGAAGGATTTGAATCTAAATGCCTATGCCTATGACAATATGATTAAAAATTCCTATGCCTGAATATGCCAAAACTTAATGGAATATGACAATAAATGCTGCAATTTCTGTAAAATCTCTAAGTGTGTAAGTGTGTAATCTAAAAATGAGAGCAAAATAGCATTTTATATAAAATGCCATTTTGAATGGATGGGCCAGATCAACTTTCGGCAGGGACCTAAAATCAGAGGATGAGATTAAAAATGATAATCCCTAATCAGGGTTAGGGCATAATCCTTAAACGAGTGGTCGAGATGTCATCTAAGAAGATCGAATCGGTGGTGGAGAATAAATGAGATAATTAATTCAAAAATAAAGATTTTTGAAAGTCAAGAAGATAAGAGTTGGACTAAAGATCAGATTTGAAAAATCAAGAATCTGCCCGATTACTTGATTTTTGGAGGAATATTACCATTTTGAATTAAATTAATTCAAAATATGGATTTTGTGAGATAATAAATAATCGATTTTTAGATTATTTACCAAAATGAACTGTCAGTTAAGAATGTGATGACATTTTAAATAATTTCATTTATTTAAAATGAGAGAAATATTAATTTTGACAATTAAATAATTAAATATAATTATTTAATTTAGAAGATATGATTAATAATTAAATAAATTAATAAATTTATTTAATTACGAGGATTAGTGACATATTAAATAAATAAATGAAATTCATTTATTTAATAATCAAGAAGAAATAAATAAAAAAGGGTAATTAAATAAGTTAAGAAATTTATTTAATTAGGGGAAGACTTAGACAATTAATGACGTATTAAATTAAATTTATTTATTTAATAATCATGAAGAATAAACGGACATGAATTAATTAAATAATTATGAATTATTTAATCAATAGTCGAATGTGGACCAAGGACATAATTAAATGTCATAATTATGCTAGGACGGAAGTAGTAAAAATGAAGCTTGCAGGCCTAGGTCATTTTTAAGTGTCTACAATTCCATATCTTTTAAGTTGTTACAAAGTTATCATTCGCATGTTAGATTTTAGAGTTAAAAATGATGCAATAGTTTTTTTGGTTTAATATTTGAAGTGTCTGAGTGATCGTTAGGTCCATACTTTTAGCAGCTTGTTGATTGTGATTTGTTGTGCAAAGTTAGCCTGGGCCTTGGTTTTATGTGTTAAGTTTGGTTGTGGGTGTTTATTCATTTCAATCACTTGATAAGGTTGATTTGTGTGAATTCTTGTGATTTGAAAATATTTTCATTCCTTAGAAGATTGCACTACTTCTATGATACTGCAAGTTTAATCTGGGTTTAGTAGAATCTGGTTTTAAAGGATTGGTCCACTTCAAGTGTTGAGTCATCTGCACTATTGGTCTTAGGATTAGTTTACTTGCCTAAAAATATTAATGGAACCCATTTCACTTTTGCTATTTCTTTTAAAATCTGGGTTAGTTTTAGGATCAAAAGCTTTGAAATATTGCAAAATATAATGAGTTTGAGACTTCCAATAATTTTTTTGTAAGTTCCCTTGTGATTACCAGCATTTTCACATATTATCTGAGCTATTTTCGCATTTTTCAAGACCTGACATTAGAGTCCTTGGGGTTATCTCTTGAGGCTTGTTGATAGAGATTTACCTTTCAAGAGAGATAGAATATCACATTTTTTGAGTTGTTACTATGCAGAAAACACCATCAATAGATTGGTGCTAGAAGGAGGGCCTAGATAAGCAAACCAGAGCATTTCCTATCTGCAATCTCTCTCTCAAGATTTTGAAGAAGAACAAGATCAACACCAGGAGAGGAATACTTTCAAGACTTACAAGCCCCTTCCAGGTCAAGAAGGACTAGAAACAAGGAGGAATCTTCATCTACTCATCCCTTTCTGTCTTCTTCATTGTCCCCACTTACATCTGATCATTCATCATCTAATTCTAAAGAGGTTCCTGTTCAACAACCCCAACTAGTCATAAATCAGCCTTTACCACCTCAACCACCACAACCACCCATGGATTTCTTGGCTAATAACCCATCTCCCTTAACCTTCAACAACTACAATGTTATGCCAAAGAATCCAGAGCATTTCTGCTCCAAGTTTCATATTAATGACCCCAATAGGATGACAGAGGAACACATTAGGATTTTTTAGACTTCTCTTAGGGATAGGGGAATCAATCATGAAGATGTTTCATGCAAACTCTTCCCTTATTCCCTAGGGGAAGATGTCTTCTATTGGTACAACCACCTGCCTGCTGAGTCAATTCATAACTGGACTAAACTGGAGAATGTGTTTCTACAAAAATTTAAAATCCCCATTAGCGCTAATGAACTGTATTCGCAATTCACCAAGGTTAAAAGAGAGGTTAATGAGCTGATAGGGTCATTTAATAATATATTTCATCGTGCATACACTAGGTTACAATCCCCTTATGTTGTAGATGATGCTACTGTTCTAGAGGTTTATTATGAAGCTTTTGATAGTCTTATAGCCACCTTTCTTAAATGGAGACCTAACCCTTTGAATATCTTGTTTGATGCATATACAGAGGCTAATAAGGTCAGTACTGATTTAAGGCAACATTTTTTAGGACCCCTGCCATCCTTAGGGCTTACTACTCATCCAGGGAAAATTCAAGCACTCAATCAGGTCGTAACTAACCATACCCCTATTATGAATCCAATACCACAATTTCCTTTAGTCCCACATCCAAGCCCTCCAATAAATCCAGCTCCTCCAATTCCCAGTTATATCCAAAAAAGCATCAATCAACCCTCCACTCACAACAATAGGCTAGTTTTCTCACATACTTGCAAAATTTGGAAGTGTTAAACCAATCCATGGGTTTAGGAGGAACATCAGGATACTCTCAGAACAATGTGAATTCAGTGCCTTATAGTAATCCTGATAAAGAGAGAATAGATGAATTGAAAGAGAAGGTCAATAAGCTGAACATGGAGGTAACGTACCTGAGAAATTAGAATAGTCAACTCCAAGCTGCTCAGATGAATATGTAATCAAACTATAATAGGGAAAACTGATATTTTGCACAAAAGCATGGGTAGAACTTTGATAGAGGACAACAGGTTGGGCAGCATTTTGACAAAGGATCATGAACATGACAAGGATTTGAAAGAAGACTGTAATCAAGGATTTCTTCAGATTTGGAGATTTAGCAATAAACAATAAACAATAAACGAAACCCAAAGATTTTACGAAACACAAAGGAAGTAAACGAAAGAACAATTATACCTGATTGTTGATACCTCCATGATTCCCTTTCGTAATACCTTCTTGCTTGCTGGATAATGTTGCCCTCAGATTCGTCAATCGATCAATCTAAAATGCCTAAGCCCTACAACAAGATTTGAAGGATTTGATATGCCTGAATGACCATGTCTACAAACTAATGCCTATGTCTAAAATAGTGTCAAAGTTGAAATACTAAGATTGCCTATGACCATGAACATGAGAGTAAATAAATGCCTATAGTAATTACGCCAAATGTGTGTCTTCTTAAAAATGAGAAGAAGATGGCATTTTATAGAAAAGGCCATTTCGAACGGATGGACGAGATAAATCATTGACAAGAACCTAAAATGAACGATCCAGATTAACCTGAGAATCCCTAATTAGGGTTAGGGAAAAATCCTTAATCGAACGGTCAAAATAAAATCAGATCGACGGTGGAGAATAAATGAGGAAACTAATTAAAGAAATAAAGATTTTTGAAAAATCAAGAAGATAATACTGCCTGATTTACAAGATTCAAAAAATCAAAGAGATAAGATGTGAACTGAAGATAAGATTTGAAAAATCAAGAATCTGCCCGATTGCTTGATTTTTGGAAGATTAATTACTAATTTGAATTAAATTAATTCAAAATAATGATTTTGAGAGATAATAAATAATCTTTTTCAGATTATTTATCAAAAAGGACTGACAGTTAAGATTGACATGACATTTTAAATAATTTAATTTATTTAAAATGAGAAGAATAATTGACAATTAAATAATTAAATTTAATTATTTAATTTAGCAGATAAGACCAATTAATTAAATAAATTAATCAATTTATTTAATTAAGGCAGCTAGTGACGTATTTAATAAATAAATGAAATTTATTTATTTAATAATCAAGAAGAAATAAATGATGAAGGAGAATTAAATAAATTAAGAAATTTATTTAATTAAGGGAAGACTTAGATAATTAATGACGTATTTAATAAATAAATAAAATTTATTTATTTAATAATCATGAAGAATAAATGACATGAATTAATTAAATGATTATGAATTATTTAATCAATAGTCGAATGTGGACCAAGGACATAAATAAATCAATTATGCAGGAAGAAAAATGGTAAAAATGAAGCTTGCAAGCCTAGGTCATTTTTAGGTGTCTACATTTTGCCCCTCTTTGTTATAATGTAGCATGTCACATTGTGACAAAGAAAAATAAGCCAAGAATATGCCCCAGCGAGGGTATGGAGTATCATTTCCCCCTCGGGAAATTTTTAAATTTTGAGCCGGTGCCAGAAAAATTTGCAAAGGGTCCTGATAAATCAAATTGATGACTAGAAAAATAACGCTGCAGTCGGTTTCAGATTTTGACATATTTAAAGCAACTTATGAGGAAGTCAAAGGTGTTCAAATGAGCCTCCAGTATTGAAAATGTCATTTTGACCTTATAAATAGGTTGACAAAGGGGGTAAAGTCAATTCACTTTTACTATTTACCTTGCAAAACCTGAGAGCTCAGAGTGAAAGGCGCAGCAGCGAGGATGGTTATTCCAGTGTCATAGCACCACGGAGAGATCGTGAGGACCTTCAGACGGCCAGAGGGCTCAGAGCCGGTGGTATGTATCTTAAACTCACTTTGTCATTTTATCGTTTTACGTGCTATTTAATACTTTCTAGGGTAGTCAAAGAATGCACCGCGACGCATATGCGTTCGGGTAAGCCGCAATTGTCTTCGCGTTCGACGCATTTGATGCGTCGCAATGCAAGTGCCAAGTATAACACGGTAGCTCCGGTGGTTCGCGCCGCATTTGATAATTCGTGTGACGCAAGTGACTTATCGAGTCGCATTTGACCGCTAGAAAGCTGCAATGGCTATTTTGCAACGCAATTGCTATGTTGGAAGTCACAATTGTAAAATCATGTTGCAATTGCAATGTTGCGACACATTCACAAAATTTCTTGACACAAGTGTCTTATCGGAACGCAATTGTCATGTCGACTCACAATTGTTGTTTTGGACGACGCAGTTGTGTTTTCGCGACGCAACTGCCTTTTTGCGACGCAATTGCTTCTTTGTGACGCACTTGCCTACTTCTTTGTGTTTACTTGGTCTTAGTTGCCTTTCATGATGTTGACATTTGTCCTATAAGTGTTGATGCAGTGTTCATCTTTTTGCAGAGGCAGCTTGCCCCTATCTACACGAGAGAGAGCAGACTGACCACCTTTCAGTTTGCTGATCAGTTGGGCCCACGAGAGCAGCGGCGATTGATGTGACTGGGTCTATTTTATGTTGCGTTCATGCCCGCCATTCAGGCGAACAGGGGACTATTGACTGCCTTGTGTGAGCGGTGGCACTCTGAGACCTGTTCTTTCCACCTACCGACAGGTGAGGCCATCGTTACCCTGGAGGATGTCTACCGTATTCTCTGGATTCCTATTCGAGGGGAGCGGATTGTGTATGATCCACATCATGGCAAGCAGACCTTTCATGCGTATTATCAGGATCAGGGTGCCGGACTCGACATTCAGGGTTATGAGATCCATTGGGAGTTCCTAGTAGAGCACTATGGGCGCTTTGATGCGTTCTTGGCAATGATGATTGCAGGTATCCTGATTCCTGACCGACGAGGTCATGGATTTCTGATTGGTTGGGGGGACGTCCTAGTCGGCATGAGACGGGACATGACAGTTTATGCGTGGGGTCCTTGCCTACTAGGGATGCTTTACCATCAGCTTCACGACGTTGTGTATAGGAGAGGAGAGAGTATCTCCTGTGGGACTACTCTTATGATGATCTAGGCATGGGAGCACATTGCCATATTCCGCCCTCCTATTGAGAGACCACAGCTAGCCAAGGGGATGCCCTACTCGTACTACTATGTCGGCGCATTACAGCAGACCCATATGGGTGAGACAGGGTGGCGGCGGCATCGAATCGATACCATGGTGACGTTCATCTGGAGGCCGTACAGGGATTGTGAGGCATGGGATGATGAGGATGAGCATCTCAGCTTCTGCAGATAGTACAGATATCTTATTGGCAGGACAGTGCAGACGTCCTTGATCATTGAGATGCACCTGCCGCAGCGTGTATTGAGATAGTTTGGTGAGTAACAGGATGTGCCCGTGGGGACAATAGAGTATGTCAGGTCATCCAGAGAGTATGCATGGGGCCTGGCCATTCCAGTGGACTTTGCGACACAACAGATAGATGGGTTAGTAGCCTAGGCCTGGGGTTGGAGAGGAGGAGCAGCAGATCCTGGTACGACACCAACATATGATCTATGGTGGCAGGCACGCCGACCAGTGCCCTTGACAGATCTGGACGGGCCAACCCCAATTGACAGGCGGTCAGTCATTCTGTGAGTGCCACGGGTCAGACGAGGTGGCAGAGGCAGAGATGGAGGCAGAGGCAGAGGTAGAGGCCGAGGGAGGGATGGAGATGGAGGGAGGGGTGGGGATGACGGAGGCAGGGGCAGAGATGGAGACCGGGGGGGTGATCATGGAGGCAGAGGTGGAGGCAGGGGTGGAGGTAGGGATGGAGGCAGGGGTGGAGATGGAGGCAAGGATGGAGGCCAGGGAGGAGATGATGGCGGAGATGGGCGGAGGCGACAGCGAGATGGGCAGCAACAGGTCTGGAGGGTATGCCCACGAGTGGCGAGGGCAGCATTAGATGCCATCCCAGAGGTTGGTGAGGAGGGTGAGGAGCAGCCCAGACAGGAGGGAGAGGGCGAGGAGAGACAGGAGGAGGAGAGGGCAGTGGGTGGACAAGAGGAGGAGGCCAAGGGGGAGAGACAGGAGGAGGATGTGGAGGTGAGGGGAGAGGCGGAGGATGTGGAGGTGAGGGGAGAGGAGGAGGTAGAGGCGGAGAGGCATGAGGATATGCCAGAGATGGAGGTGGAGGTGGGTGGGCAGGAGGAGGAGGTGGCAGGGCAGGATGACGATGATGACGAGGAGGATGATGCCATAGGTGAGACTGAGAGACTTCTCAGATGGCAGATGGTGGAGGGGGAGGAGGAGATACCGTCCACTTTAGGGTTGCCGCCAGATGCCACAGTAGATCAGAGGGTGCTAGACCTTCAGCAGAGATTGGATGCCAGCTTGGCACAGGTCAGGTCTCTACAGTCAGCTTTGGAGGTAGCCCGGGTAGAGCAGGATCAGGCAGTGATCCGCCAGCATGATGCAGCCCAGTGGTGCACTGAGTTCACAGCCTTGTGTACAGGACCTATGGGAGACATGGCTCGGGAGCTAGCCAGAGTTAGCACGAGATTGGGGTAGTACCAGACTCTCTATGAGCAGGCAGTGCTGCCAGAGCGATGAGATCCTACCTTGTCCCGATCACAGACGAGGACAGGCAGTGGGCATAGGTCAGGTAGTGGCAGTGGTACCAGGAGCCATACCAGTGTTAGGGGGTCTACCTTGATAGGACATACCTCAGGGCACAGGTCCCATCATTCGCGCAGGCACACTCCGGGTCACCATTCAGGGCACAGTCATGGTTCCAATGGTTCAGTGCAGAGGCCAAGCCAGGTACAGCCGCTAGTGGTTGATCCTTCTACTTCTCAGAGTCCAGCCGCAGTGACTTCACGGGTGTTTTATACTGTTGCCTGCCTTCTCAGTTCTGACAGTGGCACAGGCAGAGGTCGCTATAGGACCACCTACTATTTCAGCACCTGTGACAGAGTTGCCTCCACCACATTCTTCACCTCGAGGGGATGATGAGGGCCTACCCTAGGGGCATTTTGTATTATGACACATTATGTATATTGTATGAGCCTGCAAGCTCCATTTTTTTTGGGATATCCGTTGACTCTATCCTGTGACATTGTACCTTTTTGAGATGATTCTATATGATTATGCAGTTTTGATGTGGCCTACATGTGTTATGTGATGCTCTTTGCTTTATGTATCATGCTATGTTTGATGCTTAATTTATGATGCCATGTATGTACTATGATGCCTATTTGTGATTTTGATGCCATGATGATGTAATGCATATTTATATGATTATGTTAATGATGTGTATGATGTATTTATGTAAAAGATGCAATGTTGATGATTATGTTAATGCAATGCTTGTGCTTATGTATATGATTTAATGCCATGGATGATGTATGTATGGACCTAATGCAATGTATATGATTATGTATGCACTTATGTTTTTGGATGTCATAGGATATCATCGTGGGATGGACGAGAGAAGATGACGAGACTGATGAGAGAAGATGACCAGATCGAAGAAGGGAAGACATGAGCCCTATGAAAATGCATGTTAATTCCTAGACTAAATCCTTCAAAACTTTACTGTAGGACTTTTAATATTTATTGCTCTTAATCATCATTGGGCAAACTGTTGTAATGGCCAACAAACACCATGATATGACGTAGATCAAGGTGTGCAAGGTCGTATCATTACATAAGACAAATAGTCACAGACAAGGATGATCATGACTCATACTATGAGCGTGATTGCCCCAGTCTTGTTGTCCTAATCAACCATAAACAGAAAAAGACAAGGACAGATCATGAAATGTCGTTGCTTCTCTAAATCCTGTTTCTAGGACATCCTTGAGAAACTAGTGACATGACTGCCAAAATACAAAAATAAAGTCCCTATCATGATATGTCGTTGCTTTTCTAAATCCTAGAAGTAGGACCTCGCTGAGAAGCTAATAGTCATGCGCGTCAATTGTCATGCTACGTCGTTGCTTCTCTAAATCCTGCTTATTGGGATCTCGCTGAAAAACTAATAACATGATAAAAGATCAAAAAGAAAATTTGTCAAGTGTTTGCCAAGTGTATCTGGATATTCACTGTTCTGATGCCAAGAGGCCATGTTTGATAATGTCGAGATGTCGAAATGTTTAAAGTTTTGATTGATCTTGGAAAATGCTGAGACTTGGGAAATTCAGGAAGGACACATCCTGAATAATGCCGATGTCGAGAGGATTTGATCCCTAATGGTCATAAGGGGTCCCTCAAAATAATGATGATGCCTAGGAAGGACACATCCTAAGGCATAAATGACGGAGTTGATTCTTCAGAAGGACACATCTGAAGAATACTGCTGTCAGGAAGAGTGATCTTTAAATATCACGAGAATCACTCAAAATGTCGAATGACGATGACGACGCCTAGGAAGGACACATCCTAAGGCGTAAATGATAGAGGTTATCTTTCAGAAGGACTCATCTGAAGATTAACCAAATTTTGACAGTTTGACTTGTGTTTGATCGTATGCCGATATTGTCATGATGATATGAGTGACATGTTGATGAGATTAGCTATGTTTGAACAAATGACTGTTTTACTTTGGTTTAGGAGTTTCCCCATGTCAAAATTAATTGAAGACTTTTGACGTGTGTGCCAGTGTAGTGCCATGAACCCTAATGGACTGACCTAGTGCGGCCTCGGGGGCTCATCAATAGATGGCCTTGCCTACGTCATACACTCAGAGACCTCATAGTTCGACACGACCAATGACTTTGTCTTGGTGAGCAAAGATTGCGTCATGATTTTATTTTGACAAACCTAAAAGGACTGACCTAATGTCTCGGGGACTCCAGCATGAGTCTTACCTACATAGCAAATGCGCAGAGACAACGTAGTTCAGACAGATGACGAAGACTGATTTGACACGACTGACTTTGACAAGAGATGCCCATGTGTTTGCGCTTTTCGACCAGTCTGATGTTTTTGTTTGGTTTTGTTCAGGACGTTTTATGATTTTTAGGTCTTTTTTTAGGACATTTTGCGATGTTTTTGGGTCTTTCTTCAGGACTATTTGCCAATGTTTTTGTCTTTTTTCAGGACTTTTTGTGATGTTTTTGTCTTTTTTTTCAGGACTTTTTGTGATGTTTTTGTCTTTTTTCAGGACTTTTTGTGATGTTTTTGTCTTTTTTCAGGACTTTTGTGATGTTTTTGTCTTTTTTCAGGACCTTTTGCCAATGTTTTTGTCAAGATCATGTGTGACATCCACTGCAGTTTCATGATAAACCTTATGCCCCCAGTCAGGTCTGAGACTTAGCCATTTACAAGGGACATGGACGGGATGCTGCTGACTTGGTAGATGGACAATCGTCAGGACTTGATGTCAATTAGTTATCTACGAGGACAGGTAGGGTAGGATGTGATGGAGATTTTGCGGAATAATGGCAGAAATACCCTTCATCCTAGGCCAAGTTAGACCAAGTGACAGTAGATGGCAGAGCAATGATTGATTACGCATGGCGCCTGTTTGCCAGGTTTTCACCATGGTACTTGTCCAAAGTGTCTGTTTGCCAGGTTTTCACTATTGAACAAATCATTTTTCTCTTTACTATTTTCACAATTTTTTTATTTTTTTGGTGTCACCAAGACGTCTGTTTGCCAGGTTTTCATCAGGGTGATGATTTTTATCATTTTTCAATTTTTTTGTATTTTATGATTCTCAGCTCCATCCTCTAATGCTATGCGTAGAACTTTTGGAGATGTAAACTGTTGATGGGTTTTGTCAACTATTCCCCATCTGGAGTTGCCAATTGATAAGCTCTGGAACCAAAAGAAGATATGATAATATAGGGACCTAGCCAGTTTGGTTCAAATTTTTCTAGCTTTTCTTTGTCTGCTTGGTTCTTGGGGTTCTGCATTAGAACTAGGTCACCGATGTCAAACTTTCTGACCATAACCTTTTTATTGTAGCTGCGACAAAGGCGGTTCTGATATGCTTGGAGATGATTCAGTGAGTTTTGCCATCTTTCTTCCAGGATTTCCATCTCATGCAGGCGTGATTTTCGGTAGTCCTCTTCATTAGTAATACCCTTCAAGGAGACTCGTAGCGAAGGATTTTCGACCTCAATGGGTAAGATGGCTTCAACGCCAAAGACTAGGGTGAACGGGGTGGCCCCTGTAGGAGTACGAATGCTAGTTCGATAAGCCCATAGAGTAGGGTTAAGTTGTATGTGCCAGTCACAGCCAGCGTCATTGACAGTCTTTTTGAGAATCTTGACAATGGTTTTGTTAGACACCTCAACTTGGTCGTTTCCTTGCGGGTAGTACGGAGATGAAAAGTGGTGTTGGATATGGAATCATTCACATAACTCACGTACGTCTTGGTTTTTGAACGGACGTCCGTTGTCAGTGATGATGGACTACGAAAGGCCATACCGACAAATGATGTAGTTGAGGATGAACTTTGATATTTGTTTGCCAGTAATATATGTCAATGGGATGGCTTCAATCCACTTTGTGAAATACTCGATGGCGGTAATAATGAATTTATGGCCGTTGGATGAGGTTGGATGAATCTTACCCACGAGGTCGAGTCCCCATTGAGCGAAGGGCCAAGGAGAAGTGATGGGCTGGAGTTCTTGTGCTGGAGGATGGACCAAGTCACTGTGTATTTGACATTTGTGACAAGTCCTGACATATTCAATTGCATCTTTTTCCATTGTCGGCCAATAATACCCAAGTCTCGTCAGTTTCTTAGCTAGTGTAGGACCACTCGAATGAGATCCGCATATACCATCGTGTACTTCTCGTAAGGTCGTACATGCTTCGTTGGTGTCAAGACATCTAAGGAGGGTATCGTCAAAACTACGGCGGTAGAGGGTGTCACTGACAATGGCATACCTTGCGGATTTTCTAATGAAGGATTTTCGTTGGTTATTTGACAGGTTCGGTGGGAGGTGTGATACTTTAGGTAATCATAAATGTTTTGATACCAAGGAGAGTTGGGACCAACAAGTTCACAAACCATTTCCGATTCTGGGATATCGTATGCCGGTATCAAAAGCTGTTCTACTAAGAACTCAAATTGTGGCACATTTTTAGGGATTTCCAAGAGAGAACTGATAGTAGCCATTGCATCAGCTGCCTTATTCTGTGCCCTGGGGATTTGCTCAAAAGAAATCGATTGAAAGTATGTCAGGAAACTTTCCACCATCCTCTTGTAGGGAAGCAACTTCTCATCCTTTGTTTCATAGTCATCATTCAATTGGTTGATCACGAGCTGGGAATCCCCGAATACAAGCAATGTCTGAATTTTCCATTTGATTTCCAACTTGAGACCTGTGACTAGTGCTTCATATTTGGAAATGTTATTTGTGCAAGGGAAAGTGATCCTGAATGACTTAGGAATTGAATCTCCCTGTGGTGTGATAAACAAGATTCTAGCGCCTGAGCCATGACCCGTATGAGACCCATCAAAATACAGTTTCCATGGTGATGTCAGTTTTGCGTGAAAAATGGACTCATTGGGAAAATTAGTTACTAATGGATGAGTGGCTTGAATCGGTGCATTTGCTAGTTGATCTGCTATTACTTGCCCTTTTATTGCCTTGCGCTCAACATACTGTATGTCATACTCGCTTAGGATCATGACCCATTTTGCCAACCGGCCTGTTAATGCTGCTCGACTTAGTAGATATTTCAATGGATCAATCTTGGCAACCAGTTGTGTCTGATGACTGAGCATATAATGTCTTAGTTTTTGGGATGTAAAGACAACATCGAGGCATGCACATTCAATGTATGTGTAGTTCAACTCATAGCCTATCAATGTGCAGCTGATGTAGTAGATTGCTCTTTCTTTTCCTTCATGATCATTTTGGGCCAGAAATGCCCCCAATGCTAAACTAGTAGTGGAGATGTATAGAATCAACGGTTTTCCATGAATAGGCGGCATGAGTACTGGTGTTGACAGCAAGTAATCTTTGATTTACTGGAAGGCCTCTTGACATTTATCCATCCATACAAAGGGGATACTTTTGCGCAATAGTTACTGGAACGGATGGCACTTATCTACCAATTGGGCTATGAAACGGCGAATAGATTGTACTCTGCCCTGCAGAGTTCTGAGTTCACTGATCCCTCTAGGCGGAGGCATGTCTATGATTGCTTTGACCTTTGCCGGATCGACCTCTATGCCTCTTCGGGAAACTATGTATCCCAATAGTTTACCTGACGTGACCCCAAAAACACACTTCTTAGGGTTTAGCCAAACTTTGTACTCTTCAAGTCTCTTGAAAATTATGTCGAGTACCCTCAAATGATCTTTCCTAGTTGCTGATTTGGCCAACAGGTCGTCTACATAATCCTCCATTATATCATGCATCATGTCGTGGAAGATCGTGGTCATAGCCCTTTGATATGTGGCACCTGCGTTTTTGAGACCAAAGGGCATGATGTTCCAACAGTATGTACCCCATGGGAAAGTGAATGCTGTTTTGTGTTGATCCTCAGGAGCAATGCGGATTTGATTATAATCAGAGAAACCATCCATGAGGGATAGCATCTCATGTCCTGCAGTTAGGTTGACTATGATGTCAATGTTGGGTAAAGGAAAGTCATCCTTTGGACATGCCTTGTTTAGATCCCGAAAGTCTGTACATACCCGAATCAGCCCATTTGGCTTTGTCACCGGCACTAGATTGGAAATCCATTCAGCATAATCTATAGACCTTATGAATCCGACATCCAGTAATTTCTTTAACTCGGCTTTGACCAATAGAGCCACTTGAGGGTGCATTTTGCGCAACTTCTGCTTGACTAGTTTAGCATTGGGTAATAGTGGCAGATGATGTAGAACCAGTTTGGGGTCCAATCCTGGCATGTCTGCATAGGACCATGCAAAGTTGATTTTTTGTTTTGCAAAGAATTTATGAAACTCTGGTTTCTCTTCATCAGTCAATGATGCGGCAAATATGACCATCTTGGGGTCTTCTGCAGTTGAAATGTTATCCTCTATTGTGTCCTCAATAAGCATGGTCGATTTCTCCTATTGCACAAGGAGAAAGTCCAGTCCTCCATCTTTGGGCACCTCAGAGAGGTTTTCACCCACAGATTCATCCTTTATTTTTACTATTTTATCGTCAAGAGGTGCCTTTCGGTTTTCACCTAGAGACGTTTCATTTTTTGCTTTATTTTTATTTTTGCGACTAGAGGACTAAACAGTCTCGCCAAAGTATGCAGTGCAGTCTAAATCAATAGCAAATCCTAATTTGTGGTCCCCACTGGGTATGCCTTCTCGTAATCCCATGAATTCGGCAATGGCTTCATCATTTTGGAATGTGTCTAGAACTGGCGGTCCTTGTTGGTCCCAATCGACTAGTTCAAGGTAAACTAAAGAGATGCCATCGTCAAGGCTAGTGAATTGGGGTGAGGATGCAGACAGCATGCAGATGGATTCGTTGATATTGTAGATGAGGTTATCATCATCCAACTCTACATCGAACTCTATCCAATATTCTCCTTCACTAGTGTCATATTCATTGTTGTAATAAGGAGTGAAGGTTTTAGAGCCCTAGTTATCAATGTCGTCTGACACTTCGGATAGATTAGACTGAGGGGGATTAGATGATGGATGTTGTGTTTTATGGGAAGTGGTATTAGGGCTTTGACTATTTGGTGCCTGTTCAATTTTGAATGTTTTCCAAAATCGTTGTTCAGAGGTCAATTCCCCTAGTTCGACAAACAAATCATCAAGACAACAGTCACTTAGGGATCGTTCTGAGCCAAATTCCCACTCGTGGGAGTCAGTTTCGGTGAGGGGTTCCCTAGTAGTCTCGACACTGTCAGAAGCATGTACATGCTCATTTAAAAGTCCAGAGGTATGTCGATCACCATTGGCAAGTGATCCAAACCCCAATCCAAGATACTTCAGAATTTGAAAAGTTTCTATGGGTTCCCTTCGGCCTGTTTTGTCTTTTCCTAGGCCACTAGTACCATCGTAGCCTTTAGCCTTCATGAAGTCATAACCTTTGCCATATATTTGAACTGGTAATGGGGGTAATGTGACCGTATCCTTATAGATCCATCCTGTGATGCCAGCAAGGTCTTCCTAACTCATGTCTCCCCACTTGATAAAAACTGTATTTGGTGGGACTATGAAGGTTTCCTGAGGTTCTATTTGGAAACATGGCTGACCATAGTCCTTGGGAGATCTAGGCATTGTTGTTATGCTGTATGTTGTGTGCAGTTTGAATTCTCCGCAGCCAAGGTCCTGGATTTTGACAGTTGATTCCGTCTTAGGGTTGGTGGAAGGTGGTGGTATGGCGGAAGACGTGGATGGAGCGGATGTGGAAGATGATGTGAGTGTGGAAGGGTCGATGTACTTGGATGACGAGGAGCCAGGTGCTTCTCAATTAATAGGTACTCAGTTTTCAAAGATACCCCTTAAATTGGTACAATATTGGAAAGGGTCGGGGTCTCCGTATATGGTGACTTCTGTACCATCAAAAGGAAACTTGAGGCATTGGTGGTATGTTGATGGAACGGCTTTTAAAGCATGGATCCATGGATGGACAAGTAAAATGTTATATGGTAGTTCCAAATCTAGGACCTGGTAGGTTGTGTCTACAATGACCGGTCCCACTCTGATAGGGAGAGAGATAACACCCCTTGAAGAGCGTTCCTCGTCATCGTATGCTTTGATCACTATGCTTTTTGTTGGGTCTACACACGCATCAGAGAACCCAAGAGCCTTAACCAATTTGAGGGAGCATATATTCAACCTTGCTCCGTCATCTACTAAAACCTGTCTAACTTTTTGCTTGTGGACAAAAGTTTCTATGTGTAATGCGTCATTGTGGTTGGTTTTATGTGATGAGTAGTCGTGATCTGAGAAGGTGACGTGGTGTGGCATGGTGAGATATCCCACCATAGTTTCAAACTGATTGACATCGATGTCCTTAGGGACCGACGACTCAAGGAGAGTTTTGTCTAGGATTTCTTTGTACGCAGGAGAGATACGAAGCAGCTCAAGGATAGATATTTGTGCGGGAGTCTTTCCTAGTTGGTCAATGAGGTTGAACTTGCTTTTGGGTTTCCATTGTTGTGGGGTTGAGACAGGTTTTGGCTGTTTAGCCGATGCAGCAGGTTGTGATTGTTTAGCTGATGGGCCCGGTATTGTGATTTTGGCTTGTCTAGGAGGATGCGGACCAGCTATAGTGACCTTGCCACTGCGAGTAGTAGCATTACACTGGGGTGCTCTCTTGACCGTAATGGTATTGATGTACCCATCTTCAGTTCAGACATTGTTTATAATTGGTCCACTAGAATAATCATACTTGACTCGGGCGAAGTTAGCTTGGTTCTGTGAACCTGACGTGGACGCATTATGAGAACCATGGTCCTGCAGTGGATTCTTGTGGATAGTATGATCTACATTGGAGGTGAATTGTGATCCACCTACTTTGATTGTGCGATTTTCAATAAGATCTTGAATTAGGTTTTTCAGTTGTCAACAGTTAGAGGTTGTATGTCCTTTGGCTCGATGGTATTTGCAAAGTGCATTGTCATTTCACCATGATGGTTTGAACTGTCCTGGGTCATATGGTTTGATTTCCAGAAGTGTGATGACCTCGTGCTGGATGCATTTCTTAAGGACTTCTTCAATGGGTTCACCCAAATGGGTGTATGTGCGACCCCTAGGAAATTGTCTCATTTGTCGATATTGCCCTTGACTGCTTTGACCACCTTGGTTGTTTGAAAAAGTATTGGGAGGAGGTGTCAATGTCGTTGTTGGTTTGGTTTGTTGTTGAACCCCTTTCAGGGCTAATACGGAACCTACAGTATTTGCAATCTTGGCATCAACAACACCATCATTTGTAACATGCTTATTCTTAACCCAATATTTGTTTTTGTCAGCTAGTGGATTGACGTTCGTATTTTTGGAACCATATCTCAGTTCTCCCTTTGCGATAAGGGCTTTCTCAATCTGGACTCCTTTTTCAACCAATTATGTGAAGTTTGTGCAACAATGTATTTGCAATGTGAATTTTAGGGGCCCTAGAAGTGTTTGGACGAACATGTCAACTTTTTCCCTTTCAGGAATGTCAATGTGACATCAACTAGCAAGGCTTCTCCATTTTTGAAAGAATGGAATAAATGTCTCACTAGAGTCTTCTTGCGTGAGATTGCACAAGCTAGTGATAGAGGTATCCATGTCAATGTTGTACACGTAATTTCTTATGAATTTTTGTTTGAGCTCATCCCATGTCTGGATATCTTTTTGAGTTGAAAACCATTGAAGGGCTTGACCCACCAAACTTTTGGAAAAAAGTCTCATCAAGTATGTTGGTTCGTAGGCAATATCCATACAGTTGGTTGCGAATTCACAAACATGTTCAATGGGATTTGTCTTGACTCTATATTTTGTGAAGTTGGGTGACACGTATCCTGGTGGAAATGCAGGCATATGTAAGTTCGTGTCAAAAGGGTATACATCTAGGTCATATGATATTTCTGATTTCCTGCCTGAAATGTACATGTTTTGCATATTTTTCTCCATATCTCTCATTCTTTCTTTGAGTTCATCTATGGTAGGGTCGTTTACGTTTCCGTATGTTGGGTTTCCTGGTACACCATGTGTTCCTGTCTGGTGTGCGTGAGTGTTGGTGTATTGTGGTGGTACAGATTGTTGTGGTACATATGACATGTGTTGTTGGTATTGGAAGTTATGATTTGGTGCCTGTTGATGAGTATGAATGTTGGATGAGTATGTTGGGATGTGTCCCCCAACCATGTGTGTCATTATTTGGGGGATGTTGTGACCATGACTGTTGCGGTGTGTCAATGATGTCATGGGTTGTGTTATTTGGCCACCTTGTGTAAATTGCTGGTTTTGTACAAGGGGGATGTTTGTGTTTGTACCTTGGGATGTTTGTGTTTGTCCTTTAATAAAGATACGTCCTGTGGCTCCTCCCAAAGGATTTTGTGAAGTACTACTGAACGGATTTGTCGAAGTTGTGTTCATGGTAGTAGATGTAGTTGTCAAAGGGGGATTGTGGTGACTTGATGATGCCCCCATGGTATTTACCGTCACGGTAAAAAGAGGATTGGAATAATTTTCCCACGTTGTTGAGGAGCCAAGAGTGGTTCCATCCAATTGGGGTAGTGTTGTGGATGTTGTAGATGATTGTGATCCCCCAATAGATGTAGCATTTACTGTGTTGGAGATGTTTGGGATGTTGGGAGTGGTATTTATTGTCGTTGTGGTCTCAAAGGAAGTATTGCTCGTAGTATTTGAAAGTTGACCACTATGTGACATGTTATGTGTGTTATTGGCATTAGGGTCATGAAGTGTCAAATTTAGCATGTTGGCATCAAATCCTTGTGGTAACTTAGCTCCCTCACTCAAGAGCATGGCTACAAATCTGTCTCTGTCCTGACAAGCTATTGCTGCAGCCATCTGATAGGCCTCTGGGTCTTGTGTCAATGCCTCTATGTGTTCTTGAAGTAGTTGACCATTTTCATCTCTTTGCAAGTAGAGGTCGAATGTACTGTTTGATGAGGCTTGCGTTGTTGTTGGAGGTTGATTGTCTAGATTGGTAAATGGGTCGTACAAGGTCTAGTTTGAGTCATATGGAGGATTGTTGACAGTAAATGGGGGGTCTTGTCTAAAGTTTTCCATTTGTCTCTTTTGTTTTTGAAGTCTGGTTTCAACCATAAATGAGATTGCTCAAATAGGAATTACAGCCTAAATGCAAGTATGACACTATGTGAAGTCTAAGGTTCAAGATGAAAACCAGAATGACTAATGTTTTTAGATTTTTTGTGAATAAGGATATGCAATTTCTATGCAATGTAAGACAAGGTTATCTAAGCACCTCTAAACTCAAACTTTGTTTTTGATTTTGACTGCTAAAGGACTTCATTGGAAATGACAAGTTGACAAGGTCTAAATGACTAGTGAGTCTCCCTAACTAGACTTTTAAGTTGGAAGAATCTCACAAAAGAGGACAATGACTAAAGGAGGTTTGATAACTTAGTCCAAGAGGGTCTAATGTTGAAAACAATGACTTTGCAAAGGTGTGCTTAAGATTTTCCTAATCCTAATTATGCAAATATGGACCTAGGGACAACGTATGTATGAAACTAGAAGGAATGATGTATGAAACCTATGGTGACTAATGCAAGTTTAGACAAGACTTTGAGCAATATCAAGTTTGAGTTTCTAATAGAATCTTCTTGGTGACAGAGTTTGACAAATGGTTGACAATTTGAAGACCTCATGTTTCGACTGTGAAGTTTTAAAATTTTGACAGGCAAATGCGTCATAGTTTGGCAAATGCGGTTCAGTTTGGCAAATGCGGTTCAATTTTGCAATTGTGGCTTTCTCACTGTCAAATGCGGCTCGATTTAGCATATGTGGCTTTTAAGTTGTCAGATGCATCGCGACGCCTACAGATGCGTCATTATAGGTTTCAGATGCATTTTAATAGATCAGTTGCATTGCAGAAAATCACTTGTAGTTTGACAGATGCGACTCAGTTTAGTTTCAACATGATTTTCATGTTGTTTTGATGGAAGTTTTGACTTGTTTGATGAATGTTTTGTTTGAACTATGACAGAACTAGAATACACTTGACAAACACAACGTTTTCAATGTAACCAAACACACATCAGATAAGCATGATCCTAAAAAGGCCAATAGGCCAAGGGTTTGTATACTTGGTATAGCCCACCTTTATACCCCGGATTGGTGATAAACACCTTTCCTTCTCGAGAGTGGATAGCTTAGAATTTTGGTGGCATTGGCTCCCCTCCACAGATCATTAACGTCATTCGAGCACACCAAATTCAGATTCTTTGGGTAGTGACATCCCAAGAATTGCTATCTCTACTCAAGGGGATCAGTAGTGAGTGTCTTCGGGTATGATACTGTACCCTGCACTATACCAAGCAACGACCAATAGAACGGTTGGACACTAAGACAAGAGGTTTTTAATTCAGGCATTCTGTTTGTGGGGTGTGATCCATGCGGTGAGAGTCCCCTTTCGGATCCATCTCATCGAAACCACGCTCGTGATTCTTGGGCTTTCCCCAAGAACCCACTTTTCTATACCGGCTGGAAGTCCCTCGGTGTCAGGGTGCTACCAGTCTGAGTCATCCTAGGGTGAGTACTTTTTCCCACCAGAATAGGCCCAAGTTCTAGAGTCAGTAACTGTTTCTCTTACACCGAGGATCGCACAAATGCGCAAGGGGAGAGGATACTCTAATATACCGAATCGTGAAGGGTAATATAACAGAAAAGAATGGGTCTAGTTTTTTGATCACGAGGTTTTCACCAAGTGAGAGCATACTCACCTACCATCCCACAATCACAATCAAGCATAAAAGACATGATTTCATTTTATATGCACCAAACTCAAATGTTTGCTACTCTAAGAAAAACAAGCACAAAGTTTTGTTATTCCTTCTTTGACATGTGAATCTGAAAACAATGAATATTAGTAGTCTCTTATGCAATGGTCTTCGACAAACGAATGAGGATTGCCACATGCTACAAGAAAAGATTAGTAACACAAGAAAAATCTAATCTAGTTAACATGCAGGAATAAAAAAATAGAAAAAACAGAAAACCAGAAAACTAGTAACCAGAAAAACCCGAAAATCTGAGAATCAAAATGGCAAAACTGAAAGAAAATTTTACCAGACAATTGCGACTCGACAAGGTAGATGCGTCGTTCGGGTCTTCAAGTGCGGCTCGGGAGATCAAATGCGTTGTTCGGAGTGTCAGTTGCAGCTTGTCAGGTCAATTGCATCGCTTATATCAACAGATGCATCACGACGCATCAAATGCATCGCGATGTTAAAAAAATAGTTGGGTCGACCCGTACCTGTACCTGCAAAACAACAGAAAACAACAAAAAAACCGTACAGAAACAAGCAAAACGGAGTCGGGTTCACCAATGTAATCAAGGATTTCTTCAGATTTGGAGATTTAGCAATAAACAATAAACAATAAATGAAACCCAAAGATTTTACGAAACACAAAGGAAGTAAACGAAAGAACAATTATACCTAATTGTTGATACCTCCATGATTCCCTTTCATAATACCTTCTTGCTTGCTGGATAATGTTGCCCTCAGATTCGTCAATCGAGCAATCTAAAATGCCTAAGCCCTACAACAAGATTTGAAGGATTTGATATGCCTGAATGACCATGTCTACAAACCAATGCCTATGTCTAAAATAGTGTCAAAGTTGAAATACTAAGATTGCCTATGACCATGAACATGAGAGTAAATAAATGCCTATAGTAATTACGCCAAATGTGTGTCTTCTTAAAAATGAGAAGAAGATGGAATTTTATAGAAAAAGCCATTTCGAACGAACGGACGAGATAAATCATTGACAAGAACCTAAAATGAACGATCCAGATTAACCTGAGAATCCCTAATTAGGGTTAGGGAAAAATCCTTAAGCGAACAGTCAGAATAAAATCGGATCGACGGTGGAGAATAAATGAGGAAACTAATTAAAGAAATAAAGATTTTCGAAAAATCAAGAAGATAATACTACCTGATTTACAAGATTCAAAAAATCAAAGAGATAAGATGTGAACTGAAGATAAGATTTGAAAAATCAAGAATCTGCCCGATTGCTTGATTTTTGGAAGATTAATTACTAATTTGAATTAAATTAATTCAAAATAATGATTTTGAGAGATAATAAATAATATTTTTCATATTATTTATCAAAAAGGACTGACAGTTAAGATTGACATGACATTTTAAATAATTTAATTTATTTAAAATGAGAAGAATATTAATTGACAATTAAATAATTAAATTTAATTATTTAATTTAGCAGATAAGACCAATTAATTAAATAAATTAATCAATTTATTTAATTAAGACAGTTAGTGACGTATTTAATAAATAAATGAAATTTATTTATTTAATAATCAAGAAGAAATAAATGACGAAGGAGAATTAAATAAATTAAGAAATTTATTTAATTAAGGGAAGACTTAGATAATTAATGACGTATTTAATAAATAAATAAAATTTATTTATTTAATAATTATGAAGAATAAATGACATGAATTAATTAAATAATTATGAATTATTTAATCAATAGTCGAATGTGGACCAAGGACATAAATAAATGACACAATTATGCTAGGACGAAAGTGGTAAAAATGAAGCTTGCAAGCCTAGGTCATTTTTAGATGTCTACAAAGACAACAACCCAAACAAAACAGGACATGAAACACAAGGCCAAACAATGGAGGTGTCCCTACTCCATTGGATCAACCTCATAATCAAGAAAATCCCCCAAGTGGTATGTATCTGGTAGAGGTAGCCTTATCTGGATGGTGTAGGCTTCACAAGACAAGTCAACATTCTGAGTTGGATTTCCCTGAGTTTTAGATTGTTGCATCCATCTTCTAGTATGAGGTTGAAAGCAATTCCAATAATCAGGAGTTAGTACCATCCACCCCTTCTTAGTATTGGTGTTGAATCACGCCCCTTTCCCACGAAGCGGAGAGAATGGGCCAGAAGAAGAATCAAGTGAGCAAGAGGATAAGGTAGAACAAGTGTATAATGGAGATGAAATTTCACAATTATTCAATAAAGGAAATGAAAATGACAATGGTCCCTTTGATGGGGAGGAAGTTGGTATTGAGGAAGTACAGATGTTTCAATAGCCTACAAGAAAGTATGATCTAAGAAACAGACCAAATAGGAGCCCACAGGATAGGGGGCCATTCACTACTTCTATCCCTCCAAACAACTTCACAACACCTCTTGACCCTAACGCTAGTAATAATCCATCCTATCTTCATGTTCCTACACAGTACTTTTCAAAAGGAGGACAGTCTGACCCTTCCAATGGGAAGAACATTGACGAGGGCAGGGAGAAGCTGATAAATCATCCCAAGGATGCTCATACTGATATAAACATGGAGCAGTTAAGTTACTATTTGGCTAAAGAACTCAAGAAATTAAAGGCAAGCCTTTCTGCCTTCGAGTTGTGAAGAGTTCCTATTATCAGAAATATAGTCCTAGGAGCCTTTAGGCCTAATATAGTCCCTCAATAAAAGATAACTAGTGAAATTGCTGGAAAGACCTTTAGCCCTCAAGTTTCAAAAGATCAGGGCCAAGCCCAAGTGTAGTCTAGAGATAAAAGGAAAGAAAAAGATAAGAGTCAAGTGGCACAAGCTGACACTCAGCTAAGTCTCTTTCAAGGCAGGATAGAAACTCCCCCTTTTCTGATTTTTGTTTTCCTTTTTGGGAAGAATTTTTACAATTGTTTGCTAGATTTAGGGGCTTCCACAAATGTTATGCCATTTTCTATCTACAGAGCCCTAGGGATTACCCCCATAGTCTCTCAAAATAAGGTCACTAAGTTGGATAAAACAAAGGTAACTGTGGTAGGAGAATTAAACATGATTCTAATGCAAATTGCTTCAGATCCTAGAATCCATCAAGTTATTAATATTTAGGTGGCAGATATCCCTGATACTTATGGTTTGATCCTAGGGAGAGATTTCACCAAGGCGTTAAATGGATATGTATCAATAGATCATTCTCATATATGGCTCCTGTGGAAGGGAGTACCAAATCAAATCAGGATTGAAAGAGAACCTAGAATGAAGTACGTAATTACCAAATAACAAAATACTTCAAATGAAATATTGGTATCAGAAGTTACTATGGGGAATTACGTGTTGGAAGCTCCTATTTTGGAACTAGACACAGAGGAAATTTTCATGTTGCAGAGTGTACCACTAGGGATCACGTCATAATCCAGTAGCACTAAGGCATTGGTTGAGTTGGTGGAGGAGATTGACGACTAGGAAGATGGTCAACTTAGCCTATTGGATAACTTTCAAGAATTTATCTAGAAATGCATAGAAGATCATATTCAATTGGGAAGAGATATAAATTTTGAGGAGCTACTTCTCCCAAATTGGTGTAGAGTCCATAATGCTTCTCACTCAGAGCTGGAATGCTGCTTGTGCCAAACAACAATGGAGAAGATACATAGATGCATCAATCCAACTCTTGTTTTCAGGATAAATGTACAAAGTGTCCAGAATAATGCTAAAGGTAAAGGTTCAATGCCTCTTGAAGAACCCCCCAGTAGCAGTAAAATGAATGACAAATCAAGAAAGTTTGGAATTGTTGATTGTTGGACCCTGAGATTTGATGGATCAAAATCAAAGCAAGGTGCAGGAGCTAGATTTGAGCTAATTAGCCCAAAAGATAAAACATTCTTTGCAGCCCATAGACTCCAATTCCACTATACTAATAATGTAGCTAAATATGAGGCTTTAATTCAAGGATTTATTTTGGCATTAAGGAAGAAGGTTAAGATTCTGCAAGTATTCAGAGATTTGGAGTTGGTAGTTAGACAAGTTAGAAAATAGTACTCCTATCACGATAGAAGGATGAATAACTAGAGACATAGAGTGTGGGATCTTATCAAAGGTTTTGATGCATTTAACATTAAATTGATACCCCATAGCAAGAACCAAACTACAGATTCTTTAGCCCAAGTAGCCAATACACTGTAGCCCTTATCACTTTTAGGTTTGAAGTTCACTCTAGAACTAACGCTAGTACCATCAATGCCTGACAACATAACTAATTTTCAAGTGTTTGAAGATGATAAGCATATCCTAGATTTTATCATGAGCTCTGATGTATTTACCTCTCAGATAATTGATGAAGCAAAGCCTCAAGAGGCATAAATGGACCTAGAAGGGGTCATAAATATAAAGACCAACACTATTCCAAGAGGGATGGTGTAGCTGGAGAGAATATTCGACCTGGATAGGATAAAAGATCAGGAGCAGTAGGCAAAGAAGGAAACCATTAATAGTCAGTGTGATACATACAACATGGGGACTCCAAACGATGTTAAGAATATTTTCATTGGCAAGGTATGTACTCCAGAGGAAAAGAGAGGAATCGTTGATGCATTACATACGTATCAGGATGTAATTGCTCAGAGTTATGAAGACTTGAAGACATATGACACTTCAATTATTACACACACCATTCCCCTCAAGCCAGGTGCCAAACCATTCAAACAAAGGAAGAGACCGATCAATTCCTTATTGAAACCTATCATTCAGAAGGAAGTGTATAAGTTATTATTTGCTCGTATCATATTTCCAGTTAGGCACTCAACTTGGGTTGCTAACCTGGTTCTAGTGAGGAAGAAGAACAGAGAAATCAGACTGTGTGTTGATTTCATAAATCTCAATCGTGCATCAGAAAAGGACAACTATCCAGTCCCCTCACTAGATGAAGTGCTATAGATTATCAACGGATCGTAGATGATGTCTTTTCTAGATGGGTATTCTGAATACAATCAAGTTATGGTGCAGTACAAAGACAAACATAAGACTTCTTTCACCACAAAGTGGGGCACTTTTTCTTACAAAAGGATGCCTTTCGAATTGATTAATGTTGGAGAAACCTTCCAAAGGGCGATGGACATTGCATTTAAGGACATAATTGGTAAGTGCATTATTATTTACATGGATGATTTGACTGTCTTCTCAAAGAAACATGGTGATCATATTGCAGACTTGTGTAGAGTATTCCAAAGGTGTAGAGAATTTGGTATTTCACTGAACCCTAAGAAGTATATATTTGGAGTAACTGAGGGAAAATTGCTTGGTCATGTTATTTTAGAGAAGGGTATATCCATTGATCTGGAGTGAATAGAAGCTATACTAAAAATTCAACCTCCAGCCAGCAAGAAGGAGATGAAATCCTTCTTTGGGAAGATTAATTTTGTTACAAAATTCATTACTGGCTTCACAGAAATAGTCAAACCATTGAATTCCATGTTGAAACAGGATGCGAAAGTTGAATGGAGTGTTGAGGAAAAGGAGGCTTTTGCAGAAATTAAGAGGGCAATAGCTGAAGCCCCATTATTGGTAAGTTCTGATTATTCCGAGCCTTTCTACATTTATTCATTTGTGTCCGATCATTCTTGTGCAAGCATGTTGACTCAAAAATATGACCAAGGGAGTGAGCACCCCATATCCTTCATGAGTGATCCATTAAAAGATGCAAAATTGAGATATCCTAGTACAGAAAAGCAAGCTTATGCTTTGGTCATGTGTGTGAAGAAATTCAGACATTACATCCTGAGGAATAAAGTTTATGCCATAGTACCCAATGCTACAGTCAAGCTCCTACTGATGCAGAACGAACTAGGAGAACAAAGAGCAAAGTGGGTTACGATACTGCAGGAATATGACATTGAAATACAACCCATGAAGCTAGTGAGAGGGAAAGGATTAACTAAGACAATGGCTAAAATGGGCCCTGATCTTATGGCCCAACACTATTACCTTCAAGATGTTTCTCCAAGGGGATGGTATGATGACATTATTTACTAAATTTTGAATTAGAAATGCTCTCATCATCTTAATATAGTACAACATAGATTTCTATGCTTGAAAATCGATGGCTTCATGCTGAAAGAAGCCATTTTATATAAGAAAAATCATGAGGGGATTTACCTACAGTGTCTTGGAAAAGAGGAAGTTGAAACGGTGATGACTGAATTCCACAACAGGTACGACACAGGCCATGGCTCTACACCATCTACTACAAATTAGATCCTAAGGGCAGGATACTATTGGCCAACTTTACTCAAGGATTCCCACAACCACATAAGAACCTGCCATGTGTGTCAGATGGCGACAAGCAAAGAAAAGTATGTAGCCCTTCCTCTCCAGCTGGTCATAAAGGTAAAAATGTTTGTGTAATGGGGTTTGGACTTTGTTGGTGCAATCAATCCACCTTGGTCTGCTGGCCATAGGTACATTCTCACTGTCACTAATTACTTTACTAGGTGGACTAAAGCTTTTTCCTGTAAACAATGCACATATGAGGTGGTAATCAATTTTCTCAAATTAGGTATTATTAATCGCTTTGGTTGTCATGTCACCTTAGTTTGTGATAATGGTCCTACGTTTCCTTCGTTGAAATTTTTTGGATGGGCTTTTGATGACAGAATCATCATTAAGTTTCCTTCAAACTACTATCCACAAGGAAATGATTTGGTTGAGTCCTCAAACAAGAACCTTTTGAAAGTTATCTGTAAATTGTTAGAAAGGAATCCAAAATATTGGCATGCCCAACAAATATTTTCTCTTTGGGAAGATCGTACTAGACATAAGGCTTCCATAGGAACCTCTCCTTATCACCTTGTGTATGGATTTGAACTTGTGTTTCCCATTCAACTAAAAATTCCCACCTTATAGTTTATTAATTATTATTATGATGAAGGGGATAGATGTTAGGCTCGTCTGGTTGAGCTTCTACACCTTGAGGAAAAGAGAGATGAAGCATTGGAAAAATTTGCTAAACATCAGGGTGTCGTTAAGAGGTGGTTTGATTGAAATGCCTGAGTAAAAGCTTTTAGAATCTCTGACCTGGTCTTGTAGTGGGACAAAGCACATGATAAGAAGGGACAACAAGGAAAATTTGATAAACTTTGGCTTGGCCCTTTTCAAATTTCAAAGATCTTGGGAGACATTGCTTTTCGTCTGAAGACTCTCATTGGAGAGGGCATCCCATTGCCTGTCAACGGGAAATATTTGAAGCATTACTTCCTATCTTGAGCTGCTTACGGCTCTTCCCCTGTAAATAGTTAGTTTAGGTTCTGGTTTCTTTTGGTTTTCTTTTTGTGTTTTCCACTTTTGGTTTTGGTGTGGGTTTGATTCAGTTTTGGTTTGTTTTGGGTTTGGTTTTGAGGTTTCCCTGTCCTTTCCTAGGCATGTCGCACTTGCACGACAATCATTGTGTTATTTGGGACTGTTTCAAGTATTTCTTTTGCAAACTCTAATCATATTTTTGGGACGGTCTCGTAGAAATCCTTTATTCAATGTCATATGTGGTTAATTCTAAAGTGAATGAGCCCTCAAATTAAGTAGTTCCAAAATGTGCTTGGATCTTACATTTATGAACACGTCTTAAGAGTCTTGAAGTTGTTGCAGGTTCTTTGGAAGGCTTGGTCAAGTGAAAAATCTTATTTTTGCTCCAATGCCACTGTGGTTCTCTGCCTTGAGTGCAAACTTCATTGTTCATGGGTTGAAGAAAAGAGAAAAGGAAAGAATATCAAAAGGAAAGAAAAATAAAATAAAATATTGAATATCAAAAGAATCAAATTCAACCTATCAGGAGTATCTGAATATCTCTACTAGGGCTATCAACACCTGGCTGGCAGTAGAGCTATGTTCGTGAGAACCACAGTGATGACCTCATTAGGGATATGGATCCCTGACTGGCAGAAAGGCTCCATCTAGGTTGCTTTTGAAGTTAGAATATTTACCTAGCTTCACCTCGCTAACCTTGGTTCTCTAAAGCGGCTGAGGGAAGGAAATGAATACATATGCACACACTGGGATTCCAGCGTAGGAAGGGTCTGCATTTTTGATTGGCTTGGAAGCTTTGACTATTAAATGACTTGATGTGAGGACCAAAACTATAGTTTTGGGTTCTTGATTCCAGTTTTTCATTGAAATGCTCTAAAGCATTTCCCCATCAAAGTCATCATTTGTTGTGCAATTTTTGCACACACGCCCTACTAAAGGCAGGGGCCCTCTTTTCCTGCTTTGCTTTCTTTGTGTGTTTGTCATAGGGTCCTAACTTTTTCCCCTTAAGGGATGGGTCTTTTGGCTTTGGTCTCATTTCACCCTTGTGCTTCACGTTCAATCTGCATTTTGATGCTCCTTGCAACATTTGAATGATGCCTTTGCTCTTGGGAAATGGCTTCGTGCTTGAAATTTTAGATTTTGAGGAAAATTGGTTAAGTCATGGCAAAGTTTGACTAATTCGAGGTACCTTAGATTATCCAAACCTTAGTCCAGTCGACTAATCTGAGGTCCCTTCGATTAGCCGAGTCCAAGCCCCTATCGAATCACTGAACCCCTCTAACCGTACTACCAGGCATTAATGGCACATTTTAATGTGTTATTTTTGGAAATGAAAAGATAATTAGTCAGCCATTTCCTCATTTTGTGTTTCACCACTGACAGATTCAGTGAATTCTGCCTCCATCTTTCCCTCGAATTGAGCTATTGCTTTGAATTTTCACTCTCCTTAAGGATCAGTTTAGGGTTTCTAAAAGCTTCTTGTTGACTCGCCATCACATTTTTCCTATCGAGCATCCATTTAAGGTATGTTTTGAATGATTTTCAAATGGATTTACTTTTTTTGTGATTCATTGGTGTTTCTGTTATAGAAAATCATTCATTGAATTTTGGGGCTGAGATTTAAATTGATTTTCTCCTTATTGTTTTGAGTCTACGGGTGCGTTTTCAAGAACTCGGGAATAGTGGTATAGTTTGTTTGCATTTTAAATCTTGGAATTCATCAAAATCTTAGGGTTTATCCTTGTGTGTCTTACTTTTTTTTGGTGTTTAAATCTTGGAGGCATTCGTATTTGTGTGCCTTTGTATTGCTAGCCTTGATCAGTTTCAAAACGACAATTCACAAACCCTAATCTTGTGTGCCCTAGCTCTGTGTGTTCAACTCAAATGGTGAAACAATGTCAAGAATCTGTAAAATAATTGGTGTGAAGTGATAAATGAACAAAGACCCCAAGGATGACCCTACCCTCTTGTGTGACCAGCCAAAATGAAGACAACACTTAGAAAATTTTTCCATTGAAAATGGTTTTGACTGATCTGAGGTAGCTTAGATTAGTCGAGCTCTAATCTTCCTAGATAATCAGAGCCCCCTTGGATTAGCCGAACTTTCCACAAATTCAAGATTTCACTATCTCACATCAAACCAAGTTGACACTTAGGCAAAATTTTGACCCATCCTTTTGAATGTCGAATGCCCAATGCACAAGCTCACTCCAAATTCCTTAATGCATTAGCAAATTTCATCTTCTGAAGATCAAAAGTTAAAATGTGCACAATATAGTGAATTTAGGCTAATCCAAGCTAGCTTGGATTAGCCGAGCCTTAATCTGGTCGGTAAATCTGAGCCTGGTCGGATTAGCTGACCCCCACTTTGATTTCCTCTGTGAATCCAAAATGAGTAATGATGAATTGTACATGGATTTGAATGATAAGTTTTATGGGGTTGGTTAACTTGAATGCATGTCTTGTGAAATTGAGTCATGTCATCCTTTGAATGGTTTATTTTTTGTGCATTGCTAATGAATTGATGTTATCACCTTGATTAAATGACAATTTAAATGTGTTTATTTTGCACTTCAATTGTGAATTCATTGCAAATTGACTCATAGGTATAGGGCATTCACCCTTTGGTATTAACTAGTTGGTACATTGGTTTATTCACATATCTTTTAATTGGATGATGAAATGGATTTCTCCTCTTGTATTATCATTTGAAGTTCATAGTAGTACCCTTGATTTGCACTGCAGGGTTGTTCAACTTGTACTAACAAATCTCATGATTTTATATTGTCATTTGAATTTGGGTAATTGTAGTTTGTTTTGTAGATGCAGGGTGAATTGAGTCTCGATAAGAAGATGAAGGCTTCTTGGTTCAAGAAGAATTCAAGAAGAGGGTTGAAGGGATGAAATATGATTTCAAAGGCATCTAGCCTAAATCTAAGATTGCTTCATCATGGGCCAAGATTGGAGATACAAATCTTGGTCACGTGGACTATGATGATTTCCATCAAAGAATGTTTGGCAATGCACCAACTCGGCTAGCACAGATGATCACCCATACTGGTCTAGCACAAGCGGCAGGATTCCCTCTGACACAATTATGCCCAGATCTAGTTCTAGAATGTGCAAAACACTATGACTCCAAAACAAGGATCATAATAGGGCCACAGGGTAGAGTTATGGTGAATCTCACAGAAGAATCCATTACAGAAGTTTTCAATATCGCTTTGCATCACCATTTGATTGAGGAGATAAACATTGGTGAATAAACCAAGTCTTATCATGAAGATCCCAACATGGCTTTGGAGATCATGAAAATTTCCTAGATACTAAAGCCAAAGCCTCATTATTTCAAGTTTCCCAAGCAATTACATTGAAGTGATTTCAAGATGGAGTACCATGACATAATAACCCTCTTGTGCAGGGTAATGGGGGTTGGAAAATCTCACATCCTCTAGTCTTGGATGTTCTTCCCCATCACACAAATTGCAGCTAATAAGCATTACCATTGGGCGAGGATCATAAGCAATAACTTGGATGCACAATTGAGAAGTTTGTAGGAGAGAGATAAATTCACCATGACATCATATTTGGTATATATGTTGGCAAGTAAAACCAGATACAGGGGCTTGAGCTACAAAGAAATAGTGGGAAAAGATAGAATTTGGGATATATATCCCCAATTGCAGTACAAGACATCCAACTACAAAAGGGAAAATGATGCTTTCATGTTTATTCCAAGGTTGTTCCAGAATTCCCTTCATGTCAGAATAACCATAGATTCCATGGACTTAATCAAACAATATGGGCAATAGTTCATACAATTTCCAAAATTTACATACATACAGGTGCAAGGATCTCCTATTGTTCCACTCAGGCTACCAAGGTACCCAACCAATAGACTTCTAATGCTAGAGCTGACAAGACAAATGATACCCTTTGAGGAAATTCTACAGCTGGATCTAAAGAAGAAGGGGTTAGGAGCAGAGTTTCCATTCAGGATTGGGACTTTGGAATCATGTCCTTCCATCCAAAGTGCCCAACATTCTAAAAAGTAGATGGCACAGTTTGAGCTTTACTCACACAAAAAAAATCATTTTGACCCATATGGCAGAGCTATGAAGCTGGCTAATAGGACATTCTAGCATGTAGACCATATTGACGACTACTAGGAAAATTGAAGGCATGACTTTGATGTCCTCAGAAGAAGGTTCTCCTAGATGCTTCTCAAAATGATAAGGTTGTACAAGATAGTGGAAGTTGTTGACCAAGTGCAAGATGAGGAGGTGAACCTGGTGCAACAACATGACTATGAACCTTATAGATACAAGCCTTTGCCCCAAATAAACTAGTCTGAAGAAAAAGCAACATATCTTGACCAGATAATTGAGCCAGTAAAGGAGTACTTGAGGCAATGGGTAAGGCAAAAGGTGCAAGAATTGGAGGTTGATGGCACCAAATTCACATATGATTTTATGGGAGACATGGAATCCCACTCTGAAGAAGGAATAGAAGAGGAAAAATATTATGTATCTAAGTCTCAAGGTGATGAAGGACAAGAACAAAACAAACTAGTGACAATAAAGAGGAGAACTAGAAGGAAGACATAGGTAAAACAAGGGGAGAAACCATCTCCCAAGGTTCAGAATACTCCTCAAGTGAACACTATTGTTGTGGGAAGTGAAACATCTCAACCAGTGAGGAAAAGGATATTGATAACAGATAGACAAAAGGCAGCAAAGGCTAAAAAGGGTGAGGCAGAAATTGATGCTCCTTCTTCAATTGAGGTTGTAGAATAGATAGTCCTAGGGAAAAATCCCAAGTATGTGTAAATAAAATTCCTCCCAAGCATAAAGCATCTCCAGCAAAGGAACCACAAGGAGTAGGAGAGAAGGTGCAAGATGAAGAGATGTCTGCTACAAATAATCAAGAGGAAGAAGTCAATATAGGGATTGATTCTCTTCAAAATGTACAAACATCAGAGGAATTTGTTCGAGAAGAGGGAAATATATCCAATGACCCTGAACAACATGAATCAAAGGATGATGAAGTATCTACTCCTACTAATGGAGAATTGCAACAAATGTTGCAAGAGTTGGGACAGTCTAACTTGGGTACATGGGTTGGGAATGTTGGATCCTGAGTAATTTAAGAGAAGCAATCCAAGTCTCCAGAAAAGGAAGTCATCAATGAGAAAGAGAATCAACCTGAATTTGAGGAAATAGGTGACAACCCATAGTAGAATAGAGGTGAACAGGAGATGCCTTCTACAGAGGTGAATGTAGAGCAGTCAATAGTTCCAGAATGGCTTGAGAAGAGGACAAGTAAGAAACCCATACTTGTGCAAGAGGAAGCTTCAAGTTGGGATAAATTGTTGGAACTGTGGGATCAGCCCAAGCAAAGGAAAAGAGAAAGAATGGTTTCAAAGATTGCATGAGATGAATTCAACAATAGATTTGTTCATGTGGTCGTGCCTCCAGCTGATAAATTCAAGGATGAAATCAGGCCATCTGATTACAGAGTACAAACTATCAATTTGGGGCCAACTACTAGAGAGTAGGAAAAGGAAGAATTTCAAGAGTCTTTTCAAGCAATCTTGAGAAGACTGGATAGTGAAACTGCAGAGAAAGAAAAGCTCAAGAAATAGCTAAGTGTTTTCTATGGGTATGTTTAGCATTTGATGAAGCCATTACAGGTCATTGGCGGTGAAAGTACAATTCCTAAGGGATTGTTGCCTAAGGAGGCAGTTTTTGAAATTGAAAGACTAAAGAATTTCATTCATAATAATCAAGGGTGGCTTCAAGATGTCAGTAAGAGAGGAAATGAAGCAATTGAACAAATTCTTCAAGTGCACACCAATGCTTCTAATTTTTTGGAACATACCTCACAGTTTATTATGGACTACATAAAGGTTGATGAATCTATTGTTGAAGAATTAAAGAAAATTTTGCAAATATCTAAAGACCAATCGGCTAAGTCAGATGTCTTCTCCTGAGATGAAATTGGAAAAGTGAAGGAGTGGATTGAAGTCTAGAATTACAGGAAAGAACTCCTCAGTAAAGTCTTGAATAAAATCATGAAATTGCAAGGGAAAATGAAAGATATTTACAATAGTTTTGTTAGTTTCTTGGAAATAATGACTATAAGAAGGAAATTTGGCCAAAAGAATTTGAATATTAATAGGTTATAGGGTTGGTGGCATGAGGTATATGCCCCTTCAAATAATTCTCCTATAGAAAAAGAGCACTTGGAAGATGTCGCTGTCTATATCTAAAAGTTGGATAAATACCACGAATTGCAAATTGAGTGGAATAAGGTCATGCCACAATACTTGGAGGAATTTAAAGTTCATAAAATAAAATTTAAATTTATTCCAATGCCAGACCCAATAGATGTGAAGGAAATCTTGGAAAATTTTAAAGAATTGACCAATAAATTGGAAGCTGACAAGGAAGGAGAAGTTGGCCAAGTTGCTACCACGTAGGATTCCTGTCAGGCATGCAAGGAGTAGCGAATTTCAATTACAAACCACGAATGGATCATGTCAGAGGACTTTAAAGTCACCTGAGGACCCCATTGACGGTTTTGGAATGTGATTTTGACCTTATTCCAATACTTTTGAAGCCGATCAAGCATGGATGGCTAAATATAGTAAATTTGGATGCATGTATGATTGGGCTCTATGGGCCATTATTTTGGTCACCCAATGGGTTCTTGGGCTATAAATGGATGCTCTGGCTTCATTTTAGAGCATTAGACATTGCTAGAAAAAGTTAGACATCATTGTAATAGTTGTAGTAGAGCTAAGAGTTAGCATATTTTTGAGGGAAAAGGGCTAAAACATTGAGAGTACTGAATTTTTGCAAATCGGGGTGATGCAGTATAAGTAAAGACATTGTCTTTTGGTGATCTTTCTTGTGTTGTCTCATTCTACATGGTTTTGTTTATTCCATATCTTTTAAGTTGCTACAAAGTTATCATTCACATGTTATATTTTAGAGTTAAAAATGATGCAATAGTGTTTTTGGTTTAATATTTGAAGTGTTTGAGCGATCTTTGGGTCCATACTTTTAGCAACTTGTTGATTGTGAGTTGTTGTGCAAAGTTAGCTTGGGCCTTGGTTTTATGTGCTAAGTTCGGTTGTGGGTGTTTATTCATTTCAATCACTTGATAAGGTTGATTTGTGTGAATGCTTATGATTTGAAAATCTTTTCATTCCTTAGAAGATTGCACTACTTCTGTGATACTACAGGTTTAATCTGGGTTTAGCATAATCTGGTTTTAAAGGATTGGTTCACTTCAAGTGTTTAGTCATCTACACTATTGGTCTTAGGATTAGTTTACTTTTTTGAAAATCTTTCTGGAACCCATTTCTCTTTTGCTATTTCTTTTAAAATATGGGTTAGTTTTAGGATCAAAAGCTTGAAATATTACAAAATATAATGAGTTTGATACTTCCAGTAATTGTTTGTAAGGCCCCTTGTGATTACCAGCATTTTCACATATTATCTGAGTTATTTTCACATTTGTAAAGACCTGACATTAGAGACCTTAGGGTTATCTCTTGAGGCTTGTTGATAGAGATTTACCTTTCAGGAGAGATAGAATATCACATTTTGTTTGAGTTGTTGCTATGCAAAAAATACCATCAACAGGGTTCACCACCAAGCTAGGGATTGGAAAAATGTATGAAATGTAAGATCTAATGATTTAACTCAATGATGCAAGAAACTTCACTAAATGAACTACAAATGCAAATAAATCATAACAAAATGTTGTAAAATAAAAAGTGTGCACCTAAAAACTTGTAGAGACTTGAATGGAGATTGGAAATGCTAAATAACCTAAAATTTAGGCCTACTGGAACTCATTCACCATTCCGGGTGAACCAGTCTCAGATCAGGGTTTCTGCACAGGAACAAGTTTCTGGCAAAAGGGTATCTAAATCTATTAAAATCTCAAAATTGACCTAAACTGGGACTCATTCACCAATCTGGGTGAATGAGTTCAATTAGGATTTTCTAGAATTTCAAAGTCTGAATCTAGTCTTTAATGTCTTCTCTTTCTATTCCACTAGGTCTCCGATCTGAAACTCTAATTTCAGGGCTATAGATGATTTTTTGGTGAAGATTATGACCTTGCAAATGGGGAGATAACTCCGACAACTTTTTTCCAAGCTTGTAACCTAATCTTCAATGATCCTTCAAGTCTTCAAATCACCTAGGTATACAATTACACAAAGAGAGAAAGAGAGTGAAAAAGTGTTGATTGTTAGGGAATAGGGGTTTTCCTTGGTCAAACCCCTTGTAGGTAATTGTTACCTGATTTTGCTTCCAACTAAATCAGGTAACTTATTGTTTTTTATGTTTGCATTTAAATATTAAAAGATACATCATTCTCTACTAAATTTCATTTGTGTATAAAGGATATTTTCAAACAGATTGCATTATTCCAGTGTTGCAATTGCATACAAATAAAGAGAACCAACATGTATTGCAAATGTAATCTTTATTGATGATCATAAGTGTATAATGTCCCTCACAAGCTGAGGGACTAACTAGTCTAATTCGTATAAAGAAAATATTGTACAATTATATATAAAAAGAAGGATATGCGCATAAAATGAAAATGGACTTGTCATTTCCTAGTGGAATGATGAATCTCGTTGGCCTTGTCTTGCATCATCTTGGTCTTCCCCGCTTGTCCTACTTCCGTTTGACACTCTCCTCGTTACTCCTAGGTTTCTTGCATCTGAAAAAAGAGTGTTGTTAGAGAAATGATAGGTCACTAATCAAAAAATGTGCAAAACATCTATAAATGTGTAATCTAATGTCCATAAGCATTAAAATAGACAACATACCATAAGTGTCCAGGAAAACAAGAAAAGAGTAATCAAACACACCTATGATATGCTTTATTTATCTAACTTGTTTGTTCCTTGTGTAGATTTAGGACAAGTCTTTGTTACTGTTCTGATTCAACTAATTACAACATGTGGAGTAAAATGTGGCTCCCACAAGGTTTGAGCCCAGCATGTTGCCCTATTGTGTTTTAGAGGGATAGGAAATTGAGCAACTTGATCAAATCAATGATAAACATATTCTTGATGCATTAAATCAATATGGAATCACACCAGTTGATCAACTTTCATTATCATATTCAAAAGATGCAACAAATAATGTGAACTTTCAAGAAAGTTACCCTTCATCTTTTCACAATGAATCAATCAATAGGCTGACATCATGCCAAAAGGGGCATTATTTTGCTGGATATGTCTTTTAATCTTCTTAAGTGGATCCAAGATCCATTTTATTAAAGAAGAAAATTATTTATGTGATGCATCAAGTTCAATTATGCATCCATTCATAAATAATGAGGGAGCTATCAAGTCATGTTTGAAACCATTATGAGTCATATGGGGCAGAAAATAAGAACAAGGACAATCATGCATTGTTGCATGAAAGACATGGTTCAAATCATCTCACTTCAATCCTATTGAACAGGCACACATCACTTAGGATTGTGAGTTTCAGGTCACCACCATAAATGACATATGTTTTCCTAGTAGGTTTAAAACAAGAGGAATGATAGTGGCTTTTAAGAGTTGATAGGATTTTAAGAATTGACAAGTTAGCAGAAGGCAGTCCTAAGGGAATAAACATGATAGCAACAATCAATACACAATGCCTCATGATGATGTACTAGGCATAATTATCTAAATGCATGAAGAGCATGAGCATTAAGGTACAATAATAAACAGAGATAGAAGTCCACAAAATGGAAAAAGGCATCAAAAAGTAGTGATCCATGAACATATTTTGACAGTGCATGCATGAAAAAGAAAAACACGGTGATGCAAGTGAGTAATTGAAATTACATTGAAATCATCATTGCTTCTGACAAAGGGCAGTCACTTAACAATATCACTCAAAGCAAGAAAATGGACGGCCACAATGAACATTGAGAGATGAGGAGGGTATAATGTTAGTTTGTTGCACAGAGATCAAAAGGACCTAGATGATTGTGAAGACTAAGTAACAAACCTCAAGGGGTAGCAAGCAATTGTTAGGGATAAATCATGAAGATTGGAGCAGTCATGATGCAAGGAACAACCACTAAGCTTCAAATCAATATAGTCAAAAACAATGAAAAGTATCAATCATCGTGCATCAAAGAGATAGTACTTGAAGCTTAGTGCCTTCATCAAATGAGCACATATAAAAGCATCATGTCATAGACACATGAAAGAAGATCATAAACAGTGGATTTACAAAAAATAAATTTAAGAGAAGGTGTGTACATTCAACTTACTTTATGTCTGTGAAGACAAATATGTGCATCTACCTTAAAATGACAGTAGCTTCAATACATGGGAAAATCATTAAATGCATAAGAATGGTTCATTGAATACTCAAAGGAAAATTAAGTGAACATACAACAAGATGTGCACCTGTATTTTTGACATATCAATCAGTTGGAAACATAGTCACCATAGCAGCCCATACATATGAAAGAAACCCTTATAAAGTGGAGAAATCAAATGAAGGTGTGCTAGACAATGAAATACAAATCACAGGTGGCAGTCCTCTCAGAGGAGACACTAACAAGTGACATAAGACAGTGCACAAATGAAGAGGAAACCACACAATCATTTGATGCTACATGACGACAATGATCAATGGGAAATCATCTATGAAAAAAGTACTGCAATCGTGGAAAAATGATTAGCCATATACATCAGGAGACCACACATAAAGGAATCAAATAATGGGAGATGAGGTACTAAACATGTTTTATTTTGTATCCAAGATAAATATCATTCTTTTAATATTGTTGCTTTTCAAATGGTCAAATAGGTTGTTGCATATTAGTAAGTCTAAATGATTTCATTTAAAGATAAAGCAATCATGTTAAAAAGGAATCAACAATGGGCAGCCATTTACATTTAAACACAGTCATGTAGGAGAATGCAAACATGAGAATTTTAGATGTCAGCCCAACAAAAGAGTTGGATATGTGTACTGATAAACTAATAACAAAATTCTAGTATCCAAAATTGGTAAAATGAAATGAAATCAACATGAACAACATATCCTTTAATGAATTTTTGATGCCAAAGTGTCATGATAAGAAGAAAGGGGTACAGTGAGTTTTGTCACCACTTGTCCTTTTCATTTTCAAGTTTAAATGGAGTAGGTACAATGAGGTTAGGTTTATTTTACTATCAAAATTCATGGAGAATGGTTCTCTTTCATCTTCATATGGAAGCCATAAAAATTTCCTCTCAATCAGCACACACACTATAAAGAGTTCTAAAAGGTGGACAATCATCTACAAAAATGGAGGAAAGTGAAACCTGAAGCAAAAGTTTTGTCTTGATCAAAGAATCACAACAAGAGTATGTGCAGTCATTGTACCCTGCAAGTGCAAGTAGTAAGACAACATGAAAGACAATCATACAGGACAACATAGTGTATTCCAATGGAGCAGCCCCAAGAATGATCATTACAAAAGGCTATTTGGAGGAAATGTGTTTCACAAAAGATACCAACATTTGAACATTTGAACATTTGAAATCATTCACAAACGATACCAACATTCTGAGTGTAGAGACAAGAAACTATTTTATTGGATTTGAGAAAATGTGTTTCACTACAAAGTAAGAATGCATTACTTATGTAGGTCTAACAATAGCCTATGCTACAGAATTGTTATTTCCCTAAAATGGTGGGAAAAAAATTGTATTATAGAGACCCTCTATCACTTACAAAAAATAAGAAAAACCAGAATGAGCCACATACTTGGTTTCAAACCCTCTTTCAAGAAAAGTGAAAAAACCCACTCAAGGTTTTGTTTTAAAATGCAGAATACAGAGAATGGTGAGGGTTTTCTTCCATTTGTGTACAAAAGAGGCTATTTTTCTCAACAAGTGCAAGTTCCTTTGAGGGTTCTTTCCTACATAAATATGTGGAGTATTTTTAGAAAAGAATCAAAAGTGAAACACAACCTAGTTATCTCTTCACAGTTGCGGCCTAGAGAAATGGTTTACTTCAAAATTACAACAAACCCAGAATGAAACTATGTGCTTCCCATCTCTGGCAGAAGAAAAAGGATAATATTATGCCATATTTGAGAGCTAAGCACAAAAAAAATGACAATATGGCGTGGGAGTTCAAAGAAAAGAGGAAATCCAAATGTAAAAAACCCAATGCATTCTTTCATGGTTGCGGCCTGAAAATATTTTTCTTCAAAAAGGAAAAAAACCCATCTAGGGTTTGTTTATAAGTTGCAAATACTGAAGAAAATCTAAACTTGCACCATTTTGACAATGGTTGGAGCTCAAAACGAGCTTTATTTATAGAAAAAATGGAGGTATATGTCTGAAGTGAGATTACCTAAGCTTGGCTGGCTTGCTTTTCATGAAATATGCAAGCATTTCACTCTCGAAAAGCCTCCATTTGAGCTTCAAACAACCTCAATCATGGCAGCTGAGAATAAAAGAGACCCACTGAGAAAAATTAAGCAACAAATTGCATCATAAAATGCTCATGGCCACGACCTTAATACATGAAATGGCTTGCAAATGAAAAAAAAATCCAGTTTTGTTCAAAAAACACAATTACCTCTTTGTTTCTAGTAGAAATCACACAAAATTCGTCAAGAATCGGCCAAGGAAACCCTTTACAGTGCTACACCTGAAACCCCATGGTGGCTAGGAAGAACTCTCTAGAAGATTCAAGCAAATGAATATGTTTTTTGCTTTTTCCCTATTGTTTTGTTTAGGGTTTGAAACCCTATGGAGGCCGACCAAGGTATTTTTACCTTCTTTTTAAAAAAAGTCCAAACACATTTAATATGTTACGTGGGCTTGGAGTTAAAGTCTATGCCTTAGGAAATTTTTCCTTATGTTGCATTTTCAAGGCCTAGGCAAGTTTTGCCTTGTATTCATTTTGAAAGCCACATGCACCTTGGTGTCTTTTCATTATCTTTTGAAATATGCAATGTCTTCCAAGACTTTGAAATCTTCCTTCTCAGCTCACATAAGCTGAACCATTAACCTTTTTGCATGTATTTGAAATGAAAATTGTTTGACCAAGTGATAGTCATAAGTCACTTTTGGCTTTGAAATGCAGAAAATGGGGGTGACTTATTTTGTTATCAATGCCTTGGAGGAGTTTAAGTTTTCTTGAATACTTTTACAAGAATTTGGAGTGTATCATTTATTTTTCATTTTTATCAATTGTAAAACATTGTTTAAGTTATTTGAAAATCACTTTATTTAATGTTATTTATAATGAAAATGTTGATGTAATCTAAGGAGGTGATGGGGGCTCTTATTTGGCATTGTTTTTGAAATGTAAAATAGTTTGATTAAGTGATGTTATTATGAATCACTTAATCAAATTATTATTTTAAATGCAAAATAGAGTCTTATGCTTTTGCAAGAGCACTAAAAGTGTGGGGTCAAAGCTCTTGGAGATAAAATGATGACTGGAAGACATGAGAAAGGTGTGGGAGGATGTATTTTACTTTTTTTGGAGGCAATGGGCTATTTGGAGGCGGTTTTGTCACATTTTTAGTGTGACTCTGGTCTTGGCTTGACCTTGCTTCATCTGGAGGACAGTTTGGAGTGATTTTAGAAGGTTATTTTTGGCCTTTTCTGCTGCATCCGACCAAAACCTTCTAGAGGGACTTGTGTGAGAGATTTGTTTTAATTTTTGCTTAAGTAACTTCAATCTTTGTTATCGAAGTTAGTTCTTTCTTTCCAGTAGAGTGATAGCTTGATTTATGGAGTTGTGTTTTCAGTAGTAGTATTGTAACTCAGAGACAAATTTGTATACTAGTGAGTAATTTGAATCAATGATAATGAATATTTTCCTTCTCATTTCATGTTTTATTGTTTGTATTTAGTGGTTGATTAGATTACTTGTGAAATTTATATTTTCCTTGTAGTCTTGTCTCATTGTTAAGCACCTGTTTAGCAGAAAAGTGTATTGTTGCAAGTTATAAGTTGTGTTAGTAAATTAAAATGCTTTTAGTTGTGAAACCTTTTCCTTCTAAGAGTTCAGCTAAAAAACCTCCTTATAAATTACTTATGCAAGAATGCATGCAAAAATGAGTTGTGTAAACCAAGTTTTGTCATTGTTTTGAATGTGTGTAAGCTATTTGCAAGTCTTAGTTAGTTTTTTGGTGTATCACCCTTTGAAGTTTCAATTAAGTTTCATTTTCATGCATATTTTTACTCTTTCCTCAAGAAATCATTAGTTTAGGCGACATCAAAAGGGGAGCCATCCCATAATCTGGAGGTCTACTTTCATGATAGGACACCCATAGCCTGAAAGTAGTCCCATGTTAGTCCAAATTTGTTGAGTTCTTTCATAACTTGGCAGAGGGGTGAAAATTTGGATCTATAACAGTAATTAAACCAAATGATGAGACAATGAAATGAAGGAATGAAATATGAAACAAAGAACATGAACCATGGAAAATGATACCTTGAATGATGCCTTGTAAATGATGTCTTAAAATTCTACAACTCAACATGAAATGGCCATGAAGGATGTAGATCTTGATCTTGACAATAGGTGTAGAACAATGCTTGATCATGGATCTTCAATGCTACATCACAACACTAGCTCAATAACATGTTTGATGCTTGATATGCTTGACATGATGATGAATCTTGAATTGCTATAATAATTGAGGAAGAATTATGCCCTTTAATTCCTTAGAAATTATCTTGAATTCTCTCTTGATGCTCTTGTGAAGTCTTGGAATGCTTAAATATTGCTTGCTTGACTTGATATCATGTAGACTTAATGAAATAATGATTTGAAAGCTCATTTATATAGTAAATACATCTGATAACCCGTGTATTAGATCCCAAAGGCCGACATTCATAAAATTTGAACTTAAAACCTAATTTTTCCCACTCAAACCTTGAAAATAGGCCAAATGGGACTCATTCGCCAAGTTGGGTGATTGGGTCCCACTTGGATGGGAACCATTCACCACTTGGATGGGACTCATTCACCAATATTGGGTGAATGGGTCCCACTTGGATTGGACTCTTTCCTAAAGTGGCGAATGGGTCCCATAGGGCCTCTTTTGATTACTAAAGTGTTGGGGAGTGTGTAAATTAAGCTTATTTATTGATATTGTTGGGTTTTTTTATTGAAATATTCCTTAGGATGTATAATATGGGGTCATAGTGGCCTATTAATGATGATATAAAGGTCATAAATACAATAAGGCCCAAAATCCAATGTGAAAGTGTAAACAGATACACTTTACAACACTAAATTAAGGAAAAATTGGGTCTATTTAGCTTAGAAGGGCCCTAAATCCCATGTGAATGTGTAAAAGACATTACAACACTAGATTAGGTTCACCTTAGTTTACAAGCCTCTTAAATTTAATGTGAAGGTGTAAATAAATTCATTTTACAACATTAATTTAAGGCAAAGTTAGGTTTATTTAGCTCAAACGGGCCCTAGACCTAATGTGGATGTGTAAAACACATCATAACACTAGATAAAGGTGATATTAAGTCCAATTTATCATTAATTATTCCCAAATTAAGTGTGAAAATGTACATGATGACATTTTTTGACACTACATTTAGCCCCCACTTTAGGGAGAGGATGAACTTGCTTCAAACTCACACTAAAGTAGACATTCAAGAGGGATCCAATCATACCAATACGGATGGTCTAGGATAACAAAGATCAAGGAGGTAACCAAGCCCTTAGGATCCAAGACCCTACGTCAAAATGACATAAGCAAAAAAGGAAACATGAAAGGTGTGTAGCATCAAGACACACAGACATGTAATGCCAATGACTAAAAGAAAGACAAACAAAAATAAGAAAAAATAAAAAAGGTGGATCAAGCTTCGATCGTTTGTCCAACATGATGTGGATCAAATCTAAGTTATTTTTCCAAAATATGCACACTCACTCTGAGGTTTTGAAACTTTAGGTTGTCTGTTGGGTGAGTAATCCAAAAGGGTGAGACACATACACACATGATTGGTATGTTCTCACCACACACACACGAGTGGCTAAGGGAAAGTCATGCCTCAAATCAGCTTCTCGTCAAACCATGCCAAAGTTATACCTCCTAATAACTTTGATAAGCTTCCACACAATAATGAACTTCGTGCCTAATGTCTCATGTTGCCTAATGTCTCATTAGTGTAAGGAATGTTCAAAGGGATTTTGCTTAGTTCATGTAAGGTCTCTTCTTAGGGGACATCGTGCCTAATGTCTCCAAGAGAGGAAAATTCAAAGAAGTATCACACTCTTGGAGGAAATAAAACCCAAAGATGCCACCAAGAAAAGGACACATCACAAGAAAAAATAAAATCACACAGTGAAACATGAGTGTTGATTTATGCCCCCATTTTAAAGTGGTTGCTAACACCATTGTTGTGAGAAATTTCTTTAAAGTAGAAGAAAACATGAGAGCTTATTCAGAAATCCCTATGCCAAGTCATATGTTTCTAAATTGAACTACATCATGAATAAGTATGTCGCATGTGAATAAACTTAAGGCATGCCATCCACATCCTAAGATTTCTCTTATATTTACATGAAAGGTGGTAAACTAGCCAAAAGAGACAACGGCAAGTGACATACAAGGAGAAGGCTACCTAACCCCTTTCCCCCACTTAGTGCATGATAAGGATGAGTCGAATAGGATGGAAGTAAGTATCAATTAGAGGAACTAGGTGTTTCAATAGAAGGAAGAGCACCATGATCCTTAAGATGTTGAATTCGATTACTTAAAGCCTTACATTCATTAGTAGAATGACCATGAACTCTATGATATGCACAAAATGAATTCTTATAGTAAAATTTATTTCATTTTTTTGTAGGGAGAGATATCAAATGATCTTGGAGGAGTCTTGACAAGATACCCTCTTGATCAAAGTAGAGGATGTTTCATTATTTTGTGACAAATATATCTCTTGCTTAGTACAAGATTTCATACTTATGCAAAATTGTTTAGATTGTGAGATTTTGTTCTCTCCTTTACAGGAGGGTGTAAAATGTAACGAATTCAAATTATTAGTGTTTTGTGTGATGACATTGACATTAAGCGAAGATTTATTTGTTTGTTTCATTTCTTGCAAAGGATAACAATCAAGACCACTAGTATCTATCAATTTAGGATGCACTACTATTAAAGTCAACTTAGAAGAATCTTTTGTAAGAGTGTTGAATTTAAGTGAAGGATTGTTTGATGGGTTGATTTCTATGAAAGGAAAATAACCAAGACCATTAGATGTTTCTTGTGTGTTAGGATCTATAGGGACACAGATACCTTGTTCGTTAGCACCACATCCTTTTTCCATTATAACCGAGTTGATTCATAAGTTCATAACCTCTTCCATAAAGCTTTTTCATTTCTTTTGGATTTGGCATTTGTTCATAGTCAAGTTCATCAAAGTTTGTTGTCTTTTGTTCTAAAGTGATTGAGGTGAATGATTTAGAAGGGTCTTCCAAATTTTTTGTTGACATTACCACTTTTTCTTTTCCATTTTTGGAGTCTTTGTTTATGATCTTGTATTCTCCCATGAATGTAGGTTCAAACTCTAAGGAACCCCAATTTTGACTGGACTATTTCCATTGCTTGTTTTTCCTTTTTCATAGGTTCTATGTTTGATGTTAGAATTAGTATGTTTAGAGAACTTTTCATTCCTTTTTCAACTTGTAGGAAAATTTCAATCTTGGGGTCTATTTCAATTTGATATACCTTATTGTTGTAGAAATACTTCATTATACGATGAAGGGTTGAAGGAACTACATGACTTTCATGAATACAAGGTCACCCTAAAAGAAGATTATATGAAAGATTATTGGACATTACATTAATAGGGGTCCGCAAGGTCACTTTTCCAACTGTACTAGGTAAAGTAATCATACCCAATGGTTGTTTTCCTATGTTATCAAATCCACAAATTGACAAGGAATCAGGTTGAATTTTTTACTTATCCACACCAATTTTATCCAAAAGTGTGATACTACACACATTAAGAGTGTAACCATTGTCAACAAGGGTTCTCTTTATTCCTAATCTGTTGTAGCTGGCTATTATCATGAAGGCATCATTTTTATTTCTCAATTCCAAAGGAAGCAACTCATGTTGATGAAAGTTAATTTCTACATTAACTGTATTTATTCCTTGTATTAAAGATACCACATTGTTTGCATTTGTGTCAGGAGGAACCACTACTTCTTGTAAAGTTTTTTGAAGCATGGTGTTATAATTAGGTGAATTCTGAATTGGGCCTCATAAGGATATCTTTGCAGAAGCATTTTTAAGTTGTTCAACAAGATCATACTCCTTCCCACTATGCGAAGTTAAACAAGGAGCACTAGGAAAAATGGGGTTAGGCAAAGGTAAGGTTGTCAGAGTTGGTTGTTTTGGTTGCAGATTGTTTTGAGTATTGTATGTATGAGCAATGGTATTATTACTTGGTTGCTGCAAAACATTATTTTTAGGTGGGTAAAGGGTAAATTCATGCTTTTTTAGGTTGAGGTTTTGATGAAGGTAGGTAAAGGATGAGTTGAGGTTGAATAATATTAACATCCCTTAGTGAAGGAGAGTCTAATGCTACTTCATCATCTTCATCTAATGGCTCAATATCATTATTATCAATGTTATGCTTTTCTTGCACCATGATATCCTCCCTAGGAGGAGAGTTTTCAGGAGGACTACAAGCTAGATGTCCATGACATTCAAAGCTTGGTTCTCCTAAAATGAATTCATCATATGTAGGGGAGGTCAGAATATCTTCTTTATCAATAGTGGGGACATTAAGAGAAGGCTCAATTTGATTTTCCTTTTTCTCTAAGGTTTCATTCTCTTGTGCCATACTATCTACCCTAGTAGGAGAGCTTGTAAGCTATTCATTGCATTCTATGGTTATATTTTGTAAAGTAGATTCATCAAAAATAGGGGAGGCATCAAGAGAAGGAAAACTCTGATTTTCATGCTTACCAAATAGATCTTTCCAAATGGTAGGAGCATTAGGGAAGGGAGGAACAAGATTCTCATTACTTTCAATAGGTGCATATTCTAACACTAACCTATCCTCTTCGCATCAAGGAGGGATATTAGGAGAAGGAAAAATTTGTCTATCATGGCTACCTATTATTACATCTACTTTCACTAGAACATTCTCACAAGAAAGGGATGAATGAAGACTAGGTAAGGTGATGTTTAGAAATTTGTCCATGATCTCATCTTCTTGTTTTCTAATATCTTCCAAAGGGCAAGGAGGAGAGGGACAATCAAGACCCTCAATTCTTGTATCTTATTTCACTAAAATACCTCTATCACTAATAGCAAAGGTATCAAAAGAAGAACACGTATGATTTTTATGATTGTCTACACTTGCATCTTCTTGTGTTATGACATTCTTACAAATCTGATAGATACTAGGAGGGTATCCAACATTCTTATCAAAGGTTTTCCTTTTCCTTCCTAGATTATGCCCATGAGTAGGGAAAATAGAATCATACAAGCCATTTGATATTCTAGAAACACTAAATGCCTGAAAAGAACACATGCTAACATGAGAAAGTAATCTATATAAATTATACAATGTTTCTAAAATGTAAACAAATGTCCTACAAATTTGAAACTTTTGATACCGAAATGATTTTTGAAATGCTTTAAAAATGACTTCACTTCATGGATGATTTGACCTAGATACATAAAACAGATGTTCCTAAAACTTTCCAAACTTATACTATATGTTACTAGCAAGCTTAGGAAGCACATAAATGAGGTTTTTAATTCTTTAAAAGGTAATTTAAAATATGGACTAGTACTGATTCGCCAAGGGGGACGAGTGAGTCCCAGTTAGGGTTTTTTTCAAAATTTTCAAAAAAAATCAATTAATTTTCATGCATTTTATGTTGTATGACTTGAAGACTAAATGAAAATGTAGATTTTATATGATTTTCAATGATTTGAGATGCAAAAATGCAACCTATATGCACTTTCACTAATGAAAAATTTAGAAACCCTAGATGCCAAATAACTAGTGCAAGTCTTAATGTAAAATCAATGCAAGCTAGATCTAGGATGATGATGGACTCCAAATCAGTCAAGAAGGTATTCTAAATTCAAGTTCTTAAAAATGAAAGGTGGAAAATTGTATGGTTTTCTAGGGTTTAGGACCTAGAATGATAATTTTCACTCTCTCATTCAAGGATGACCCTAGAGATCTCAATGCAAAGGAGAAAGAGATCTTGCAATAGGGTTGTCCTAGAGGCTGAAATGTAAAATAATGAGGGGTTAACCACCAAGCTAGGGCTTGGAAAAATGTATGAAATGCAAGATCTAATGATTGAACTCATTGATGAAAGAAACTTCACTAAATGAACTATAAATGCAAATAAATCATAATAGAAAGTTGTAAAATCACAAGTGTGCACCTAAAAACTTGTAGAGACTTGAATGGAGGTTGGAAATGATGAATAACCTAAAATTTAGGCCTACTTATAATCATTCACTATTTTTGGAAAATCAGTCCCAAATCAAGGTTTCTGCATAGGAACAGGTTTCTGGAAAAAGGGTATTTGAAACTGTAAAAATATCAAAATTGACCTAAACTAGGACTCATTCACCAATCTAGGTGAATGAGTCTAGTTAGGATTTTCTATAATTTCAAAGTCCAAATCTAGTCCTCAATGTCTACTCTTTCCATTCCACTAGGTCTTTGGATTTGAAACTCTGATTTCAGGGTTGTAGATGACTTTTTGGTGAAGATTATGACCTTACAAATGGGGAGATAACTCCAAAAACTTTCTCCAAGCTTGTAACCTAATCTTCAATGATCCTTCAAGTCTTCAAAGCACCTAGGTCTATAATTACACAAAGAGAGAGAGAGAGAGAGGGAGAGAAAAAGTGTTGATTGTTAGGGAATAGGGGTTTGCCTTGGTCAAACCCCTTGTAGGCAATTAAACCAAATGATGATACAATGAAATGAAGGTATAAAATATGAAACAAAGAACATTAACCATGGGCAATGATACCTTGAATGATTCCTTGTAAATGATATCTTATAATTTTGCAACTCAACATGAAATGCCCATGAAGGATGTAGATCTTGATCTTGACAATAGGTGTAGAAAAATGCTTGATCTTGGATCTTCAATGCTACATCACAACACTAGCTCAATAACATTCTTGATGCTTTATATGCTTGACATGATGATGGATCTTGAATTTTTGCAACAATTGATGAAGAATTATGCCCTTGAATGCCTTAGAAATGATCTTGAATGCTCTCTCGATACTCTTGTGAAGTCTTGGAATGCTTAAATCTTGATTACTTGACTTGATATCATGTAGAATTAATGAAATAATTATTTGAAAGCTCATTTATATATTCAATCCATCTAATAACCCGTGTATTAGATCCCAAAAGCCAACATTCATAAAATTTGAACTTAAAACCCAAGTTTTCCTGCTCAAACCTTGAAAATATCTCAAATGGCACTCATTCACCAAGCTAGGCGAATGAATCCCACCTGGATGGGACTCATTCATCCAAAGTGGTGAATGCATCCCATAGGGCCTATTTTGATAGCTAAAGTGTTGGGGAGTGTGGAAATTAAGCTTATTTGTTGATATTTCTAGGTTTTTGATTATTCAATATGCCTTGGGATACATAATATGGGGTCATAGTGGCCTATTAATGATGATATAAAGGTCATTAATGTAATATGGCTCAAAATCCAATATGAAAGTGTAAATAAATACACTTTACAATACTAAATTAAGGAAAAATTAGGTCTCTTTAGCTTAAAAGGGCCCTAAATCGCATGTGAATGTGCAAAACACATTACAACACTAGATTAGGTCCACCTTAGTTTACAAGCCTCTTAAATTTAATGTGAAGGTGTAAATAAATACATTTTACAACATTAAATTAGGTCAGATTTAGGTTTATTTAGCTTAAACGGTCCTTGAATCTAATGTGGATGTGTAAAACACATCACAACACTAGATCAAGGCAACATTAAGTCCAATTTATCATTAATTATTCCTAAATTAAGTGTGAAAATGTACAATGGCATTTTTTGACATTACAAACACATACTATTAAACATTGATAATTTGGTGTGACTAAGGATGGTGTTGATAATTAAGGGTTGGAAAAAGGTTATGTAGATTCTATAGAGGGTGTTTCTTAGAGACCTGCATTGACATGAAGGGAATGATTTAGAGCCATTAAATGATGGGGATATAAGTGAGATATTTGTATAGGGAAATCTTAAATTAGGTGACCTTCCTGATAATAGTAGAAGTAATCATTAGGATTATAAAGGTAATTGATGTCTTAGTTGACTTCAAAATGTAGTCTAAAATATTGATAGACCCAATATGGGTTTGAGTGAGGTTCATTTCAATATAGTCCCTAAGTTATATCCTAGGATTGGAAAATTTATCATTATTATTTTTACACCATATTTCATGCCTTAACTAACTAAAATTATCATGGAGAAAAAAATAAAAGGTTATATTAATGAAAGAAAACTCAATCCATGTTAGATACTTAGAGGTTCCAAATGGGTGAAATCCAAAGTCTTAAACTTGTAAATGACTATATTTTGATAGATCGCCAATCAACCATAATGTAAGGCCACCCAAGAATGATTATCATCAATAAAGGCGTAGTAACATAAAATATATCCTTCTACATTTTTTCACTTGTTTGGGTTCGCATTGTTAAATTAAGGTTAATGTTGCCTTGATTTAGTGTTGTAATGTGTTTAACACATTCACATTAGTTCTTAGGCCCTTGTAAACTAAATGAACCTAGTTGTGTGTTATTTAGGGTGTTGTAAAGTGTACCTTTACACTTTCACACTAATCTATGGTTTTATTAATAAATTAGGCTTCTTTGTGCCTTAATTGACCTAATTTTGCATCCACAAGCCTTAATTAAAGAATCTTTCCAAGGATAATCCTGACATTTACCAACATCCAATCATAATTCATGTGTTTTTGGATTGTATATCCCATATTTAGTGATTTGGGACTCATACACCACCTTGGGCATATGAGTCCCACCTAAGTTTTGGGGCCCCAATCTGGATTTCACATCAATCTAAACATTTCTTGAAAAATGTTTCCCAAAGCCTAGCCTAATAGGACTCATATGCCACAACTGGCATATGAGTCCCATGTGGCCTAAAACTAAATTAAATTCAAATTATTGGTGGGATTTTATCCTCCTAGATCTGATGTTAGCTTGTAGTGTTGTAATTTTAGAAAATTTGGTATAAACAAGTATAAATATATAGTTATTTCACTCGTTTTCACCTAATAAGACTTTCAAGAGAGCATTCCTAATAATAAGCTTGTGATTACAAAAGTTAACAAGAGTATTCAAGGACATTCAAGAGTATCTTTAAAGCATTCAAGGGTAGAATTATTCATCATTTGTTGCAACAATTCAAGATCCATCATCATGTCGAGATCATAATGCATCAAGCATGGTGTTGAGCTAGTGTAGTGATGTAGCATTGAAGATCCATTTGCAAGTATTGTTTAACATCCATATTCAAGATCAAGACCTACATTCTACATGGCCACTTCATGTTAGATTGATGATTTACATCTAAACACATCATTCAAGGTATCATTGTTCATGTTTCATATTTCATGTTTCATGTTCATATTTAATTATTTCATCATAAGGTTTAATTACCTAAATAGGGTTTGACCAAGGAAAACCCCTATTCCCTAACAATCAAAAAATCTTTCTCTATCTACATGTGTGATTGCAGATCTAGGTGTCTTGGAGCCTGAAGATCCTTTGGAGATTGAGTTGCAAGATTGAGGAAAGTTGTCAAAGTTGTCACCTTATTTGCAAGATCACGAAAAGTCACCTACAGATCACAATTTAGAATTTCAAACCCGGAAAGAAAGTGTGGAAGGAAGAGTAGAGATAGGAGAGTAGATTCAAGCCTTGACCCTCTAAAAAATTAGAGTGGGACTGATACGTCACTTGTGGTATATGAGTCCCAGTATAGCATATTTTCTAGATTTTGGTGAATCAGATCAACCACTATGAGATTCTAGTTTTGGCACAAAAACCCTAGTTTGGGACTAAATCACCCAGAATGCCATATGAGTCCCAGTAGGAATTAAACAATAATATTTCAAGGTTTTGAAGCTTTTTCTGACCCCATCCTTCTTTTAGGTGCACCTTTGTACTTTCTAAATCTTTTATTCTATATTTCAGTTTTATTTCCTAGGTCATTTAGCTAGGTTTTACATGGTACTTTGCATGTTACATTTATTTCTTGTCTTTCCAAGCCCTAGATTGGTGGTGAACCCCTCTTTTGTCTCTAATCATACCCTAGGACACCCTAGTGTAAGATATCATTCCTCTTTACATCACTAGATTGATATCTCTAGGGTTTCCTTGAATGTAACAAGAGTGAAATAGGAACCCTACCCTTGTGCTCCATCTCCTAAAAGTTGGCACACACTATTTTTTGTTGTTACATTTTAGTGAACCTACATTTAGAACACCTTAGTTCTGATTTGGAGTACATCATAATTCTAGATCTAGCCTACATTGACTTTGCATTAGTTAATTGGCATCTTGGGTTTCTAAATCTTGCATTAGTGAAAGTGCATATAGGTTGAATTTTTGCATCTTATATCATTAAAATTCACTATGTTGGTGTAATTAATTAATTAATTATTACACTAGCATAAGTTAACTTAGGTCTTGCATTCAATCATTTAGTCCTAGGTTGCAATCATTTAATAAATGGGATAATATTCCCTTTCCTAGTTTGTGGGATAAGATTCCTTCTAGAACTTATCTCATCATTTAATGATCATATAGATAGGGTTCACATGTTGTCACATGTTGTTAGATTATAAAACTTGGCAACATCTCATGCATATTAGGGTTTACCTCTTGCCTATTTAATCAGGCATCTTGTTCATTTGTAATATATCATATAAATATCATATCAATCATATTATCAATAGAACCTTTAATTAGCATTCCATTGTTGCAACACTTCTCTTTGTGTTTGATTATCTTTCATGGCTAAAGTCCTTTATTGAAGCTTCAGGGGCTGTGCAATCCATCATCTCAACACACTAAAATTATGTAATTACAAATATTCCATACATCATACAAGTTAGCAACCTTAGAAACAACTCATAATTTGCTAAAATTGGTGCAAAAACCCTAATATGGGACTCATACACCCCTCTGGGCGATTTAGTCCTAGTACAGGTCATTTTTCCTACTTTTTGGGATTTTTTTACTATGTATTTTCTAGCATTTGACCCTTTCAAAAACCTTGAATGGGACTCATATGCCCCCCTTGGTGAATTAGTCCCAGATCAAACTTGAAACTACCTTTTACAGCATTGAACACCTTGTTTCTACACTTTTGTTTGCTATCATTAGTTATTTGTTTTAGTTGGTTGAGTTTTTGTTACATTCCTTTCACTAGATTCATCTTAAATCGTTTCATTTCATGCATTTCTTAATTCCAACTTTGAATTTACAATATTTCATTTTTCATATTTTTGCATAGTGTAATTAGTAAATTACCTTGTTTGAAATCTAAAAGTTACATTTACACATTTCATTCTACGTCTTTACATTGCATTTTAAGTTTCTTTCCATTTTAATTTTTCATAGATTACTTTTCACAAATGTTGCTATCTATCTTTTCCAATTTTTCAAAGAAAAATTTAGTCAATAAGTATGTTAGTCATTCATTCAATGCATTCCCTAGTTATGAGAGTCTCTTAGTACAAGAGAGTGAAAATGTTGACACCCTCCTTAAATCTACACCCCCTCTTATCTCTCCTACTTGTGGGAATGATGTGATAGAAGAGGATACAAGCATAGATAACCATCACCATCATAATTTATCTTCTCTTGATACCTCTCCTGTTAGTAACAAATGTATCTTGGTGAAAGAAAATGCAATTATTGAGAATCATGAAAGTCTTGCTTGTCCTTCTCCTCCTCCCCCTTGGGAAGATATTATAGAACAAGAGAATGAAATCCTAAACACATTTCTAAACATCACCTTACCTAGTCTCTATTCATCCCTTGCTTGTGATAATGTGAAAGAGAATGAAATAATAGACAAACATGACAATCACATTTGTTCTTCTCCTATTATCTCTCCTAGTAGTGAAGAAGATAATTTTATGTTGGAAAATACAATCGATGAGTCATAAGAATATCACGTGTCCCACATACCCTAAGGAAAACATTATTGTAAAAGACAATAACATCATTGAAGCACAAAAAAAATTAACCATTGATAACTCCCTTACTTGCGATGAATTCATTTTAGAAGAACCAACCTATGAATGTCATGAACATGTAGTTTGTAGTTCTCCTAAAATATCTCCTCCTAGGAAGGATTTCATGGTGCAAGAAAATGTGAACATTGACACATGTCTTTCAAACACTCATAATGAGGCTTCCTTGGATGAAGATGATGAAGTGACAATAGACTCCTCTTCACTAAAAGATCATGAAAATAGGGAAAAGTTTTTTGAGGTTATGATGACATAAATTGGATCTCCTTTAATTAGTGAGCCTTCTAAGTCACCTCCCAATAGTGAACCACATAAAAAGATAATAAGATATTTCTTTAAATCTATAATACAACTTGATAGTAACAATTTTTCACAGCGACCAAGTTATAATACAGTTGCACAAACATGTAGGAAACCACAAACCACTCCTGCTTCATTACCATTTACTCAACATATTTTTCCTAGTGCTCCCCATTCCCCTTTACACAATACAGTTGAATACCTTAAAAAGACTCCCACTAATATATCCTTATGGATTCTTATTCAAACATCACCTACATACAATTGTTTATTCTAAGAAAATTTGTAGATAACATTAGAGGAGATCCAATATTCTATGAAATTAAATGATGTAGCATCATCCTTTGATTGTATGCAAGACACACAATCATAAATCACATTCCCTAAACATGAATTACCCTTACTTGAGATTCAAAACAAAAATAAAGCTTTGATGATAAAGGTGATCATTAATGAAACTGCAGTAAGGAACACTCTCATAAACAATGGAGGAAGTGTTAATGTTTGTAGCATTGACCTCCTAGATAAAATTGGTGTGGAAAAGAGGCTTATTCAACTTAATTATGTTTTAATGTGTGATTTTATTTCTTCTTGTGATGTGTCCCTTTCTTGGCAGTGTCATTGGGTTTGATTCCCTCCAAGAGTGTGATATTCCTTTGAATTGTCCTCTCCTGGAGACATTAGGCACAATGTTCCCTAAGAAGAGACCTTACATGAACTAAGAAAATTCCATTTGAACATATCTTACACTATTTCACATTTACAATAATTATTATATGGCCACCTAGCATAACACACTTTGCTTGCCTATGGAGCCATCTTGTTTGTTCATAAGTTTCAAGCATTCAAAGCTTTTCTTACCTCATGGAGCTAAAATTTTATTTTTGTGTGGTACTATATCAAATTTATCAAGAGATATAGCTTTGGTATGGTTGTACGTATGGGATCTGAACTTAGGCTTGACTTTCCCATAGCCACTTGCTTGTGTATGTGAGTGCATATCAACCGCGTGCATATGTGTCTAACCTCTCTGGGGGCTCACCTAGTTTATGGCCTAAGGTTCCACTAGCCCTTGTGAGAATGCATTTAGTTTGCATAGTGGACATCATGTTCCACTTGTAAGCCACCCTTTTTGGATACTCACCCAGCAGACAGCCTGAAGTTTTGTTGCCTTAGAGTGAGCGTGCATTTTTGGACAAACAACTTAGATCTAATCCACATTGCATTGGAAAAATGATTGAGGCTTGATCCACCTCTTTCTTTTTTTTTCTTCTTTATGTCTTTTACATTGCATGTTTACATATCATACACTATGTGCGTGTCCTTTTGTGCTTATGTCACTCTGACATAGGATCTTGGATCCTAGGGGCTTGACCACCTCCCTTGATCTTTGTTATCCTGGATACATCGGTAAACTTGGACCCCTCTTCAATGTCTACTTTAGTGTGACTTTGGAGCAAGTTCCTCCTCTCACTAAAGTGGGGGCTAAATGTAATAAAGAAAAATGTATTCCTCTACATTTTCGCACTTTTTTGGGCCCTCCTTGTTAAATTAAGCTTAATGTTGCCTTGATATAGTGTTGTAATGTGTTTAACACATTCACATTAGGTCTTGGGCCCTTGTAAACTAAAATAACCTATTTGTGACTTATTTAGGGTGTTGTAAAGTGTACCTTTACATTTTCACACTAATCTAGGGTTTTATTAATAAATTAGGATTTTTAAGCCTTAATTGACCTAATTTTGTATCCACAAGCGTTAATTAACACATCTTTCTGAGGATAATCCTAATATTTACAAACATCCACTCATAAATTATGTGTTTTTGGATTGTATGGCCTATATTTTCTGATCTAGAACTCATACGCCACCTTGGGTGTATGAGTCCCACCTAAGTTTGGGGACCCTGATCTAGATTTCATGTCAAACTAAACATTTCTTGAAAAATGTGTCTCAAATCCTAACCTAATGGGACTCATACACCACAACTGGCGTATGAGTCCCATGTGGCTTAAACCTAAATTAAATTCAAATTCTTGGTGGGATTTTATCCACCTAGATCTGATGTTAGCTTGTAGTGTTGTAATTTCACAAAATTTGGTATAAACAAGTATAAATACAAGGTTATTTCACTCATTTTCACCTAAGACTTTCAAGAGAGCATTCCTAATAGAAAGCTTGTGATTACAAGAGTTCACAAGAGTATTCAAGGACATTCAAGAGAATCTTTAAAGCATTCAAGGGTAAAATTCTTCATCATTTGTTGCAACAATTCAAGATCCATCATCATGTTGAGATCATAATGCATCAAGCATGTTGTTGAGCTAGTGTTGTGATGTAACATTGATGATCCATTTGCAAGTATTGTTTCACATCCATATTCAAGATCAAGATCTACATTCTCCATGGCCACTTCATGTTATATTATTGATTTACATCTCAAAACATCATTCAAGGTATCATTGTTCATGTTTCATATTTCATGTTTCATGTTCATATTTCATTGTTTAATCACAAGATTTAATTACCTAAACGGGGTTTGACCAAGGCAAACCCCTATTCCCTAACAATCAACAATTTTGTCTCCCTCTACATGTTTGATTGCAAATCTAGGTGTCTTGGAGTTTGAAGATTCTTTGGAGATTGAGTTGCGAGATTGAGGAAAGTTGTCAAAGTTCTCACCTTATTTGCAAGATCATGGAAAGTTGCCTACATATCACAATTCGGAGTTTCAAACCCAAAAAGAAAGCATGGAAGGAAGAGCAAAGATAGGAGAGTAGATTCGGGTCTTGACCTTGCAAAATAGCATAGTGGGACTAGAGTAGTCAAGGATGGAGGGCCCAAAAATAGGACTGTCCAACCTTGCAACAAGAGTAAACACAACAAAAAATCAATGAACAAGAACACAATCACATATGGAATTATAGGAAATTCTCAATTATTCACTAGCAACATGCCTTGCCTTTCAGCTTACAAAATTACAGAAAGATGTGGTGTTAAACCCAGAAACACAATGCGGGTTGAAGCCCTTAAAACCCTGGATCATTCCTTCTACTTTATTACTAATCCCTAATGAAACTACATGATGACTATATATATCAATTCCCAGCTCCAAAAAAGGTTCACATTGGTCTCAAGAGGTGCCAAACCATGAATTAGATGAAATGTGTGAAGGTTGGCCAAAACCCATGATTTTCCCTTAATCATTGGACAAACATGATGTCGATCAAAATGAAGGTTCCTTGATGAATTTTCATCCTTCTGGAAAGGTCTCCTGAGCTCTACAAATCATGGGATAGGTCGGCACACTTGAAAATCCAAGACTGGTCAGTGAATGCTCTCTATCCAAATTCAACTGATATTTTGTTAGCGATAAATTTGTACTGGAATCTCCAAAATACTCGAATTCTAGATATGATGTAGATGTTGTAATGAAGATCATATATCCTGCTTCATGAGATCTGATGTTACAATGCGGTACAATGTGATATGAAATATTGAGACTAGGTCTAGATGGATAACTACTAAAATGCAAGAAAACATGAATGCAGATATTTTTAGTTGATGCAAGATTGCTTGAAACTTGGGATGCTCCTACATTAGACACCCAAGGTTAAAGAGAAGTGAGCCTCTCACTTTCTTGGGGCTAGAGGAAAACCAAAGTGGTCCACCTCAGCCTGAGAAATCCATGATGAATCTTCCTCATGTCTTCCCTTCCATTTGACTAGATATTCCTTGAATTGCCTTCCTCTAGTACTGTGTCCAACTTTGTTGTCCAAAATTTCCTCAATTTCCTCCAGATGATGTGCTATTGAGTCTGGAAAACCAACTTCTCTATCCTCTGGTGACTCTCCTTCATGATACTAGTATATGTCTACAATTTTGAATATAGGTGATATGCCATACTCCTTCGGTAGTTCCACTTTGTATGCATTTCTAGAATCAAACTTCCTAATGATCTTACAAGGTCCAAACTTCTTCATATTTAGCTTATTGTATGTCCCAACTAGAAATCTCTCTTTTCTCAAATATACCATAACTTCCTCTCCTATTGCAAACTCCTTATGTCTCATCTTCTTATCTGTTATCTCCTTGTAGGTATTGTTCATCTTCTCAAGATGCTCCTTGACCTGAGTATGCATGGTTTCCATGAATCTTGCAAATTATTCTTCCTCTGCACTCCTGTTATTCTCCTTACTGATGTCTCTTAACTCTGCTACTCCTCTGGTTGTTGTCTTGTCACAATATCAAATGGTGTCCTCCCTATCCTCTGGTTTATTGAATTGTTGTATACAAATTCTACTTGTGGTTGTATCAAGTCCCAATTTCCTACTTTAACTTCAGTCAAACACCTCAAAAAATTCTCCAGACTCCTATTTACCACTTTTGTTTGTCCATATGTTTGTGGGTGAAATGTTCAACTATACTTCAAATATGTCTTCATCTTCTTCCACAATTTCTTCCAAAAATATCCAACAAACTTAGTGTCCATGTCTGATGCTATACTCTTTGGTAGTCCATGTAATCTCACAATCTCCTTGAAAAATAGGTTCGCAACATGTATTGCATCACTAATCTTCTTACAAGGTATGAAATGCACCATCTTGGAAAATATGTCCACAACCACAAATACATAATCAAATCCTCTCAATTTCTTAGGTAGTTCCAACACAAAATCCATGCTTATGTCCTCCCATGGTCTCTTTGATACTGTCAATGGTGTATACTTCCCAGTGTTCTGACTATTTCCTTTTGCAACCTGAAAAATCCTACAACTTTGAACATACTTCCTAACATCCTTATACAACTATGGCCAAAAATAGTTTTCACTCACCAATGCTATAGTCTTATCAATCCCAAAATGTCCTCCTAATCCTCCGTAATGCTTTTGCTTGATCAAATTCGCCCTCATTGAAATTCTAGGGATGCATAGTTGATTGTTCTTGAAAAACATACCTTCCTAAATGAAATAATCCAACTAGCTACTTCTATTTGTCTCCACAGGTTCCTTGCAAGCCCTCCATGCCTCTGCAAAATCAATGTCATCCTCATACACATGCTTTAGTTCTTCAAAACCCAATACTTCAATTCTCATATTCGTCAATAGACTCCTTCTCCGGCTCAATGCATTTGCAACCTTGTTTGACTTCCCACTCTGGTGCTTCAACACAAATGTGTAACTTTGCAAGAAATCTACCCATCTCATATGTCTCTGGTTCAACTTCGCCTAACTATTCAAATATTGTAAATCTTGATGATCTATATACAACACAAACTCCTTAGGTAACAAGTAATGTCTCCAATTCTTCAAGGCACGTATGATTACATAGAAATCTTGATCATAAACTGAATATCTTCTCCTGTCATCATTAGATTTCTCACTGGAGTAGGCTACTGGTCTCCCTTCCTGACTTAACACGTCTCCTATTGCACTTCCATTAGCATCACAATCTACTTGAAATACCTTATCAAAGTCTAACAATGCCAACACGGGTTGTTATGTCACCTTCTACTTCAACAACTCAAAACTAATTTCTACTCCTGATGTCCACTTGAATTCCTTCCAGTCACCACTCATTATCTCTATCATAGGTGTGCAAATACCACTAAAGTTTCTAATGAACTTCCGGTAAAAAATTGCTAGTCCAGGAAATGATCTTACTTCTCCCACATTCATAGGTGTAGGCCACTGAACTATTGCTCTAACCTTCTCAGGGTCCATCTTCAATCCTTCTGCACATATCACAAATCCCAAATATACTAGTTCCTCCATCATGAAACTACACTTCTTGATGTTTATCAACGACTTCTCTTCCCTTAGCCTATGAAAAACTTGTCTAATATTGTAGACATGTAAAATATATTGATTGACATTGTGCATCTGATCCTGACCACTAACATCATTTCATCCTAAATCATCCTTCAGTCTAACCATTTAATCAAATACCCTTATCTAATTAAATTCATCAATAGTCCTCTCTTAATTAAATAAATCAGTTATCTAATTAAGTCACCTCTTCTCGATAATTAAATTAACCATTTTGATCTAATTATCCTATTTAATTAAATAATTAATTTTATTTGATTAAATCTCTTAAGTCTATCTATTAAATTAAATAAATTAAAACCTTATTTAGTTTAATCTAACATCATCTCTTTTAATTAAATAAATCAAAATCTTTATTTAATTAATCTCTTATCACATTCTTCTCATATTTGATTTAAATAAATCCACAAATTTAAGTCAAATAGGTCACATCATTTAACCCCCTTCATTAAATTAATTAACTTTGATTAATTTAGTCTCTGATTATGTCCCATCCTCTAGCTTTTACCAATTGCACATGAAAATAGATTTAATTGATTTATTAAATCTCTATTTTCCTCAACAAGGCATCTTTTAAGGAATATTCGTCAAGTTTGAATTCAAAATCCAAGTTGACATGTACATCCAGCAAGGCATTTACTCTCTCTTACATGTCCTTTTTCTTGAGCCAAGTGGCATTCAATGCATTCTTCCTTCCCTCTTGCATGTCATTTCAACAAATTTAAAATATACATTTATTTGTACAATCCTCAAAACTTGCACATCCTCAATCCACTCATAGGTTGATAAGTGGCACTTTTCCATTGGTTAATTCTTAGTCCCACATTGCTCTATTTTCGAAATTCATCCACCAATATCATCTATAAATAAGAGGCCAATCTCCTCATTTGAACATCCACAATTTGAGCAAACTTACTATGCTCAAATCATTAGCAAATTCCATTGAATCTTAGCTAGGTTATGCAGATTTTTCCATTGGATAACTCATCAAGCATCAACAAAGTGGATCAAATTTCTTCATCAAATCACCATTGCATATTTGGAGTTGGGAAAGGGCCAATTTTCACATCAAATTGGCACCAATTCCCCCACGGGATCAAGAGATTGCATTGTTTTCAATAGGATTTGATCTACTTTATTGTTCTTGCATCATTTTCTTCTTTTCATTCCTAGTTTGAGTTTTTTTAATGGATTTCATGGGGAATCCTTGTTCTTTCTTTCATTCCATCTTCTATTGTGTTTGGTCATGTTGTTTTGCAGGCACTAGGATTGGTGTTCGCACATTTGGTGCTAGGAGGGAAATCTCACCTTTCAATCATATTTTTTATCAAATTTATGCATTTTTCTTTGTTTATAGGTTCAACATCGTTGTTCAGCACTGTTGGTTCTCTAGTGTCACTATGCAAGACCACTTGAAATTCAAACTGTGACACTGAAGTCTTCCCACCCAAGATTTTAAATTTCAAACTGCACCGCTTGACTAATTAGACCAGCGGGAATTTTCAAAAAAAATCAAACTATACTATTGGGAAAAAGGGCGACGCATTCATGCCTACTGGTCTGACTATAGAGCGATGCTAACTAGTAAGCGGCGCTATATAGCACTGCTGAGAAATCAAACTGTGATGCCTTCACGGATTGCACCGCTGGAGGGGAGTATGGAGTAAAATTTAATTTTTAGCACATGCTTTTTTTCAATTTTTGCTTCTTCTATCTGTTTTCTTTCTTTTTGACCTCTGTTTTGCAGAATATAACTGAATTTTATTGTAGGTTGAATCGATTAGAAGACGAAGAGGAAGAAAATCATGATGATTTCATTTCACAAAAACAAGTGTTTTTAAACACTTTAGTGTTTATTTAACACTTTTTGAGGATTCATTAGTCCTCTTAAAGAAAATTTGTCATCTTTTTAGGCTTAGGATCCACTAATTTCGTTTGGGCTTTAAAAAGAACTTTTCAATTTTTTCTACAAAAGGCTTAAAATGAACATTAGGACTCCAATCTACTAGAGTTTGTTTGGGATTAAAAAATTGAACAAGGTAATTTTTCACACTTACTTTGGTGCTTTTAAAATGAACTCACAATTGCTTTGAAATGGTAAAATGAATATGTGAAACTTTGTTTTTGTGAGTGCTTACTTAAACTAACATCATCAAAAAGGACGTATGCGCTTCTCTCGTGCTTTATAGTGATCTTGAGAATCAAAAGGTTTTTTTATGATCTTAGGTTGAGATAAAGTAATCACCTCCACACTTCATTTTGGGTTTGAAATTGAACAAAACATTTTGCGAGTGTGAGTGGAGCATTATTGTGTACATTCTCTCTCTTTCTGTGGAAAACAAAGATTGATTGAGTTACGGATATTGTCTTTACTAGCTTTTGTTTATCTTAGAGGGCCTACCTTGGGGAAAAAGTACTCACCCAAGGGAATGACTCAACTGGTAACACTTTAAAGCCAAAAATATTTCCAACTGGAATATAAATGTGGGTATTGGAATAAATGCCAATATCACATGGTTGGCTCCAACGAGATGGATCTAAAAAGGGACTCTCGTCGTATGAGTCAATCTCCACGAACGGAAAGTCCTAATTAAAACCCATTTTTAGAATTTCCAAAATCCTTGATCTATTTGTTGGTGCAAGAACGGTCGTTCTGAAGCCGCCCCACATTTTTATGGTCTTTTAGTAGAAATGGAAAGCATGCCATGGGAGTTCCATGGGTGTTGATGCTTGGCTGCCCCGTATAAGTGAGTGTCGTGGAGGGGAGCCAGTGGGGTCAAGCATCTAACCATTCGCTAAAGATAAGCATAGCTAGAATTGTCCAAGTGGGGACTCAACAAATATTGTCTTCCATATCCATAGGGTTGTACTTATTTTTGGTTACAAAATGCTTTGCTTGTTCGAAAACATCAACAAACACTTAAACATCATCATCAAAATTTCAAACCCTTTAGGAGACATATACAATTGACCCAATTCATGTGTTATTGCTTTCCCTTGGGATTCTATCCTTAGAGGTTTCTAAACACTTGGATTACCTCTCAATTTTTCTACTAAAGTTAAAAAATAGGTAACCCTTTCCTTGAATTCATCAAATTTCCACATAACATACTTTGTGGGATTCGAAGAAATTAAGACATTGGACATCTAGTTTGGAAAACCTAATCAAAAAAGTGTTTGGGGTAAAATAAAGTCATTAAGCAAAGATAACAAAATGGACTCTCACATGTGTTGAAACCTCACGATCTCCAAGAAAGTCAAATCCCAAAACGAAAGTCTTTGATTCAAAATCCAGAAATGTATGCTCGAATTGAACCACTTCTTAGTTCTAAAGGTTTATAGAAGCATTGCATGTTCTTCAATACTGAGGTCTAGGTAAACAAAGTGTCTTTTTTAGGTTCATCTTAGGATCAAAATAAATCAAAATCTCTTTCACCCATCCTTCAAACATCAAACCAAAAATCATCTCACCATCATCTTTTGAGAAATCTTGAAACTATCCTTCATGCTAGGCTTTTTGGAAAAAATAAAAATCATCAAATCCTTGAGACAAAATCCTTGAAATCTTTATCAAATCATCTTTGGCTAGGTATGTGTAGATGCATCCTTTTGCATATGCTTAGTCAAATTTATCAAACCATCTTGTTTAGCTAGGTATATGTAGATGCATCCTTCTTCATATGCTTGGTTAAACTATCATCTTGTTTGAATAGGTGTGGGTAGATGCATCCTTCTCCTATACATATTCAAATTATCATCATTTGAGCAAGTCCACCCCTTAGATAATCATCCAACATCTTAGGGTATATTTTTTCAATCAAAGCAAACCAAAATCAATCAAGTCAAGGGAAATCCAAAAAATCAAAATCAAAATTCTAAACATATCCAAAAGTCCTAAAATCCTATCATCCCCCTAAAGATTAATCAAAATATCAAACATCCACATCATCCATCTCTTGCATCATCAATCATATCACCTTTTGATCCTCAAGATATCCTAAAATTTTCTCTTTTGTGCATAAAATAAGATCAATCCAAAGAATTAAGAGATTCATCTCCCATATTCTTGAAAATTGATCTTTGTTTTATGGTTCAAACTAGATCTCAATACAAGAAGAACATGGAAGCTGACAAAGAAACACCCGCTTCAAGTGACCTAAGCCAAATGAATGCTGAAATGAACCCTATCAAATCAAACAATCCTTTGACTATCTCATCATCACAAAATCCACAAGAGGAAATTCAAGAAGAAGATCTTACCTTTGGGATGTCGCATGAAGAAATAATTGAAATGCTCCAAAATCCGGAAAACCATAAGATCATCAACATCATGATGAGGCTTAACCCTTCACTATACATGCTCGAACTAGCAAAACAAGGGGCCAAATTTCCTTTTGATTTCGACCTGAGCTCTATAGTGGAACCATCCTTGGAGATCATGCCTCTAATTTCATCCACACTCCCCATCTCATTTACACCCCCATCCCAAAGCATCACTCAAAACATTCCGCAAATCACAACATCTTTTGCTCCAACCCAACCCAATGTTAATAATGTAAATGAATTTCTTAATGCTATTCAAACACACCCCCTTGTCACACAATCAAGACTTGGATGCAAATACCATTTTGGAACAAAACATACCCCAAAATCCATTACATAAGTATGTCCCTCTCACTTTCCATAATCCTAATTATCCATCATCATCATCCTTATGTGCAACACTCCAAACTTCTCTTCTCACAAATTCACAAGAAGAGGGTGACATGCTCAGACCTGGGGGAATTTTTGACACCACATCATTTTCTCATGAACTCACACCCCTCACATTTTCACCTCTTCCACCATTACCACCATTATCCACACCTCTACTTGGATTGGGACTCCCACCTTTACCAAATATCAATCAAAATCAAACCAACATTCCAAACACCAATCAAAGCATCATGCCAAACTCTCAAAATTGTCATCAATATCACAACAATAGATGACAACTACACAAGCAATCATGAAATCATTGACCACCCCCCTAACATCTCAAAGCATGATCTCTCAAGGACCAACCACATCAATAGCACCATCCACCACTCAAACCAACAACACAACATCACCGCTCACCACCACCACAAACACCATTCCAAATCCACCACCACCCCCACCACCACCAAACTCCAATTAATCAAACCAATACAGCATGGCATTGCAAGCCACTCACCAAGCTGCTTATCAAAAAGCATTCCTACAAGTGCAAAAGAAAAAATTCATGCAAATAGCTTCCCAACAAGCCGCACAAGTAGCGCAAGATGCTTAAGCCATCCAAATTGCACAACAAGCTACACAAGCCCAAGCCTTACTGCAACAACAACAACAAGCCACTCAAGCTGCACAAGCTGCTCAAGTAGCCCAAGCTGCATTACAAGCACAAAAGGCTTTCCAAGCCCAAATTCTATTGCAACAACAAGCGGCACAAGCCCAAGTTCAAGCTCAAGCACATGCCCAATATCAAGCACAACAAGCACAAGCGCAAGCATAATTTCTTGCACAAAAACAAGCAGCACAACTACAAGCATATCAACAAGCAATAAAACAATATCAAGAGTAGTAAGAAGCATCCCAATTAGCAGCCCAACAACAAGCATTGTTGGAACAACAACAAGAACAACAACAAGCTCAACAATAGGCAATCCTAGAACAACAACAACAAGCACAATAGCAAGCTCAACAACATGCAATCCTAGCACAACAACAACAAGATAAAAAACAAGTGTTGTTTATACAACAGAAAATGCAAGCATACCTAGCTTGACAAAATGTGCAAATACCTTCAAATAACACACCAAACAACCCACCCATCCAACCCACAATTGAAACACCCTAGAACACCTTCATCACACCCCCTGATCTACAAAATGATGTAACGACACAAATCAGGTTGCTCTCGTAACAAGTGCTCGATCTTCAATTAGGGTGAACCACAAAAACACCAAGCAACTTGTGTCCCTATCCATTTGATAGGAGCCTTGTGATGAAACCATTCCCGAAGGGATTCGAGATCCCCAAGTTTGACAAATATCATGGGACGGGAAATCCTGAAGATCACATCAGGGAATTCTAGGTTCATTGCATGGAAGTCACATACGACGATACCTATTTGATGTGGTTGTTTCCTAAGAGTTTGGCTGGCCACGCTATGGAATGGTTCTCTCGCCTACCTACAGGCATCAAAAAATTCCAAGAAATTATAGATGCATTCATTAAAAACTACGCATGTACTATCACAATGGATGTTAGTCTAGAAGAACTCTCAACTTTGAAACAAGGTAAGAATGAATCATTCACTTCATTCCTACAATGATGGCGATCCAAGGCCAATCGGAGCAAATGGACCATGCCCAAGGAACAACAAGTTTGTACCATCATATCCAACCTTGACGGCCTCTTGGCATTCCATCTCAAGGTACAAGGTATCACCACATATGACCAGTTGATCTCCAAGGTGCTCAACATCGAACGAGCCCTTATGACACAACCCACAAGATCAACTTCATACCCTGAACAACAAAACAACCACCCACCCACCAATTACAACGATAAACCTCGCACATGGGCAAGAAACAAAAATGTTACCAATGATGGTTTCGTTGACACCAAAGTGGTCATCAGTGCCCCTTGCCAAAATACACCCGCACCACAAATCCAAATCCAACACAAAAACAATCATCAAGCAACACAACAACCAAACAATAATCAAGAAATTAACAATCCTAATGATCAAAGGGGACCACCCCTACAGAACAAGAACTACCCCAAGTGAAAATACACCACTTTGGGGCAACCACTTGAAGTCATCATGAAGAAGCTGATAAACAAAAAAATCATCAAGGTGCCTACCTATGAGAATTACCAAGAACTAGATATGAAACCTCCTTGGTATAATGAGAATTAACTCTGTGACTTCCATAAAATCAAAGGGCATACCACGGACAACTACATGAGACTAAAAAACATAGTCCAAGACCTCATCGTTCAAAGGATCATAAATGTGGAACATCCAACAAGAAACCAAAAACTTAAAATATACTCAAATCTGATGCCTAACCATGGCAATAAAGGGAATAATAATACAGATAAGGGGAAAGAAACCTTCAAAAATGTAAATCATGTGTATGACCACGTCGTTGCATCCTTGGATGACTACTGCACTACCATCACTATCAAAGGAGCCCATGCCGATTGTGGAGTCACCACAAGAGGCAGAAAAGTCACCATCACAGGATCATCCTAGCCAAACAAAATCCCTACACCTAGATCTGTCCCCAATGGCTATAATGTCCTTGATCAACTCAAAAGAATGCCAGTGCAAATATCCATCATGGAGTTACTAAAAATCTCATCTGCCCATAAGAAAATCCTTGAGGAAGCGTTGGCTTCATCCACTGTCCCCAAAAATCTTGATGCAGAACAATTCCAAGCTATGGTCAGAAATATCATTACACCAACTCTCCTCACATTCTCCAACCAAGATTTTCCTGCCCAACCATCTCATAACCGTGCACTCCACTTAGAGGTCCTAGTGCAAAAAATTAAAGTCAAACGGGTCTTGGTGGATGGAGGTGCAGGCTTGAATATTTGTTCCCTCAAGCTCATTAAACAATTAAAATTTTTAGAGGATTCTATCGACAAAGGAAAGGGTATCACAATAAGAGCATATGATGATCAAGAAAGAGTGTCCCAAGGCACAATCAAAATCCCTATTCAAGTAGGTTCGGCTATCATGGAAACTACTTGTCAGGTCCTAGACCTCGACTTGTCGTATAACATCCTCCTGGGATGTCCATGGATTCACGCAATGCAAGCAGTAACATCAACTTTCCATCAATGTGTTAAATTCACATATGAAGGACAAGAAGTCACCATCCATGGAGATCCTGAACCATTCTCCTACTGCAAAAACCTTGAGGCAAAGTACTATAAAGTACCACAAGTACCTAAAAATTATGAGGGCCCATCTACACCATACATTGATCCTGCCACTCTCGCTTCCACTTCTATGACAAAGACACCCGCCATTCCCACCATCTCTAACATTAAGGTCATCATCCAAGATAATGGTTGTGGAAACTACACGCTCCCTAAAAACTCTTTTGTAATAGGAGAATTACCACAATCTCCCAAATCACGAGGACGTGCGCAATCAAATGAAGCCTCCACATCTCAAATGTCTCCTGAAGACTATCCCAACTTTACAAGTTGAGGAGATCTTGGCCAAGAAGTCATAGAGGAAGATCCATCTCATATCCTATACCAAGATGATAGACCAGCAGCCAATTAACCAATGGATGACAGAAGCAAGGGTCTGCAAATGATGCTCACAATGGGCTATGACAGAAATCAAAGAGTTGGGGAAAATTACAATGGGCTTATAATACCTATCATTCCTGAGACGTGAATGAGAAGTCTTGGCCTTGGATGTACCCCACCGAGTATAACCATACATGGTCGATGTCCTACAATTAGAAAGGTCAAAAATCCTCCCCAACAATCCACAGCTGAACTTCGCTTACCAGTATCTACAGGTTGCATCATAGATAACTTTACATTTGATATAACCAACATTTGTAGTAGTAGTGATGATGAGGATCCCATAACTAACCTACCTAGGCTTTTTGAGGATACCACTCTTTTCATGATCAACACTTTATCCTTTGAATCAGACCACCAAAATCATGAAATCCACCTAGTATACCCCCAACTCATTGACTATGACCAACAACGAGCACCAATTCTTGATACATTCAAAAATGATGAGGCACTCTCAGAATTCATGGGACTACGGGATAACATTCCATGTGGGGATCACAAAGCAAGGTTCATAATTGAGCTAGATACACATGCCTATTATGGGGAAACGATTGAATTCCTCAGTCACAAAATTGAAAAATTAAGAATAATATCTAAGTCCTTGAGTGAAAACCACACTATGGAACTCTCAGACTAGAAAAAAGTAAAAAGAAAGGATGCATCCAACGGTGAAAACCTCTTTGAGGCACCTAAGGATGGGGGATTCAATCTTCCTTTTAAAGCTATTCATCAGTCCTAGCAGAAAGATGCAATCCAAGCAATCTAGGAATAGAGGAAACTGTACACATTGCATTCTATGTGGAGTCATTACTATCAGAGGAACAAGAGCTCTTAGTAGCCTTCCTAAGAGAGAGAATGATAAAATTCGCATGGAGCTATGCTGGCATGCCAGGGCTTGATCCAAAAATTGTGGTTCACCACTTAGCAGTATACCCAGAAGCAAAGCCTGTTAGACAAAAGCTCAGAAAAATGTACCCTCAGATCGCCCTGCTAGTAAAAATACAGCTAAAAAAGCTACTAGATGGAGGATTCATTTGACTGATAGATTATCTAGAATGGGTGTCAAACTTGGTGCCTGTCTCAAAACTCGATGGGGGCATCAAAATCTGTACAGACTTCAGAGACTTGAATAAAGCTTGTCCGAAAGATGACTTCCCACTTCCAAACATCGACATGATCATAGACATGACAGCTAGACATGAAATGTTGTCACTAATGGAAGGATTCTCAGCGTACAATCAGATCATGATAGCTAAAGAGGACCAACATAAAATGACCTTCACTTGTCCATGGGAGACTTACTACTGGAACATGATGCCATTCAGCTTAAAGAATGCACGAGCAACATACCAAAGGGTCATGACCTTAATCTTCCATGACATGATTCACAAAACTGTCAAAGTTTATGTTGATGACATTCTAGCCAAATCCAGAAGGATAAAGGATCACATAGCAACCCTAAGTTCCATTTTTGATAGGCTAGAGGAGTATAAGGTCAGATTAAACCTAAAGAAGTGCATCTTCAACGTACAATCAGGAAAATTCCTAGGATATATAGTATCAATGAGAGGTATTGAGGTAGATCCAGCAATGGTAAAAGCAATCCTTGAGATGGAGGCATCAAAAACATTAAATCAATTGAGAGGTCTCCAAGGCAGGCTTCAATCCATTCAAAGGTTCATAGCATAGTTAGCAAAAAAACATAACCCATACTCTCACCTACTACACAAGGGAGTAGCATACAAATGGGATGCCAAGTGTGAAGAAGCCTTCAATAAAATCAAAGAATATTTGCATACACCACTGGTCCTAATGCCACCAATCCCAAGAAAACCATTAATTCTCTATGTATCGACAACAAGAATAGCCCTTGGAGCTCTCCTAGCTTAGCATGATGAAAATGGAATAGAAAGGGCCATATATTACATTAGCAGAACAATTGTTGGGCATGAGTTAAACTACTCATTCATAGAGAAAGCATGTCTAGCAGTAGTGTTTTCATCACAGAAATTTTGACATTACATGTTGGCACACAAAATAAAACTCATTGCCAAAATTGACCCCCTCAAGTACTTACTATCAAAAGCAATGTTCACTAGAAGAATGGGAAAATGGGTGATGATACTATCATAATACGACATTGAATACGTGGAGCGGAAATAAATCAAAGGCCAAGTCATTGTGGATCAATTGGTAGAAGCACCAATCTATTCAAAGAATCCCCTCATCTCAAAGTTTCCAGACGAATCTATTTTTAATCTCAACATAGCCTACCACTGGAAACTCTACTTTGATGGCTCATACACACAGCATGGATCGGGAGTCAGTGTCTTCTTTATAACCCCACAAGGGGACTGCATACCAAGGTCCTATAAACTGGCGTTTCCATGCACCAATAACATTGTAGAATATGAGGCTTTAACCATAGGTCTCAGAATAGCAGTACAGTGGAACATTATAGCTCTCAAAGTATACAGAGACTCTCAACTAATAATAAACCAAGTGAATGATGAGTACCAAACTAAAGACAATGAGCTCACACCATACAAGAAATTGGTGGAGACTCTCAACGAATCCTTCATCGAGATTACATTTGAATAGATACCCAGAGCTAACAATAGAGCAACAGATGCCATGGCAACAACTGGATCCTTACTAGACATCCCCCATAACGTTCGAAAATATGAATTCCTGATAGAGTAGCTTCTTGTACCCACATTCGAGGTACCAGAATCAAAATTTGTGTGTGAAATTGTTGGTCTTGGTGATCCTTGGTACCACAAAATTTATACATACCTTCGAATAGGAGTCATACCTGTCGACCTACCCTCAACCCTAAAATGAACCTTTGTAAAAAATCATCCCGATTCGTCATCCTAGGAGATACCCTGTATCGTAGGAGCATAGAAGGAACCTTACTGCACTACTTAAACACTGAGGAGGCATTGACCGCTTTAATTGAAGTACATAACAGTATCTGTGGTTCACACTTGAGTGGAATGACCATAGCCAATAAATTGCTGAGGATGGGGTATTATTGGCCTACAATGGAAATAAAAGCACATGACTACGTTAGAAGGTGTCTACAATGTTAGCAGCATGGGGACCTCATCCATGGTCCAGCTCAAGGACTTCATCCCATCATCACACCATGGCCCTTTTCACAGTGGGGACTCGATCTCATTGGAAAAATCAAGCCCACTTCATCTAATGGCCACATGTTCATCATAACCACCATGGAGTACTTTACTAAATGGGTGGAAGCCATACCCATGACGTATATAATTGGGAAGCAAATATCAAAGTTCATCCTGAACTATCTCATTTTCTGCATAGGTGTCCCACAAGCCATTATCTCAGATAATGGGACACCATTCAAAAATTAGGATGTCCGTGAATTATGTGAAAATTTCAAAATCCAACATCGTTTCTCTACTCCATACTATCCCCAAAGTAATGGCCAAGCAAAAGCCACTAATAAAACCATTCTAAAAATCCTTAAGAAAATAGTCAATGACGCAGGTCGTGACTGGCATCTACATCTCAATCTTTCCCTCTGGGCCTACCGAACCAGCATCTGCACACCCATCGGCCCCACCCCTTTCTCCTTGGTCTACGGATCAGAAGCAGTACTCCCCATTGAGATCGAGCTCCCGTCACTCAAAATATCACTGCAAAACCTCATCATGAATGAAGAGTACTGAGTATCAAGACTAAATGAGCTAGAGCTACTAGATCAGCGGCGTATAGACGCTTTAAATCATTTGCAAGTCTATCATAATAGACTTAAGAGGAGCTATAACAAGAAAATCAAAAGTAGGACTTTCCAAGTCAGAGAACTGGTACTAAAGGAGAATCAAAAGAATGTCCCAAACCCAAGTAGCAAAGGAAAATTTGAACCCAATTGGTTGGGACCATTCGTTATCACAACAAGTTATAATTCAAGGGAATATCAGTTATCAACACCCGAAGGGGAACCTTGGCAAGAGCCCATGAATAGCTCCCATCTAAAAAAGTTTTATGCCTAATCTTTCAAGGTATAGAACCAAAAAATCAAAAAAATAAAAAAATGTCCCGAAGAAATGGTTACTTTGGCGAAAACCTGGAAAACGGGCATCTTGGTGACAACAAAAATTTAAAAAAAGCAAAAAGCAAAAAAAATCCAAAAAAATTAGAAAAAGGATCAAAAATAGTAAAGAGAAAAAATCGTCCTCTAGTGAAAACCACTTCGATGGCCCTTGGACAAGTACCTTGGTGAAAACCTGGAAAATAGGCACCTTGTGTAAATAAGCACATTCCATCCACTAGGATCTTCATGGCTTGTCCTACATCGTCTATCCATTACGTTTCCATCATCCATCGCATTCAGATATCCATCCATCACTCATCCACCCACATCTGCATCATAGCTTGGTCCTATTTTCGTATCATGATCCCTCCTAGTACTACTTGGCCCATCCTCAAGGTCAGTTTGTCCTACCTTTATCGGAGTAGTCTATTGCATCACGTTGGGGGCATGTTCTCATTGGATCGGATTCGTGTATATCCTTGAGGTCCTAAAATCAGAAAATCCAAAAGCATCATAACATCAAAAAATCCAAAAACATTGAAAAATCACCAAAATCCAAAAACATTCAAAACATATCAAAAAATCCAAAAATAGGTCAAAAAGTCAATCAAAAATTCAAAAACAAAGTCGTCTTCTCGAACTATGGATCTTTGAGCTTTGAACGTAGGCAAGGTTGATCTTTGATCATCCCCCAAGACACTTAGGTCAGTCCTTTAGGAGTCTGTCATAATAAACTGACATCTCACCATGTATATTGTCATCTGTAAATCGGTCAAGTCATCAGTTGAACTACGTGGTCTCTGCATGTATAACGTAGGAAAGGCTAATCTTTTGATCAGCACCCAAGGCCCCTATGATAGGTCCTTAGGTATGTCTCTTGGTCAAAATCTTAGAAAACCCCAAAACATTAGAAAACTAAAAATCAAAACATTTGCAAAATCTCAAAAATACGAAAAACAGCCTCAAAACATCGCAAAAACTCCAAAAAATATTTGAATATTTGAAAAAATCCATCTGTCTCATCTGGCTTTCACCCGCAATAATATCACTCATAATAAATGATCATCATCCTCAACCTTTGGTGAAGCAATCAGAAATAAGTCTAGCAAGTGAAAAGTGAAAACTCAAAACGTCAAGTCTCAAGTCTAAGTCAGTACGTAAGGAAGTTGGTCAACTCTTTGTGTCAATAACCCATCATCCAATTGGTCCCATATCAATCATTTGAAAGAACACTTGGGATAAAATGAAATGACGTTCTACCATCCACTAACATGTCCTAGGATGTATCCTTCCTACAATGGGCATTATCTTTTGGCAATAGTTTTGGTTCTTATCCTTAAAAATACATTTCCTTTTGGTTAGCGGTATTGAAGATCAGTTTTTTTGTTTACTTTATCTTTGTCTTTTGACTTATCTTATTGCGCTCATTCCAAGGACTTCTCGATGATATTTGAATAGAGGATTTAGAGAAATAGGAATGGGGCAATGATCATTATCTTTTGTCTATTGTGCTTGTTGGATGTTCTTGTAATATAACTTGGTGAATACTTGCTTTGTTAGGTATGTATGGAGGAAGTTTTGGGCAACTTGTTGACTATTGCATTGATAGGTTATACCTTTCCGTGTTTTGGTCTGAGGTGTTTGAAACTTATAAAGTGTATCCTAGCAAGGTTTTCGTATGTCAGGTGTGAACAAGGATACTCCTATCTAATTGTCAAGTCAAAGTCCATCACATTGGGTACAACACCATCCTAGTTCTCTATACCTTGATGCATCATACCATGTGTGTTATTAAACATAAGAAAATTGGCCATTTTAAAATCCCAACTCCTCGGCAAGTAATCATCATCATTTGCATATTCATCATCTTGTGTCTTGTTGAAATGACTTCTTCTCTTTCATCGCTTCTTGCTCATTGCACTAACAAGATACTATGACAGTTGATCATCATCATTCCTCATCATCATCATCATCATCAGTCCTGCATCCACAAATCATTAGCATATTGCATAAACATATCATATAGGGAGCACATGCATTGCATTTCCGTCATCATATAAACATATTATTATAAGCATTTTCCATAAATTAGCACATCCCTTTCTCATTTATAGTACATCCACTTTTTCCATCACATTGCATTCATTACATAAATCATTGCATAACATTCATGTGCATAAACATTTCATAATCATTAACACCTACTGAATAATCATACATAATAGGTACATAAGCATTATAGATAATCCATTGCATATTCACATCACATAAACATTATAAAGTCATCTTCCACATTACATTCATTTTGCATTAAAAAATCATCATTCCACCTTGCATTAACATATTATTTCATATATTACATCACATCACATTAAAAGCATCACATACATTACATTATCATTTAACATGTTTAGGATAATATTATCATATAAAACATGACCATTGCATTATGTCGTCCATTAATCATCCATATCATCTCATAAATAGTATCGCAATCATTTTTACATTTCATTGCATAAATCATTCCACATTATTATAATCATAAATAGGAACATAAAAAATCCATTACATGCAAAGTGTACATCCATCCATAATATTTTTTTAAGCATGGTTCACATATTATTTTGTGTATACACCATAGATTAGCTCCATATCATTTTTCATATTACATTTCATATCACATATCATCATTTGCATTAAATATATCATCATTGAAAATCATCATCATCATCCATTCACATCACATATCATATAAATCCATCTGCATATCATGAATAAAACAACATACATCATCAGAAAGAAATGCATCCATTGCATCAAATCATAAACATCATTGCATAGCATATAGAAATAGAACCATCCATAAATGCATAAATAAGTGATACACATCACATCACATCATATCAAAATCATCATCTCATATATATCATCATTAGGAAACTGTCATAGTACAAAATAATCAGATCATTGTACATGCATGTCAATAAGTACAAAAAGGCCCATCGGACTATCAAAAAGGAGCCCATAAGGCACAAAAAGTATCATCTCGATCAAAACAAGGTCTACCCATCCTATCTGTTGCCCTCACCCCTATCACCATGACCCTATGTTGGTTTGTGGCTGGTTTGCTGCGAGTAGTCTGGGGCCCACTTTGCTCTAGGAATGGTCTGATGATAGTGCATGCGGTAATAATCCACCTCCCGGATGGCCTCCCTATATGACCAAATGGAGACTGTGCTCTGAGAGGAGGAGGCTGCCATGCTCTCCAACTGTTGTCACTGACCCATCTTTACGGCCGCCTATAGCTCTGTGGCCTACCTTTACAAAATGGCCTAGTCTCTCTCGGCCTTGATCTGATCTCTCTCGGTCCTGGCCTGATCCCTCTCCGCTATCACGGTCTGAACCTGGGCCTACAACTATGTAATCAATGCATCTCGAGGATCCACCTACCCTGCTGGCTATGCTTGTGGAGGTTGTACCTAAGGTTGATCCTCACCCCCGGCTCGTGGTGGTGCACCTGCCTGCTCCTGCTTCCTAAATCGCACCTGTTGTTGATCCTGCATCTGCACATCAGCCTGACCTGGCTAAACTGGATGAACTAGAGGCCTGACCAGCTGATCTTGTCATTTGTCGTCTCTCCATCCTTGTTCTCCCCCTCTGCCTCTTGTCCTCTTCCAAGGGGGGACTGCTCCTAGAAATTTCAATCATAGGGGAGGCCGAAACCAGTCTTTGTATGCATGTGTAATGCCTGGATCCACAGGCCCCTGACCATAGACCTAAGGCTAATCCACCAACTATCTAAAGTTGTCCATGGCCTCTGAAGCAGGAATGTATCGACCCAATGAATCATGTGACATGGTACAGGAAAATACAGCCACATAATCATCATCTGGCTGGTTTTGTGGCTTGTGAAACTGTTGTTGAACGTGCCCAATAAGATACCTCTCCACCATTGTGTGCTCTTGCCCCTACATAAACTGGTCCTAGCAGGCAAAGAAAATCTTATCTACGTCATCGGCCCATCCGGGCTGACCAAGGTATGGATGCCATGTAAATACTATCATCTCGTCCAAGACACTCCTCTAGTAGGGAATCTCGTGCTTGCCCGTGTGTGTGAAGGACACACCACCTTTGTAACGCCATATGAGGGGATCTTTAGGCCCCATCGATACATGAACAACCCGCGGCCAAAAACAATGATGTGCTCCCACGCCCATACGTGGAGAAGTGTCACCCCTTCCCCAAGTGCTATGCCATCGAGGTAGACGTACTCGTGTAGATCTTTGTATAGTGAAGCAAGGAGAACATGCCCCCAAGCAAAATGAGTAGGCCTGTCACGCATCACCATGCGTTCCCAACAGAGTCCCCAACCAGGACTAAAGTACCGGCCTCGTCGATCTGGGGTAACGAGACCTGAAATGATGGCAGCAACAACCAAGTGGAAGGGGGAGGCAAGAGCCCTATGATGCTCAAGCTCGATCTGACCCTTGCAAATGATAACATCCTTTGTGGCGAGGACTGTGTGACAGGCGTCTCACCTGGCATCTATGTCAAAAATAAAACGTCGACCATGAATCAGAAATCTTAGGATACGCCACACATCCTCCAAGGTGACGGTGGCCTCGCCGGTAGGAAGGTGGAAAGACAAGGTCTCGCTGTGCCATCTCTCGGAAAGCATGGATATCATCCCAAGGTGAGTATGCACGGGCGCTGCGTATACGATGTGCCAAAACCCCATGCCTCATAACTGATCCTGCTCTCTATCACTAAGGTCTCGCAAATAACCAAAGAGATCTTGTGACCTGTGCTCTCGAAAATATAGCTCCCTCGCAGCATCCTACATCAGGAAGGGTCATCATGTTAAAAAAATTGAAAAATTTCACGCTGAGCGTCCAAGAAGCCACTCCAGCGTCGCTATCCGTGAAGGCGTTGCAGTTTTATTTTTTATCAAATTGCAATGCTGAGGCACAAAATGCCAAAAGTACACCACCGCGGTGCACTTTTCTTCTGAGTGACATAGTTTGAGAAGATTCTTGTTGATAAAGAACTGCCACGTCACACTTTGGAAATGACCCTGCAAGCCATGAACTTAGTGTCGGAGTTTGGAGTTTATTTCCAAACTCCAAACTCCACCGTCGCTACACAATCTGACACTAAGTGGCGCAGTTTGATTTTTGAGCGGCGCTATATAGCGCCGCTGCAGCAAAGCTAATTTTAAATGCATTAAATGAACACTAAAAACATGAAATAAAGCTCAAGGATCACTTACCAGTGCCCCAATGTCGGGTGGTTGCTGGTACGTCAGGACTCAGTCAGAAATGTGCATCGGGAGCTGTCATTGCGCCATATCATCAGGAGTTCAGAGCTCAAATCTCAAGGTTGCTAGATGGTTGTGTGTGAAAATGAATTGTAAGTGACCCCTCAAAGCCCTTTTAAGCTTGAAAATTAGCGTTTTTTCACCCTGATTGGCTATCCTGCTAGGTTTTTGGACCCTTGAACCTATTTTTGTCTAGTTGAGGCTTGTTTAACATCGTTTTATTGTGTTTAGACACATTTTTGGCCTCCTGGAGCCTTTTTGGACCTGTCGGGTACCTTGTCCTCTTTTTTTGGTCCCGAGATCACCCAAAAATTGAAATTTTTGTCCAATCTCTCGAGGGGGCAATATATTGGCATGTTTTCTCTCGTCGGGCAGTAGTGGGGAAAGATTTTGAAAAAGAATTTTTTTTACTTTGATCGAGACCGTTTATTCTTTGAATCAATGCAACGAGTGCATTACTTCAAAGAGGGGCAAAATGTAGACACGTAAAATATACTGGTTGACATTGTGCATCTGATCCTGACCACTAACATCATTTCATCCTGAATCATCCTTCGGTCTAACCATTTAATCAAATACCATTATCTAATTAAATTCATCAATATTCCTCTCTTAATTAAATAAATTAGTTATCTAATTAAGTCACCTCTTCTCAATAATTAAATTAACCATTTTGATCTAATTATCCTATTTAATTAAATAATTAATTTTATTTGATTAAATCTCTTAAGTCTATCTATTAAATAAAATAAATTAAAACCTTATTTAGTTTAATCTAACATCATCTCTTTTAATTAAATAAATCAAAATCTTTATTTAATTAATCTTGTTATCACAGCATCTAGTAGCCGTTCCACGGATAACCCCTACGAAACTTGTCTGTTTCCTAGGATTCGTGAAGTTCAAGTATGCATAACGGAGTGATTTTCAAGCCACCTCGAAATGTGTTCCCAAGTCTCGAATAGTCAATTCGAGCATTCCCCCTTGTTAACCTCGCAAAGACCTTCGAAACGAGATTTTTCACGACGTTTCACTGTTCGTACTTTGCAAATTGCGAAAAATGCAGTAGCACTGAAAAAGTGCGCTCCCTGCAGGGAAATTCCAAAAATTTGACTAAGTCTGGAAATGTAATGGCGCTAAAATTTAGCACCCTACATGCAGTGAATTTCCAAAAATGTAAGGGCGCTGAATTTTAGCGCCATTACATTTTCTTTCGACACTTAAACTTTTTTCATGCCTCTGGCACGTTTCTTCACGTTTTCAAGTTTTTCGTCAATCGTGCCACTTTTCGTGCCTAAATTTATTGCACGACTTGAGTTAGGTTTTTAATTTTCATTTGCAATTAAGTGAATGAGTTCGCCATTTTATTGTTTACTTTTCATTTTGTCCTCTTTTCTCTCTTGTTGGGCGAATTGCACTTAAACTGCAAATCACGTTTTTTGGAGTTTCGCCATTCTTCTTTTCAACAAGCTTCGCGTTTTGCCTTGGTAAGACTTTCATTTGGTTTTGTCTTTTCATTTGTATATGTCCATGATTAGCATACGCGTTTTTGTTTCTTACATTCACGTCTTTCATTATATTCATTTTTGTTCTTTCCATTCATGTCCTCCCTTCTTCATTCGCGTTTTTCTTCTCCTTCATACGCGATGGAACCCTCATTCATTATTTTAAATGCATCTTTCTCCTCTGTGCGTGTTCATTTCGATGCTCATTCCTTCTTTTCATTTCTATTTTCTCACCCTACACATTCACGTTTATTTCTTCCCATACGCGTTTCTTCCCTTATCTTTCATACGCATTTCTTTCTACCTTTCTCCTTTGTGCACATTATCACTTGATAACTTCTATCTACCCGCCATGTTCGTGTTGAGATATCTTTGTCAAAAGTTCTTCATTCATTTTGGTAAACATTGGAAAGATTCGCCATTGTGAAAAAGAATTCCTGACCTTTGAATGAAAATGTAATAGGATGGAGATGATTTCGAAAGCTTTCAAAGTTAACCAAACATTGCCTTTGCTAAAGCTCAAGCGCCTTCGCCATTCCTCACTGCATTTACATCTTCAAAAAATTGCCAAAATTGCAAAAGCGCTAAAATTAAGCGCCATGACATTTCAAAGTTAACTAAAATTGCCTAACACTGGAAAGTGTAAGGGCGCTAAAATTTAGCACCCTTACACCAAAAGAAATTTTTCTCAGAATGTAAGGGCGCTGAATTTTAGCGCCCTTACACTTTTTTCAGTCTTTTCCTAGATCTTTCCAAATGAACTTCATTTTTGACCAGTGCATTCGTGAGCTTCATTTTTCCGCATTCGTGCATCATTTTGCGTGCTTCGCCATCCGCTCCATGCTTTTCTGCCCTCATGCTCATTTCACGCTTTCCTATGTCCCCTAACAATTGGTGTTTGTTCTGGCTAGACAGATTGCAGTCTACTCTTAGAGATCATCAAGTCAAGAGTGCTCAGTGTTCCAGTTTCTTTTGATGACTGCTACGAAGCCTCCTTCTTCTTCGAAAGCAAAAAGCAAGATGAAGTACAAATATCAAGGCGTTTATCCGCCAACTATGGTGCTTTCGAAAGTTGAAGAAATAAAGGATACAGAAGTTGGCCATCAAGACTTGGTTGACTTCGCAAAGTTGACAAAGACGAAGCCTCTCCCTAATTCAATGAGGGCAATCGTACACAACAATCTCCACTTGGTGGCGATGTTCCCCACAGCTGCGCACAATACTGAGTTTGTTCTTCAAGTTGCATCTCATTACATCTGAGAAAGCAGAAGTGTGATCGACTCTTCCGGGCACGAGATTCTGAGACTCGACCCTGATTTCTTTGACATCGTCTTCAAGGTTCCTCACATGGAGAAATATATTGACATTTCTATATCAAAAGCACAGGAGATCTTTGATGCTGATCCCAATAAATCCAAACAGTTGATAAATACTCAATGGCTCAAAAAGCCTAGATCGTCTGTTTCTAGATGGCCGAAAGGACTCTTGAGAAGTGACTTCAAAGATGACGTCAAGGATATGATCACATTTCTGAGCAGAGCGAAGGGTTTGCCTAAATCATCCACCTTTCACGATTGGATGTATGAGTACATCAGGATCATAAGGAGGCAGAAGGTGCATATTGATTGGGGTAAACAAATCAGTGATGAGATGCACGAGCAGTTGATTAATGCTCCTTCTACATTGAAGTTCTACATGACTTCTTACCTGGTGTACGCAGCAGCTGTGATGAGACAATTCCCAGGTCTATCTACAAAGGGGAATCGAATGATGGTACCTGTGTACAGATATTTCTATCAGTTGGAGCTAAAGGAGAGCTTTCATCATTTCAGACGGGTCACTGATGCTTTCTTTGCGCCCTTACTCTTCAACTTTGATTCAGCTTTGGAAAGAAGAAGAGTGTCTGATGAGGCTTATAAGGTGGTAAGTAAAGTTGGATGTATTTTTCTCCAATTCCCAACATTTACTTACTTGAGAGTAGGTTGTTACACCGGTTGTCCCTACATGCTACCACGTTATCCTTCGGATAAGTGGGTCCTCATGGAAAGATGCAGACAGTTGATGTCAGTGCAGAAAGAACGAAGAAGCAACCACAAGCGTGGATTCAAGTTCCCACTGACCATCGGCAGATATACTATCCAAACTGCACAAAAAGCTAAGTCTATCTATGCTGAGATGCAGATCATGACCATCAAAACCTATAGGTATAGGTTTGATTTTGACTACCGAGATGTCAGAAAGAAGTTGCAAAAAGGTCACCAACACAGGTACCATTTTGAAGACATCTAGGCAGATTGCAGAGATGAAGAAGCCATTCACAAAATGGACTATTGCAGATTAACAGTTCAACAAATTAGAGATCTTGGTATCGCTGACCTACCAGAGAATTTTGAGGATCCAGGTGATATCATGAACGCTGTCTATGATGAGCAAGGCATTGCTAAGAGGCCGTTTCCTGCAATACAGTGGTCTAGAAAAGAGGTCACCAGCATGAGAGAAAGGCTGAGACCAATCTTAGCCAACACAGAAGAATGGTTACACAAACATGGTCATACAATGAAAAGTTTCAGGACAGACTCAGAAGGAGAAGAGTCTGAGGCAGAAGCACGCCAACAGCAAGAACTCCGCGACAAAAACAAATCAGCGGCCATTCCCACTTCTTCACGGAGAGGCCCTAGGATCAAGTTCACTATTGGTAAGAAAGATACCCAGGCTGTCCAAGAGACAGAGAAGACGAAATCTCATCCATCTCGCTCTAAGGGTAAAAAGCCCATCTCAGAGGAGATAGATTCCGATGAAGAAGACACTTCAAGCGACCAATCCACTGAAGATGAAGATTCAACAGAAGCAGACTCTGATGCCGAAGAGGTTTCTGAAAGTGGGCAAGTGTCTGATGAAGATTCTGAAGAAGGATCTGAAGGTGACTTCGAAGGTGAGCCAGATTCAGAGAGACAAGAGGGTGATCAACAGGAACCCGAGCATGACGAAGAAATAACTACTTCTCCTCCTGAGAATGTAGTTGAGGAAATCCACAGAACATCATCGCCCATGACTTCAAACATTCCTCATACCCCTCTTGAGTCAAGAACTCCTCCACCTCCTGTTCCCTCGTCACCTATTCCTACCACAAGCATTCCTGCAGCCGAGATATCCCCTATCCCTATAGCATCAACCCAGCTTGATACTCCTTCAGTGACAAGCATCCATATGGTTGATATACTGTCAAGCCCACCATTGTCCATTCCTAGCTTGTCTTCGCCAACGTATGATATCACTTCTGAGAATGAATTCAATCATTTCATGAATGAGTCAATGTGTGATTAGCTCAATGTGTCAACTACAGGAGCACTGATGACAAACACTTCTCCAATTATCACGATACCAATGGTGAGTTCAGATGTGACAATAACTTCAAAGGTGGCAATGGCGACTGAATTGATAGTAAATCCAGAAGTTCACACTTCTTTTCTTCCTCCTTGGCTAATATCTCAAGTGTCGAAGCGTAAAAAGCAAATGATTTCTCCAGAGGAGCTCGACCTTGAAGAGATAGTTCTTCCAAAGGCCAAAGGGAAGAAGAAGGCAAAAGTATACTCGAGGCTGAATGTTGATAAGTCTGGCCATAAGTATGCTGAAATTGGCATACCTCTGAATCAAGAAGGTGATGTCAATATGGAGGACTACACAGTAACAAAGGTCCAGCTTGGCAAGGTTACCAACGAAAGTGCAAAAGCCGATGCGCAAGTCACTTTGGATATCTTGGCAGGAAGGCTGGACAAAGTTGAGCAATCTTGTAACATGTACAAACAGAGGGCAGAGCATTATGCCACTGTTGTAAAGAGACTTTCCGGTTCTCCAAGTAATGCACAACCACTGACAATGGTAAATATTGAAGACCCAACTGTCAAGAAAGCTGAGAAATTCACCTCCAAAGGCAGGGTGTTGTATGACTTTGTTGAAAAGATCATCGAACACGGATCTCAGATAATTTTGGCCGCAGATGAGAAAACCACCATGTTGGCCAAGCTCACCACAGAGCTTGATAAAGAAAAGAGCGTACTTTCCCAGGAACGCAGAGACATGGAAAAATGCCTGTTGTCATGGTCGGAAATGAAACAGGTAAAGCTCAGCAAATTGGTGGAGGTTGGGGTAATTACCGACAAAGAAAATTTTGTAGAGGTAAAAGAATCACTGAAACACAGGATTCAAGTGGTTCAATCCCTCATTGAAGATCTTCACCAAGTACAGGAATATGTCGACGGGCATCGCAACATTCTTGACAAAAGTATCAGAGAGTTGCCATGTCAACTTCTTGAAGACAATCGTATCTTCCTACCGGCCACAGAAATATCCCTAATCTTCAAGGAAGCCATCACGAATTTGATCGACAGTTCAGACTTCTCAGAAGCTTCGCTGAACATCATTTGTGATACTAGGCTCACATTGGACAACCTGAAGACGCATCTTGATAGGTGCAAAAAGGTTCACTCATCTGCCATGAGATTGATCACGAGAATTCACACCATTGTGGATTACACCGTTGGTCCAGATGAGAAGTTCGTGCAGGAGACTAGGAGGAAATTTGAAGACTTCCGCGCCCAATGCAAAGAGACGTGAAGTGGCCCCCTATTCTCCAGTGTTAGACATTTCCGGTGCATCCCTTTATGCATCTTGTAAATATTTCTCGACATTTTCAAATGTTATTTTGTAAATTGTAATTACACCAAGTCCAAAGATGTAACATTTTCAAAACAAATTACACTTTGACTTTGGTCAAAGTTAGGTGAGATTTCCTAAAATCGCTCACCTAACTCTCCCTGATTTTCTCAATCTCTTTCCTTCTTTTGCTCATCCCTCTTTCTATATAATGTGAGGGATTTTCATTGTAATTTATCTTTTAGCCTTTTGCAACGAAGTGTTGCCCTTTTGTAAGCAAACTTGTGAAACTTTGCGTTCATGCTTTGTGAATGAGATTCAATCAATAAAGAAAAGGATTGCAATCCAAACTTTGCGTTGGATTTGATACTTTTGTAAGTTGATCTGATTTGGTAGTGATTAGTTCGAGGAATCTGAAAGACTCTGAGTAGTTGATGCAAACTTTGTGTTACATTCATTATTTAGATTGCATTGTATTTCTTTTATCATTGGTTGAATGATCTATAAGACTTTGCGCTTATAATCATTCATGCTCATGCATGTTCTTGTTGGATAATCTACAAGACTTTGTGCTTGTAATTATTCCTACTCTTGGATACTTTGTCGAAGGATCTACAAGACTTTGTGCTTGTAAACGTTCGTGCTATTAACACTTTTGTTGGATGATCTACAAGACTTTGTGCTTGTAATCGTTCATGCTGTTTGAAGAATTGTTGCGTCTAAGAAGACTTTGTGCTTCTAACGTAGCAAACGGTACATTTATGTAGATCCAACATTGATAAAGCTATGGAATGACTTTGTGCCTTCGTGAGCTTTCCCTTTTTAATTTATTTGTTTGTTGTTAATTACTTCTGGTATCTCTACGCTTCGCTTTGACGAGATAGGGATATTGGTATTACTGCTAGTTGTTCGTTTCAAGTTATCAAGAATTCAGAACTTCCAACACGTGAAGCATTGTAAACATCTTCTCTGAAAAAAGAGAGAAGGATGAATGTAACACACCCCCCCCACTCCGTGAATTTCGTGTACATTTTGTAATTACTTGTGTGATTTACTATTGTTTCTCTTAGCAGTAAGAAGGGCGCCTCCCCTTTCCGAGAGGAGAGATTCACATCTCATATAGCTATGGCTGAATTCCAAGTTGTGTAATCTATCGAAAGCTGATTACATAATTTTCACCCAACAAATCTCTTATCACATTCTTCTCATATTTGATTTAAATAAATCCACAAATTTAAGTCAAATAGGTCACATCATTTAACCCCCTTCATTAAATTAATTAACTTTGATTAATTTAATCTCCTCTTATGTCCCATCCTCTAGCTTTTACCACTTGCACATGAAAATAGATTTAATTATTTTATTAAATATCTATTTTTCTCAACAAGGCATCTTTTAAGGAATATTCTTCAAGTTTGAATTCAAAATACAAGTTGACATGTACATCCAACAAGGCATTTACTCTCTCTTACATGTTCTTTTCCTTGAGCCAAGTGGCATTCAATGCATTCTTCCTTCCCTCTTGCATGTCTTTTCAACAAATTCAAAATTCAAAATATGCATTTATTTGCACAATCCTCAAAACTTGCACATCCTCCATCCACTCATAGGTTGACAAGTGGCACTTTTCCATTGGTTAATTCTTATTCCCACATTGCTCTATTTTGGACATTCATCCACCAATCTCATCTATAAATGAGAGGCTAATCTCCTCATTAGAACATCCACAATTTGAGTAAACTTACTATGCTCAAATCATTAGCAAATTCCATTGAATCTTAGCTAGGTTATGCAGATTTTTCCATTGGATTACTCATCAAGCATCAACAAAGTGGATCAAATTTCTTCATCAAATCACCATTTCATATTTGGAGTTGGGAAAGGGCCAATTTTCACATCAAATTGGCACAAATTCCCCCATGGGATCAAGAGTTTGCATTGTTTTCAATAGGATTTGATCTACTTTATTGTTCTTTCATCATTTCCTTCTTTTCATTCCTAGTTTGAGTTTTGTTAATGGATTTCATGGGGAATCCTTGTTCTTTCTTGCATTCCATCTTCTAATGTTTTTGTTCATATTGTTTTGCAGGTATTGGGATTGGGGTTCGCATAAATATGATCCAAATGTTCCTCCTTAGTCTTACTAAAAAATAGAATATCATCCAGATAAACAATGACAAACTTACCCAAGAATCTCTTCAAGACTTCATTCATCAGCCTCATAAATGTACTCATTGCATTAGTTAATCCAAATGGCATGACCAACCACTCATATAATCCCTCATTTGTCTTGAATGTAGTCTTACATTCATCTCCCTCTCTAATCTTGATCTAATGGTATCCACTCTTTAGACCTATCCTCGTGAAATACTTTGCTCCACTCAAACTTTTCATAATGTCATCCATCCTAGGCAATGGGAATCGATACTTTACTGTGATCTTACTGATAGCTATTGAATCTGTACACATCCCCCATTCTTCATCTTTCTTAGGTGTAAGTAAAGTCAGTGCCGCACATGGGCTCATGCTTTCTCTGATCAATGCTTCCTTTAAAAGATCTTGTATATGTCTGTTTAGCTCTGCATTCTCTATCGATGTCATTCGGTGTGCAACTTTTTTTGGAAAACTGGCTCCTACTCCGGATTGGTGGTAATCCATCTACCACATTTTCTGATATAAGATCTTGATACTCTGTTATCAGTTCAGTAACTTCCTTCTATGGTGATTCTTCCTATTTTTAAGGCTCTGCACTTCCTTGGAATAAAATCAAAACACATGTTTTCATGTCTCAATCCATCTATAAATTTCCTTCCATCCACCAAATTGATTCTAGTTGTTCCACATACTTTGCTTTCTGATTCATCTTCTAAAGGTGTCAAAGTGATTCTCTTTCCATTAGATGTTATGGTGTAAGTATTCCTTCTCCCATCATGTATAGCTTTCTTATCATACTGCCAAACAACATATGGCATACATCCATTAGCATAATATCACACAACACTTCATCACGATATGATCTTATCTTGAATTTCACTGGACATTGCTTACTTACTAGTATCTTGTGCTCATTTTGAATCTAGGCTATCCTATAAGGTTTCAGATGTTTACTCCTTTCCAAATTTAGCTTTTTCACCATTTCCTCATAAACTAGATTATTTTTACTACCACTATCAATGATAACTTTGCAACACTTACCCTGTGCTTTGCATCTCGTTTGGAACAAACTTTTCCTCTTTGGTGCTTCCTTAGTTACTTATTTCTCTAGGATTAGTGCTCTTCTCATGAATCATGATTCTCCTTTCTCAAGACTCCCTCTGAAACTCTATGATTTCACTAGTTCTTCCTCCACATATTCGGTTCTTGCATGATTTTAATTCTTCTTACTTTCTTGGTGACACTCAAATGCTCTATGTCCTTCACGTCCACACTTAAAATAGGTTCCTCTGAAAGTTATCTTATCATATCCTTTCTCATCTCTCTAGTATCCATCATTGCGGTAAGAATTGTAGCCTCCTCTGTTGCAGTGGTAAGAATTCATGTTGTCTCTCCCTTTTGGTATGAATTGGTATCCTTTTATTCCTTGCAGTATGAATCTCTGTCCTTTCTTTTCTCCGCATATGGTATTTCTCCTCTAGAATGTGATCTTCCTCTCTGAAATCTACCTCACCTTCCTCTCTACCTCTACTCATGTCTTTTTTTTAGCTTTTCCTCCACCTTTAAAGCAAACTGGGTATGCTTCCTCCACTGAATTCATTCTTACCAAAATCAACTCTTCCTGAATGTTCATCCTTAGCCCATTGATATATCTTGCCACCTTCTCCTTGCTTGCTTCACTATGTTCAGTCCTGATAATGATCTTATGAAATTCCTTAGTGTACTCTTTCATGGTATTTTCAATTTGTCTCAAGTTTTGCAATATCTTTAGTAGATCCATCTCATAGTCTGCAGTTATGAACTAGTTCTTCAATTTTGTCACCATTATATCCCATTTCACAATCTTTTCTTTGCCTTTTTTGTTTCTCTCCAATTGAACCTCTTTCCACCATATTGCAGCATGTCCTTTTAGCTTAGTATTCACAAATCTCACTCTCTTTGGATCTTCAATTTCTTCATATTCAAAGTATTCTTCAATGTCATTTATCCAATCAATCAACTCCTCAGGGTTTAGGTTACTGGTATAGTTTACAATCTCAATTCTAGGTCGCTTCCCTATTTTTGAAATAGCCTTCAAAATATTTATATTATCTAATTATTCCTCTTCTGAGGTTTCTTTAGCTCGATCTTGATGAGGGCACAGCCCGAGACAAAGAAAATAACCCACAAACAAGAGAATAATTTTATTATTCAGAAAATGGAGCTTCTTACATGCAGAGGGTCTCAAATCCCCAAGTTCTACAACACATGTTAGTTACAGAAAGCTACAGAATTGCCCTTTCGCAATATGCGAGCTTGTCCCCCAAAAAGTTACCCAAAAATTAGAAACCTGCCCATAAATAGAGCTCCTCTTTAGTTTGGAGCCAAAACAACATTCAAATTTGAGTTTAGGCAGTTTGGCGCCGAAAAATTACAACTTGAAGTTAAAATTTCAAAAGAATATTTGCAATTGTATCTTCTAGAAAGTGCGCCAACTTCCCGGGGCCATAACTTTTGACCCGGGACTCCGATTCGCGAACCGTTTGAACCGTTGGAAAGGTATCAAAGTCAAGAACGCGCTCAAAATTTACTATGCCAATTTTGGCAAGTTTTGGGGCCAATCCGGGAACTCTAAGTGCCTCAAATCTAACTCGAAAGATTTGTAGGTGCAAATCTAGGAAACTAAAACTGCAGTATCTTTCCACCCAGGAATAGAAAATAAAAACCGTAAATTGGGAATTTCATTATGGAAAAAAGGGTATCCAAAAAATTAAAAACATCATCCAAAAAATTAAAAACATCTAAAAAATTGAAAAACTTGAAATTTAACTATTTTTGGGTGATGCAAGATTGCCCTAACACCACTAGATGCTCCTGCATCAGACACACAGGGTAATTTGAGAAGTGACCTGTCATGTCTCAGATGGTTGAGGAAAACCCAACTGGTCAACCTACGCCTTAGGCAACTAGGATGAATCTTCAGCGAGGCCTTCCTTTCCATTTCACGGATATTCTTACATGCGCACGTTCCTGTTGCACTCCTTCACCGACTATCTAGGATTTCTTCAATCTCCTCCTTTTTTGGAAGTAGATACTGGAATTCCCTGCTTGTTCCATCATTAGGTACTTCTGCGCCACCTTCATGATACTCTGTCAAAATCTAAAATGTTGAACACTAGGGAAATGTTGAATCCATCGGGCAACTCTACCTCATATGCATTCCCTGAATCATGCTTCTTCAAAATTTTACAAGGACCAAACTTCTTCATCTTCAATTTGTTATATGTTCCCACTAGAAACTTTTCTTTCCTCAAGTGGACCATCACTTCATCACCAATCAGAAACTCCTTATACCTCCTCTTCTGATCTACCTTAGCCTTATACTGCATATTCATCTTGTTAATATGTTATCTTACCTTCTCATGTATATCCTTGATATGTTCTACAAAATCTTTGGCTTCAGCACTTATTTTCTTCTCTTGGTCCATCTTCCTCAATTCTGGAGCTGTTCTGGAGCTACCTCCATACACAATCTGGAATGGTGATCTACCCGTGCTTTTGTTGACAGAATTGTTGTAAGAAAATTTTGCCTAGGGTAAGATCGAGTCCCATCCCTTGGGTTTATCTCCTACTAAGCATCTCAGTAGGTTACCCAGACTCTTGTTAACAACCTCTGTCTTCCCATCTATTTGTGGATGGTGTGCAGAACTCAACTTCAACTCTATTTTCAGCTTCTTCCACAAAGTCCTCCAAAAGTACCCCACAAATTTGGTGTCACGATCTGAAACAATACTCTTTGGCAGACCATGTAGCCTCACCACCTCTTTGAAGAACAAGTCAGCAATGTGGGCTGCATCATGGGTCTTCTGACATGGAATGAAATGTGCCATCTTTGAAAACCTATCAACCACCACAAAGACTGAATCATTCCCTCGTTGTGTCCTTGGCAAACCAAGAACAAAGTCCATACTTATATCCTCCCATGGCCTCCCTAGTACAGGTAAGGGCTGATATAAGCCTTTATTCTAGCTCACTCCTTTAGCCATCTGACATACCCTATAACTTTGTACAAACTTCTTCACATCCTGTGACAACTGAGGCCAATAATAATGCTCACTGATAATGGAAATGGTTTTATCCTAACCAAAATGTCTTTCCATTCCTCCACTATGCTTCTTCTTTATCAGGTTCTCTCTCATGGAACTCCTTGGAATACATTTGACTTCCATAGATAACATGCCATCACGGATTAGCGAAATGCAACCACTGCTAATCACGTCCATTGTAACGGTTCCTGAAAAAGCCTGCCGCAAAGAGTAGGATCTTCTGGCGTGATATGAGTGTCTTAAGTTCATTGAACTAACCATGATACATCTTTGTCATCAGTAATGCCTCCTGCTTAAGGCATCACGCAGCCCTATTTGACTTCCCACTCCTATGTTTCAAACAAAGGTATAGCTTCGCAAAACTCTACCCATTTCATATGCCTCGGTTTAATTTTCCTTGACTATTTAGGTCTTTGCCAAAGCTTGATGATCGATATAAAGAAAATTCAGCCGACAGCAAATAATGTCTCCATTTCTTTAATGCTTGAACTGTGCATAAAATTCTGATCCTTATACATAATACTTTCTCTTGGCATCATTTAACTTTTCAGCAGAAATAGGCAATGGGCTTACCTTCTTGGCTCAACCTTTGCTCCAATGGCACAACCATCACAATCCACCTGAAACACCTTGTTGAAATATGGGAGGGCTAGAACAGATTGCTCTGTCACCTTCTACTTCAACAGTTCAAAACGTTTTGCTGCTCCACTGCTCCACTTGAATTCTTTTCTATCCCCTCTCATTGTTTCAGTCAGGGGTCCACAAATACTACTGAAGTTTCTAATGAACTTTCTATAAAAACTAGCCAAACCATGGAAATATCTCACCTCGGTAGCGGTTCTTGGGGTAGGCCATTCCAGAATAGCCTTCACCTTCTCTGGGTCCATCTTGAGACCTTCTGCTGAGACAACAAACCCCAAGTACACTAACTCCCTCTTCACAAAACTGCACTTCTTTAGATTAATCAACAGTTTCTCTTCTCTTAACTTCTCAAAGGCTCTTCGAATATGCATCGGATGCTCATCCAACGTCTTACTGAAAATCAAAATATCATCTAAATACATAATAACAAAACTTCCCAAAAATTCTTTTAGTACCTCATTCATGAGCCACATGAATGTGCTCGGTGCATTGGTTAGCCCAAAAGGCATGACTAACCACTCATACAGGCCCTCTTTGGTCTTGAAGGCAGTCTTCCATTCATCTCCCTCTCGAATACGGTTCTAGTCATATCCACTCTTCAAATCAATCTTTGTGAAGTACTGAGCTCCACTCAAACAATCCATCGGTCATCCATCCTTGGCAGGGGAAATCTGTACTTGATTGTTATCTTGTTTATGGCTTGGGAATCTGTACACATCCTCCACTCCCCATCCTTCTTTGGTGCTAGTATTGCAGGTATTGCACATGGATTCAAACTCTCACGTATCAAACCCTTTCTCAACAACTCTTGAACTTGTCTATTCAACTCCTCATTTTCTGCTGGAGTCATTCTATGGGCTGCTTTATTTGGCAAACTGGCTCCAGGAATCAAGTCAATTTGATGACTGATCTTCCTTATTGGTGGTAAACCCTCAGGTACATTATCCGAAACAATATCCTAAAACTCATCCAACATCCCAAAACTTCTTACGGAACCTTCTCACTATCCTCCTTACTCACTCTAGGAATCAATGCATAACACACAGCTCATGCTTCATACCTTCTAAAAATTTCTTCCATCTACATAACAAATTCTAGCACTCTGCATACTTTTCTTCGGTCTCCTTCAATGGTTTCAACTTGTGATGAACCCCATCCTTTGTCAAGGAATAAGTGTTTGCATGGCCATCATGTATAGCTCACCTATCGAACTGCCATGGCCTCCCCAACAACATGTGACATGCATCCATGGGGATGATATCACAAGTACCTCATCATGGTAGCTCCCAGATCTTGAACTTTACTAGGCTGCTCATTGACCAAAACTTTGTGGTCTTTCTGCAACCAGGCAATCCGATATGGATGCGGGTGCCTTTCCCTCTTCAGCTTCAACTTTGTGACCATCTCTTCTGACACCAGATTATCAGTGCTCCCACCATCAATAATGACATCACAATATTTTCCTTCACACTTGCACCTTGTGCGAAATAGATTCTTCCTCCGTTCTAGTTCCTTTTCCTTAGTCACTAGGGCTCTCCTAATCACTAGGGCTTCTCCCTTTTCAGCATCATCTGAATGTTCAGATTAGGCCTCCTCATCTGCATGTGCAACCCTTCCATGACCTTCTAGCCTTTTGTCTACCCTTGGTGTTGTGGACATTCATAGGCTCGATGCCCTTCTTCACCACACTGGAAACACGTTCCTTTGAAACCACCTCTTCCAGATCCTTGTCCATATCTCCCTGGTCCTCTACTTCTTTGATCACCACTGTTTTGATCACAAGGGTGGTAGAAGTTATCATTCATTTGGCTTCACTTGGTACCCACATCTTCACTTTTATTTTCATCATCATTTTGGCTTCCTGAAGGTCTTCCACTGCCCCTTCCACTTTGACCTCCTCGTCCTTTTTTCTTGCCATCAAATCTTTTGTTCAGCTTCTCTTCCACCTTCAGAGCAAACTGATACACATCCTCAATGGTGGTCATTGGCTAGGCTTAACTCCTCTTGAATGCTCGGTCCTTAACCCATTAAAATGTCGGGCTACCTTCTCCTTATTGGCCTCTGTGTGGCCCGTTCTAATGATTATCTTGTGAAATTCTTCAATATATTCTTTCACAGATCTGCTTCCTTGCTTCAACCCTTGCAATTTCTTCAACAGATCTAACTCGTAGTCCACTGGTATGAACTGCTTCAATTTCTCTACCATGCAATCCCATCTGGTGATATTTCCTTTTCCCCTTTGATTTCTTTCCAACTAGATCTCTTTCCACCAAATACTGGCATGGCCCTTTAGCTTCATTTTCGCAAACTTAACCCGATCTGGGTCCTCTATTTCCTCATACTCAAAATATTCTTCTAGCTCATTGATCCAGTCGATCAACTCTTCTGGGTTCAGACTTCTGGAATAACTGGGGACTTCTGCTTTAGGTCTTTTCCCAATCTTCGAAATGGCCCTTATTAGCCGCATTTGGTCTTGATCAATTACTTTTTCTTCCTCTTCTACATTTGAACCTTCTTCCTCTCCTTCATCCTCACTTTCCTCCCTCGAGTATAACCCTCTTCTCAACTGCTCTTGTAACGCATCAATCTGTCTTTGGAGGGCTGCCAATGCATCTCTTCCACCAGCATTTTTGCTGCCTCAACCACCTCTGGCACCACCACGCCTACCATGCATAACTCTTGGAGGCATCTTTCTTGACCTCGACCCACAACCACGGTCCTGGTGCGAACTGCCTCACAATCGGCTATCTATTCACACGCTGAAGAAAACCCGCTCTGATACCACTTGATGAGGGCACAGCCTGAGACACAAAAAATAACCCACAAACAAGAGAATAATTTTATTATTCAGAAAATGGAGCTTCTTACATGCAGAGGATCTCAAATCCCCAAGTTCTACAACAAATGCTAGTTACTGAAAGCTACAAAATTGCCCTTTCGCAATATGCGAGCTTGTCCCCAAAAAGTTACCCAAAAATTAGAAACCCGCCCATAAATAGAGCTCCTCTTTAGTTTGGAGCCAAAACAACATTCAAATTTGAGTTTAGGTGGTTTGGCGCCGAAAAATTACAACTTGAAGTTAAAATTTCAAAAGAACATTTGCAATTGTATCTTCTAGAAAGTGTGCCAACTTCCCGGGGCCATAACTTTTGACCCGGGACTCTGATTCGCGAACCGTTTGAACCGTTGGAAAGGTATCGAAGTCAAGAACGCCCTAAAGATTGGCTATGACAATTTTGGCAAGTTTTTGGGCTGATCCGGGAACTCTAAGTGCCTCAAATCTAACTCAGAAGATTTTAAGGTGCAAATATGGGAAACTAAAACTGCAATATTTTTCCACCCATGAATAGAAAATAAAAACCGTAAATTGGGAATTTCATTATGGCAAAAAGGGTATCCAAAAAATTAAAAACATCTAAAAACTGAGAAACTTGAAATTTCACTATTTTTGGGTGATGCAAGATTGCCCTTACACCACTGGATGCTCCTGCATCAAATCTACTACATGAACATCATCATCATTACTTTCATCATTAGGTCTAGGGTTTAGGCCTTTTCTTTTGTCTTCATCAACAACATCCAATCTCACTTTCATTGTTCGTATCATTTCCATCATCTCATCCATCTTTCCAACAACATTAACAATAGTATGAATTCTCCTCGATGAGATCTTTCATAGGATCCAACACATCTGCCTCAGGTCGGCAATCTAGCTACAGGGTCGCAAATGCCTCACAATCGGTGATTTGTTGACCAACAAAAGTAGGATACCTCAGTTCAGCAATGTAAATTAAAAATTGAATCAAACACACCAATGAAAATTTAAATCAAACAATAAAATAAAAGAAGAGAAAGAAAACTCCATTTATGCTTCGAAGATGTCCCATTGTCCTCTATCTCTAGTGTTTTTGTTGAATGTAGCTTGCTCTCATATTTTGTGTACTAAGCTCAACAAAATGTCTTCCTAGAGAATGAGATTTAGAATGAATACATGCTTATGCTAAGATGTAATTAACAAACTTAAAAATGATAGCTAAAATGTGAGATTACTAAATGTAATGATTGCTAAAACTAATAAATGCTAGATGATATTAAAATAACATGTGCATGTGAATGTAAGTGTATGCAAGTGTAACCAATGCTTTGATTTACAGGGGTATTTAAAGAGATTTTGAAAGACTCTGATTGGCTGATGTAATCAACGGTTGAGATCAAGCTTGTCAAGATGAACGGTGAGAGATTTTTGAAAGGTGAGAGAGAGATAGAAGGCTTCCTCCTACAAAAATTTTCTCATTCAAATATGAAGGAAAGTTTCCATTTGAGGAGTGAGTTGGGGATAAGTTTCATAATTAAATAAATAAATTTATTTAATTATATGTGAGGATGAATTTAGAAGTTTGCATAATTAAATTAGTAATATTTAATTGTGTGAGAGATGAAAATGGAAGGTAATTAAAGAAATATTTAATTATGTGTGGAGATGAAAAATGGAAGGTAATTAAATATTAGAAATATTTAATTATGTGTGAGAGATGAAAATGGAAGGTAATTAAATATTAGAAATATGTAATTATGTGTGAGAGATGAAAATGGAAGGTAATTAAATATTAGAAATATTTAATTATGTGTGAGAGATGAAAATGGAAGGTAATTAAATATTAAAAATATTTAATTTTGCATGAGAGATGAAAATGGAAGGTGATTAAATATTTAAAATATTTAATTATGTGTGAGAGAAAAGGTATTAAATTAAATATTTATAATATTTAATTTAACTATGAGATGAAGAGGGTGTTTGGAGGAATATTCCATTATTTGAATTCAAATATTCAAATTTAGAATAACATGATAATTAATATAAATAAATTATAAATTTTATTTAATTTAATTAAGAGGAATATTGAAGATGGTAATAATTAAATAAAGTTATTTATTTAATTAAGGTAGAAGAATTATAAGAGTGAACAATATAAATAAATAATTAAATTTGTTTATATGTAGATGACTTTAGAAGATTAATTAAATAATTTATATTTAATTAATTAACAAGCTTGATTAACCATGACCATTTTTAGATGTATACATTTTTCCCCTCTTTGAAGTGATGTGTTAAACACATTGCTTCAAAGAAAATATTCTTGCTCTTGAAATTTGCCCCTGATAGGAAAAATGTGACTGATATGCCCCTGATTTGAACCTGATATGTTTTTGATGTTGATATTGATGATGCCCCCTTGGGAGGTAAATCATTGATGATGAGAAAAAAATGTTGAGTTGATGATGAAATTTGAATGATGAGAGGGATGCAGCAATTTAGCTCCCAATAATTGATGTATAAAGATGCCCCTATTGAAATGATGCCCTTTTTTATGGAAATGATGAAATGATGATGATTAATTGATAACTTTGCTTCCCAAAAATAGAAAAACAAAGAGTAGGTAGCTGATAAATTTGTTTCTCTTGAATGAAAAACAAAGAGTAGAATGATTGATGGATTGTCTGATAACTTTGATTTTAGAAAACAAAGAGTAGATGCTTATTATGACTTCTAATAAATTTGCTTCCTATGATAGAAACCAAATAGTAGATAATGTGATTCAAACATATTTGTATTCGTGACTGAAGTACAAATAAGAAAATGATTTGATCGTTGATAAATTTGCTTTCCTGAAAAAGAAAACATATAGTAAAATGATGATAGAGTAGCTTGATTTGATATTCAGATAGATCGATTTAGCATTGAGTTCATGATATGAGTCACTTAGATAGAGCACTTGATATGGTTCACTTGATATGGGTCACTTGATATGGTTCATTGATATGGGTCACTATTATGGGTCACTGATATGGGTAGCTGATATGGGTCCCTGATATGGGTCATTGATATGGATCATTTGATATGGTTCACTGATATGGGTCACTTGATATGGTTCACTGATATGGGTCAATGATATGGGTCACTTATATGGGTCACTGATATGGGTCACTTGATATGGTTCACTGATATGGGTTGTGATTGCATGATGTGAGGCATTGATAGATAGAGAGATTTTGATTGACCTTTTCATAGTCGAGGTGTGTCGGGACCACGCAGAGATCTTGGGGCAGGAGGTAGTAGACTTCCACCACAGAGGCCAACTCCTTCAGGGGGCTCTAGTAGTTAGAGTTATGAGACTCATGTGATATTGGTGATGTATCATTATTGATTCATTCACACATCTTGATGTATATTATTTTTGGAGCATGTACGTTATTTTGGTCATATCTCATGTATCTCTCTTTGGATTTTTTAGCTTCATTGGACATTGGAAATTTGTATTATTTTTGATGAGTGATGATATGCAGCGGTTATGATTTTTGATGATGTGATGTGCATTTATGAGATGATGATGTGATATGCATTTATTTCTACATGATGTGATATGGATTTTGATATGTATTTTAATGATTTGATGACTAACTTGTGATGTAGGATGATTTTATATGATGATGATTTATGATGTGTACTAATGATTGCATGTAGGTGGATGACCTAGGATGTTGATTATGAAAGTATGATGTGATATGGATTTTGATGATTTATTTCTACATGATGTGATATGGATTTTGATATGTATTTTAATGATTTGATGACTAACTTGTGATGTAGGATGATTTTATATGATGATGATTTATGATGTGTACTAATCATTGCATGTAGGTGGATGACCTAGGATGTTGATTATGAAAGTATGATATGAGATATTTGATATGCTCATGAAAAATGTAATGTTTAAATGATGTGAAAATGTAATGTATGTATGGAATGTTTGTTTTCGGATTGTTCAAATGCAATGCATTAATGAGGTTGTCATGGAGATTTTGTTTATGAAATACATTAGAAAATGATATGTAAAATGGATCAAATGTTATGCGAGAAAATGATATAATACATAAATGATATGAAAATGATAAATGGTGAAACAATATGACGAATAATAAATAATATGAATAATGATATGAAATGAAATGATAAGATGAAATGTAAGGAAATGTTAATGAGAATGATGAAATGATATGAGAAAATATTATAATGAAATGATGAAATGAAATGGTAAAATATGATAATGAAATGATCAAATGATATGAGAAAATATGATAATGAAATGATGAAATGATAAATGGTAAAATATGATATTGAAATGAATGATAATGAAATTAGTGATAATGAAAGGAATGGAATGTTAATGAAATGAATGATAAAGAAATGAGATGAATGAAATGTTAATGAATTGAATGATAATGAAATTAGTGATAATGAAAGGAATGAAATGTTAATGAAATGAATGATAATGAAAGAAATGAAATGTTAAAACAAAGATAAAAATATGAAATGGTAATGAGGATGATAAATGGGATGCAAATGTGTAAATTGAATGATAAGAAAGTGACAAGATGTTAATGATATGAAGATGACATAAAATGAGAATGATCAATGGCATGCAATGAAATTATATGATATGAAAAAATGATAAATGAAATGGGAATGTATAATGATGGATAATTGAATGATAAAGTATTGAAATGATGTGCCAATAAATGATAATGAAATGATGAGAAATGATAATAAAATAAATGTCCAAATGTCTTCCAAAACTAGTCGAAAGAGACATGACAGCTGTTGATATCCTTTCAAAACTCTGATGCAAATCTAGTATGCAGATATGTACAATGATCTAAATGACATGCAACTAAACAGACCAACCTTTCATTGAGCCTTTTGTTAGCTTTCTTGGATCATCATAGAGCGTTTTAAAATGTTGGAAGTATGTACAAGCATCAGAGGGTAAATTAGCACCAATGATGACCTGAGGACTGATTTGTATAGGATCTAGACTAATTGCAAATCTGAATGCTTAATTATAACAACTTAATGGAAATATAATTCATGCATACATTATAGAAATTATGCATAAAAATTGAAAACTTAAGGTGAAAATCAGAACATGAGAGAGGAGAGAAGAAGTGCAAACAATTTGATAACGGAGTTTGCCACAATCGTGACTACATCTCTGGGTCCGCTCCAATGAGTGAGACCGATCCGATTAATCTCCAAAAAAGATTACAAATGCACCAAGACCATTCCTTCTAGCACTTCGACAGCATAACAATACTCCGTTGCATGAAAATGGCTCAAAAACTCCACAAGAAAATCTCCCTGTTTCTCCAACACCTAGTCTTGAAAAATCTCCATGAATAAAACTCACACCTAAACCCCCTTTTATACATAAATTTTGCATATGGGGTTAAAACCACCATAATAAATAAAATAAAAATTTAACCCCCCTCCTTTGGTTTTTATAATTATAAGCCTTACAAAAAAACACTACCCATTTATATAAAACCAATAACTTCCCCGTTAAAAATAAAAACGTTAAATAACCCCTTAATAAAACATTTGGAATTTGTTTTTTAATCCCTTGTCTTATTATATTCATGGGCTATTTGAGTTTATTCATTTATTAAAGGGGTTAATATTTGTTTTGTTTTATGAGATTTTATTTTAATCCCACCAAATCCACTAATCCCACAAAATCTGATCCCACCAAATCCTCTTGGGATCCCACAAAATCCGATGGATTTTTTTGTGAGATAAAATAAGCCTCCACACTTTATTTTCAAAAATAAAGAATGGTACGTGAATTTTTTTGTGAGATTTTTCCACATCACCTAAAATTCTATGTCACCATCTAGTCAACTGCCATGTCACATGTTGACATCATGTTGATGTCACCAGCTGTACCACCAAGTCAACTGAACTTTGACTACCGATATCTTGGGCATACGGTGTCAGATTTTGATGAAACGAACGTTGCGAGAATCATCTCGACGAGCCCTTCAACTTGATGCCACTTCTGTCAATTTTTGAAATGATCATTTTTTTGCTTTCTAGATGACCCCTGATGGTAGTTTGACCCAAGGTTTGACTGGTCATAACTTGTGCAAACAGACTCCTTTTTGCTCTATTCAAGTTGCACTGGAATCAGGACGTCAAGATCTTTCTGATGGTGCAAAAATATAGAGTATTGGAGACACTTCAATTTTCACTAAAAAATATCCCCCGGATCAGGCCTCCCCACTGGAGAACTTTTGGACCTCCAAAAGTGGCATTTATTCAAACATCAAGTGAGGACTTGGCCCCCCCACTTGTCCTATATCATCTGTACATCTGAATACCTGGCTCACAAACACAATGAAGACTACAACAATATTGTTGAACATAAACATTACTTTATCACTTCCATAAGCATCTACATCAACTGTTGTAGCCACTAACCAACAAATATTGACTAGCATCAAGCTAAAAGACAATGCAGAGATGAAAGAGAATAAATCAACAACATATCGATCCTTTACAACAGAAAATTTTTTACCCAAGGATTCATCAATGCTTTCAATCACCATTCCCTCATGCTGTACTGTTGGTGCATCCTATGACATCAGACCCTGGTTAGCTACTCCAAGTTCCTATCTAGTGCTGACAGACATAAGAGTTAAATCTTTACTTGCATTAATCACCCTCTTTAACTGCCCTATGTTTGTAAAAGAATGACCAGTCTTAATCCTATGAGAATGTACAATATACTGAATGCCATCTTTAAACAAATGATAATGATTCTTTTCCCTATAGAAAATAGCTTTTCGATCATATAGATAAGGGCTACCCAGAACTATCCCATAGATATCTAGTGGAACCACATCAAACTGTACTTCATCCACAAACTTACTTGTGATTGCAAATTTTAAAGTGCATTGCCTTGTTACTTGCAACTTATCATTCTCACAAATCTAGCCTAGTGGATAAGGTTTCTTATGTAATGTAGTTTTTAATCCCAAGCTTCTTACAACATCTTCAAAAATTAAGTTAACTTGAGAACCACTATCAATGAGTGCATCAATCTTAATGTTCTTAGCAACAACCCTTAAATGAAATAGCTCATTCCTTTTCATATCTTTAGAGACATCATTAACTTTAGAAGTAGAAGCACAACTATCAAAGGAAACATTGGAAAGAGGAGCTTTACCTTTCAAACCCATAGCTGTTATCTTAGTTTCATCATCAGAATCAGAACCAAGATCCATAACAACATTTGTGGCTTTCTCCTTACCCTTTTGTTTTTGATTCTGTCTCTGAGCCCACTTAGGCTTCAATTTGGGATACAACTTCCAACAATGATCTTCATCATGACCCTTCTTGTCACAATGAGAGCAAGAAAGCTTGTCATCCTTCTTGACTGTAGGTGTATTCTTTCCTTTCCCTGTCTCTGGAACCTTAGAAGTTTTCTTTATAGAGTTATCATTATCAAATTTATTAATAAAAGATCCTTTTCCTCTTGACTCTAGATGTATAGCTTGGACACAAACTTCATCCAAATTTCTAGGGTTCAAGACCAAAATAGAATGTCTGAGATATGAGTGAAGACCTCCTATGTACTTTAACAAAGTATCCTGGGTGTATAAAGGTACATTTAATGCAATAGCCTTCTTTCTGAGTTCATGGGTGTACTCTTGGATAGTTTGACCTTTCCCTTGTTTAAACACTTGCCAATTCATCATTAATTGTTGCATGTGACCTAAGGGATAGAATTGCTTTTTAAGAGCACTAACAAATTCTGACCAAGACAAATTGACTCTACCATGCTGTGAAATTTCTGCTCTAGTCCTACTCTCCCACTAGGTAAGAGCTGAACCTCCCAACCGAAGAGTGGCTAACTAGATCCTAGAAGCATCATCAAAGAGATTTTGAACTCTACAATAGACTTCTACTTGCTGAATCCAATCATCTAGTTTTTCAGCATCTAATTCACCACAATACTTAAGTAGTTCAAATTTGAAATCCAATTTAATCTAAGGCTTAATTACACCCTTGACAAGATTACCAAGAAGAGAATGTGTAGAAGAAGGAGGAGGAGAAGAAGGAGGAGATTTTGGGGGTTCATCACCACCTCCTGATTGCTTCTTCTTGCTTTTACTATCTCCATGATTTTCTTCATGTTTCATGCGTTCTTCCCTTTCTTTAAGTAGCATATCCAATGCAGCTTTCATCTACCAAAAAGCTCTTCAAAAATCTTGCTCACTGAGTTCCTCAGGTACCTCCATTCTAGACATAGACATCTTCAAAAAAGTTCTTTGTTTCCCGATCTCAATATTATATTCCTCAAGCTTTCTTTTGCCCTTCTGAATCCTAGATCTTGTTAGCATTCAAACCAACTACAATAATAGTCACCAAAAGCTCTGATACCACTTGATCTGTATAGGATCTAGACTAATTGCGAATCTGAATGCTTAATAATAACAACTTAATGGAAATATAATTCATGCATACATTATAGAAATTATGCATAAAAATTGAAAACTTAAGGTGAAAATCAGAACATGAGAGAGGAGAGAAGAAGTGCAAACAATTTGATAATGGAGTTTGCCACAATTGTGACTACGTCTCCGGGTCTGCTCCAATGAGTGAGACCGATCCAATTAGTCTCCAAAAAAGATTACAAATGCACCAAGACCATTCCTTCTAGCACTTCGGCAGCATAACAATACTCCTTCGCATGAAAATGGCTCAAAAACTCCACAAGAAAATCTCCCTGTTTCTCCAACACCTAGTCTTGAAAAATCTCCATGAATGAAACTCTCACACCTAAACCCCCTTTTATACATAAATTTTGCATATGGGGTTAAAACCACCATAATAAATAAAATAAAAATTTAACCCCCCTCCTTTGGCTTTTATAATTATAAGCCTTACAAAAAACACTACCTGTTTATATAAAACCAATAACTTCCCCGTTAAAAATAAAAACATTAAACAACCCCTTAATAAAACATTTGGAATTTGTTTTTTAATCCCTTGTCTTATTATATTCACGGGCTATTTGAGTTTATCCATTTATTAAAGGGGTTAATATTTGTTTTGTTTTATGAGATTTTGTTTTAATCCCACCAAATCCACTAATCCCACAAAATTTGATCCCACCAAATCCTCTTGGGATCCCACAAAATCCGATGGATTTTTTTGTGAGATAAAATAAGCCTCCACACTTTATTTTCAAAAATAAAGAATGGTACGTGAATTTTTTTGTGAGATTTTTCCACATCACCTGAAATTCCATGTCACCATCTAGTCAACTGCCATGTCACAGGTTGACATCATGCTAATGTCACCAGCTATACCACCAAGTCAACTAAACTTTGACTACCGATATCTTGAGCATACGGTGTCAGATTTTGATGAAACGAACGTTGCCAGAATCATCTCGATGAGCCCTTCAACTTGATGCTACTTCTATCAATTTTTGAAATGATTATTTTTTTGCTTTCTGGATGACCCCTGATGGCAGTTTGACCCAAGGTTTGACTGGTCGTAACTTGTTGAAATGGACTCCTTTTTGCTCTGTTCAAGTTGCGCTAGAATCAGGACGTCAAGATCTTTCTTATGGTGCATAAATCTAGAGTATTGGAGACACTTCAATTTTCACTAAAAAAATACCCCGGATCAAGTACAACTTTCATGATTTTTGATATAGCAAGTAAACACAAGCATCGAGGTATAATTGAACTGAGATGACCTGAGCATTTCTTGCATAAACAGACAAAGATTAACCATTTTCTGATGCAAATGTGGAACTGTCATCAATGATACACTGTAGAAATCATGTCTTGCGACATATTTGCACCATATTGATAGTTAACCTCAAGGAAACCGACAAAGAAAAATCATCCTCTTTCCTTTCCACTCTAGTTCAATACATAATCGAGTGTGCTCTAGAGAGATGATATCAAAAATCAAAACAATTGTTGTTCAAAATATAATACTGCTATTCCAAACATTATTAAGATTTTAGATCATCCAAATATGATTCATGATATGGTACCTGCTGAAAACTATTGTGATACGGATCGATGATTGGATAAATGTTCATGTGATTTGATTGTTTGTTCGCATGATTGGATTTTATGTCATTGTCTAGCTGTTTCGGTAGAACTTGAAAGTTGATTGCCCCTAGTATTGTCAACGGTTACCCCCAGTATTAACATAACTTGTTGAAATGAATATGTACAATAATCAAGCCATGGTAAGACATTATCGCTCTAGGAAAATGATGGAAGCATGATGTGGGTATGACCCTAAGATGATGGAAAGATGTGCGAAAATGAAGGTTGAGAAGCTAAGTGCAGAACATGCACTAATAGATGGAGAGCTACAAATAGCGTCTGTTTGCCAGATTTTCACTATTTGTTTTTATTGCATTTTTCTGATTTCTTTTTTTTTCTTGTCAATAAATTGCCTGCTTGCGAGGTTTTCACCCTATGAAGATTTTTTTTATTTTTTTTAAGGACTTTTTCTATTTTTTTTGTATTTTTTCAGAAATTTTTCTCATGTTTTTGTATTTTTTCAAGTTTTTTTCTGATGTTTTTGTATTATTTTTTTTCTGTTGTTTTTGATATTTTTTCAGGACTTTTTCTGCTATTTTTGATATTTTTTTCAGAACTTTTTCTATGCACTCCAAAGCTAGATATAGAATTGATAAATGCCAAATCCGTAGACTACCTTGACGATGTCGGTCTCTTGTGTGGATGATCGTGCTAGATGAAAGGACCTAATCAGAATGAGGAGTACGAGTGGAAAGTATGAATGATGATAAATGTAGCGAATGGAAGAGACTAGGATAGGATCCCTAATGTGCACAATACGTGGGCCATCAGGCTTTAGTCGAAAAGGAGCTTGGGCGACCAATGAGTTATAGTACATGAAGGGGTCGTCATCAAAGACACATTGAAATACATCACCAATGGAGATGTAATGATATGATGGGTATGTGAACATGGATGGGTGGAAAGGGCTATATGGTATGAGTGATAATGAGGTGCATGGAGACCTTAGATCAACAAATTATTTCTTTGATTTTATTTCTTGATAGATGCCCCCAGTAATTTTTGAGGGAGAGGCATGTTTGGAGATTTACTTTTGCTTGCTTTTATCTTTGACTTTATTTTTGATTTGTTCGATAGCTTTTGATTTTGGCTAGTGGACTTGTATGGATCTTTCTTTATTTTTTATTTGTCCAATAGCTTTTTATATTGGCTAAGGGACTTTTCTTGATCTTTCTTTCCTTGCAAGCTCTCTTTTGATTTTAAATCTCCCTTTGAAAAAGGCACTTTGACCTTTGATTCTTGAATTACCTCCTTTATATTTTCTTTGAATGATACTTGTTGATCCATGTCTATAAGGTGGATGGATGTAGGTGAGATGGAAGGAGTAGTGATGTCATCAATAAAGTCTTTGAGACTATCCTTTTTGGTAGGACTAACATCAAAGGAAGCTTGCACATCCTTAGCAACTTGGCAAGATGGATTTGCAGAGGCCATAATAGGAGATTCATACCTTAGTCCAGGGTAGGTGGAATGGAAAGATGGTGGTTGGATATCCTCAGTGGGATCATGATCAAAGAGTGGGTTATCATAGAAGTTTTGATCAAATAGTGGATTATCAGTGATATGAAAAGATTGAGTGGTAGTAGATATGGAATAGGTAAGTGTATCATCAAGATCCCAAGTGGTTTCAATCTCAGCATGGTCATCTTTTTGTATCCCTTTTGTAGTTGTCTCAACATCATTATTAGAACTCTGACCCTTCTCAACAATAGTAGTAGTATCTCTTACTAGCAAATTGTCCAAATGGTATTCTCCATTTCCCAAATCATGGATTTGGACCTTAGAATCTCATATTGCAATGGATAAAGTGGATGTTTTTGAAGATTCAGGATCAATACATGCTTGAGTACGTAGCACTTTACATTTTCTAGGGATGGTGATTTCAGCTTTAGGATTGAGATTATGACAAGGTATGGAAGGATTTAGATCTCCTTGTATGGTAATTTCAACTCCATCATGAGGGAATTTCAAGCATTGATGGTATGTAGAGGACACTGCTTACATTTCATGGATCCAAGGATGACCCAACAGGATGTCGTATGCAAGATCATAGTCTAATACTTGACAGCAAGTATTCTTGATAACAGGTCCCACTCTGATCAATAGCATGATTAAACCCTTGGATGCTCTTTCCTCATCATCGTAGACTTTAATAGTAATATTTCTTCTAGATCAATGGAGTCCTCAGAAAATCCTAAATCCTTAACTAACTTCATTGTACATATGTTCAAACCAGCACCTCCATCTATTAGAACCCGTCTGATACAAAACTTGTGGACCATGACTTCTAAGTATAATGATGAATTATGGGGATGAGTTATGGAAACGTCATATTTTTTAGAGAATGAGAGGCATATGGGTGAGGACAAGTGTCCCACCATGGCTTGAAATCGATCCACATCCAGATCAGTGGATATAGTTGTTTCAATAAGGGCCTTTTCTAGAATTTGATTGTGTGCTGGGGAAATCTTCAGGAGTTCTAAGATGGAAATCTAAGCAGGATTTTTTCAAAGTTGATTGACTAAGTCATATTGATGTTGAGGTAGAGGCACAATGGATTTAGAAGAAGCACCCTTTAAGACAACTTTAGCTTGTTCCCTTGTTGTTGCGTTGACCTCCCTATATTCCATTTTTCCTTGACTTTTATAACATTGACTCACTCGTCATCAGTATAGATATGATTGATTATATGATCATCATTGATATGATTCACACTTTTTCCAGAACACTCACCCTTTTGATAATTGGGTAAAGGATTGTGAAATGCTTGGTGGTCTTCGTTCGATTGTTGGTGTCCTTCTACCTTAATGGTGTCATTTTCTATCAAGTCTTGGATTACATTCTTCAAGGCTTGACAACTATGCGTGCAATGTCCCTTACATCAATGATAATCACAATAGTATATGTCATTCCATGCTGGAGGCTTCACACTGGGTTTGTAATTTCATTGAGGTGGTAGGGTGATAATGTTCTTTGCCATCAACTCTTTAAGGGCAGATTCTAGAGATTGACCTAGTGGAGTAAAATTTCTTCTACCGGAGAAGAATGAAGATCAATGTGGATTCGTGTTTGAGGTATTTCCTAAGGCATTGTTGTTGTTATTGTTTCCATGGTAACCTTGATTTTTGGCATTCCCTTGATTGGGAGTAAAAAATTTATTCACATTATTCCTCAAAGGAGGAGGGTTGTTTCCTTGATTTGTGGCTAAATTGTCGTTATAGTTATTGTTGCGGGGAGCACTTGGAGCACTAAGAACAAATGGCTTAGTCAAGACATGATTTGCATCTACAACACCATCATTCACAACATTTTTGTTATGGGTCCAGAACTTATATTTTTCGTTGTGGTGATTTGAAGAGCTAGGATTGTCTTTATCAAGTTTTATTATCCCTCTTTGGACCAATGCACTTTCAATGGTGATGGCATTTTCAATCAATTTCTGAAAAGAGGGAGGACAATGAAGATTAAGATGATAGCTCATCTCTTGATCTAAGTTGTTTATGAAAGTGGTGATCTTTTCCTTTTCAAGAACATGATGCGGGTATCTAGCAAATAATCTTCTCCATCTTTGAAGAAACATAATGAATGGTTCACCAGGTTTCTGTTTAGCTTTGCAAAGATTAATCATGGTTATTTGATGTTGTATGTTGTAGGAATATTGTGATATGAATTCGTTAATCAATTCCTCAAATCTCTTGACGGGTGGTGTGATTTTTGATAGCCATTCCATAGATTGGCCACCAAGACTCCTAGGAAACAAATGCATCAAGTATGTGTCCTCATGAGAAAACTCTAAAGTCATGTTTTAGAAGTCTCTAATATGATCAATTGGATCTACTTTCCCATTATAATGATCAAACTTTGGGATTTCACAATGTTTGGGAAATGGGATCATGTTGAGATGCCGATCAAAAGGATAAGGACAGATGTTGTCAAGAGCATATGTATTTTTTGTGGCTCCCCCTTGTAGATCTTTAATTTTTCCTTGTAGTGCTTTAACTTGTTGAGTCAAGGCACTAAGATTAGACAAGGGTGTTTCCTCAGGATTACTTTTTATGTTTTCAATATCAAAGTCATGAGGCAACTTAGCTCCTTTGTCAGATAGATACAAGAAATATTCTCTTTGTTGCACTCTAAAATATTTTCTAAGGCTTTGTGAAATTTGGGATCTTTCTCATACTCTCTAAGACGTTCTTCATCTTGTTCATCATCACTATCTACATGGGTTTTGTTCATGTCTCTGTATTTGTGGAATGTATTTTCTTCTCTTTCACCCATGTCGTCATCAAAAAGGGGATTTTGACTCACTCTATAAATGGGACTACTACTCTCACCTTCGTCTTGAGTGCTTCGAATATGATCTTCTTGTTGAATATCCTCTTTTAGCTTATTGTATTGAGATCTTGTGAAAATAGGCATATGATTTTGAAATGTTCTTCTAGACTTAGATCACAGGTTTATAAGTGCAAAAATGATGATGTCTTGATTTGATAAGATGAAAATCTTATGATATGATCAAAGACATTCCTAACTCTTGATTGTGGCTTCCAATGATGGAGGATATCAGAATCCTATTGGGGAAGTCAAATCAAAAATCTGAAACTTGTTTGAGAGATGCACTTTTAAGATTTGATCTTTGTTTTTGAAGAATGATAAGTATATCAAATGGCTTAATTCACTCACTGAAGAATTTGACTGGGATGTGTGGGATATTAAATAGAAGGTTTTGGTAGATAATTGAAGTTAAGAGATTGATTGTGATTGTGTCGTTGAGATAGATCTCTTCTCTAAAAATAGGCTCATGAATATAAAGGCTCTACAACGTACTCATCAGTAAATCCTCTAGAAAAATCTTGATACCTATGAAGAAACTCATGGTAATCAAGCAAGACATTCTAACTTTTATACAAAAACTTTCTTCATTGCAAATTTTTCTTGTAACCTCAATGTCTCTTAGGCTTCTTGATCCTATTGGAAATTGATTTCCTAACAAACTTGGTTGATTTTCACTTTCTAAGCATGAGAGAAATGTCGAGATGCTACTGGACCAAGGATGTTATAAACTCAGATCTGTCAAAAGTGAAAATTCTGGAAAATGACAGATGTGCTACTTTGTGTCCTATATGCGCTGCAGAAATAGGCATATGTGCTAGAGAAACAATCAAATGTGCTACAACAGACCTCAAATGCGCTACAATATGTCTCAGATGTGCTTCAAAAAATGTTTTTGAAAGTGACCCAAAAAACTGTTTGCAGAATACTCAGCCTATGAGCTAAAACAGACTCCAAATGTGTTGAACTAACCAGTGAATGTGCTAGAACAGACCTTATATGTGCTAATACAATCCCTAGATGTGCTAAAATAGTTTTCCAAAACAATTTTCTGAACAGTTGAGAATAGTTTTCAGCTGAATTTTTGCATGTTCATTTTGGATGATCTTTTATCTAAGTTAATGTGATGGAAGACACAACAAACATTCTAAAAACAGTTATTTTTTAAACCCTATACTAAACATCAAGTGTATGATCAAAAAAAATTCAAAAAGTGTTTTCACAGGTTTAGCACATGAAAGACAATTCAGGTAGACTCACTCTTAGTACTCAAGTAGGTCATCCTAATAATCAACAGCCCACATCTTAGAACTGCATCGACTCACACAGCTGTGTCACCCCCAAAGGGGTGCCTGTTATTTTGTCTTTTCTAGGCATGTACTCAGAGTGACGGAAGTGGATATCGGATCCCCTAAGCAAATAGTCCTTGGCAGTTATATGGTGAGTGTCTTGGAGGTAGATTCTTCCCTCCCCTTGCACTGTGATTATTACGATGTTTGGAAACTGACTTCGACTGGCTACTACACTAGGTTCTTAGTAAGGGTTTTTGTTTGATGCGGCAATAATAAACTCCCTCAAGAGACCTCCCAACCTTTAGAACAAAGGCTTTGGGGATGGTTATCTTGCACACTACCGAAAAAAGAGGGTTTCCCCAAATTTTCTTTAAATTTTATAGTGGGGTGGAATAGCCTGGCTTTGGCTTGAACCCACTTGAGTTGTTCCTCTTGGGTGAGTACTTTTTCCCACAAGATAAGGCCCTCTAAAGGATGTAATAAAGCAGTAAATTTGCATGAAATTGAAAAGGAAAGTCTAGTATTCTGATCACCCAGTTAAGGAGAGAGCATAGACCTATTGCCATAGACAAAGCAAACAAATGTTCTTTTTAAAATCCAAATGACAATGATTTAATCTATGTGAAGATGTTGCTTCACAACAAGCATGGGATTCATTTTAACTGCAAAAATCATTGTGTGGTGACTATCCTAGATTACTTCATTTTAAATTCCATGTCTATCCTAGGGTTGCTTCTTTTTAACCAGATGTGACTATCCTAGGGTTGCTTCTTTTTAACTAGAGAAAATTCTTTCTACGGAAGGCATCAGACTTAGAACTTTGTTTAATTACAACTTGTAAGCATTAAAATATTCTGCATATGCACTAAAATAAACAGTAAATGCACCAAAATAGATACAAAAAGCGCTATAGAAAATTCTATATGCGCTAAAATAACTCCTATATGCGCTAATATAGGAAGGCAAAAAAAAAAATTACAATGTTTTTAATTAAATGAACTAAACAGATGCGCTATTTTGTTTCCTGGATGCACTGAAATAGTCCCTGGAAGCACCGAAACTATTCCTGGATAAGCCAAAAAACCTGCAAAAATGCCGTTAGAAATCCTGCATGCGCTAAAGAAAGCCACGGAAGCACTAAAACAGGAATTTTCGATGGAATCCGAATTCCAAAATGCAAAAACTAGTCAAAAAAACTTGCAAGTAAATGTTAAAAACGGGGCATAAGCCCCACGGTGGGCGCCAAAAATGTGTGAATGAAAATATGCATATCAAATATGTAAATTAAAAATTGAATCAAACACACCAATGAAACTTTAAATCGGAGCATAAAATAAAAGAAGAGAAAGAAAACTCCATTTATGCTTCGAAGACATCCCATTGTCCTCTATCTCTAGTGTTTTTGTTGAATCTAGCTTGCTTTCATATTTTGTGTACTAAGCTCAACAAAATGTCTTCCTAGAGAATGAGATTTAGAATGAATGCTTGCTTATTGTAAGATGTAATTAACAAAACTAAAAATGATAGCTAAAATATGAGATTACTAAATGTAATGATTGCTAAAACTGATAAATGTTAGATGATATTAAAATAACGTGTGCACGTGAATGTAAGTGTATGCGAGTGTAACCAATGCTTGGATTTTCTGGGGTATTTAAAGAGTTTTCGAAAGACTCTGATTGGCTGATGTAATCAACGGTTGAGATCAAGCTTGTCAAGATGAACGGTGAGAGATTTTTGAAAGGTGAGAGAGAGATAGAAGGTTTCCTCCTACAAAAATTTTCTCATTCAAATCTGAAGGAAAGTTGCCATTTAAGGAGTGAGTTGGGGATAAATTTCATAATTAAATAAATAAATTTATTTAATTATATGTGAGGATGAATTTAGAAGTTTGCATAATTAAATTAGTAATATTTAATTATGTGTGAGAGATGAAAATGGAAGGTAATTAAATATTAGAAATATTTAATTATGTGTGGAGATGAAAAATGGAAGGTAATTAAATATTAGAAATATTTAATTATGTGTGAGAGATGAAAATGGAAGGTAATTAAATATTAGAGATGAAAATGGAAGGTAATTAAATATTAGAAATATTTAATTATGTGTGAGAGATGAAAATGGAAGGTAATTAAATATTTAAAATATTTAATTATGTGTGAGAGATGAAAATGGAAGGTAATTAAATATTAAAAATATTTAATTTTGCATGAGAGATGAAAATGGAAGGTATGTGTGAGAGAGAAAAGGTATTAAATTAAATATTTGTAATATTTAATTTAACTATGAGATGAAGAGGGTGTTTGGAGGAATATTCCATTATTTGAATTCAAATATTCAAATTTAGAATAACATGATAATTAATATAAATAAATTATAAAATTTATTTAATTTAATTAAGAGGAATATGGAAGATGGTAATAATTAAATAAAGTTATTTATTTAATTAAGGTAGAAGAATTATAAGAGTGAACAATATAAATAAATATTAAAATTTATTTATATGTAGATGACTTTAGAAGATTAATTAAATAATTTATATTTAATTAATTAACAAGCTTGATTAACCATGACCATATTTAGACGTATACACAATGCGGTATGAAATACTAAGACTAGGTCTAGACAGATAACTACTTAAATGCAAGAAAACATGAATGCAAACATTTTTGGTTGATGTAGGATTGTTTGAAACCTACGATGCTCCTGCATTAGGTACCAATACGCCACTTGTGGTGTATGAGTCCTAGGATAGTACATTTTCTATTTTTTAGTGAATTCAAATCAACCACTATGAGATTCTAGTTTTGGCATAGAAACCTTAATCTAGGACTAAATGCCCAAACCGACATATGAGTTCCAGTGGGCATTAAACAACAATATTTTAGGGTTTTGAAGCTTGTTCTAACCCCATCCTTCTTCCAAGTGCACCTCTCTACTTTCTCAATCTTTTATTTTGCATTACAATTTCATTTATAAGGTCATTTAGCTAGGTTTTACATGGTACTTTGCATGTTACATTTATTTCTTGTCTTTCCAAGCCCTAGCTTGGTGGTGAACCCCTCTTTTGTCTCTAATCATACCCTAGGACACCCTATTGCAAGATCTCTATCCTATTTACATCACTAGATTGAGATCTCTAGGGTTTCCTTGAATGTAACAAGAGTGAAATAGGAACCCTGCACTTGTGCTCCATCTCCTAAAAGGTGGGGCACCCTATTTTCGTTGCTACATTTTGGTGAAATTACATTTAGAACACCTTATTTCTGATTTGGAGTGCATCATAATCCTATATCTACTTCGCATTGACTTTGCATTAGGTTTTGCATTAGTTAATTGGCATCTAGGGTTTCTAAATCTTGCATTAGTGAAAGTGCATATAGGTTGCATTTTTGTATCTTAAATCATTAAATTTCACTGAAATTCTACAATTACAAATAGTCCAGACATCATACAAGTTAGCAACCATAGAAACAACTCAAAATTTGTTGAAATTGGTGCAAAAACCCTAATCTAGGACTCAAACACCCCTATAGGTGATTTATTCCTAGTACAAGTTATTTTGCTTACTTTCTAAGATTTCTATGTTGTGCACTTTTTGGCATTTGACCCCTCCAAAAACCCTTACTAGGACTCATACACCCCTTTGGGCTAATTAGTCCCAGATCAAATCTAAAACTACCTTTTCCAGCATTGGAAACCTTGTCTCTACACTTCTTTTTGCTATCATTAGTTATCTGTTTTAGTTGGTTGAGTTTTTGTTACATGCATTTCACTAGATCTAGCTTAAATTGATTCATTTCATGCATTTCTTAACTCCAAATTTGCATTTACAACATTTCATTTTTAGATTGTTACATAGTGTAATCAATAAATTACCTTGTTTGAAATCTGAAAATTGCATTTACACATTTCATTCAAGGTCTTTACATTTCATTTTAAGTCTCTTTCCATTTTAAGTTTGCATAGATTACTTTTCACTAATGTTCGTATCTATCTTTTCCAAGTTTTCACATAAAAGTTAGTCAAAAATCATGTTAGTCATTCATTCAGTGCATTCCCTAGTTGTGAGAAGCTCTTAGTACAAGAGAGTAAAAATTATGACACCCTCTTGAAATCTACAGCCTCTCTTATCTCTCCTACTTGTGGGAATGATGTGATAGAAGAGGGTACAAGCATAGATAAACATGACCATCATAATTTCTCTTCTCCGGATACCTCTCCTGTTAGTAATGAAGGTATCTTAGTGAAAGAAGATGTAATCATTGAGAATAATGAAATTTTTGCTTGTACTTCTCCTCCTCACCCTTGGGAATATATTATGGCACAAGAGAATGAAATCATGGACACATTTCTAAACATCACCTTACCTAGTCTCTATTCATCCCTTGCTTGTGAGAATGTGAAAGAGAATGAAATCATAGATAAACATGACAATCACATTTTTTCTTCTCCTAATATCTCTCCTAGTAGTGAAGAAGATACTTGATGTTGGAAAATACAATCGATGAGAGTCATAAGAATCTCATGTGTCCCTCTTCCCTTAAGGAAAACATTATTGTGCAAGACAAGGACATCATTGATGCACAAGAAAATTCAACCATGGATAACTTCCTTACTTACGATGAATTCATTTGAGAAGAACCAACCTTTGAATATCCTGAACATGTAGTTTGTAGTTCTCCTAAAACCTCTCATCCTAGGGAGAATATCATGGTGGAAGAAAATTTGAACATTGACACATGTCTTTCAAACACTAGTAATGAGGCTTCCTTACATGAAGATGATGAAGTAACACTAAACTCCTCTTCACTAAGAGATCATGAAAATAGGGACAAGTTTTTTGAGGTTATGATGACAAAAATTGGATCTCCTTTAATTAGCAATCCTTATAATTCACCTCCCAGTAGTGAACAACATAAAAGTAAAATAAGATATTTCTTGAAATCTATAATGCAACTTGATAGTAACAATGTTTCATAGCGACAAAGTTATAATATTGTTGGTCAAACATGTAGGCAACCACAAACCACTCCCACTTCATTACCGTTTCCTCAACATATTTTTCCTAATGCTCCTCATTCCCCTTTAAATAATATAGTTGAAGACCTTAAAAATACTCCTACTAATATATCCTTATGGAGTCTTATTCAAACATAACCTACATACTATCGGTTATTCTAAGAAATTTTGCAAATAACATAGAGGAGCTCCAATCCTCTATGAACTTGAATGATGTAGCATCCTCCTTTTATTGTATGCAAGTCACATAGTTAGAAATCACATTCCCTAAACATGAATTACCCTCACTTGAGATTCGAAACAAAAATGAAGCTTTGATGATAAAGGTGAGCATTACTAAAACCGTAGTTAGGCGCACTCTCATAGACCATGGAGCGTGTCTTAATGTTTGTAGCATTGACCTCCTATATAAAATTTTCATGGAAAAGAGGCTTATTCAACTTAATGATGTTAATACTTATGGCTTTGACAATGTTAAAAGGAAACCATTAGGAATGATCACATTACCTATTGAGGTTAGACTTGTAGTGTTTCCTACCCCTACCCATATCATGCTAGGACCCCTTTCATAAAATCTTCTCTTAGGGATACCATGGATTCATGCTATGAGAGGATTCCCATCTACTCTTTATTGTGCAATGAAATTTGAATACAACAAGATATACACGACTGATGCAAATGAACGAAACTATAAATCATATGATCACAACACTCCCAACTCCCCTAATACTTTCATTCAAAAATAAAATGTTCAACCTATACAAGTTAATCCTAATTGTCTTCACCTACAAAAAATCTTTAGTGATAATTGGAGGTTTCTATATTTTACGCATCATTTCAAATCCAAACTCTCACCCTCAAAGTACAAAGATTCATATACAAACGATTCATTTTCAAACCCAAGTTCTAGTGATGATTGGGGTTCATTAGATTTTACACACTCCTTTATGGGAGAATACCAAATCTCACAATCTAAACCACAACAACCCGTTGTTTCATTTTCTCAACTTGATTCTACTTCAACAACATTACCCCATGGTAGTGATGGGGGCCACTTAACTCCCATCCCTCATGAGAGGACAATGCATAACTTTAAGAAACCTAAAAAGGATTTGTGTTCTCATGAAGAATCCAATCCTTCTCAGAAGCATAAACCCCCTTCATCTAAATTCAAATATTGTTATGGTATTGGATACAATCTCCCTCCTAAACATGGATACAATAAATGCATGAAGCAAATTGATATCCTATACTCTTTCAAGAAAGATCTGGGTTTACCATCTTTATCTCCATTTTCATCTAAAGCCTTATCATTTAGTGTGTGTTTGAAATATTTTGTAAATAAAGGAACATCCTCTACTATTGATCAAGAGGGTATCTTGTCGAGACTCCTCCAAGATTGTTTAATATCCCTTCCTCCAATAACATGAAATAAATTATACTGCAAGAGTTTATTTTGTGCATATCATAGAGTTCATGGTCATTCTACTAATGAATGTAAGGCTTTAAGTGATCAAGCTCAACATCTTAAGGAGTGTGGTTCTCTTCCTTATGTTGAGGCACAAAATTCCTCTAATTGATATTTATTTTCACTCTAGCATGTTTCTCATCAATCACCTTGGCTCATCCTTGTCTCGCACTAAGTGGGGGCAAGGGTTTAGGTTAGCCTTGTACTCGTATGGTACTTGTTGTTGTCTCTTTTGGCTAGTTTATTTCCTTCCATGTATATATAAGAGCAATATTTGGATGTGGACAACACACCTTAAGTTGGCTCGCACATGACGTACTTAGTTATACATTTTGGGGGCATCCCCTTTTATGAACGTAGCTTATTGGAAACATATTCCTTTGCATAGGGCTTTCTGAGTAAGCTCTCATGTCTTCTTCTACTTTAAATAAATTTCTCACAACAATGGTGTTAACAACCGATTTAAAGTGGGGTCATACATCGAAACTCATTTTTCACTGTGTGATTTTCTTTCTTCTTGTGATGCATCCCTTTCTTGGTGGTTTCATTATGTTTCATTCACTCTGAGAGCGTGATATTCCTTTATTTTTCCTCTCTTAGATACATTGGGCACAATGTTCCCAAGAAAGAGACCTTACATGAACTAAGAAAAATCCATTTGAACATACCTTACACTATTTTGCATTTACGATAACTGTTATATGGACACCTAGCATAACACACTTTGCTTTCCTATGGAGCCATCTTGTTTTTTCATGAGTTTTAAGCATATGAAGCTTTGCTTACCTCATGGAGCTCAAAGTTCATTGTTGTATGGTGCCTTATCAAATTTATTAGGATATGTAACTTTGGTATGGTTGTATGTATGGGAGCCAAACTTAGGCATGAATTTCCCATAGCCAGTTGCTTGTGTATGTGAGCACATACCGACCACGTGCTTATGTGGCTTTCCTCTATAGAGGGCTCATCTAGCTAACGGCCTTAGGTTCCACTAGCCCTTGTGATCATGCATTTAGTTTACATAGTGGACATCATGTTCCACTTGTAAGCCACCCTTTTTGGATACTCACCCAGTTGATGGACTGAAGTTTTATTTCCTTAAAGTGAGCATGCATTTTTGGAAAGACAACTTAGATCTTATCCACATCGCATTGGAAAAATGGTCGAGGCTTGATCCACCTCTTTTTATTTTGTTTTCCTTTCTTATTTATGTATTTGACATTGCATGTTTACGTCTCTTGATGTTGCATATCATACACCTTGTGCATGTCCTTTTGTGCTTATGTCGGTTTGACATAGGATCTTAGATCTTGGGAGCTTGACCACCTCCCTTGATCTTTGTTATCCTAGACAGTCTACATCAATACACTTCAACCCCTCTTGAATGTCTACTTCAGTGTGAGTTTGAAACAAGTTCCTCCTCTCACTAAAGTGGTTGCTAAATGTAGTAACGAAAAATGTATCCCTCTACATTTTCGCACTTTTTTGGGCCCTCCTTGTTAAATTAAGCTTAATGTTTCCTTGATTTAGTGTTGTAGTGTGTTTAACACATGCACATTAGGCCTTTAGCCCTTGTAAACTAAATGAACCTAGTTGTGCCTTATTTAGGGTGTTGAAAAGTGTACCCTTCAACTTTCACACTAATCTAGTGTTTTATTAATAAATTAGGCCTTTTTATGCCTTAATTGGCCTAATTTTTCATTCACAAGCCTTAATTAATGCATCTTTCCAAAGATAATCTTCAAATTTACCAATGTCCAATAATAATTCATGTTTTTTTGGATTGTATGGCCCAAATTTAGTGATTTAGGACTCAAACGCCACCTTGGGTGTATGAGACCCACTTAAGTTTTGGGGCCATGATCTAGATTTCACATCAATCTAAACATTTCTTGAAAAATGTGTCTCAAAGCCTAGCCTAATGGGACTCATATTCTACAATTGGCATATGAGTCCCATGTGGCTTAAACCTAAATTAAATTCAAATTCTTGGTGGGATTTTATCCTCCTAGATCTAATGTCGTCTTGTAGTGTTGTAATTTCAAGAAATTTGGCATAAAGAAGTATAAATATACGGTTATTTCACTCATTTTCACCTAATACTTTCAAGAGAGCATTCCTAATAGCAAGCTTGTGTACAAGAGTTCACAAGAGTATTCAAGGACATTCAAGAGCATCTTTAAAGCATTCAAGGGTAGAATTATTCATCATTTGTTGTAGCAATTCAAGATCCATCATCACGTCAAGATCATAGTGCATCAAGCATGTTGTTGAGCTAGTGTTGTGATGTAGCATTAAAGATCCATTTGCAAGTATTGTTTCATATCCATATTCAAGATCAAGATCTACATTATACATGGACACTTCATGTTAGATTGTTGATTTACATCTCAATACATCATTCAAGGAACCATTGTTCATATTTCATATTTCATGTTTCATGTTCATATTTTATTATTTCATTACAAGGTTTAATTAACTAAATTGGGTTTGACCAAGGAAAACCCCTATTCCCTAAAAATCAACAAGTTATTATCTCTCTACATGTGTGATTGTAGATCTAGGTGTCTTGGAGCCTGAAGATCCTTTGGAGATTGAGTTGAAAGATTAAGGAAAGTTGTCAAAGTTGTCACCTTATTTGTAAGATCATGGAAAGTCACATATAGGTCACAATTTAGAGTTTTATACCAAAAAACAAAGTGTGGAAGGAAGGGCAGTTTCAGGTCTTGACCCTATGAAAAATCAGAGTGGCATTGTTTCGCCACTTGTGGTGTATGAGTCCCAGTATAGCACATTTTCCAAATTTTAATGAATTTAGATCAACCACTATAAGATTCCAATTTTGGCACTGAAACCCTAGTCTAGGACTAAATCATCCAAATTGGCATATGAGTCCCAATGGGCATTAAACAACAATATTTTAGGGTTTTGAAGATTTTTATGAATTCATCCTTCTTCTAGGTGCACCTTTGTACTTTCTCAGTCTTTCATTTTACATTTCAGTTTCATTTCCTAGGTCATTTAGCTAGGTTTTGCATGGTACTTTTCATGTTACATTTATTTCTTGTCTTTCCAAATCCTCGCTTGGTGACGAACCTCTCTTTTGTCTTTAATCATACCCTAGGACACTCTATTGCAAGATCTCTTTCCTCTTTACATCACTAGATTGAGATCTCTAGGGTTTCCTTGAATGTAACAAGAGTGAAATAGGAATCCTACCCTTGTGCTTCATCTCCTAAAAGGTGGGGTACCCTATTTCTATTGTTACAAAAGGTAAAAGAGATATATGTTTTTCCTACTCCCTTAATCATTTTTACTAGCCTACCTTTACTTCCAAGTTTATATAGGCTCATTTATAGAAGTCTTGCACTAACGAAACCCCTATAAGAAATAAATAAATGATATATTGGGAGTTATAGTCTAAAAATACTCTATGATATCATAAGGAATATCATAGGATATAATCCTACATCTTTGTTCAATTCCTAGATTATGGCATCCATTAATGCTAGATCCCTTCAAATATTGGTTTGTTGGACATAGTTTCCTAGTGTTTGTTCACCATTGGAGTGAACACTAGTGTCACAATGTGTAGATAGGTAATTTTGGAATGTGGTAATTTATTTTTTCAAGGGAGTTGGAATTAAGGTGAGATTAGGGTTGGGAATATTAGATGGTGAATCATCCATAGACTGCAATGAGGTCATTTCATCCTTTAGATTTATAGTGTGGAGACATTGGTTGCTTATTTTCTTCTTCATGGCTATGTTTTTAGGGTTATGAGTTACTCTAGTTCAAAACCAATAGTGACCATAATTATATTTCCTTAGCACTTCAATTTTGATAATGATATATTTTGATTTACTTTAGATCAAGTTATAATCAATAGAACTATCATCATTTTATTTGGTTATAATAATGTATCATTAAAGTATCAATTTTAATATCTAGGATATAATTTTATGAAGTTGATGTATATTAGCTTGGCTAATTGAGTTTAATAATAAAAAATCATATGAATTAAAAAAATAGTGACAACATTAAAATTATTAGAAAGAGAAGGGATATGAACCATGAAGGGGTTAACAATTGGGTTGCAATGAAGTGAATTAGCACTAGGATATGTAGCGCATGAACTGTATTGAAAAGGTGACATGCACAAAAGGGAGAAAATAAAGAGAATATTCCTTAAACCCCAATATTCAATTTCACCAATTGTGTGATGTTGTCTAGTTCATTTTTAGCTTTAGGCTCCTCCAAAATTTGAGTTTTTTTCCAACTTCCTTAGTATTGTGTTAAATTTTATATCAATCTAATAAAACTACTAAAAAATATGAAAAAAAACATTTCTATATTATCAAATTTAAACAAAAATCATTATAATTATCATTCCAAATCTTCAAAACCTGAAAATATTAGTTCATACTATCAAACTAAGTCTTAAAACATAAAATTTAGTTCTTTTGTGTTGGAAAAAAAAAAGGTGGCATAATTATTAAACAATGATTGATCTTTCCTCAATACTATGAAAAGTTCATTTCTACATTAGATAAAGCACAAGTTGCAAAGAAAAATAGAGCATGTGGGTCTTTAATCATGGAAGATCCACATGCCTATTTACCATTTTTATAATTCCAACAAACACACTTGCATTATAACCTGCTTTGACTATTCTAATAGGGAGAGAATGTAATGCCCAAAAATTTTGCAATAAAGTCAGCTAAGGGTGAAACACAATTTTCAAATTTTGTTCCCATACACTTGCAAAACTCTCAAAGTTTGCTACCAAAGCAGGCACTACAAGAAAGAAAACAACTTTCGACCTAACTTAAACTATAATCTTTTAGTTAGATAACTAGAATTTATTACACAATTATGGCTGGGGATTCAAAAGGGAGACAAGAATTTCACAACATCAAGGTACATTTAGTCAGTTCTACAAACACACTTATAATCAGAAGGCACAATCAAGTCACAGGCTATGCAAATACAATATATCAATATTAATCCAAAGTAATGAAAAGACAAAAAACCCTAGCGGCTAAACCTAATTCCTTGTGGGATTGTCTCTAACGACCTTTTCTATGTATATATTTTGTATAGGAACCGTAGTTCAACAACTTGAGTTAATGCAACTCATATTTGATTAACCAATAATCACACGTTACACCCTGTTTAAATCACCACTCAATCAAAATGGTAGTATATTCTAACAATGAATGACAATGGTAAATCTATAAGGGATATTTCTACTTTAAGGAGTGATTAACAATCCTTACTTACAATACCCCTCAAGGGCCACTTGCCAACATAGATAGTCAAGAATTGGTCTAGGATGAAGGTAACCAAAACATATCTTGAATAGATAATTATAATTAAAGTCATATTTCTTATCCAACCATACAAAAGTCACCATATAACATTAATAAGATTAAGGGGTGAAAGGTTTAGAAAACAATCCACATATTGAAGCTTTCTAGGCAATTCAACCTTCATACACATGGTTGACTAACACAAGGAGTATAACCCTTTGGTTCAAAGATCACTCTACCTCAGTCCCCTTCATAAACCAAAACATTGAAATGCGCTAACCTCAATGCTTTACACAAAATCATCCTATGCCTCTAATCCATTATTTAACTATAGAATATAAAAGTGGGTACGCAACCCTTTCTAGGGTCCTCTTACTCCAGATAGTTTCATCATTGGTTTCCACCCACTTAAGTGAAGCCAAAGGTCTAAAACCTTGATATGGATAGGCATGCTTTAAAAGGACACTTTATTCATAAACAAAACACATCACACTTACATGCAAATTGAGTGTCTATACTTAATATCTGCTCCACTTCATGGTTGAAATTCTAGTTAAGTGAGAAGTTTGATGGCCACCCCTAACCACAAGGTAATTTACAACAATAAGATAACTCAAAGAATCAAACCTGCTCTCCTCCTAACCATATTGACATCATGAAGCCTTGTGAGCTCTAGCAAAACTCTCGAGCAAGAAATATTTTACACCCATGATGATGAAATGGGGTCTTCTAGTCAATTAATATAAACTGATATTTCAAGGTAAGGTTCATCTAAGAAACTGTCAAATAGTGGCGTGAGTGTGATACTCAAATTTTGCTAAACAAGGCATTCCAACACCCATTTATCTTATTGTCTATCATGTATCATAATATTTATATAAATATATTGTTACTGGCATGTGAAGACCTAGAAGGATGTAGAATTCTAAATTCTATTCGCTTAAGGATAACATTAAAATCACCATATGATGGCTTATGAACAAGGGTTTCACTTGATATGAATGGAATGGTCAATAGAGGCTAAATTTAATCACACAGTCCCAAAACACTCATAGATATGATTTGGGCATAATAGAAACTCATAGGTATTATCCTCACTAAAATAATAAATTAAAAACTCAGCCAATGCCCCCAATACACACAATAGGGTTCAATATGAAAATGCATCTACACACACAAAAACACTAGGTGGGTATGCTTAAAACCAGCTAGGGATAAACCCCCATACTTGTGTAAATATTATACAAGGTGTAAGATGGTTCCTTGAGCCCTTGCTTCGGCTCCACCTTTCTTTGTCCCCCATGAAAACCAAATGAAGAACTTCAGACATATGATCCTATCTGAAACAGTAGTGAGACTCTAACCTTTCAACCTTTGTCGCCCAAAGACCAATCATATGCTAGGCCATTACTCCTTTCTTCATTGATCGCTTCTTTCCTCGTGTCATGCACACTTGACCAAAATTCCTTTTTCCTACTATTTTCGGTGTGACATAATCTAGTGTTTTTTTTGCATTAAATGTCCGCTTGGTTTGCTCAAACTCCTTCTACTTAGCTAGCCATCCTTTGCATTCATGGCGGTGTCCTTTTCCTTCATTCCTTAGTTGTTGTGCCTTAGCTTCCTTCACCTAACCATTAATGAAAATTGGCCTTTGGATGTAGGCCATTGATCTTGAAATCCACACCATGATTAGATGGTTATCGCTCAATCATCATAACATTTTAAATACCACCATCAGATTAGACAAGCTTTAAATGTTGTTTGTTGATCTTCACCTAAAACTATGCCATCAATCTTACCTTTATGCTCATGTCACCCTAACAGAATTATTCACAACAATGATGTGAATTAGTTTCTCAATCGTTGCTTGCCACATGTTGCTCACCCACATCCCCACATTGGTCAACACAAGAACACATGGGAATGTAGGATTACTCCTTCATTTTTTTGACCTTAAACTCATCAACCTTCGAGGTTCGGGTGTTGGGTATCCTCACTACCTCATGCTTTGCATGCATAGAAAGACCCTAGAAGCAAGCTCGAACACCTAATTCTAAAGCTCCTTACACCTATTTGGGTTCGGCCTTCAACCTTACCCCTTACCTCTTTCATGCCTTTGTGTAAAGGTGCAATCCAAACTGTTGACTCACAAAGCCCAAAACAATCCTTAGCAAGCACTGCAAACTTAACCCTTTCGAGTGTTGGCCCTCAAGTTTTCACCTTACTAAATACTTGACATGTTGATAAGGTATAAGCCTCTAAGCTAACTCGCAAACTCTAAGCCCATTTTGGGTGTTGGTGTTCGGGTCTCCCTAATCCCTCCTTTATCACTTTATGTTAAGGTGTAAGCCTTAAGGGAGATCTTTGATTAACAATCAGTTTAAGCCTTAGCATTGCTCTTCGATCCTTGAAACCTTTTCAAGAGTTGACATTAATACTTTCTTCTTATGGTTTACCCTTTTACCTTCATTCCACTATGACAATGTGCAAGCCTCATCTCCAACCTGCGATGTCTGAAACCCTTTCAGTGGTCGAGGTTCTCCCATACCTCATTCATCACTTCGCCTTTTGATAATTCATAAGACTTATGGCTGACCTTTGATCCCCGAAACCTTTTCGGGTGTTGGCCACCGCTGATACATTTTACCTCTTACTTAATCTTAAGTAAAGACGTAATCCCTAAGGTCGAAGTCCAAAGTCTAATGCCCTGGTGCAGGGCACCATGTAAACTTCATGCCTCCATGAGGAAATCTTGTAAAATTTGAGTCTTCATCATGTTATGATTGTAATGGGGTCATATTTGGACCATTTTTAATGTATTTGAATCATTTGATTAGGTTTCTAGGAGGTTTTATGGGCAAGTTGTCAAATAATGCAAAATCTTGCAATTGTTGTCAAAAATGCAAAATGCAAAAAATGTAAGAAGTTGAGGAGTCACTTTTGTAAAGGAAGGTAGTTGGTCAGTTGAAACTGAAGGGGAAGCAAAGATAAATATTGTAACATCTTTAAAAGATCCTTGTGAAGGTGAGCAAGAGGAGATCAATTGTAATTGTGGAGAAATTTTGAATAAAACAAGTTGTTTTCTACAGATTTAAAATTTTCTTGCTCTCCTAAGGCATGGTATTGGTTCGTACAGTACTTTCATGCTTTCTTTTTTATTAGGTTTGATAAAGCTTTGAATTAACCTTCAAATAAATCTAGTTTGAATAAATTTCATTGAGTTTCAAGCTTTTTAGAACCACTTTTCTGAGGGCAGTCCAGAAACCATCATTTTAAGGGTTTGAGAGTCAAATAATAGCATAGATAACCATTCCACTAATGGGATCCTTTGCAAATCAGTGGAATGGGTTATTTTAGGTTTTTTTTCAATTTGGTTATGTTTGTAGATACAAGGAAGGAAAATTACATAAGTTTTGTTGCTACCCTATGTGATTTTTATTGATTTTCATGTTGTAATTGATGCCTTAAGGTTAGGGTTTGAAGAAAGGTCAATGGTGAACGGTGGAGAATGGTTTATTAATCTTATACAGACCATATTTAATGTGTTGGAAGTGTTAGTGAGGTAAGTAGAAGCCCAAATTTCATAGATCCAATACTGACCTTGTGAAACAAGCCTAATTAGGTCTCCTTGAAAGTGGGACAGACATTTTTAAGGCCATTCTTTCCAAAACAACCTTATTCAAGTTTGAATTATGTTTAAGAGGGAGTTAATGGGTACTTGAAACTGTGTTTTTTTTTTTTGGTGATTCAAACTGGTTAGAATATTACACCTATTTTTCTCCATTTGGAATACTACAGACAATTAGGTCTCTTGGTGTGAGCGATGGAGGAATTGAAGAACCAGTGTTCTCAGAAAGTCTTATTGGCTTAATCATATCATTCTCATGATAACCAAAGTGTTCTAGGGTTTGGTTAAGAGTTTGGAACCTAATTTTAGTTTTTTAGTGTATTGGTAGTCTTTGAAACCATGTTTCATTAAAGAGAGTTTTGTGAGTGTTCGAGTGATCAGTCAAAAATAAGAGCTTTGTGTCTTTGAAAACCTATGAATTCCACCATGCTCTGCATCAATTGGTATCTGAGATAGTTGATCTAGTAGATTGTTAAGTGTGTTGGTTACAGGTGCTTGTGTTCCATCTTAAATATGCAAGAAAGAAAGAGTTGTGAGAAGGTGTGTTGGCTACAGACATGGAATAGGTTTGTGATCACTATCCTCTAATAGAGATGAAGCTAGGGAGAAGGTGTAGAGAGGTTGCCCACTAAGAGAGAGTGGTAGAGGAAGCATATTCTAGGATCTCTTGTTGGGTAGATGGATAGTATGTTGTGAGAGATTGTGTGATGAAGCAATGAGAGAGATGGGTATATGAATGAGGAAGAGCACTTGAAGAATGCAACCATTTCCAAGTATGGATATGCTGAAATAGCTAGTATGAAATATAATTTGATTTTAGAGGGAAATGATATTGAGTTGGTGTTCAATTTCAATTCTTTGAAAGTCAAGGATGAATTGATTTTGGAAATGCAAGAATGGATTAAGAAACATGTTGCTAGAATGGTAGGAGAAGGTTGAATGACAGGTAAAAAGGTAGGTTCAACACCAGTTTCAGAGGAAGAATAGGTCATCAAATGAAAGACAACATTCAACAAGGAAGACCTAGTTAAAGACAAAGGGAAAATGCAAGTTTCCAGTTTTTAGTGAGTGCAAACACTACTTGGAGGTTGAAGAATGACATTGGAAAACTTGAGTCAATTGTGTAGCACTGTCCTCAAGAGGACTTGAGGAAATTTTTTGCCTGGGATTATGGTGCAAGACACCGTGTAAAAATCATGCCTCCATGAGGCAATCTTGTAAAATTTGAGCCTTCATCATGTTATGATTGTAATGGGGTCATATTTGGACCATTTTTAATGTATTTGAATCATTTTATTAGGTTTTTAGGAGGTTTTATGGTCAAATTGTCAAATAATGCAAAATCTTACAGTTGTCAAAAATACAAAATGCAAAAAATGTAAGAGGTTAAGGGGTCACTTTTGTAAAGGAAGGTAGTTGGTCAGTTGAAACTAAAGGGGAAGAAAAGATAACTATTGTAACATCTTTAAAAGAGCCTTCTGAAGGCGAGCAAGAGGAGATCAATTGTAATTGTGGAGAAATTTTGAATAAAATACAATGTTTTCTCCAGATTTAACATTTTCTTGTTGTTCTCAGGTGTGGTACTGATCTATACAATACTTTCAAGCTCTCTTTTTTATGATTTTTGATAAATCTTTGAACTAACTTTCAAATAATTCTGGTTTGAGTAAATTTTCTTGAGTTTCAAGCTTTTTAGAGCCACTTTTCTGAGTGCAGTCCAAAAACCCTCATTTTAAGGGTTTGAGAGTCAAATAATAATATCAATAACCATTCCACTGATGGAAGCCTTTGTAAATCAGTGAAATGGATTAGTTTAGGTTTTTTTTCAATTTGGTTGTGTTTGTAGATACAAAGAAGACAAATTACATAAGTTTTGTTGTTGTCCTATGTGATTTTTATTGATTTTCATGTTATAATTCATGCTTAAAGGTTAGGGTTTGAAGAAAGGTCAATGTTGAAGGATGGAAAATGGTTTAGTAAGCATATGTAGACCATATTTGATGTGTTGGAAGTGTTAGTGAGGTAATTAGAAGCCTAAAGTTCATAGATCCAATACTGACCTTGTGAAACTAGCCTAATTAGGTCTCCTTGAAAGAAGGACAATCATTTTTAAGGGAATTCTTTCCAAAGAAACCTTATTTAAGTTTTAAGTATGTTTAAGAGGTCCTTAATGGGTACTTAAAATTGTTTTTTTTTTTGGTGATTCAAACTGGTTAGAAGATTACACCCATTTTTGTACATTTGGAATACTACAGCCAATTAGGTCTCCTAGTGTGAGTGATGGAGGAATTTAAGAACCAGTGTTATAAGAGAGTCTTATTGGCTTAATCCAATCATTCTCATGATAACCAAAGTGTTCTAGGGTCTAGTGAAGAGTTCGGAACCTGATTTTAGTTTTTCGGTGTATTGGTAGCCTTTGAAACCATGTTTCATTAAAGAGGGTTTTGTGAGTGTTTGGGTGATTAGTCAAAAATAAAAGCTTTGTGTCTTTGGAAACCTATGAATCCCACCATGATTTGCATCAATTGGTATCTGATCTAGTTGATTTGGTGGATTGTTAAGTGTGTTGGTTGCATGTGCTTGTGATCCATCTTAAAGTTGCAAGAAAGAAAGAGTTGTGAGAAGGTGTGTTGGCTATAGACATGGAAGAGGTATGTGATCACTGTCCTCCAACAGAGATGAAGTTGGGGAGAAGGTACAGAGAGGTCCCTCACTAAGTGAGAGACTGGTAGAGGGAGCATCTTCCAGGATCTCATGTTTGGTAAATGGATAGTATATTGGGAGAGATTTTTTGATGAAGCAATGAGAGAGATGGGTATATGTCTGAGGAAGAGCACTTGAAGAATGCAGCCATTTCAAACTATGGAGATGTTGAAATAGAAATTATGAAATATAATTTGATTTTGGAGGGAAATAATATTGTGTTGGTGTTCAATTTTACTTCTTTGAAGGTCAAGGATGAATTGATTTTGGAAATACAAGAATGGATTAAGCAACATGTTGCTAGAATGGTAGGAGGTTGAATGACAGGTAAAAAGGTAGGTTCAACACCATTTTCAAAGGAAGAACAGGTCATCAAATGAAAGGAAACATTCAACAAGGAAGAACCAATTAAAGACAAAGGGAAAATGCAAGTTTCCAGTTGTTAGTGAGTGCAAAGACTACTTCGAGGTTGAAGAATGACATTGGAAAACTCGAGTCAAGTTTGAGTAAATTTCATTGAGTTTCAAGCTTTTTAGATCCACTTTTCTAAGGGCAGTCTAGAAACCCTCATTTTAAGGGTTTGAGAGTCAAATAATAGCATAGATAACCATTCCACCAATGGAAGCCTTTGTAAATTGGTGGAATGGGTTAGTTTAGATTTTTCTTCAACTTCTTTGTGTTTTCAGACATAGGGAAGTAAAATTCCATAAGTTTTGTTGCTTCCCTAGGTGATTTTTATTGATTTTCATGCTTGAACTGATGCCTAAAGGTTAGGGTTTGAAGAAAGGTCAATGGTGAAGGATGGAAAATAGTTTAGTAAGCTTATGCAAACCATATTTGATGTGTTGGAAATGTTAGTGAGGTAAGTAGAAGCCTGGAGTTCATAGATCCAATACTGACCTTGTGAAGCTAGCCTAATTAGGTCTCCTTGAAAGTGGGACAGTCATTTTTAAGGCCATTCCTTCCAAAGAAACCTTACTTAAGTTTGAAGTATGTCTAAGAGGGCCATAATGGGTACTTGAAACTATTTTTTTTGTTTGGTGATTCAAACTGGTTAGAAGATTACACCCATTTTTGTCCATTTGGAATACTACAAGCAATTAGGTCTCTTGGTGTGAGTGATGGAGGAATTGAAGAACCAATGTTCTAAAAGAGTCTTATTGGCTTAACCCTATCATTCTCATGACAATAAAAGTTTTCTAGGGTCTGGTTAAGATTTTGGAACCTGATTTTAGTTTTTTGGTGTATTAGTAGTCTTTGAAACCATGTTTCATTAATGAGAGTTTTGTGAGTGTTTGGGTGATTAGTCAAAAATTAGAGCTTTGTGTCTTTGGAAACCTATGAATCCCACCATTCTCTGCATCAATTGGTATCTAAGCTGGTTGATCTAGTGGATTGTTAAATGTGTTGGTTGCAAGTGCTTGTGGTCCATCTTAAAGCTACAAGAAATAAAGAGTTGTGAGAAGGTGTGTTGGCTACAGACATGGAAGAGGTCTGTGATTGTTGTCCTACAACATAGATGAAGCTAGGGAGAAGGTGAAAATAGATCCCCCACTAAGAGAAAGAGTGGTAGAGGGAGCATCCTCCAGGATCTCTTGTTGGGTAGATGGATAGTATGTTGTGAAATATTTTGTGATGAAGCAGTGAGAGAGATGGGTATATGTCTGAGGAAGAGCACTTGAAGAATGAAACCATTTCAAACTATGGAGATGTTGAAATAGCAAGTATGAAATATAATTTTATTTTGGAGGGAAATGATATTGAGTTGGTGTTCAATTTTACTTCTTTGAAGGTCAAGGATGAATTTATTTTGGAAATGCAAGAATGGATTAAGAAACATGTTGCTAGGATGGTAGGAGAAGGTTGAATGACTGGTAAAAAGGTAGGTTCAACACCATTTTTAGAGGAAGAATAGGTCATCAAATGAAAGACAACATTCAACAAGAACCAGTTAAAGACAAAGGGAAAATGCAAGTTTTCAGTTGTTGGTGAGTGCAAAGACTACTTGGAGGTTGAAGAATGACATTGGAAAACTTGAGTCAATTGTGAAGCACTAACCTCAAGAGGACTTGAGGAAATTTTTTGCCCGGGAGTATGGTGTAAGGTACCATGTAAATTTCATGCCTTGATGAGGCAATCTTGTAAAATTTGAATCTTCATCATGTTATGATTGTAATGGGGTCATATTTGGACCATTTTTAATATATTTAAGTCATATGATTAATTTCTAGGAGGTTTTATGGTCAAGTTGTCAAATAATGTAAAATCTTGTAATTATTGTCAAAAATGCAAAATGCAAAAAATGTAAGAAGTTGAAGAGTCACTTTGTAAAGGAAGGTAGTTGGTCAGTTGAAACTGAAGGGGCAATAAAGATAACTGGTGTGACATCTTTAAAAGAGCCTTGTGAAGGTGCGCAAGAGTATATCAATTGTAATTGTGGAGAAATTTTTAATAAAACACCCTATTTTCTGAAGATTTAACATTTTCTTGTTGTTCTCAGGCATGGTACTAGTCTGTACAGTAATTTCAAGATTTATTTTTTATTAGGTTTTTGAAATCTACCGAACCAATTTTTTTTTTTTTGAATGCAATTACAACAACATATACCCGTTAGGGTTAGCACTTAAAAACCAAAGCGATGCAAAATTCAACTCTAACCAAGGATGCGCCAGATGACGGCGAGCATATGGTCAGAGGATCTCAATGCAATGCAGAAAGATTAACTCTACCCAAGAATGTGCCCCAAAGCCAAAGTTGAGCAAGCTAACTGAATAGACTGAAGTAGAAAGCCAACTGTGCCGAAACCAACAGGACCACTACCAAAAATAGAATTTACTAAAAATAGTAAATTCATGAAAGTGCTCAGAATGCCAAGAAAAACACATCACTACAAAGCTCATGAAAAACCCAGAAGGAATCCACAGTTCAATCACCAATTCATGAGCAAAAGCATCCTCCAACCAAGAAACCCTAATTTTTCTCCCAAGTAGCCTACAGGTCTCCAGAATAGGCCAACGGTCAACAAAAAATATTATGCTCGAGAAGGGGACATTATAGTCCCTCCTCCCCAAGATTGCTTGTCCTCAAGAAATCGCAAGCCTGGATGCTGTAGAATCTCATCATTCTCGCAAGTCACATCCTCCATAGGAAAATTCTTCCACTTCACCAAATACTCTTTGATTGTTCTTTTTCTCAAAGAACGCTCTCTAGAATCAAGAATCTCTTCAAGAATCAAAACTAACTGTCCTTATTCATCCAAAGGTGGCAACTGTGATGAAGCAATAACGTTGTGTCCAAGTGCCTTCTTGAGGCGAGACATGTGGAAGACATTTTGCACTTTGCTACTCGAAGGTAGCTCCAACTCATAAGCTACTGCTCCCACCTTTTTGATAACCTTGAATGGCCCATAGAAGCGAGGTTTGAGCTTCTCAGCTCCACTCTTCTTGAGAGAAGACTATCTGTAAGGTTGTAGTCAAAGATAAACCATATCTCCAACCTCAAAAGAGTGCTCAACATGTCGTTGATCAACGTACATCTTCTGTTGATTCTATGCAATCTGAAGATTGTTCTTCAATGATTTCAAGATATCTTGACTCTGTTGTAACAAATCCTTGGCTTGAGGGGCTTTGCTATCACCAAACACCAAATTAGCAAAGCTAGCAGCCTCATAACCATAAAGAGCCATGAAAGGTGACATCCTTATTGACATGTGAAAAGAAGAATTATAGCAATACTCGCCTATGTGGAGCCATTTCACCCATGCTCTTTGCTGTTCTGACACATAGTTCCTCGAATAACCTTCCAACCACTTGTTCACTATCTTTATTTGTCCATTAGTTTGAGGGTGATAACTAGTACTTGGAGTAAGCACTGTACCACTCATTCTAAAGACCTCTTGCCAAAAAGTGCTTAGGAACTTGTTGTCCCTATCACTCACAATGTTTTTTGGCAACCCGTGTAATCTAAACACCTCATGAAAAAATAGATCTGCAACTTGAGCTGCTGAAAAAGAGCTGGTAATGGAAAAAAAATGAGCAAATTTTGTTAATCTATCCACTACAACATAGATACAGTCTTTCCCTTGGACCTTGGGCAACCCAGTGATGAAGTCCATTGATATGCTTTCCCATTTTTGATTCGGAATGGGAAGAGGTTGCAGCACACCAGCTGGTAGAGTATGCTCATTCTTGTTCATTTGACATGTGGGACACTCTTGAATGTAGCGTTGAACTTCCCCTTTCAGCCCTTTCCAAGAAAATCTTTCCTGAATCTGCTTATAGGTCTTGAAGAACCCCTGATGACCAGCAAGAGGAATGTCATGAAATGTCAACAAAATCTTCTTTCTGAGCTTAGAATCAGCCACCAAAAAGATTCTACCCTTGTAGTGTATCAGCCCTTCAACCACCTTGTACCTTTCATCATGAAAATTACCCTTAATGATGCTGGTTACAAACTAATTTTTGGCATAATCAGCAAGCAACAGGTTCTTCCAATCAGCAATAAGCTCACATAATGAGCTCAAATGAGGTCTTCTGGATAAAGCATCAACCACTATGTTGTTTTTTCCCTTGACATACTCAATGTCAAAATCGTAAGCTTGAAGCTTACTCACCCACTTTTGTTTCCTCTCGTTCAAATCTTTTTGATGCATGAAGTGCTTGAGACTATTGTGATTAGTCTTGACCACAAACTTGCTCCCCACCAAGTATTGTCTGAACTTAGCTAATGCATGCATAATGGCAAGCATTTCCTTATCATAGATGGAGTAGGCCCTTTCAACACCTCTCAATTTTCTACTCTCAAACACAATGGGATGTTTGTCTTGCAACAAAATAGCCCCAACACCTTCACCAGATGCATCACATTGTAGCTCGAAAGGTTTGGAAAAATTTGGGATAGCTAAAACCGGACAAGAGCTCATAATCCTCTTAAACTTATGAAAAGTAGTTTGAGCCTTTTCTAACCAACAAAAAGCTCCCTTTTTCATTAGGTCAATAAGAGGAGCAACATTCTGTGAGTAACCCTTCACAAACCTTCTGTAAAATCCACAAAGGCCCAAGAACCCTTTCAAGTGAGTCAAGTTCTCAGGAGGCGGCCAATCAACAATTGCCTTGATCTTTTCTGGGTCAACCTTCACTCCTTCAGCACTAATTATGTGACCAAGGTAAAGTAGCTCCTTCATTCCAAATTCACATTTGGATTCTTTGGAAAACAAACTCTCAGACTCAAGAATGTTGAGCACTTCCTCCAAGTGCTTGAGATGTTCTTCCCAAGTCTTGCTAAAAATCAGAATGTCATCAAAGAATATCAACACAAACCTCCTTAACTACTTTTGGAAGACTCTGTTCATACAAGACTGGAAGGTAGCAGTAGCATTAGTCAGCCCAAATGGCATGACTAGGAACTCGAAGTGACCATAGTGACATTTCAAAGCTGTCTTCTCAACATTAGATCCTCTCATCCGAATCTGATAGTAGCCCGACCTCAAATCTATTTTTGAAAAGAACTTGGCTCCATGTAGCTCATCAATGAGCTCATCTATTCTCAGAATGGGGTATCGATTTTTTATGGTACTTTGATTCAAAGCACAATAATCCACACACATGCGGATGGTACCATCCTTCTTCTTCACAAGAACAACTGCTGAAGCAAAAGAACTCTTGCTTGGACGAATGAAGTCCATCTCCAAAAGTTCCTTAATGTTCTTCTCAATCTCATCTTTCTGCTTCTTGGGGTACCGATATGGAGTTGTGATAACCGGCTTAGCCCCTTCCTTGAGCTCTATGACATGTTCCAAACCCCGTTTAGGAGGAGGTCTAAGAGGTAAATCAGCAAACACTTTACTCTTCTTGGTGAGTAGAGACTGAATATCAGGAGGGTAGTATCTCTTTGTTTCAACCGAACTAGCAGGAAGGACCATGCACTCCACATCCCATTCAACTTGATCTTGCCGAATCAGCCTTGCCATTCTCTTGAATGACACAATTCGAGGACCACCATTAGACATCCCTTTGAGCACCACCTTCTTTCCATCGGATTGAAACTTAAGCTCCATAGTTTGCAGATTTAGGGAGATTTTTCCAAGTGAACGCAGCCATTGAATGCCTAGGACGGCATTCGTATCTCCAATGCTAACCACATAGAAGTCATCCTTGACTTCATAGTTTCCCAATTGCATGGAAATGTTTGAAATCTTCTTGGTGCATGAGATGTGAAACCCATCAGCAACCATAACTCTGAAGCCTTCAAAATATTCTGTTTGCAACCCTTTCTTTGCCACTACAGCTTCATCAATGAAGTTATGTGTTGCCCCAGTGTCAATTAGAGAAACTATTCACTGCCCTTTAATCATCCCTCAAACTTTGAAGGACTCATTCTTCTGAAAGCTTGAAAGTTGAGCCAATGTACCTCCACTTCCCTTTCCATCTTCGGACTCTTCTGGAGCTATTTCTACTTCGTTGTCCTCAAAATTAGACTGCTGATCTGAAAAATCAGAATTGCTTTCTTCAGCTGAATAGTATTCAATTTGATGAAAGTTGACTCCCTTTGGGAAAACATGATCTTGGGACCATTTTTCCCTACAACAGAAACATAACCCCTTTTTTGAAGTTCGTTGAGAGTCTCTGGATCCAACCTTGTGACATGAGGTTTTTGCTGTTTGAATTCCTTATGGTGAGGTCTCTTTCCTTTTTCCTTCTTGTGAAATGATGGCTTGGATTGAAATTTTGATTTAGGAGCAGCCCACTCCATATTCCTTGCTGTCTTCATTGCCTCTTGTAAGGAGGGTAGATCAAAAGCTTTAATCCAACCCTTGAGTGGTTCCATCAATCCTTCACTAAATAGGATCACCAACTGTCTCTTCGTGATTCTAGTGACCATTACTGAAAGTCTCTGAAACTCAGCTATGTAGGCATCAACTATGCCATACTGCTTTAACTATGCCAACTCCCTGAAATGCACTTCTGGATCCTTCTTCTCAAATCTTTCTATGAGTCTATTAGCAAACTCATTATAGGTAGTGATAGACCGATGACCCAAAGTGACTAGGCCATGGTACCACCACTCATGCGCCACCCTGTCTAGGTGCAGTGTAGCGAACTTAATCGCCTCCTCTTCTGCCATGGGTCTAAGGGCTATATAGTTGTCTAACTTCTATATCCAAGCTCGAGCTGAACTATTATCACTTCTGTCAAAGTGTGGAAGTGCAACCTTGTTAATGGCTTGATACAAATCCCTTTGTATTGATGTTTCCCTATATTCATGGTGTCTTCCTTGTCCTTTATTCTTCCTTCTAAGGTCCATGAAATCACTGAAAGACATGTCTAGCTTGACTTCATTAGGGAGAGTATCATACTCAGTACAGTCGATTCTCAACTGTTCCACAAATGATGCATTTTCTTCAGGGTTAGGTCGAGGGTTTGCTGGTGCTAGAAATGTTGGTTTGAATGGCCTGGAAGAGATGTAGGTGCTGGTAGAAGTAGGCTGAGCTGTGTGACCATTATGCTGGTTGGAGGCACTGTGTTCTCCCGTATGCCCTAGATTGTTTTGTGGAATTGGGTTCTGACCCATTTTCCCCATCATGAAAGTTACCATGTCCATCAAGGCATCCATTTTCCTCTCAAACCTTTTTCCTGGACTTGGTGATCTTTCTTTACTCTTCCCTGATAGGGAGGCTACAGGAAGCAATCACAGATTCCTGGAAGCTGCAGGAATCAATTACACTATTTTCAGATGCTGCAGGAAATAGTCACAGTTTCCTGTGCTAGGCCTTGACATAGACCTCCTTGGTGAAATTTATGTTCCACCCTAACCTATAGGAACTCTATCTTTTCTAAGTTCCCCTGGTTCTCCTGCCAACCTCACTATCTTGTCAAGTTTGCAACTACCAAGCCAAATCTTGGTGCTATGACTCCTTTCCTTCTTAGCCTTTTATCCATCCAAAAGACTAATCCTCCCTCAATACATGAATGAATCTTGCAGGGGTGAGGGAATGTTTTCCAAAACTCCAAAACAACCTCCTAGGGTTTCTGGAACTTCACTTAGACTCCATCTTACCAACACTTGCATGAAGCCTATTCCAAAGGTTTTGCTCTTGAGCCACTATTTGGTCTCTGAACAGGGGTAAATTGCTTTTCCCTCCTAAACCTACCAAAGAAACATGGTTCCTGGCTTACGAAATTTGTTTCCCTTATCTACAGCTTCAATATTTCTAGGGTCTTGGCTCTATCCAAACCGTTCTTTGCCCTCATGCAAACACTGCCCAGAAAACTAGGGTTTCTAACTGTCCAGAACCAGTTTTAGGACTGGTGAAAAGTTCTCCTCCTAAACGGATTGTTGGGCTCTCCTCCTTGGTACCACACGTGGCCAAGACCTTTCCATAAATTCTTCAAAAATAATTTTTCGAAAATCTTTTCTCCCCTGCAAGTTATCAACGCTATTCTGCAGCCTTTCCTAGCCGGGCTCTTCACTGGCTCACCTAGGGCAAGACTTTTCTCATAACTCCTGCAACCAAAGAAAACCTAACACCTACCACAAAAATATGTACAGATATGGAGCCTGACCACGTTCCCAACAATTCCATACTTCCAGGTACAGAGGGAATGCAGCCTAGAACTCCATTTTTACACAGTTCCAGTCAAAACAACAAATAAGGGAAAAACACAGAATATACAAGAATGTGTGAAAATGATGAAACAGCTATCAAATGTGCCTTAAAAAAACTTCTAGAGGCTTCTCTACATGCTAAAAAAACTTACAAAATTCCTCTTTTAATTCATTTAACTGCTATCTTGCAAACAAGAACAGAAAAACACAGAAAATAAGACAAGAAAGTTGTTTTCTTTAATTTCTGGAAAAACAGTCCGTACAAAGAACTTCTAACCCACCAAAAAGGTCGTGGAATGCCTTAAATATGCCTTCCCAACAATTTAGGCTCTTGGGTCGAGGCTTAAATGACCTAAAAATGCCTTTTTGTAAAACCCGCTGTGTTTTCAGACATTTAACAATTTTTCACTATTTAGCAAAGTGAGCCTCTAAACTCATTGGAAACTTGACACCCTCTTTTCCAAAGACCAAAAACAACCCTAAGCACCTAAAATAATGGTCAACATGACCTTATGATAGCACCACAAAATTAAAGAACTCAAAAACAAAATAATCCTTTGCCTGGTGCTCCTGCACCATTCCCACTGTCATTTATGTTGCCCAAAATTCTCTCATTACCACTTGAAGTCCTCTCATTATCCCCCATTTCTTCCTCTGGTGAAGAATCACTATTTTCTCTTAACACTTCTGAAATTGTCTGACCTTCTGGAACTATAGGCCATTGACGTTGTTTGGTATCCCTCTTGTATACCCTTGCTAAGTATCTCCGTTCTCTGTCACTCATAGAAGGCTGGTTTCACAAGATGGTAGGATGCATGGCTCTGATACCACTGAGATATACTGGACCAATTTTTTTTTAATTTTTGAATGCAATTACAACAACATACACCCATTAGGGTTAGCACTTAAAAACCAAAGCAATGCAGAATTCAACTCTAACCAAGGATGTGCCAGATGACAGCAAGCATATGGTCAGAGGATCTCAATGCAATTCGGAAATATTAACTCTAACCAAGAATGTGCCCGAAATGGATGAACATATGGTAAGAGGATCCCTATCAACTACAAGTGCTGAAAGTAAACTCAACACCCAGAATGTGCTTTCAATCCTGGGGTGGGAATGGAGCTACCATAGGGCAGAGATGCTAAGAAACTACAATGCAAATCAACTGTAAATAGGCGGCAAGCCAACCTCTTCCACTTATTAAGTGGGAATTACAAAGCATGATGAGAATGATGAGAAGAAATGCTGACAGTAGTACTGTGCAGCTTACAACATAAGAGTTTTCTCAGTTAAGCACAAGATAAGAATGTTCACAATGCTACAACAATGTATAATGCTATCCTTAATGCTCTCAATGTCTTTCCTTTCAAAAACTAACTCAAATGATGAATTCTATGCAAGTTGTCATGACAGAACAGTGACTGAAATTACTCAACCAGCAACACAGGAACTTAATGAAAAGCTCATAACTCACTCATTTCTCACTCAAATTGCATGAAATCTGATGCAAAGTACTCCTAGTATGAAGGAACCCAGGTTGACAGTAGAAAACTGATCCAAAATGCTGATTTTTTTTGGCATGAATCCCAAGAAAACCATAAAAAGGTACAGCTGCAAGGAAGGGCGATTTTGACATAAAAATGAAGACTTCATGGAAAAATCTTGAACTTCACAGAGAGGGGCGCCCTTGTCTAGCAAATGCATGGGTAAAATACCCAGAACCCAAATAAAATCACACAAAAGACTTATGAGGTAAAACTCCAATCTGCAACACAAACCAGCAACTCTAGATTTTTTGATTATTTTGCAAAATATAAAGATTACAATGAAGAGACAACAGCTACAAAGAAAACTCACTACAAAATCACTCAAAAGCAAGCAAACCTCTCCACTAGGTGTTATCTCACAAGCACGAAGTTGAGCCAAGCTAGGAGGCATTCATTCCTCGAAGCAGTCCAACACCATTTCGGCAGCATAACATTACTCAAGATATCAGATAATCCAAATGAAGACCAAGACCTCCTTTTATAACTTTGTGAAGACTCTCCAGAAGCTTCTAGAAACCCTAACTTTTCAAATTTGAAATAACTCCTTTTCCCTCCAAAGATGGCGTCCCCCTTTTCAAGGTCAATTTGACTTTTGATTTAAAAATAATTTCCTCAATAAGATAGGCGTCCCTTTTCCACACATCATTTTTGCCTTTTTATAAAATATTAAATCATCTACATGAGGCGCCACCCATAAAGACCACCTTTTAAAACAACTTAAGTTCAATCACTAGGCTAAGGGGGGGGTCAACAACAAAATATAACATTAGAACATGACTTTATTAAAATAATTCAAACTTATCTCTCCAACTGTGCCCCAAAGCCAAAGTTGAGAAAGCCAACTAAACAAACTAAAGTAGAAAGCCAACCGTGCTGAAACCAATAGGACCACTGCCAGAAATAGAATTTACTAAAAATAGTAAATTCATGAAAGTGCTCGGAATGCCAAGAAAAAACACATCACTGCGAAGCTCATGAAAAACCCAGAAGGAATCCACAATTCAATCACCAATTCACGAGCAAAAGCATCCTCCAACCAAGAAACCCTAATTTTTCTCCTGAGTAGCCTACAGGTCTCTAGAATAGGCCAACGGTCAACAAAAAGATTATGCTCGAGAAGGTGACATTACAGTATTATATATCTTTGAACTAACTTTCAAATAAATCCAGTTTGATTTAATTTCATTGAGTTTCAAGCTTTTTAGAGCCACTTTTTTTAGGGCAGTCCAGAAACCCTCATTTTAAGGGTTTTAGAGTCAAATAATAACATAGATAACCATTCCACCAATGGAAGCCTTTGTAAAAAAATGGAATGGATTAGTTTAGGTTATTTTTCAATTTGGTTGTGTTTGCAGATACAAGGAAGACAAATTACATACGTTTTGTTGTTGTCCTATGTGATTTTTATTGATTTTCATGTTGTAATTGATGCCTAAAGCTTAGGGTTTGAAGAAAGTTCAATGGTGAAGTATGGAAAATGGTTTAGTAATCATATGCAGACAATATTTGATGTGTTGGAAGTGTTAGTGAGGTAAGTAGAATCCCAGAGTTCATAGATCCAATACTGACCTTGTGAAACTAGCCTAATTAGGTCTCCTTGAAAGTGGGACAGTCATTTTTAAGGCCATTCTTTCCAAAGAAACCTTATTTAAGTTTGAAGTATGTTTAAGAGGGCCTTAATGGGTACTTGAAACTATTTTTTTATTTTCGGTGATTCAAACTGGTTAGAAGATTACACCCATTTTTTTCCATTTGGAATACTACAACCAATTAGGTCTTTTGGTGTGAGCGATGTAGGAATTGAAGAACCAGTGTTCTAAGAGAGTCTTATTGGCTTAATCCTATCCTTCTCATTATAACCAAAGTGTTCTAGGGTCTAGTGAATATTTTGGAACATTATTTTAGTTTTATGGTGTATTAGTAGCCTTTGAAACCATGTTTCATTAAAGAGAGTTTTGTGAGTGTTTGGGTGATCAATCAAAAATTAGAGTTTTGTGTCTTTGGAAACTTGTGAAGCCCACCATGCTCTACATAAATTGGTATCCAAGTTGGTTGATCTAGTGGATTTTTTTGGGTGTTTTTTGTGGGTGCTTGTGGTCCATTTTAAAGCTGCAAGAAAGAAAGAGTTGTGAGAAGGTGTGTTCGCTACAGACATGGAAGAGGTCTGTGATTACTATCCTCCAATAGAGATGAAGTTGCGGAGAAGGTGCTGAGAGGTCCCCCACTAAGAGAGAGAGTGGTAGAGGGAGGATCTTCTAGGATCTCTTGTTGTGTAGATGGATAGTATGTTGTGAGAGATTTTGTGATGAAGCAGTGCGAGAGATAGGTATATGTCTGAGGAAGAGCACTTCAAGAATATAGCCATTTAGAACTATGGAGATGCTGAAATAGCAGGTATGAAATATAATTTGATTTTGGAGGGAAATGATATTGAGTTGGTGTTCAATTTTACTTCTTTGAAGGTCAAGGATGAATTGATTTTGGAAATGCAAGAATGGATTAAAAAACATGTTGCTATAATGGTAGGAGAAGGTTGAATGATAGGTAAAAAGGTAGGTTCAACACCATTTTCAGAGGAAGAATAGGTCATCAAATGAAAGGAAACATTCAACAAGGAAGAACCAGTTAAAGACAAAGGGAAAATCTAAGTTTCCAGTTGTTGGTGAGTGCAAAGACTACTTGGAAGTTGAAGTATGACATTTTAAAACTTGAGTCAATTGTGCAGCACTGTCAACAAGAGGACTTGATGTAAATTTTTGCCCGAGAGTATGGTGTAGGGCACCATGTAAACTTCATGCCTCCATGAGGAAATCTTGTAAAATTTGAATCTTCATCATGTTATGATTGTAATGGGGTCATATATGGACCATTTTTAATGTATTTTAATTATTTGATTATGTTTCTAGGAGGTTTTATGGTGAAGTTGTCAAATAATGCAAAATCTTGCAATTGTTGTCAAAAATGCAAAATGCAAAAAATGTAATAGGTTGAGAAGTCACTTTTTTAAAGGATGGTAGTTGGTTGGTTGAAACTAAAGGGGCACCAAAGATAAATATTGTAACATCTTTAAAAGAGCCTTTTGAAGGCGAGCAAGAGGAGATCAATTGTAATTGTGGAGAAATTTTGAATAAAACACCCTATTTTTTTTAGATTTAACATTTTATTGTTGTTCTCAGGTGTGGTACTGGTCAGTACAGTACTTTCAAGCTTTCTTTTTTATTAGGTTTGATAAATCTTTGAACTAACTTTCAAATAAATCTGGTTTGAGTAAATTTCATTGAGTTTCAAGCTTTTTAGAGCCATTTTTTGAGGGAAATTCAGAAATCCTGATTTTAATGGTTTGAGAAACAAATAATAATATAGATAACTATTGCACTGATGGAAGCTTTTGTAACTCAGTGCAATGGGTTATTTTAGGTATTTTTTCAATTTGGTTGTGTTTGCAGATACATGGACAAAAAATTACATAAGTTTTGGTGTTGTCCTATGTGATTTTTATTGATTTTCATGTTGTAATTCATGCCTAAAGGTTAAGGTTTGAATAAAGGTCAATGGTGAAGGATGTAAAATGGTTTAGTAATCATATGCAAACCATATTTGATGTGTTGGAATATTTAGTGATGTAAGTAGAAGCCTGGAGTTCATAGATCCAATACTGACCTTGTGAAACTAGCCTAATTAGGTCTCCTTGAAAGCAGGACAGCCATTTTTAAGACCATTATTTCCAAAGAAACCTTATTTAAGTTTTAAGTATGTTTAAGAGGTCCTTAATGGGTACTTAAAACTAAATTTTTTTTTTGGTGATTCAAACTAGTTAGAAGATTACACCCATTTTTTTCCATTTGGAATACTACAACCAATTAGGTCTCCTAGTGTGAGTGATGGAGGAATTAAAGAACCAATGTTCTAAGAGTTTCTTATTGGCTTAATCCTATCATTCTCATGATAACCAAAGTGTTCTAGGGTTTAGTGAAGAGTTTGGAACCTGATTTTAGTTTTTTGGTGTATTGGTAGCCTTTGAAACCATGTTTCATTAAAGAGAGTTTTGTGAGTGTTTGGGTGATTAGTCAAAAATCAAAGCTTTGTGTCTTTGGAAACCTATGAATCCCACCATGCTTTGCATCAATTGGTATTTGAGCTACTTGATCTGGTGGATTGTTAAGTGTGTTGGTTGTAGGTACTTGTGGTCCATCTTAAAGTTGCAAGAAAGAAAGAGTTGTGAGAAGGTGTGTTGGCTACAGACATGGAAGAGGTATGTGATCACTATCCTCCAACAGAGATGAAGTTGGGGAGAAGGTACAAAGAGGTCCCCCACTAAGAGAGAGTGGGAGAGGGAGAATCTTCTAGGATCTTGTGTTTGTTAGATGGATAGTATGTTGGGAGAGATTTTTTTATGAAGCAATGAGAGAGATGGGTATATGTTTGAGGAAGAGCACTTGAAGAATGCAACCATTTCAAACTATGGAGATGCTGAAATAGCAAGTATGAAATATAATTTGATTTTGGAGGGAAATAATATTGTGTTGGTGTTCAATTTTACTTCTTTGAAGGTCAAGGATGAATTGATTTTGGAAATACAAGAATGGATTAAGAAACATGTTGCTAGAATGGTAGGAGGAGGTTTAATGATAGGTAAAAAGGTAGGTTCAACACCATTCTAAAAGGAAGAACAGGCCATCAAATGAAAGGCAACATTCAACAAGGAAGAACCAATTAAAGACAAAGGGAAAATGCAAGTTTCCAGTTGTTACTGAGTGCAAAGACTACTTGGAGGCTGAAGAATGACATTGGAAAACTTGAGTCAATTTTGCAACACTATCCTCAAGAGGACTTGTGGCAAAATTTTTCCCGGGAGTACGGTGTAGGGCACCATGTAAACTTCATGCCTCCATGAGGCAATCTTGTAAAACTTGAGTCTTCATAATGTTATGATTGTAATGGGGTCATATTTGGACCATTTTTAATGTATTTGAATCATTTGATTAGGTCTCTATGAGGTTTTATGGTCAAGTTGTCAAATAATGCAAAATCTTGCAATTGTTGTCAAAAATGCAAAATGAAAAAAAGGTAAGAAGTTGAAGTCACTTTTGTAAAGGAAGGTAGTTGGTCAGTTGAAACTAAAGAGGAAACAAAGATAACTATTGTAACATCTTTAAAAGAGCCTTGTGAAGGTCAACAAGAGGAGATCAATTGTAATTGTGGAGAAATTTTGAATAAAACACCTTGTTTTTAGCATATTTAACATTTTCTTATTGTTCTCAGGCGTGGCATTGCTCCATATAGTAATTTCAAACTTTCTTTTTGATTGGGTTTGATAAATATTTGAATTAACTTTCAAATAAATCTAGTTTGAGTAAATTTCATCGAGTTTCAAGCTTTTTAGAGCCACTTTTCTAAGGTCAGTCTAGAAACCCTCATTTTAAGGGTTTGAGAGACAAATAATAGAATAGATAACCATTCCACCAATGTAAGCCTTTGTAAATTGGTGGAATGAGTTAGTTTAGGTTTTTTTTCAATTTGGTTGTGTTTTCAGACATAGGGAAGGAAAATTCCATAAGTTTTATTGCTGCCCTAGGTGATTTTTATTGATTTTCATGCTTGAATTGATGCTTAAAGGTTAGGGTTTGAAGAAAGGTCAATGGTGAAGGATGGAAAATAGTTTAGTATGCTTATGTAGACCATATTTGATGTGTTGTAAATGTTAGTGATTTAAGTAGAAGCCTAGAGTTCATAGATCCAATACTGACCTTGTGAAGTTAGCCTAATTAGGTCTCCTTGAAAGCGGGACAATCATTTTTAAGGCCATTCCTTCCAAAGAAACCTTATTTAAGTTTGAAGTATGTTTAAGAGGTCCTTAATGGGTACTTGAAACTATTTTTTTTTTTTGGTGATTCAAATTGGTTAGAAGATTACACCCATTTTTGTCCATTTGGAATACTGCAAGCAATTAGGTCTCTTGGTGTGAGCGATGGAGGAATTAAAGAACCGATGTTCTAAGAGAGTCTTATTGGCTTAAGCCTATCATTCTCATGACAATCAAAGTGATCTAGGGTCTGGTTAAGATTTTGGAACCTGATTTTAGTTTTTTGGTGTATTGGTAGTCTTTGAAACCATGTTTCATTAACGAGAGTTTTGTGAGTGTTTGGGTGATTAGTAAAAAATCAGAGCTTTGTGTCTTTGGAAACCTGTGAATCCCACCATGCTCTGCATCAATTTGTATATGAGCTAGTTGATCTAGTGAATTGTTAAGTGTGTAGGTTGTAAGTGCTTGTGGTCCATCTTAAAGCTAGAAGAAAGAAAGAGTTGTGAGAAGGTGTGTTGGCTACAGACATGGAAGAGGTCTGCGATTGTTGTCCTACAACAGAGATGAAGCTAGGGAGACGCTGCAAAGAGGTCCCCCACTAAGAGAAAGAGTGGTAGAGGGAGAATCTTCCAAGATCTCTTGTTGGGTAGATGGATAGTATGTTGTGAAATATTTTGTGATGAAGCAGTGAGAGAGATGGGTATGTGTCTAAGGAAGAGCACTCTAAGAATGCAACCATTTCAAACTATGGAGATGTTGAAATAGAATTATGAAATATAATTTGATTTTGGAGAGAAATGATATTGATTTGGTGTTCAATTTTACTTCTTTGAAGGTCAAGGATGAATTGATTTTGGAAATGCAAGAACGGATTAAGAAACATTTTGCTAGAATGGTAGGAGAAGGTTGAATGACAGGTAAAAAGGTAGGTTCAACACCATTTTTAGAGGAAGAATAGGTCATCAAATGAAAGACAACATTCAACAAGGAAGAACCAGTTAAAGACAAAGTGAAAATGCAAGCTTTCAGTTGTTGGTGAATGCAAAGACTACTTGGAGGTTGAAGAATTACATTGGAAAACTTGAGTCAATTGTGCAGCACTAACCTCAAGAGGACTTGAGGCAATTTTTTGCCCAGGAGTATGGTGTAGGGCACCATGTAAACTTCATGCCTCCATGAGGAAATCTTGTAAAATTTGAATCTTCATCATGTTATTATTGTAATGGGGTCATATTTGGACCATTTTTAATATATTTGAATCATTTGATTAAGTTTTTATGAGGTTTTATGGTCAAGTTGTCAAATAATGTAAAATCTTGCAATTGTTGTCAAAAATGCAAAATGCAAAAAATGTAAGAAGTTGAAGAGTCACTTTGTAAAGGAAGGTAGTTGGCTTGTTGAAACTAAAGGGGCAATAAAGATAACTGGTGTAACATCTTTAAAAGATCCTTGTGAAGGTAAGAGTAGATCAACTGTAATTGTGGAGAAATTTTGAATAAAACACCCTATTTTCTGAAGATTTAACATTTTCTTGTTGTTCTCAAGCATGGTATTGATTTGTATAGTACTTTCAAGCTTTATTTTTATTAGGTTTGATAAATATTTGAACTAACTTTCAAATAAATCCGGTTTGAGTAAATTTCATTGAGTTTCAAGCTTTTTAGAGCCACTTTTCTGAGGGCAGTCCAAAAACCCTCATTTTAAGGGTTTGAGAGTCAAATAATAACATAGATAACCATTCCACTGATGGAAGCCTTTGTAAATCAGTGGAATGGATTAGTTTAGGTTGTTTTTTTATTTGGTTGTGTTTGCAGATACAGGGAAGACAAATTACATAAGTTTTGTTGTTGTCCTATGTGATTTTTATTGATTTTCATGTTGTAATTGATGCCTAAAGGTTAGGGTTTGAAGAAATTTCAATGGTGAAGGATGGAAAATGGTTTAGTAAGCTTATGCAGACCATATTTGATGTGTTTTAAGTATTAGTTAGGTAAGTAGAAACTTAGAGTTCGTAGATCCAATATTGACCTTGTGAAACTAGCCTAATTATGTCTCCTTGAAAGGGGGACAGTCATCTTTAATGCCATTATTTCCAAAACAACCTTATTTAATTTTGAAGTATGTTTAATAGGGCCTTAATGAGTACTTGAAACTATTTTTTTTTTTGGTGATTCAAACTGGTTAGAAGAAAAATTACATAAGTTTTATTGTTGTCCTATGTGATTTTTATTGATTTTCATGTTGTAATTGATGCCTAAAGGTTAGGGTTTGAAGAAAGGTCTATTGTGAAGGATGAAAATGGTTTAGTAAGCTTATACAGACCATATTTGATGTGTTTTAAGTGTTAGTGAGGTAAGTAGAAGCGTAGAGTTCATAGATCCAATATTGACCTTGTGAAACTAGCCTAATTATGTCTCCTTAAAAGGGGGATAGTCATTTTTAAGGCTATTCTTTCCAAAAAAACCTTATTTAAGTTTGAAATATGTTTAATAGGGCCTTAATGGGTAATTGAAACTATAGTTTTTTTTTCATGATTCAAACTGGTTAGAAGATTACACCCATTTTTTCCATTTGGAATATTACAAGCAATTAGGTCTCTTGGTGTGAGCGATGGAGGAATTGAAGAACCAGTGTTCTAAGAGAGTCTTATTGGATTAATCCTATCATTCTCATGATAACCAAAATGTTCTAGGGTCTGGTGAAGGGTTTGGAACCTAATTTTTTGGTGTATTGTTAGCCTTTGAAACCATGTTTCATTAAAGAGAGTTTTGTGAGTGTTTGGGTGATCAGTCAAAAATTAGAGCTTTGTATCTTTTGAAACCTCTAAAGCCCACTATGCTCTGCATCATGCCATTTTAGACTTTACTCCAACTAACTTCATACTTAACATTGTGTAGCATAGGCCTCAGGGCTGATGTTTGACACCCACTAGTTAAGACTTAATCTTTAACCCTAATGTCACAAACCATTTTGCACTTAACTCAATCCTTCTTCATTTCTTTCAAGCATTCGGTATAGGGTAGGACTGAAGCCAAAAATATAATACCTTTCAATAGAGAGTAAGCCTCAAGCCCAAAGTCTGAATCCTAGACGGACTTAGTTGAAAAAATGACTAACTCTTTCCTCTTTAGCAAATGATATAGGTAAGTTTGAGGTCTGAAGTCTAACTTTTGGAACACTGTAACGCTTGTTTTAATGACAACCTAAGGACAATGAATCCTTCTTCCTAACAACCCTATGAAGTCCTTTTGGCCTCAAACAATAGCTCTTCATCTGATATCACTTAGATCTACTAATCTCAATGAAGTGCCTTTGTTGACCACAATCAACTCCTTTCCATTAGCCTCTCCTCTGACATCATAAGATGCCCTTGTGACAACAATGAAAATCATATTATCAACATATTAATCTAACTATAGTTGGGTTCGGTTATCCTCATCAAATTAACTCTCTATTAGCATCTCACAACTATCAGTATGGTATGATTTTCTAATATAAGAGTAGATCATAATTCCATGATAAGGCACAAACCAAAAGTAGACAAGACTCTAAGACTCTTCATCAATTCTTATTTACTTATTATCTTAATCTCCCTTAGTTGAGCAGAATCATAGGGATCGAATTTGCACCTAGTGTATTTACTAAAACCTCTAAGGCTCCTTTAGTGAATTGAGCAACAATACTTGCTATAAGGGTCCTCAAGTGAATACTATAGGAGACATTCACAATCAACATGAGTCAAATGATAAGAAAGGAGCTTTATCACTAGTTGACCTTATCAACACTATATAGCATGACAATTTTATAGTATATATCAATGTAGATTTAGTCACATACCTTAATAGAAGCATTCAGATAAGAATTTAACTAATATACTCTTAGAATCAAATGAATTAAAGTAAATTGGCACTCAAACACAGTTGGGTCCTGTATCATCTAAATAATGCACCCTAAATCTACACAATAGATTATCATAAGTTCATAATAAAAGGGTTATGACCCTTATATAATTGCATAATCATTATATTAAGTCATATTTATTCACTACTCTATCAATTGGTAGTATATTTAGTCAATTGTTAGTTTATTTAATTATTTTTGTTCACTGATTTCTACCTAAAAGTGTTGGAAATGAGACAATGCTTTTGAGGTTTAAACATAAAACATAGAAAAAAATGATCAATCATTCATTTGCACATAATGAAACAACTATTAAGAAGGAAAAATACTAAAATTTTATTGAGAAAAGGTGTTCTTACAGTAGATACAAGACTTAAATATGTGTCTTTGCTTTGAAAAATGTGTTACAAAGTGTGTTTCTCAGTGTTATGACTGAGAAAATTGGGTTACAATGCTCTATTTTTTGCTTATACAACTCCAAAATATGAAATAACTACTTGAAAAATGAAACCTAAGGGTCCTATATCTCATCCCAAGCAAGGGAGAGCATATAGGAACTAAAATTTACTAAGTTCTCATGCTTAAAAATAGGGAAACCAGTTTTACACGCCCAAGAGGTCTTCTTGTTGGGACAACGAGGGATGAGACATTGATGGTGCTCTAAACCACCTCTTCCCCTACATTTACATAAGTGATCATTGTGTTAGGGTAGTATGATAATACATTGTTCATCACCCATATATTTGTTGTGCAAGTTGGTACTATGAAAAACCCAACAAATCTGAATTGGTTATCCCAATCATGAGCTCAATTCTAGTGTTGGAAAATGCCTAAAGGACCTGCACATAAGGAAATCAGGATTTAGAACCACAACCTTCCAAGAAATGGTCTTTTGATTTACATTAAACTTATACTATAGAAAATGTTTGATGTGTTTCAAGTAACAACCTGCACATTAGAGTCATAAATCCTTATCTTCTTGATATACACTAACTTCACCAACTGGGCTACCTTTTTAGGAGTTGGAAGGTCATCCCATGCTTGACCATAGAAAATTCCCACTTCACTTCCTCTCATGACCCTTGCAAATGTAGACATTAACCCTCTAATAATGTCAAAAGTCCAAAACCTTGTTGATTCACCCAACTCCCAGTTGAATTCCCTAGCAAATATCCCAGTTGTAGACCCCAATTTTAATTAAAATAACATAGACATCAATGTCGACTAGAGGCCAAGAATGGCCAATGGAACTAAAGAAAACACATAATCCAAAAAGAATGTAACATTAAGAGTTCCTAGTACATCTCCAATATAGTAAAATAAAACTGAAATAGACAAAAATAATTGCCAGGTTTGAAAGCATATTTTAAAGAAGATCCCCTTTTAAATATTATCAGTTTTGTTAATAATAATATTAAAGGTCAGTAACCCTTATTGCATTACATATAGTTGATCATTAGGTGTGCATTGTTGACCTCCATGCCCGTGTTGGCTATCTTGAGGACACCCTAAACATTATTACTAAGATGCCAGTTAAACCTTTGGTGCCTATGGATCATATATGAATATAGGTTGGGTATTAAAGCAACACTAGTTTTTTAGTTGGATCCTAAAAATGCTGCAACTTATGTTTCCTCTCTAAAACATCTGTGTAGAAGCGGGAAGGTGTGGTGAGGTTCAAATACTAAGGAGACTATTGAAATATAGAGGAATTAAAAAGATACCTGCGTGTAGTTGGATTGAAGGGCATAAAATGGTACATGCTTTTTTGTGTAGGAGACATATCACATCCACAAACATGGTAGATCTATGTAAAATTGGAGAAATTGGCTTGGAAAATGAAGGTAGCAAGGCATTTCTAGATTCAAGACTTTTACTTAATGTTGTGGAATAGAAGAAAAAAGAATCATTTATTTGCCACCATAGTGAAAAGTTAGCAATTGCATTTGGTTTGTTAAACATGGCCCCTGGTACAACTATTAGATTTGTTGAGAACCTTCAAGTATGTTCTGATTTTCACATTACATCTAAATTCACCTCCAAGATTGTTGTAAGAGAAATTGTTTTGAGAGATGTGAACCATTTCCATCGTTTTAAATAGGGACAATATTCTTGTGGAGAATATTGGTGATGCTAAATGAAACAATCTAAAAAATAGGCTTGCACTATAATAATGTGCACTACATCAAATATCCAGTAATAATGAAGGGACGTCCATCAAATCATAACTGTGGGGTTTTTGTCATATGTTGTAGTTACAAGTGCCTTGCTATAAATACATGAAAATGTGGAAGCATGGACAAGGAAAGTGAACTATTTCAAAAAATGCCTCAAAGAAATATGATATCATGGAATGTCATGATTAAAGGATATGTTCAAAAGTTTTGTTTTGAAAATTCCTTAGAAAATTTAAAGAAGATGCAACCAATGGGTGTAAATCCCAACTCCTCAACCTTTGAAAGCATCCTTCCTGCCTGTGTATGAATTGGAGCTTTGGATGAGGATATGAACATCCATCAAAAGCATAATTGGAAGTGGATTTTTATCAGATATTGTAGTTGCAAGTTCAAATTTGGATCACTAAATCCTTCACAAAGCCTTATGCACAACAACCACAACACCACACGATTGTTGTTGGGCCTTCACAGTGATGTGGGGAAAGCACCCCGCATCACTGTGAAGTCCCAACAACAAATGTGTGGTGTTGTGGTGGTTCTTCTGCACAACCACCGCAACACCACATGGTTCTTGTTGGGCATTCATGATGATGTGTGCAAAGCACCCCACATCACCGCGAAGGCCCAACAACAGTCATGCAGTGTTGCAATGGTCCTTCTACACAACCACTACAACACCGCATGGTTGCTATTAGGCCTTCATGGTGATGCAGGGTGCTTTCCCCGCATCACCACAAGGGCCCAACAACAATCATGCGGTGTTGCAGTGGTTGTGTAGAAGGTTTTTTGAAGGATTTAGTGATCCGAAGTGGAACTTGCAACTACAATATCTAGTAAAAATCCACTTCCAAATATGCTTATTGTTGAGAAGTTGTTGAGATGACTTAACATTGTTGTCATTGATGTCAAAACCTAGGATCCAGAAGGTTGTGCTCTAGATGATATTCAAAAATGATCCATCCTATTGATTGTTATGATGCTACATAGTGTGGTTGTTATCCTTGATCTGGATATGGTAATACTTCTTTTTGGGACATTCATGGAATACAGCTAATGCAAAATAATGAAGTCAAATCTTTTGATGTTGGTTGCTATGCTCAAAGCTTATTCTGGGTATCCTTGCTATCCAAACATTCATGTAACATGTTACAAGTTTTGGTATGTCTAATTATGCTTCTCTGGTTGGTACTAAAATTGATGATAATCAAGATTTACTCTTGGTTGTGGCATTCCCATCGGCTCTAGAATATATTTCATGTAATTCAAAGTTTGCTATCTTTTGATAATTATGTTATGTGATGAACCTATCTTATGTATTACCTACTTATGGGTCCCTTGGTGATGTGGTAAGAAAATATTTATGTGCGACCTATCTTTTAGGTCTAGTGCTAGCGTGCCAAGCCTTATTGAATATTTCAAGGTTGTTCTTCAAGCCGACAAGTTTTTGCTAGACCGACTTAGGAGATTATGAAGATATTGCACTTAGCCAACTTAAGAGATTATGAAGGAATGGAATGGTATAAGTAAAAAAAAAAATTATTCAATGAAGTAAGAAACATGGTGTGTGCAAGCGAATAAAATGGTGTGAAGGATTATGTGATAAGAAAGATGAAGGAAAGTGTCAGGAGGAAGTGATCTACTTTGCAGAGATTGTGAGAGGAAGGTTTGTAGAAGATTCTTGATCGGATCTACTGTAGAAAAATATTGTGCTCTTAATTGGAACTGACTTCATGCATATGTAGATGCAGCTACATCAGTTCATTTTTGTCAGAGACTATTTCGTAATCAGATATTTTAATTGGGCAGCGAACCCACCGGTAGTGATCCTTACCTATAGTGAGCATTTTAGTAGTGAGCCCCCTGTAAAAATCACCTTAACCAATGTCACCTTAGCTGGTGCTTTATAATTGAGAATTAGCATTCTTTTTGGTTTTTCCCTTCTTGGGTTTCCACATAAATTCTGATGTTCATTTTGCATGGTGTTGTTATGTGCTTTCACATTCATATCTGCTTGATTATTATCTAATTGATATAAGCTTGCTCCAGATTAATTAAAGTCAAGAAATTTTTTTTATGATAATCAATTCACCCCCCTCTCAGTTATTTGGACTATTCAAAAATTGGTATCAGAGCCTGGTCCCTTACAGATAAAGCTTAATCGCTTAAGCGTGATCTTGGTAGCTTGAAAAGATGGCAGGAGATTATTACTTTGAGGAAGAACTAAAGATAATGTTAGATGATATGGAAAGCACGAAATTTGAAAATGAAGAATTGAAAGAAAACATCAAGGAGACAAATTCCTGTATCTTTAAGCTAAGGGAGCAAATCTGAAAATTCAAAGCAAGACACAGAGAGGTCAACCAGGAATTAAAGGAGTCAAAGGAAAGTATTGTGCATTTAAAGTAGCAATTGGATGAATGCAAGAAGATTGAAGAAAATCTCAAAGATACTATCAAATAGAAAATGGAAGAAGACTGAAGAAAATCTCAAGGATACCATAAAATAGAAATCAAAAGAAAATGAGAAGTTAGATCAACAGTTAAGAAGGATGAAATAAGAAGCAAGAGTGATGAGGGCCACATTGCCAAAACCCATAGAAATCACAACAACAGATACCAACACAGAAGATGCAAGACATAAAATGACTCACATTCAATTATTTTCAGAAATGAAATTACAGATTCAAAGTTACATGCTACAGCCTCATGGGCTTGATTCATTACACAAAAATCAACTCTGAAAAAAAATCTACTATTCGGAGCCACAATTTGCACTATTAGGGCCACCTTCTACAACCCCACCTTAACCCTTTTTTTCCCCCAATAATTGCCCTAGAATGTTCTAGAAAGTTCAATTTTCCCCTTTTTGTTTTGGCAGCAAAAGTCCCACTATTTGATTTTTGGCCTAGGAAGATTTTTTTTATGAAATTCACTTTTTAGAGGACCAACTTCGTGGGGCCATAACTTTTGATCCTGGTGTCTAATTTTCTATTATCGCATATCTTCAAAAAGCTCTCGATGAGATCTACAACACATGAACCCACCATAGGTGGGTTCGGCCACTTTTTGAGCTATTTATGGGCCTCTAAAGTTTTATATCTAAATTTGAAGCTGCATTGGAGAAATTTATTGGGAAAGAAATGTTAATTTCTCCCAAACCATGCAAGGTATTGAGGTGATTCTTTCACGACCAAAAATTTTTTTTAGGTCTGCTCCTTGGGGTAAATTTTCACATCCATACGAGCCCGTTTAGGCTAACTTACTAAAAATAGTAAGTTCCCATTTTTTGCTATTTTTGATACCTGATAATTTTATACCCCTTAAGTGCCATAATGAGACTCAAAACAACTAAAGAAAATAAAGAAAACATTTTTTTTGGTAGATGCAAGATTGCCCTACACCGCTGGATGCTCCTGCCTCAGACACCCAAGGTAATTTGAAAAGTGATCCTATCACTTCTTAGGAGTTAGAGGGAAACCAAGATGGTTAACCTCAGCCTTAGATAACCATGATGAATCTTTAGGAAGCCTTCCTCTCCATTTCACCAAGTACTCTACATATTTCCTGTTTATTATGCTTTTTCCCACACGGCTATCCAAGATTTCTTCTATCTCTTCCTTCTTTGAAGTAGGTGATGGAATTTTCCACTATTCTTTTATCGGCCCCTCCTCTATATCACCTTCATGATACTCTGTCAAATAAAAAATGTTGAACACAAGAGAAATGTTTATTCCATTAGGCAACTCTACCTCATAAGCATTTCCTAAATCATACTTCTTCAGGATCTTGCATGGTCGAAACTTCTTCATCTTTAACTTGTATGTACCAACTAGAAACCTTTCCTTTCGCAAATGAACCATGACTTCATCTCATACCTAGAACTCCTTATACCTCCTTTTTTGATCTTCCTGAGCCCTATATTTTGAGTTCATCTTATTGATATGTTTCTTCACCTCTTCATGCAAATTCTTCAGGTGTTCAGCAAAATCTTCAGCCTCAACACTACTCTTCTCCCCCTTATCCATCTTTCTTAGTTCAGAATTAGTTCTTGGACTACTCCCATTTACAATCTGGAATAGTGATTTACCAATGCTCCTATTAATATAATTGTTGTAAGAAAATTCTACCTGTGGTATAATCAAATCCCATCCCTTGGGCTTATCTCCAACAAAGAATCTTAGTAGATTTCCCAAACTCCTATTCACCACCTCTATTTTTCCATCAGTGTATGGATGGTGTGTATAACTGAGCTTCAAATCCATCTTCAACTTCTTCCATAATGTCCTCCAAAAATAATCAACAAATTTGGTATCTCTATTTGAAACTATACTCTTTGGTAGACCATGTAGTCTCACTACCTCTCTAAAAAACAACTCTGCAACATGAACAACATCACTAGTCTTATGACACAAAATGAAATGTGTTGTTGGCCTCCTCAAATGGTTTAATAACTAAGCCCTTAGAGCTATGACTTAGAGATTAGACATCTACACTAAGTAGTTATCTTACTCATCATGAAGGTGCATCTCATTGTCAACCCAGGGACGTAAACTTGAAATGGGTCAACACTGTATGTGCACTAGGACTCCACTATAGTCATCCTTAAACTAGAAAAGAAACAGTACTAAAAATAAAATGCTGGAAATAAATTAACATAAGCACTAAGCATGAATCAACAACTACACTGAGCATCAACAACTGAACTAGAAATGGATGACAGAAATAGAAATCTCAATAAACAAGAAACTACTCAGTCTTCCTTGGCTATAGGAACAGTCACATAACAGAGTTCCAAAGGTTGCACAGATAGACAACTGCTAAAACCGAAACTAGTTACTGAACAAAAAAAAATAACTATTAAAGTAAATGGATGGAATTCTCACCAAGTGGCCCCCCTTGAATGAGTCTTCCCTAAGCTAACTCAAATGCAAAAAATCATAATATCATTTTATTCCTTGAAAATATGATTACAACATATAAGCAATATGACTATTATTTAAATTGAAAATGCAGGTACAATCTCAGAACATCCAACCTTGTGAAAAGGGGCATCTAACCATTATTTATAGAGGGAAAAGATTCTAATTAACCCTAACTAACTAGGTAGTCGACCCCAACACAATAGGAGGATGTCATTTATTGAAAACATGGAAAAGAGAGGGAGGAAGTTATGCATGCACTAGATTTAGTCAAAGAAGACTTGCCTCAATGAGGATCCAGCACAACACACTTCCTAGATTTTCTTAACTAATAGACATGATCAATTAAAAGGTAAGTTACAACTTCCTCACGAGTTGGGAGTTTCCCTCCATTGAGAATTTTCCCTCCATTGACCTCTTAATGACCATATTTTTTAATTCCTTAGCAACCAACTAGCTGGCAGGAACTTCTTATACTTTGCAGGCTTCATTTATATCAACATCTTAATGTGAAGCTACATAATGACATTAGCACACACAAAACAATTGCATATCCATAATTACCTTAAAGTAACATCCATTCAACCACATGTAAAATTAACATAGATAATCCACATAACATGTTAATATCATCAAAATTCACAAGGATAAGTTCATGCCCAAGGTTCATAAATCTAGGGAAATAACATGGAGAATGTCAATAACCAGGTGCCAAAGTCTATAGTTTCAACAAAAAATATATGATAAATCATATCAAAATTGAGTCATTATTTGGACTCATCATCTCTCCCCAACCTAATGATCTTCTAGTCCTCCAGCAAAGGGATCTCTATTCCTTTTCCTTTTCAAAGCTCTGAAGTCACCAACTGCTAATTGTCCCAGATCAGTCTCCGCAGTATCTGAATTGGGATCCCAGCAGAACCCCTCCTTGTTTTCCAATATGCTCCACCTTGGCCTTTATGTAGCTATGTCATGCTGATAGTATATGTAGTCTAGTACTAGCCACAACAAAGTAGGTGGCTAAAATTTCAATGGAATCCAATGTTATTGGTTCATCCTTCCAAGTTGTATGTACCTAGTGCTTTGTTTACATGCTGTAGAATAATTTTGCAAGGAGTGGGGTTCAACCTGTTTTAACTGATCTGGAAAACTATTCCATCTCTGTGATAGGTATCCCAATATTGTTTTCCATGTAGTAGTAGCTACTTTCTCATATTCTTGGTATGCTTCATCCCTAACAGGCATGATCCTATTTTTGTAGCTCAGACAATAAAGAATTTTGTGCCATGTATAGTAAATGTCTGAAGGGTTACTGGATTCAACTCTGAGAGGCAAGGGGGTATGGAGTTCTCTTTCCCTATATGTTTTAAACTACTGCCCCCAACTGATTTCATTTTGGATCCATGACATGAATGCCCTCAAGTGAATATCTCCAATGTATAACAATGGGTTCCAGTCATGGTCATTAGGCACAACATAATTATGCAAATACAATTCACACAAAAAAAAATTAACTTCAAGAGGAGAGGATTGGTAGGCTTGGAAAAACTCATGTGGGGTTTTAATAGAAGGGCTTAAACCTTAAATAACCTTTGATAGCTTGAAGGAAAGATGATGCTCCTTCAAATCTAGTGCATTTACTCTTGGAGGAGTTCTGCATGCCATCATTTGTGGCACTAGAGCCACTACGTTATCTACCTTATCCTTCAATGCAACAATCTCTGCATTCTTCTTCTCAATTTCTACATTTTTCTTTTTGAATTCTTCCTGTAGCTTGAGTCTTTCCTTTTTCCACTCCTCCTCTTTCTTTTTCATTTCATTCCATAGGTTCAGAACTACAAGATTCCATGAAAAAGTGGGAGGTTTATGTTTCCCTACCAAGATCTTTTCTCACACCAGTTCATGATGTTCAAATGACACCAGTTGCAGTGGTTCTTGTTGTTCATCTTGCTTTGGTTGCAGTGGTTCTTAATTTTCAACCTGCTCTGCAATAGTAACAAGCTCTACTAATCCTATGTTTGCTTGTTCCTCAAAAATTTCTTCCACCTCAACATTTGCCTACCCCTTAGGAGCTTTTGTCTCCTTCCTAGGTGTTCTTCTGAGTCTAGGGCTTCTTTTTGGAGGCATATTAGCAACTGGCTTAGCTAGTTTTGATTTCTTCGAAGGGATTTTGTGTTTTTCAGTGGCTACAAGAAGACCAATGTCATCAACTTTTCGTTTGCTAGGGATAGGTTTCACTTTTTCTAGTGTTTGCTTCTTAGGCTTCCCTTTCCTAATTTATCCCTCTCATTTGTGCTTCCTCTCTTCGAATGGGAGCACTAGTACAAACTTGAGTTTTAGGGAGAACATTAACATTATGGTATGAGGATGAATTTTCTTCATCTGAATACTCTGATTTAGAGGAGCAAATTTCTATTATTGATTCAGTTGTAGGAGGGTTTGTGCTAGAAGTTGAAACTCTAGGAGTGGTTTTATTAACCCTCTCACCCCTACTAACCCTATGAGCCTAGTGCTGACCTCTATGACTCACATTTTCCAATCTGAACTGATCAGTGTTTATAAGTTCTTCCCATGACATACCAGACAATTCTGGTAAAGATTTTTCTACTAACAATTTTATCAAATAGTGATGGAAGACTGAATTGTCCCTACCTTTTTGTATTTCAGTTGTCATTATTGCAAGAAGGTTGTACAACACATTGGGCACATTCATCCTTCTTCCATGTCTCATATGGTTCAAGAGCTTGAAATGCATAGAATGGAGGCATGACTAGCGACCCTCACAGGTAATATATTTGATAATGTAGACAACAACTTGTTTCCACTTTTCTGGTAGAGTTCTCCTTCTTCCTTGCTTATCTACAACAAGCAGAGGATCACTAGGTTCAGTGAATTCTTCCCTAGATGACCTTGAATCCCTGGAAGCAAGGTAGGGCTCTCCTTCAGTAGGAAAACTCGTTACCTCAACAATCCTCGCCTCAGTGGCTATCACTTCTAGCCCTTTTACCATTGCCTTACCATCAGAAAGTGTTTGTCCAAATTCTAGAGCAATGTCCTCATTGAAGCTATCTAATTTCATAAAGTAGTCCAACCATCCACAATTCCTAAATTTTTCCAGAGAGAGTGCATCCTACAGTATCACCTCATGAACTGTAGGTTCATTTTTTATCAGCTGACCTCCCATTGTTGCTACTCACAATCTGGAAAAAACACTTCCACAAAATTTTCTTTCCTGCAATCCTTCTCTGAACCTAATTTCTTCTGCTTCCTGCAACTCTTCTTTAGTGCTAATGCCAATGTCTTGTGACTCTTCAATCTACCTTTTTGGTGACGTTATGACTATGACTAGGGCAGTAAAGAAACATAAATGAAGGGTATCATCAAGGAAAATGGCGGAAGTTTAGTGTCATATCATACATGCGAGCCATCATTCCAACTATATTATTTCAAATTGGCTCATTTTAAATTTGTTACCATGCTGGCACATGGATGACATGTATGACACGTGGACATGATGGGTTCAAACTACCCCCCCAACCTAAATTAGATCATGTGTGCACACAGGCTAGGATGTAATTATGATGTGACAAGGTAGAGTAAAAATATGTGCTATGTGAAATATCAACATTAATATACAACAATTAAATGAATGCATTTAAGATAGTTAAGATATAACAATTTGTTACGCACGTAGCTAAAAATTTGGAGTGTTGTTTGCAAAGAATGTGGAAGGAAATATGAGTTACTTTAAAAGTACAGTTGAACAATTAAATGAAGTGGTGATGGAATGAAGTAATGGTGAAGTGAAGTGATGGTGGAGTGATGGAAAAGAGAGAAAGGATGAAGATGGATGGGGGGATGGATTTATTGATGGAGAAATTGATTCCCACAAAAGTGGAAATATTTATTGTGATTGCACGCATACTTTTACTAGTCAGAAGGAGGGGCACTAGGTTCGCTTCCTTCGGCTATAGGAACATCAAAGGTTTTGTGTTGAATAAATTGTTGCATGAATTCTTGTTTGGAAGCCAATTTATAATATAACCTGAGACGGTGACCATTGACCAAGAGCTTGAATCTAACAGGGTCAATGGTTGTGAGTTGAACAACACCATTGGAGAAGACCTTTGCAACTTCATATGGTCCCAACCACCTGGTTTGTATTTTTCCTACATTATCTTGATACCTAGAGTCATAAAGGAGGGCCCAATCACCTGGTTGGAACTTCTTTTCCTTTATGTATTTGTCTCTTTTCCTTTATGTATTTGTCATGCCATCTGATTCTCTAATTCTGTACCATTTCAATATGATGAAGAGCTGACTTTCTCATCTCATCCAAGGCATTTAGTTGCATGATTTTGTCCTTTTGTGCCTCTAATATGTCTATCCTGAGATCTAATGTAGTTCTAAGATTTTGATGCTCAAACTCTATAAGAATCATGGTTGTTTTTCCATACAATAATTCAAAAGTAGTGAAACTAGTGTTTGTCTTCCAAGTGGTTCTATAAGCCTAGACAGCTTCTGGCAACCTATTTTCCCAATTTTCCTATGAATATCCACTATTTTGGTCAAGATAGCCTCTATTTCCCTATTGGTCACCTCAAACTGGCCATTGGCTTGAGGGTGATAGGGGGTAAATTTCCTATGCCTTACATTATATTCATTGACCAATGTTGTGACAAGAGTTGATGTAAACTGAGCCCCTTGATTAGTCACTCACTTTAGGAACCCCATAGTGTGTGAAGATTTCTTCAAGAGGAATTCTACAACTTTATTGTCTCTGGCATGTTTCATAGCCTTGACCTCAACCCACTTGGTCACATAGTTAGTGCAAATGAAGATGTAAGATTTTTCATTTGATGGTGGATCAATTGGACCTACAAAATCAAGTCTCCATTTATCAAATGGTGTGATGACTACCTGAGGGTATAGAGACATCTCATCAGATTTAGTTGGTCGACCCATCCTCTGACATCTATCACACTTCCTAGTATACTTCTCTACATCCTTATGAAGTGTGGGCTAGTAATATCCTATGTTAAGAATCTTCACTATTGCCCTCTTAGCTGCAAAGTTCCCTCCATAGGGTTTATTGTGACATGCATGTAGTATATCATAGGCTTCATCCTCCCTTACACATTTTCTCATTACATGATATGGTCCAGTGTAGAATAAACATCCTACAATCCATGAGAAAGGAAAAGTTTTCTCAATAAGAACCCTTCTCTCTTTGGGAGAGAAATGAGGGGGAAATCTCCTTGTAACTAGATAATTGGCTATATCTCCATACCAAGGTATGTGCACACTAATGTAAAACAAATTTTCATCGGGGAAGGAGTCATCAATGAATTGAGTGTCCTCTGATGTAGTCAATCTGGAGAGAAAGTATGCCACAACATTTGCCTTACCTGGTTTGTCAACAATGGTGATATCAAATTCCTATATTAGCAACAACCACCTTGCTAGCCTACCTGAAATCAAGGGATTATTCATGAGGTATCTTATGGCTACATGGTCTATATGGACAAAGATTTAATATCCTGTTATATAATGCCTGAACTTATTGTAGACACTAAAAATTGTCCTAAGGCCTACGACTCTTAGATTCTTCATCATATCCCCTTTTGTCTTTGATAATTAAATAATTTTAATTATTTAATTAATTCATTTCTATCTTTATTTCCTCCTTGATTAATTAAATAAATTTTATTTATCTAATTACGTCAGTAATTAAGTCCTTTTCTTTCTAAAATTAAATAAATTCTGATTTATTTAATTTTTTGTCCACTTTCCACTATAATTAAATAATTATTTTAATTATTTAATTATTCATTAGCCTCTTCTCTCATAAATTAAATAAATTTTATTTATTTAATTTGGTCCACTCTCTTGAATTTTGAATTAAATCATTATTTAATTCAAAATGATTCATTTTGTCACATTCCTCTATAATTAAATAATTATTTTAGTTATTTAATTATTCATTGGCCACCTAAATTAAATAATTTTTATTATTTAATTTCTCCTATCACCTCTTTATCCATGCCAATCTTATCTTCCACATCAAATCTTATCTCTTAACATCTCATTTAATTTTTACCCTTCATTGAATTATCTCATAATTCAATCTCAACCCTTCATCCTTATCATTTCCCTAATTTAGCCCTAACCCTATTTCATACTACAACTTTCAATCTTGGCCATTGATTAAGACATCTTATTGAAATCCAATCTTAACCATCAATCTAAATCAAACCTTTTCTATAAATCAACCCTCTCGTAAGCCATTAGGGGGGTTGATTCTTCAAGTATCCTTATGCTACCAAAATCATTCTTGAATCATTCATCAATTTCTATCTATCATTCATTTGTCATCTCCATCTCAATGTTATGCTTCTAAATTGAGCAACCAACATATCAAATCAATCGACCAATTCATCCATCATTGTGTCTATTTGAGGTATTGAAGATTTGGATTAGGTAATGCATGTTATTTGTCTTATCACTTTTGTTTTATCCTAATTTTTCATATACACTTATTGAGAGCATAAATGACTACCAAAATCTCCTTCTCTGTCACTATGTAATTAAAATCAGCTCCTTGTAGGTTCTTGCTGACAAAGTAGATTGCATTCTCAATTGCTCCCTCTTTTTGTCCCAAGACAACCCCTATAGCATAATCAGATGCATATGTGTGAATATAAAAAAGAGAGTTCCCAATTAGTGCCTTTGAGCACAAGAGCATGGGTTAAGGCTTCTTTTAAATCAAAGAATAATTTGTCACAATCCTTCGTCCACTGGAACTCAACATATTTAGTTATAATATTATAAATTGGTGTTGCCATATAACTAAAATATTTTATGAAGCGCTTATAGTATCTTGCATGTCCCAGGAAACTTCTAACATCTTTTTGCTTAGCAGGAATAGGAAGATTGGTAATCACCTCAATCTTAGCTAGGTCCACTTGAATTCCTTTCTAAGAGATATAATTTCTAAGGACTACTCCTTCCTGCATCATCATGAATCATTTCTCACTGTTCAAGGATAGATTATGGTCCTCACATCTCTGCAAAAAATTTCTTAGATTTTCTAATGCTTCTCCAAAATCACCACCATAAGTAGTAAAATCATCCATGTAGATCTCTATACAATCATGTGAGATATCTGAAAATATACTAATAACTGCTCTTTGAAAGGTTGTAGGTGTATTACATAAACCAAAGAGGAGTACTGAATAGGCACAAGTCCCCCAAGGATAGATAAAAGTTATCTTCTCTTGATCCTCAGGTGCAATTTGTATCTGATTATAACCACTGAATCCATCTAGGAAATAAAAATACTACTTACCTGCAAGTGAGTCCAGTACTTGGTCTATAAAAGGAAGGTGAAAGTAATCCTTTTTTGGTGGAAGAGTTTAGTTCTCTATAGTCAACACAAACTCTCCATTTACCTCCCTTTTTAGGCACAATTATTAATCGGGACACCCATTGGCTATCTGAGATAGGGTAGATAAATCCTACATCCAATAACTTTTGTAGTTCCATTTTTACAATCTCCCTCAATGCAGGGTTGATTCTCCTTTGTGGTATCCTAACTGGTGTGTAGTCATCTCTAATGTATATCCTATGAGTACAAAGCTTGGGATCCAATCCTTTCATATCATGGTAATCCCATGCAAATGCATGTTGATGAGTCTTCAACAGGTTTGTTAGGGACAACTATTGCTCTTGACTTAACTTACTATTAATATTCAGATGTTTCCCTTCTAAAACTTGTACTTGTGTGGTCAACTCAATCATGGTTGTTTCACTAATGCTTGGAATTTTTAGTTCATGTGGTAATAATGTATGAAGCATATTTGTTGCTGCAGGAAGTTCAGGTACATGAGGAGCTGGCAGAAGTGTCTTCAATGGACCTGTAGAACCAGATTCATGAGTGGATGATTCTTCATGCACCTCACAATGGTTCTGAAGTATATGGAATAATACTTCATCTTCTTCTTGAAGCTACATGAAAGTACTTATGCCTATCATCATGAGTTGTGCCACCAAATTGACTTCCTTGGCCTCTTCTCCAACATGTAGCTATATGGGGTTATCCATATCATGGGATGGTTGAGAAGGAGGATAGAGAACAAGATTTTTAGTGTTTCTCCCATCAGAAATAGTCATGTCCCCTGACCAACATCCAATGTAAGCATTTTTTGTAGCTAACCACGACCTACCTAGAATAATGGGATACCCTCTTAATGTAGCTTTAGGGGACAGGATCATGAAATCTATTGGGTACTCCCAAGAGTCTAGAGTAACAATAGGTTTTTCTACTATACCATCAGATTTGACAATGGAACTATCAACAAGCTACGAGACAGTATGAGTACATCTCATATTTGCAACATTTAGTTGTTGCAAGATATCCTTAGTCATCACATTGATTGTTGCTCCCAAGTCTATTAGAGCATTCTTTACTTGGATGCCATTTATAATGACTCCTACCATAGGACTACCTAGGTTAGTGTATTTAGGAACAGTAACTTTCCCAAGCATGATATATGCCAACTATCCCACCACATGAACGATAGTGGGGTTTTTATTTTTCCTCCCTGGATTTTTGAAACATGCTTCCTTGATTGCTTTACTATATATGGGGACATCTTTTATGGTATGTATGGGGACATCTTTTATGGCCTAGAACAAAGGTATCTTAACACATATGTGTTTCAACTAATCCAGAATATCAAAGGTTGTTTCCTCCTTCTCTGCCTTTTTTTAACAACTTCTAACCTTTGAGGAAATGGTGGGTCTTGATCAGATTGTTGAACAGGTTAGGACTCTTAGGTATACTTGACTGAATAGGGACATTCTCATGCTCCTCTTCTTCCATAGGAAGCTCGGTGATGATAGGAGTGGAAGGAGTTGGAAAAGTGGTTCCTGAACGCATATGAATATCACTCACACTCACAGCATAAGTAGGAAATTGATTAGGATATGTAAAATAGACTGGTTGTTGTCATGGTTTGTTATTTGGGTTAGGTGTGGGTTGAGTTGGTAACTGAGTAGGTCTAGGTGTGCTAGAACTTAAGCTAGTAGGAGGAGGCATTATGGTAGGCTGTTGAGGCTGTGGAGGTGGATGCATGTAACCAGTTGCCTGGTTTGACCATTGTTGTCCTCCCCTCCATTGGGATGTATGTTGCCAGTTTCTTGGAGGGTTACTGCCAATTCCCCTAGAATCGTTGCCAATTCCCTTGGGATTGCTGCCACTAGGGTGGAGAGTTTTTGTAATTGGGCCAATTATTTAGAGGGTTGTTCCAAGGCTGAGGTGGATAGCCTCCAAAGTTAGATGGGTATGGGGGTTTCCATTGATTACCAGATGCACAAGAATTGAAATAAGGTCCACTAAAAGATAATGGATATAGTGGCATACCTTGTCTTGGAGCCCATGGTCTTCTTTGTGTAATGTAGAAAACCTGATCATCATCAACCTAAACTTGCTTGAATTCTAGTGGAATCTGCTTGTTGTCAATGTTGGCTACCATTTTGCATCTGCAATCCTTCTTTTGTTTGCAATGAGGACAATATTATTCCAACATTGCCTTTTCCTCCTCTTGTTTCTTCTTTTCTTGAAGAGTACCTAGATGAGTAGCCATATTGTTTATGTTATCCTGCTTGAAATCTGCTAGCAAATGAGTAATTTCCATCCTTGAAACTCCGTTGGTGGAGGATTTACCCATAGAGGATTGGTAACCTCTTCATTTCTTTAGAGCTACCCTAGAATAATTTTGACATATCTTCTTAATATAATCCCAGGTAACTTGGGTGATATCTCCTCCTCCCAGAAGGTCCAGAGCATCAATGCAATTCTCATTGATTCCTCTAAGGAAGAGAAACTTTTGAGACTCTTCATTGAGTACATGATGTGGATATTTTTGTAGGAAAAACAAGAACCTTGAAATATAGTCCTCCAAACTTTCATCTTCCTTCTACTACATCCTAAAGATATCATCTCCTCTCATATCACTACCCCTACAGTATTCTTTATACTTCTCAAGAAACTTTATTTTCATATCATGCCAAGTCTCTACAGTATTCCTACCTAAGCTCATAAACCATCTCAATGCAACTTCTTTGAAGGTGGTAGGAAACAATTTAAGCCTATGAGCATCAATAATATAGTCATAGCTTTTGCAGAGGATATCAAACTCAAACAAGAAAGTGTCAGGGTCTTCTGTGACAAGCCCATAGAACTTAGGAAGAACTGAAGTAGGGATTTTCTTGATATTATCAACTTCATTTTGATGAGTGATAGGAAATAGAAAATATGGTTGGTTAGGTCTATTTGGATTTGCATGAGCCATATCTGCTTGATGGAGTGCCAAAGAAAATGGATTCTCAATTAAGTTTTGGGAAGCTTGGTCCTCAGAGGAAGTTTTAGAACTGGTCAAATTGAGAAATGCATCAGCAAAAGGATGTGCCTCCTCTTCTTATTTGTTTCTTGGAATATTTTGAAACTCAACTAGTTGATTATCAAGATTAGGGTCATTATGAAGGAATCTACCTTGAGCATCTCTTATCCTGCCTCTATGGATGAGGTATTAACTCAGTATTAGCCAGCTCACACAAATAATTGGTGAAATAATAGTAGATCATTACTTTTCTCAAATGAAGGGTATGCTAAGAACAAACTTCAGAGATACTAAAGCAAGAAAGAAACTAGAAATGACTCCAAATAACTTCCTAGTTTGACACCATCCCTGACAACTATGCCAAAAATGTTGGCCTCCTTTAATGGTTCAATAACTAATCCCTTAGAGTTGTGACTTAGAGATTAGACATATACACTAAGTAGTTGTCTTACTCATCATGAAGGTGCATTTTATTGTCAACCCAAGGACGTAAACTTGAAATGGGTCAGCACTGTATGTGTACTAGGAATCCACTATAGTCATCCTTAAACTAGAAAAGAAACAGTACTAAAAATAAAATGCTGAAAAGAAATTAACATAAGCATTGAGCATGAATCAACAACTATACTAAGCATCAACAACTGAACTGGAAATGGATGATAGAAATAGAAATCTTAGGAAATAGATAGGAAACTACTTTGTCAACCTTGGCTACAACAACAGTCACAGAATAGAGTTCCAATGGCTACAGGGATAGACAACTGTTGAAACTGAAACTAGTTATTGAACAAAAAAATAACTATTAAACTAAATGGATGGAATCCTCACCAAGTGGGCCCCCTTGAATGAGTCTTCCCTAAGCTAACTCAAATGCAACAAATCAAAATATCATTTTATTCCTTGAAAATATGATTACAACATATTAGCAATATGACTATTTTATTTAAAATAAAAATGCAAGTACAATCACATCACATCCAACCTTGTGAAAAGGGGCATCTAACCATTATTTATAGAGGGAAAAACTTATAATTAACCCTAGCTAACTAGGTAGTCGAATCCAACATAATAGGAGGATTCCATTTATTAAAAACATGGAAAAGAGAGGGAGGAAGTTATGCATGCGCCAAATTTAGTCAAAGTAGACTTTCCTCAACAAGGATCTGGCACACCACATTTCCTAGATTTTCTCAACTAATATACATGATCAATTAAAAGGTAATTTATAACTTCCTCACGAGCTAGGAGTTTCCCTCCATTGAGAGTTTTCCCTCCATTGACCTCTTAATGACCATCTTTTTTACTTCCTTAGCAACCGACCAACTGGTAGGAACTTCTTCTACTTTGTAGGCTTCGTTTATATCAGCATCTTAATGTGAACCTGCATAATGACATTAGAACACACAAAAAAAATTCATATCCATAATTACCTTAAAGTAACATACATTCAACCACATGCAAAATTAACATAGATAATCAACATAGCATGTTAATATCATCAAAAGTCACAAGGATAAGTTCATGCCCAAGGTTCATAAATCTAGGGAAATAACATGGAGACTATCAATAACCAGGTGCCAAAGTCTATAGTTTCAACAACAAATATATGATAAATCCTATCAAAATTGAGCCATTATTTGGACTCATCATGTGCCATCTTTGAAAATCTATCCACCACCACAAATATGGAATCATGCCCTCTCTTTGTCCTTGGCAAGCCAAGAAAAAAAATCATGCTAATATCCTCCCATGGCCTCTCAGGTACAAGTAATGGCTGATAGAATCCAATATTCTGACTCATTCCTTTCACCATTTGACATACTCTGCAACTTTGTACAAACTTCACATCTTTTTGTAACTATGGCCAATAATAATTCTCACTAACAAGAACAATAGTCTTATCTCGACCAAAATGTCTAACCAATCCTCCACTATGCTTCTCCTTGATTAGATTCTCTCTCATAGAACTCCTTGGAATGCATAAGTGGTTTCCTCTAAACAACATCCCATCTTGGATTAAGAAATCCAACCATCTCATCCTATCTAATGTAATAGGTCCCAAACAATCCTTCCAAGCTTCTGCAAATTCTGGATCTTTTCGATACAAATTCTTGAGTTCATTGAACCCAAAAACCTCTATACTCATCTCTATCAACAAATTTTTCCTTCTACTTAAAGCATCTGCAACTCTATTTGACCTTCCACTCTTGTGCTTCAAAAAAAAATATAACTCTACAAAAAATTAACCCATTTTAAGTGCATTTGATTCAACTTTCCTTGGCTATTGAGATACTTCAAAGCTTGGTGATCAGTATATAAAACAAATTCTTTTGGAAAAAAATAGTGTCTCCATTTCTTCAAAGCCTAAACTATAGCATAAAAATCTTGATCATAAACCTAATATTTCTTCTTAGCATCATTTAACCTCTCACTAAAATAGGCAACAGGCTTACCGTCTTGACTCAAAATAGCTTCTATGGCAGTGCCACTAGCATCACAATCTATCTGAAAGACCTTATTGAAATTTGGAAGTGCCAAAACAGGTTGCTTTGTAACTTTCTTCTTCAACATATCAAAACTTTTGGCTCCTCCTATGGTCCACTTAAACTCTTTTCTATCCCCTCTCATTGCTTCAGTTAGAGGTACACAAATACTAGTTGGTATGAATTTTCCATAGTCCATGAAGTTAGAATGCTTAGCTTTTGGATTCAACTATGTGTATTTTTTTGTCGACATTTCATATCACACTTAGTGATCCATCATCAGGAAGAGGATCCGAAAAGTTGACAAAAAAATACACACAATTGAATCCAAAACCTAAGCATGCACAAATACTACTGAAATTCTTAATAATTTTTTTGTAAAAACTTGTTAGACCATGAAATGATCTTACCTCTATAACATTCCTTGGGGTAGGCCATTCAATGATAGCTCTCACCTTCTCTAGATCCATTTTAAGACCCTCTGCTGAGACAACAAATTCTAGATACACCAACTTCCTTTTCACAAAACTACATTTCTTCAAATTAATCAACAACTTCTCCTCCCTTAACTTCTCAAAAACTTTCCAAATATGCATCAAGTGCAAAAACTTTCCAAATATGCATCAAGTGCTCCTCCAATGTCTTACTGAAAATCAAAATATCATCCAAATAAACAATAACAATTTTTCCTTCTTTTTTTTTTAATACCTCATTCATAAGCCGCATAAATGTGCTTGATGCATTGGTTAGCCCAAAGGCATGACTAACCACTCGTACAAGCCCTCCTTGGTTTTAAAGGCTATCTTCCATTCATCTCCTTCTCTAACACAAATCTGGTGATATTCGCTCTTCAAATCTATCTTCGTGAAGTACTCAGCTCCACTCAAATAATCCATAATATCATCCATCCTTTGCAAGGGGAATTTGTACTTGATGGTGATCTTGTTGATGGCTCTAGAATCTGCACACATCTGCCATTCCCCATCCTTCTTTGGTGCTAGTACTACAGGTACTGCACATGGACTCAAACTCTCTCGAATCAATCCTTTTTGCAACAACTATTGCACTTCTTTGTTCAACTCTTCGCTCTCTACTGGAATCATACAATGAGCTGCCTTATTCGGAAAACTGGCTCTAGGAATCAGTCCATTTGATGACTAATCTTTCTTATAAGAGGCAAACCTTTAGGTACGTTATCATAAATAATAGCTTGAAACTCATTCAACAAATCTGAAACCTCTACAAGTACCTCAATAGTATCTTCTTTATCAACTCTAGGGATCAATTCAAAACACATATGCTCATGCTTCATACTTTCTAGGAACTTTCTTCCATCAACCAAACAAATTATTGCATTATTGCATACCTTTTCCTCTACCTCCTTCAAGGGTTTCAACTTATGACAAACCCCATCCTTTTTCAAAGAATAAGTGTTGGCATGTCCACCGTGTACTGCTCGTCGATCAAACTGCCATAGTCTGCCTAACAAAAATATGACAAACATCCATAGGAATAATACCACACAATACCTCATCATGGTAATTTCCAATCTTGAAATTTACTAGAAATTGTTCATTTACCAAGGCTTTATGGTCCTTCTACAACCAAGCAATTCGGTATGGGTTTGGATGCCTTCTTCTCTCCAACCGCAACTTACTAACCATTTCTTCTAAAAAAAGTCATCAGTACTACCTTCATCAATAATAACATTACAAACTTTACCTTCACACTTACATCTAGTGTGAAACAAATTCTTCCTTTGAGTTGGCTCCTCCTCATTCATCAAGGCTCTTCTAGTAACAAGAACCTCTCATCTTTCTGCATCCTTAGAATGTGAAGACTCGGCTTCTTCATCAACATGTACAACTCATGCATTACCCTCAGGTCTTCTATGTGTCCTTCCTTGACATTGAGGGCACTCATAGGTGCTATTTCCTTCTTCTCCACACTGGAAATAGGTTCCACGAAAGCCTCCTCTTCCCGGTCCTTGTCCAGATCTTCCCCTTCCTCTTTGGTCTCCATTATTTTGATTAGGAGGATGGTAGGTGTTATCTCCTTTCTGGTTTTGGCTTCTACTGGAGCCTTCACCCTTCTTTTGATCTTTATTTTGACCTCCATATGACCATCCACTGGTCTTTCCTCCATGGCCTCCACCTCGTTGTTTGTTCTCAAACCTCTTGTTCAGTCATTCTTCAACCTTTAGAGAAAACTGATAAGTTTCCTCGATGGTGGTCATTCCTACCAGTGCCAATTCTTCATGTATGCTTGGCTTCAACCCGTTAATATAACAAGCAACCTTCTCTTTTTTCGCCTCAGAATGTTCTATCTGAATCAGGACCTTATGAAATTCCTCTATGTATTCTTTCACTATCCTTGTCCCTTGCCTCAAGCTCTACATCTTCTTGAGCAGCTCTAATTTGTAATCAACTAGAATAAATTGTTTCTTCAATTTTGATACCATTCTATCCCATCTAGAAATTTTATCTTTCCCTTGTCTTCCTCTTTCTAACTGGACCTCTTTCCACCATATACTGGTGTGACCTTTCAATTTTGTCTTTGAAAACCTCATTCTGTGAGGATCTTCAATCTCCTCAGACTCAAAAAATTCCTCCATGTCATTGATCCAATCAATCAATTCTTCAAGATTCAAATTTCCACTAAAAGTTGAAACCTCTATTTTAGGTCTCTTCCCAATGCTTGAGATCACTCGCAGCAATCTTCTTTCTCCAGGATCCATTAGATCCTACTCTTCCTCTTCCATTTCCTCTTTCGTTTTATCTTCATTGTCATCTCTGTCTCATTGCACATCTCTTCTTCTAACCTCTTGTTGCACGGTTTCTAATTGCCTTCTAAGGGCTTTGATTTCATCTCTAGGTAGATCTCTTCCTCCACCACTTCAGCCTTTACCTATTTCATAATGGGAAAGTCTTGGAGGCATCTTCAACTTAACCCACACTCAGAGGTCTTGCTGCAACTACCTCACATTCATCGCTCTGTTATAGGCTCAGGAACTCCTACTATGATACCACTTGATGAGGGCCACACTACCCAAAACCCACAAAAATCACAACAACAGATACCAACACATAAGATGTGAGATAGAAAAATGACTCACTTTCAATTATTTTGAGAAAATGAAATTACAGATTCAAATCTTACATGCTATAACCTCATGGGCTTGATTCATTACACCAAAATCAACTCTGGAAAAAAAATCTACTATTCGGAGCCACAATCTGCACTATCATGGCCACCTTCTACAACCCCCACTTAAACCTTTTTATTTTCCCCAATAACCACCCTAGAATGTTCTAGAAAGTTCAATTTTCCCCTTTTTGTTTTGGTGCCAAAAGTCCCATCATTTGATTTCTGGCCTAGGAATAATTTTTTATGAAATTCACTTTTTACAGGACCAACTTTGCGGGGCCATAACTTTTGATTTGGGTGTCTAATTTTATATAATTGCATATCATTGGAAAGCTCTCGATGAGCTCTACGAAACGCGAATTCACCGTAGGTTGGTTCAGCCACTTTTTGAGTTATTTTTGGGCCTCTAAAGTTTTATATCTGAATTTGAAGTTGCATTGGAGAAATTTCTCAAAATGAAAACGTTAATTTCTCCCAAACCATGCAAGGTATTGAGGTGATTCTTTCACGACCAGAAATGTTTTTCAACTCTACTCCTTGGGGTAAATTTCACATCCATACGAGCCCGTTTAGGTTGAATTACTAAAAATAGTAAGTTCCCATTTTTTCTTATTTTTGACACCTGATAGTCTTATACCCCTTAAGTGCCATCATGAGACTAAAAACAACTAAAGAAAATAATGAAAACATTTTTTTTCGGTGGTGCAAGATTTCTCTACACCGTTGTATGCTCCTGCATCAAAAAGTATGTGAAAGTAGCATAATTCTAGATCAACTCTTGTCCCTACAGAAATGTCACAAGGATAAGGGAGGACTTGGCTTCTCCGCTAAAAGCTCAAACCAGAACACTAAGGGAAAAGACAAAGTAGTTGAAGTTGAAGCAAGATCTGTTGTAACAAGCATGGTCTGGAACTCTAGAACATCTACAAAAAGACCTTCAGTCAGGCAACCAAATGCTCAAAGGTACTTATTATTTAATGGCTATTGTTTTCTATGCAAAAATTTTGGACATAAGGCTATAGAGTGTAGAAGCAAGAAGGAACCAAGTACTCAATGCTTTAACTGTCACAAGTTTGGTCATAAAGAAAGTCATTACAAAAGTCAATTACCCAATCTAGCTAGAAGGAATGGAATGAATAATCTCTTTCATGGTAATTTCTATTTATGCCATGATTATGGTCACAAAGCTAATTAGTGTAGATCTAGGGTTCACTCAATTAAGTCAGAACAAAGATGTTACAAGTGTAGTCAACCCAGACATTATGCTAACACATGAAGATATGTTGCTCCGGAAAAGCCTAAAAACAAAAAGAAGGTTGCAAAATCAGATGACTCTAAGAAGAAAACCATCATGGTTTGCAAGAAAAAGGAAATGAGTGTGGGGAGCTCTTATGTGGTATCGGATCTCAGTTCAAGCTCTTTCATAATTTGAGCCAATTGCCTTGTCTCAGGGGGAGGTTTGCAATGCATATCTTGATGGATTCCCCCTCTCCGAAGTAATATTAATGTGTTATTTGGCATGACTAAGTTTGACTCAGTTGGTGATGTATGATGAAGCTTAATCCAACTGATTGAAAAGTGAAGTACAATTGATGGCATCATCGATGTAAGTTTTTGGCGACAAAATCATCATGAGAAATTAAGGATAAAAGGTGGATTTTTCAAGTCATTTCTCACAATTTACAAAGAAGAAGAAGAATTTTCGATGAGCGAAAAAAAGATTGAAGAAGATAAGCATGATGGTGGAATCCATTGACAAAGAATCCAGTGGTGGTATTCCGCTAAGGATGAAGGGAGTAGAGTTGGAAGAATTTGATCATTGGGAGATGAAGGAAATGGAACTAGGGTTGAAGACTGATGAATTGTAGAATGTAAGTGCCCTGGGTATGGATTTATGGGGAGAATTTCCCTAGATTGTCGGCATAGAGTCTATCTTGTTCGTGTTGAGTTGATTCAAGGATGGTAGCATCATTTTGGAAAAGCCCTATCTGATCACTACGGAAGCCACTGAAGCTATTATTGGATTATGCAATGTTGGTGACCTCCCTAGGAAGAAAACGATGAAATACAAAGATGTGGAGGAACTTACTAGTATCGAAAAAGACCCTCGAGCTCTACTGATAAATACCATTGTTGATCCTACAGTGAGGTATGTTTCCTACGGTATCACTTAAAAATATTTTTTGAAATCATGAAGGTTCTACTTCAGCTATTACTGTGTATCTTGCACATAAGATGGTGAAAGAAAATAAATAGTTTGACCTGTGTAGCCTAATAATGGAAAACCTAATTAAGAATGTCAAAATGTCTTTTGTTGAGAGTTATCAATTTTGATTTGGGTATCTGCTCATATGTTTAGTATTTTACTTTCTGATTTCACTCCTGTCAAAAGAGAATGTTAAGTGGAAGTCTAGCATCCCTATCGAAAATTAAGTTTATAGATATTTTGAATGTATGGAAGATAAAGAAAGTGCATGCAAAGTTTATTTCTCATGCCAACAGATGAATTTGTGTTCTGGTTTGATAGTGTCTAGTGCTATGCCTATCATTCAGTTTGAGGAGGGTTCCTCCTCTGGTAAGGAGTTAGAGGTTGTCATTGGTGGTTCCCCTCCAAAACCTAAAAGGAGGAAAATTAACACAAAGGATGTCATCACTATCTCAGAGGAGAAAGAGAAGGAAGAAAAGTCTCTGCCTAGATTTGACTCTTTCGATCTAGATGAAGTTCGTTGAGCATTGGATGAAGGTGATATGAAAAATATTGGTGAAATGTGGTATGCCTTCTCTCTGGTTAGTAGGCTTAGAATTGAAGATGCCTTAGTTGATCATCTGCTCAAAAAGGGTACTACTATTTCAGTCGTTTCTGACTCGTTACTGGATGATTTGGTAGAATTTTTTGAAGAAAGGTTGTTGTGGGAAAGATTTGAAGGTCATAAGATCTAATCTATGATTGAGAGAAGGTCTGTCAAAGCAAAACAAAAATTATCCAAGAACATTGGTGAGACAAGAGAATGCATTAAGGAGATGTCTAACATCTACAGGTATTGTCTCTGGTGGCCTACTGTTGTTGATAATTTTAGAAGCATAATTGAAGCTATTGAATTTGAATTGAACAATATTGGAAGTGTTTTAACTTCTTCAAAGATAAAGATGGAAAACAAATAATAAGAGTTGGAGAGTTGCAAGCCGAGTTATTGTCTACTCAGATACAGAGGGAAGATTTGGTTAAAATTTTTTGGTTGGTAAAGAAATTCTTGAGTTTTGGTTGGATCATCTCTCCGGGATACTTTCTAATGCAGAGGATTGTGAATGATTGTGCATGTCTTCGAACTGGTCATCCTCATTTATGTTGTTGAATCTAGTGGATAGTATGTGTGCCAGAATGGTTTCTGCAGTGCAATCTTGGAATAGGATTCTTCCAACTGTGAGAGAAAGGTACAAGAAGATTTTTCATATGAAAAGTGTTATTTTTTACTTGATTTCCTGAATGTTCATATTTGGCCCTTTGAATTTGATGGAAAAAAAGGGGAGAAAAATGAAGAGAAAAACAAAACAAAAAGAGGAATTGATTTGCTTGACAAAGGGGGAGCGCTTGGAGTTTTCTAGTTTTGTGTTTTTGTTGTTTTTCCATCAATGCCAAAGGGGGAGATTGTTGAGAAGTTGTTGAGATTTTTTAGCATCGTTGTCATTGATGTCAAAACCTAGGATCTAGAAGGTTGTGCTCTAGATGATATGTAGAAACGATCCATCCTATCGAGTTCTATGATGCTACATAGTGTGGTTGTTATCCTTGATCCAGATATGGCAATTCTTCTTTTTGGGACATCTGTGGAATACAGTTGATGCAGAATAATGAAGTTTAATCTTTTGATGTTGGTTGTTGTGCTCAAATCTTATTCTGGGTATCCTTGCTATCTGAACATTCATGTAGCATGCTACAATTTTTGGTATGCTTAATTACGTTTTTCCGATTGGTACTGAAATTGATGATAATCAAGATTTGGTCTTGGTTGTGGCATTCCCATCAGCTACAGAATATATTTCATGTAATTCAAAGTTTGCTATCTTTTGATAATTATGTTATGTGATGAACCTATCTTATGTATGACCTATTTATGGGTCCCTTGGTGATGTGGTAAGAAGATCTTTACGTACGACCTATCTTTTGGGTCTAGTTCTAGCGTGCCAAGCCTTATTGAATATTTCAAGGTTGTTCTTCGAGCTAAGATGCTTTTGCTAGACTGACTTAGGAGATTATGAAGATATTGTGTTTGGCTAACTGAAGAGATTATGAAGGCATGGAATGGTATAAATAATTTTTTTTTTTGTTTGATGAAGTAAGAAACATGGTGTGTGCGAGAAAATAAAAGGGTGCGAAGCATTATGCAATAAGAAAGTTGAAGGTAAGTGTCAGGAGGAAATGATCTGCTTTGCAGAGGCTGTGCGAGGAAGGTGTGCAAAATATTCTTGACTGGATCTACTACAAACAAATATTGTGCTCTTAACCAGAATTGACTTCATACATATGTAGATGCAGCTTCATCATTTCTTTTTTGTTAGTGAGACTATTTTGTAATCAGATGTTTTAATTGGGCAGTGAGCCCACCAACAGTGAGCCTTACCTACAGTGAGCATTTTGGCAGTGAGCCCCTTGTAAAAATCACCTTAATTGGTGCTTTATAATTGAGAATTAGCATTCTCTGTGGTTTTTCCCTTCTTGGGTTTCCATATAAATTTTGGTGTTCATTGTGCATGGTGTTGTTATGTGCTTTCATGTTCATATATGTTTGATTATTATTTGATTGATATAAGCTTGCTCTGAATTAATTAAAGTCAAGAAAATTGTTTTATGATAACTGATTCACCCCCCTCTCAATTATCCAGACTATTCAACACTTATGCATTAATGAGAAATAATCATTCATATAACTGTTTAGTTGGAAGAAAACTGGGAGATAGAATGAGTGCTCAATTAGCAATAACAATTTTGAAATCACCTTCCTTGAATGCGAGTGCAATTCAGGAAGTTGATTCAGACACAAACTTGTCTCAGCAAATGGTACTTAAGCTTCCTTAGAAATGTGGTGAGTGTGCAAGATTTTCCTCAAAGAGAGTACTATCAAGGATGATAGGCTATCATGGAGCCATGTATCATCCATTTTTTTCTCCTTGTTAGTTACCACAACAGTTTGTGTCTATGTATGTTTGCTATTGAAGGGACCCCCAAAAGTTAGTTCAATTCCATCATTCATGTGGGAAAATATTAGTTATGGTGCATATTAAAGCTAAGTTTCTTTGGTTGGGATGTTGGTTCTACTTTTTTTGTTGTAAGAAGTTGGATTCTATGGATATCAAGTCTCAAATTCTGCTCTCAAACTATGCCTTGTGACATTGAATGTGCTACATCACATTACACATTCAAGTAGAGCAGATGACAATTTATTCAATTATCAAATGAGGGGAGCCTTCTCATTAGTGGATAAGCTATTGTAAAGATCCCACAAATATTGATACAGGCTCTTGAGGAGTGACCTAGGAAGAATGAGAGAAAGGTTTCTAACCTTTCAAGGTTCTTATGTGTGAATATAATCATAAATGTGTATTTTGAAACTGTGGAAAAAAAGATGTTATGTATATAATCATAAAGATGCCAATGGAAAAGCCAAGTCTCCCTTAATAGCTTGCTCTTGTGTTGGATCATAAAATTTTGAAGCACCTTATGGTATTTTGCATAGGTGTAGACATTCTTTGTAAGGCTTAATAGTTTTGGGTGGGCACAAAAATTTCATGACATACCTTCTTCCTAAGTGTGGAAAACCATTAGAAAGACACATTTGGGTTGCAAAAAATAGGGCACATATACTCTCAGTCATTGCTTCTCTGGGTGGTATGGAATTAGGTGGATACCATGGAATAGAGTACATTATACACTGTCTTATGTATCAGGGAAACTTGTGTCAAGATATGCGCAAATAAATGATTCTTTTACTATAAAAACATTATACCTTCCATTCTCATTTTATCTACTGTCATACCTCTCACTAACATTGTTATTTTATTGACACCATTATCCTATTGTCTCTATAAAAGAGATCCATTTGAAGGCATCTTTACTACATATGCACAACAAAAATCTACAAGTACAACAAGACATTTGCAAGAAAAAATATGAATTCACTGAAACATTACTTTCTAAGCAACATAATATCTTTAAATGAAGGAGTATTGACATTCCAATTTAAATACAAATCCCTACCATTGAATTGCCATCCATCCAAAGAGAAAATAAGCAATGTAAGGATTTGAGCAATATAAGTCCAAAGGGTTATGTTGTAACGGTAATGGAATCACCATAAGAGCACAATTGAGGAATGAATTTTTGTGACTATAATTATGTGATATATAACTCTATTGGTCATGTGGCACAATTCTGCTATAACAAATACAAGATGCATTCATGTGTGACCCAAGTTTAAGGTGGCTATGTTGTGATAGAAATGGACGAAGTCATATGAGCACAATTCATGTACAAATCACTGTCATCACAACTAGGTGTTCAATTACTCCAACAGACATTTGATGCACCTATGGTATAAAATCTATGGGGTGCATTCAGGTGGATTCAAGTTTAATAGGTTACGATGTAATGATAGCATGATCTAAGAGTGATTACCTCTTGCTGCAATAAAGAGCCTATAACTCTTGTTGATATGCAGAGTGGTTGTGTTATATCAATTATGCAGTGCATTCAAGAAAAACCCATATTTAATGGGCTTTCTAGAGAGTGATCAATATTTTCTAAACCTTATGAATGTTACTTAAAAGTGTACAGCTTAAACTACAGACCAAGTTTGTTACATACTTGATTGAAATCTTGGGTTACCATAAACTATAATAATGTGATCTACTAATAACCATTATGAGAAGTATTAAAGCAAAACCCATGCTATATAGGATAGATTTCCCTAATCAAGTTTACATACCTTAATGATCAAACACAAGCTTCCCACACACTCTAGGATACAATCCAAGATCATACCACACCCTGTTAAGACAACTAATTTTCTAACCCAATATTTATGGTTGATTTTAATACCAACAAAATCATTGGAAAGAGCATGAATAGGGTACAAATCCTAGGCCTCTATAAGAACATAAACCATAACTTTAGTGGATTAGTGAGGTTGCAATACCATAAATATTGAGACATCATCCGTTTGTTAGAATAATTTTAACTCGACAATAAAAAAAACCCAATATCAGCTTTTTTAAATACCCATATAAAGAAAATGCCCAACGTCCTATTTTAAAAAACCAAGATAGTCAATAACAAAGGGTTCACTGAACATCAATTTTTTTAATGACCAGGAAAAATGATAACAAAATCAAAATTTAGAAAACTGCATGTAATACTAGAAAAGGTTAGACCTAGAAAAAACATTATCTTAATAGTGAAAAATATCCAATACCATTTCTTTTAAATACCCATTTCAAGTGAAAACGCAGCATCAAAATACCCAAATAGCCAATAACAAAAATACTGAGCATTAATTTTTAAACATATCTAGATATCCAGTAACAAAATAACCAGCATCATAAAATTCAAATAGCCAAATAGTACTTCACGAAAACACCCAACATCAAATTTTTCAAATACCCAAATAAGCCTAATGTATTCTAATGTCATAGAATCGTACCTAGGGGTAATTCCACATTTTTGCACTTTTTCCTAGCATTTATGACACCTTAGAGCATTAATGACAAAAATCCCATGAGTTAGAATCTCGCAATTTTTGCTCTATGTGGACTAGTGGTAGAGCAACAAAAGCCTGACGACATGTTTCCCAAAAATCTAGGCCTTGGACGATTGCATGGTGTGTGGATGTTTGTGCGACGTGCAGCGTCCTAGCAGTTTTTTGAGTTTGAAATGAGGAATCTTGAATCTTGACTCTCACGACATGTGCCCTAGCAGCCAAAATTCATATGTAATGGCTCTTTTCCACCCTTGCATAAAAAAAAAATCCCTCCTTGGCTCTCATTTGGGGGCTCAAGCCATTCAGTGAAGCTCTCTCTCTACACTTTCATTCTTGAGTTCTCTTCATTCTTGATAGCAGCACTCTCACAAGCGAAGCCATGCTGGACTGAGGTCCTTCCAACAACTACAACTCTCAAGCAAGAACTCAATGATGCATCTGTGAGCTCCGAGGAGGGTCTAGGCCTATGCGTAATGCTCTCTTTCTCACTATTTTCTCCTACTTGTTCATTTGCTACTTCATGGTGTGGGTTCTACTCCTAAATTAGGTTTTGCTTTCACCACACACTTTGTTTACTTCATTTGCACTCCTTTCCAACTTGGTTTTCCATGGAGGTGGGAACACCAAAATGGGGGCTTGACTAAGGTAGACCCCTATACAGCCCCAACCTTTTCCCCTTGTTCTTCTGTGTGTAGGTTGCAAAGCAAAACTTGTAGTGAAGATTCAAACGTCCAGTTAAAGGTAAGTTTTCTCCAAGTTCTCCTTGTATTTTTTTCTAAGATTTTGCTTTATGTCTAGTTACTTTGTTCAACATACCTTTGACTCAAGCCAGTAAGTGAAACCTTGTCCTACCCACTTAAGCTCCTGAGATTTATGTTGCTTAGGATGCTAGCATGCTATTTGGATGACAACACATGCATTGGCATCCTAAATCCATGCTTCCATCCTTTGGCTGAGAGCTCCTCTGTCTGAGGCAGGAATCTAGAAGTTTCACTCTCTCAGAATATAAAGAAATTCCTCGTAAAAGTTAACATATACCTATCTCCTTCACAATTCCTTCGTGCTAAGGTGGATAAGGGCAGTTCATTCCCTAGTGATCTCTTGAGAACAAAGAGACCCGTGCACAACAAATCCCTCTTATCTCACATTTTGGTGAACCTGACATGAGATGTCAGATCTATTTTTACAATGTTTTCGCATTTATGATGATACCTTCTCTAAGGAAGATTTTGATATGCAGGATGATGCTCTAGATGACTTCTTAGAAGCTCGCTCCCCTATCTGTAAATCTCTCAAGCAAGCTTCCTCTCCATCGACTGAAGAGTCAATGAATGTTGTTGTGGTCTCTGTGGCTCCTTCGAGCCCTAAGAAACCCATCATTTACGTGACCCCAGCAGGATCCTCTTCTAGGGAGGATTATTTTTTCTATGGGATCTAATGTTGTAGTAATTCATCGGACCTATACTTGAGGTTCATAAAAGCTACAGACTCCACTTCCTATAATGTTGTTGGGCACACATATAATACAAGAAGAAACAAACAAAATTTGGATCAACAACCCTTTGTTCCTACATCTCAACCCACTCAAGTTCATACTTCTTTACAACCTTCTTAACCAAGCCTTCCTTTAGCACCTAAACCTGTGATCAAAGCACCAGGTGATTATGATCTTGTCAAGTAGCTTTGTATTACTCTAGCTAAGATATCACTTTGGGATTTACTTCAGACCACTCTGGTTTATTAGGAGATGCTTCAGGAAGCCCTACAAAAGATTCTCTTGCTTGCCTCCACTAGGCCTACGGATGTTAATGCACTGTTGGCTCATATTTGGGTGGATTCATCGAAAATCACGTTCCACCCACAAGAACTCCCACCTCTATATGTGCAAAAGCAATCGGATCCCTTGATGATTATAATTATTGTTAATAATATTAGTATTAGGTGTACTCTCGTTGACACCGGTTCGTCTCTCAATGTTTTCGGTATTGGTATATTTGCGGGTTTGATAATGTTGGTCGTCAAACTCTAGGTACAATAATAATGCCTTTGCAGTTGGGTCTTGTTACCTTAACTACCTTGGTTTATGTGATGCCTGGCCCTTTACCTTACAATCTTCTCTTGGGGAGACCTTGGATTCATGCTATGGGCACTATAACCTCTACTTTACATCGTTCCTTAAAACTCATTGCAAACAATTGGGTGGTTATGGTTAAAGCAGATCCAGAAGTTGTTCACCTTTGCGAGCTAGTGGCTGCCAATCGTGCTTCAGTCATATCCACTATCAAGAACTGTATTCCATTTTTAACCATTGATGCTATGGCATGTTCTTCATCGATACCCTTTGTGGAATTTGTCCTTGGAGTGAGAATTGTTAAAGATGAACTACCTAAAGTAGAAGATCCTAAGTCTCCCCCATATTTCCCTTCTTTCTATCAATCAAATGGTTTCCTTGGTGATGATTGGGCTACTTGAAATTCTCCAAATTCTTTATCGTAGAATACAAGGCGAACCCCTCTTGTATAGAATTTCTAGGTACTTCTGATGTAAAGATGGATGATACTCCCACTAAGGAAGATAAGTGTGACCCTATTTAGGAGACCACTCCTTCCTCTACTGAGGAGGGTAATCCTACTCGTAAAAGGGAGGTTAATGTTTGTGAACCTAGTGAAGAAGGTGGGAGCGCTCTCGTAGAGACATTCAACATTCATTGGTGGAATGAAAAACTCTACGTAGAGCTGCCACCTTCCGAAGTTTTGCAAACTCATTATGGTTTCGGATATGAGCTTGCTTCTCAGTATCACTTTGGGAAGAAAGGCCTAGGGTATATTGAACAAGGAATCCAAGTCCCTATCCAATTTAAGTCGCACAAGCATTATCTGGGTTTGGGATGCTCTATCGAATAATCTAAGTAGAAACCTTGGTGGAGTGTTAACATGATTTCAGTCGAACTGCTAAGTTTGGTCCATCCCAAATTGATAGAGGATAGGAAGCAGGTAGATAAAATCCCTTTTGATGTCTTCTCTTCATATGAAGCACTGGAGGAGTTCCTAGGTGCATATTCCCTATTTCCTCCTTTTCATCACAAGAGATGATTGTTGTATCACCTGCATAAACACACATAATTTGGAGAAGTTGTCTTGAGTATTGATGAGGAAGACCCTCTATCTAATGATAATAATGATGTTCCTATTGTAACCTAAAAATTCCTACCATTTTTTATAGAATTTTAGGTTCTCATGATGAATTTTTTTTATTTTAGCACTCAGAAGTTCAGTTGGAAAATCTACTCAAATGGCCCACTTTGAAAAATCACAACTTGAAGTCACTTTGGTTTCATGCAAAATCACTTTGAAAGCATGATTATTTGCCATATGTGAGTGTGTCTACCCGATTTCAACCTCTTATGATCCGATTTGAGGAATTTTTGAAGTATCAAGTTGAAAGGTTCTGGGAAAGGTTTGTTGTCTACACAGTAAAATCTATCAAAAAAGGTGAAACTTTGGAGGATAATAATTATCAACTAGAAGATTTTCATGATGAACCGATTGGTGTCTTAGATTCTTCCCACCTTAATGTGCTTTCATGCCAATTTTCAAAATCTCAGCTCCTCATTTGGATTTTTTTCAAAATCAAAAGCAAATGGACCTTACACAGTTTCATAATTTCATTTTCAAAAAGCTACAAAAGGGCCAACTTTGACACATAATAGCCTATGAAGGAAATGGATTGAAGAATAAACCTTTTGCACATGTGTTCATTTGACTCAAATGAATCAATTCCAAAAATGACAACTTCCCATGAACAAATTTGATACTTCTTTGAAGTGGCACATTGGTGAGTTTCAAGTGATTTTTGACGGTGGCAGTTTTTAGAAATGACTAAATAAGCAACTTTGAGCATTAACAGTTTTCAACACTAATGACTTCATGCCAAACCATTCTACAACCATGTTCTCCTATCATAACTCAACATGTTGGTGCATTTTCACGGCTCAAAGAGAATTTTTGATCAATTTTTCAAAGCAATTTTGGAGGCTACTTGAATTATTTTAGTCATAGTTCAAGATGTCAAAAAGAAAATTCTGATAATTACCCATTTCAGTTTGGGATGCATTTTTGTGATAGTGGTGTTGCACTCTCTTTTCCCTTTTGATCTTATTTCAATAACTTTCATCAATACCAAGTCCTTGAATTCCATTTGCTAGTATGGTAATGAATACTCTATCATTGGGCATAAAGTGAAATTTATACCTTATTTCGACATTTCAATTGAACCTTTAGTTACACTATCTTATTATGTCAATCTTGATAGAAGGAACACACATGTATCATAGTCCTATAGTAATAGACCTAGTGATGGAACCAACAGAGTGTTGTCTCTTCTCAAACCACAAGCCACTAATTGGAGTTATCCAAAACACACTTTTGGGTTGCCTAAAGAATATAATACAAAAGAATACAATATTTCAAAATATGGAATAAAATCTATTGGAATAAAGAATCAAAATACCTTACTACTACCAATTTAGTAATTGGGGAGTCATAGACAGAGAAACCAGGGATTGACGCTTAAAATAAACCAAATTGATAAAGGCAATAACTATGACAACTGAGTGACCCGGAGCTCGATTTAGAGATATTACAGATGAGGAAAACAAATATTTGAAGGTTATTTGATTGGAGAAACACTGATAATTCCCTATCTTATTGCAAATTTTTGGAGTAAGAAATTACAATGAACACATCTAGAGTTGAAAATGATGATAGGCAATCTTATACTCTTCGTGTGAATAAATTGGTCAAATCATTGAGAAGGTGATATTATTCCAGACTATGGTCAAGACCCTGAAATTTGAAGAGAAGCTACGAAGGATTCAAATTGGCATCTTCATTGAAAACGAGAGCTTGCTATTGCATTTTGGAGAGATATTAAGGAAATTATAGTTTTACGCCATATCACCACATGCAAAAATTTGGATCAATCGAAGGCCATGCTAATGCTAAATAGAACAATCTGAAAATAGGCTTTCACTATAATAATGTGCGTAGTATCAAGTATCCAATGAAATATAAGGTAATCATGCCTCAGCCTGTGTTAAACAAGAAGATTATCAAAAAATGTGTGAGAAGACAATAGTTTTACTAATAGTGTCGGCCAAGACCTGGCAGAGATCTATTTTCTAAAAGGGTGATGCATATAGAGATGTATTGCGGCTGCAAAAGTTTTCAACTTCCACACTTCAAAATCAAAATGTATTGCTGACGAGCTTCGTCAATCAGTATCAGAATTAATGAATGCACATTGTATGCGCAACCCACTATTGGCCGTGGAAAGCCCTCATTCACATGACTTTGATGAGAAAAGGATAGAGTTGCATGTTGATTATTGTAAACATTTGCTCGATGCTACCAAAGTTCATAAAGAAACAACAGAATGTGAAAAATAGCCAAAGTGCAGAAGAAGAGGTCTGAGCATTGTGGATGAAAGGGATTGGAATACCACGTGCAAAAATTTCATTCATTCTTGATTATAGGGTTTGTTGCTTATATGAGGAATCTAAACAGATAGAAACCAAGGGCAACGATGATGCAAAAGAGATGGACAAAGAACGAGTAACCCCAATATCTCTCGTATTGCGCCACAAGAAAGCCCAACAATGAAACCCTAAAAACCAGTGCGGAAAAAGATACTAAGGAAAACTTCATCGGAGAGACCGAGTCATATCACTGGGAGTCACTTCGAAGTCTCACTGATAGCCCTACGTAAGTTACATCGGGGATACTTAAGTGTATCGATAGGAGTGAAACACGTGTCCCTCTGATGCCCCAAAAAAGGAAAAGGGTCAGTTTGAAGAATTCATCAATGAGAGGATTGATCACCGGCAGGAGTTAAAACATGGTCTCACTGATATGACGATGGCACTCTCCTACGAAAGAATGCAATTAATGATTAAATGAAGTGGGATTATGAAGTAATATTATTGTAGAAGATATAAATTTTTCCCAAGGTCATTTCACCGAGGGAATTAATTGGATCATGAAGTGGGTTATTATTTTACCCAAAAGAATATTTTCAATTATGAAAAAGGGCATACAATAAATAAGATATAGATGAAAAGTATTTTTGCTGGGAAATAAGATACTTTTATTGAAAGAGGTAATTATTTTACTTAGAGAATATTTTACTGATTAAGAGTGAAACTTTTCACGGAGGAAATTAAAGGACAATTTAAAGCCTTGTAATGGGTGATTATTTTTTACTCAAAGAGTATTTTACACTGAGTGAAGATGCACAAATTGAATACAAAGTTAAATTGCCAGTGAAAGGAGGTTATTAAATACCGGATGAATGTGTGAAGGGACATAACCCTAAAAAGGAAATGTATATGTATAAGATGAAATCATATCATCAATCATTAGCATTAGAAGTTAGATAGCAAGTTAGAAAATCATCATCACCACCATTCCACTTCCATTCATCCGCTTTCACATTTCAAAACTTTTGTTATTAATGTACATATTTTGAAGCAATATAATGGAGAAGATTGTTTATAATTGGTGATTTACTTCCAGTGTTCAATTGTTGTGTTGATATTCATTCTTATGTGTTGCTCTGCTATCTCCAAAGTGGTTCTCTTAAGTTATTCAAATTTATATAATTTGTTATGACACATTTGTTGTTGTTATGTGGTTGCCTTGATTGGTTTCTAGTCAGAGTGAATTAAAAACCCTTTCAAATAATTTACTTTAACTGGTTCTTTCCAAGGATTAAAATCCTCTTAAAGTGGTTGTTCTAATTGGTTTCCCTCAAACCAAGAATTAAAAATCCTTTCATGCTATCACAGTAATTTGGGGGGATAACACTAGGATTTATAAAGAAGAGTATAGTAACTGACAAACCTACATGTTTGTACAAGGGGCAAACATTCCAAGTTCCCAACATTTAAATTTAAGCTGAGGAGTAGATCTACTAATCTTACATATTTGTCTCCATCATCATAATCTACCCATCGAATCCATTCACCCAATAGATTAGGCACTAGTCAACTTTAGAACATTTTTATACAAATTCAACTTACACTCTTGATTATTCAAACACTTTCATTAGGAACTAGTTAGTAAGTTTTCATCTACTTCACACTCGTGTGCCATAGTGAGTAAATTGCCCAAATTAGAGATCATATCCAAACCTTCTTATCACTCAAGTACACCCGCCTAGGTTTAGCAGAGTCTAAAGAGCAGGGGGTGATCAACCATATTCACCCTGTTTGTTAGCCAAAATGTATTAAGAGACTGACACCCTCTTAAGGTTCAAAACCTGCATTTTTGAGACTTAACAGTTCTGATATCCCATCCTGAAGATCGTAGTTCCCTCCTTAAAGGGGATACTACTGAAATCTCTATGGATCCTAAGTCCTCTAAAAAGGTAATTAAGATTGGGAAGTGTCTCTCTTCAAAGGAAGCATATGAACATTCCAATCTCTTACATTCTCATCCTAATATCTTCACTTGGACGTATGAGGATATGCCTAATATTGATGAGTCCATAGTGGTTCACAATATCATCTTATGTCCCGATGCCAAGCCAGTTAAACATAAAATCTGAAAGATCAATCCCAAGGTGGAGTTGATGGCTAAGACGAAGATAGAGAAGTTGTTGAAAGCAGGCTTTATCTGTCTAATCGACTACTCCACTTGGATCTCAAATATCATTGATGTTAGTAAACTTGATGGTCGTATTCACATATGCATTGAATTTCGTGATCTTAATAAGGCTTCTCTTAAGGATGATTTTTTGTTGCCTAATATAGACATGATTGTAGATTCAACTGCAAGCCATGCATCGTTATCTTTTATGGATGGCTTCTCGGGTTACAATCAGATCTGTATTAACCTGAAAGATCAGTACAAGACAACCTTCACTACCCCTTGGGGTAACTTCTATTATGTAGTTATTCCCTTTGGGTTAAAGAATGCAGGAGCAACTTACCAACAGGCAATGACCCTAATATTTCATGATTTTATTCACAAGATCTTAGAAGACTATGTTGATGGCATCGTGGCGAAATTGATAATTCATCAAGATCATGTAAAGAACCTTCGTCTTATCTTTGAAAGGCTTCAAATCTATAAGATGAGAATCAATCCCCATAAGTGTGTCTTCGGTGTAGATGCTAGAAGCTTTTAGGATTTATAGTTTCTCATTGTGGAATTGAAGTCGACATGAATAAGATTGATGCCATTGTTAACATGCCTCCACCTAGAAATATTACTGAATTACAAAGTTTACAAGGGAAAATTCAGGCGATTCATAGATTTATATCTCAGTTGGTTGATCATACCCTTCCTTTCACTCATTTATTGAAGAAATATGTTTACTTCATATGGGATAAAGAGTGCTAGAAAACTTTTGAGTCAATCAAAGCCTATTTGGCTAGTCCTCCTGTATTGATGTCGGCTATGCAAGATAGACCATTTTTGCTTTACCTCATAGCATCACCCTATACTTTGGAAGCATTGCTAGCTCAGTATGACGATGTCAGGAAATAGAGAGCAGTCTACTACATTAGCCATGTCCTAGTTGATTATGAAACCTATTATTCCTCCATGGAGAAACAATGCATTGCTCTTGTCTTTGCTACATAGAAGTTGAGGTACTATCTTCTCCATGCTGAAACACATGTCATTGTAAAAATTGACCTTTTAAAGCATATGTTCTCTAGTGTCGACCTTGCTTGGAGGTTAGTGAAATGGGTTATGTTGCTTTCTGAGTTCGATATAAAGTTCGTTACTCAGAAATCAATAAAGGGTCAAGCAGTTGTCGATCAATTGGTAGACGCTCCCTCATCTCACTCCTTCCCAGGGTTGGATTCATTCCTTGATGAGAATATTTTCACAATTAATTACGACCTTGAATGGAAGATGTATTTCGATGGATTAAGGTGTCAACTGGTTTTGGAGCGGGCGTGGTCTTGATATCCCCCGAAGGCAAGTCGATCCCTCTATCCTTTTGATTGGATTTTCCTTGCACTAACAACATTGTTGAGTACAAAGCTCTTATTGCTGGCTTGTGTGCCGCAATTGTGCTTAAGATAAAAAATCTCTGCATACTAGGTGATTATGAGCTTATTATGAATCATATTACAGGGACCTATCAAGCTAAACAAGATTAGTTGTCTCAATATCAAGACCTTGCTTTGTCCTTGCTTAATTGGTTCTCTTATTTCATGATAGACAACATCCCTAGAAGGGAGAATAGACATGTCGATGCCATGGCAAGAGCTACTTCCTTGGTACCTTCAAAAGATGATACAAAAGAATACCACTTTGTGGTTCAGGTCCTATGAACCCCAGCGGTTTCCAATCAACCTAAATCCAAGGCCCTTGTGTGTTCTCACATAGACTCGGGAGAATGGTTCTCTACTATCTATAACTACTTAAAGACTAGAAAATTTCTCGATGATGCGAAAAGAATGATCGCACTCGTATACAAAAGCTTTCAGTATGTTATGTCCTTTTATCCGATGTTCTCTATGAAAAATCTTATAACGGTTTGCTTCTGTGATGTCTCACTAAAGAAAAAATACCCCTCACCCTTAAAGAAGCCCATTCAGGCTCTAGAGGTGGACACTTTGGACGTAAATCTCTGGTAAGGAAATTGAAACACATGGGGTACTATTGGAAAACGATGGAACAAGATCCCTTTGATTTTGTTAAAAGGTGCCTTCAATGTCAACAACACATTTGTCTCATTCACGCACCTGCCCAAGAGCTACAAAATCATAACTCTCCCTAGTCATTTGCAAAATGGGGGTTGGACATCATTGGGAAAATATCACCTCCTTCCTCCAAGGGACATACCTTTATCATTACCGCTACATATTACTTCATGAAATGGGTAGAAGTTATTCCACTCCGATCCACGAATGATGAGGCTATATGTAGCTTTCTTCTTAACAACATTATTTCTCATTTTGGATTGCTTGCTACACTTGTTTCTGAAAATGGCACGCCATTTAAAAATAAGGAAGTAAAGCAATTCTTAGAGAAATTTCACATTCAACATAGATTTTCTATGTCGTACTATCCCCAATCCAATGGCCAAGCGGAAGTGTATAACAAGACTCTTGAGCTCATTCTTCGTAAAAAAATTAATAAACATGGTAAGGATTGACATATTCAATTAATGTATTCTTTTTGGGCTACCACACAAGTGTCTGTACGATGATGGAAACAACACCTTACAACCTCGTATACGGTGTTGAAGTTATCACGCCTTTGGTGGTGCAGGGGCACCATGTTAGTCCATTTTGCAAATAAGGTCTTTTGTAATAAGTTTTAGGGGTTTGGAGTCTTTTTTTATGCAAATAAGGTCATAGTGGAACATGGGTAATGTAATTTGAGTTATAGAGGGGTCATTTTGCTAAAGTTGTCATATTTTCAAAAGTTGTCAAAATTGCAATATTGTAAAGTGCAAAAAATGCAAAATGAGGAAGCCCAATGGTCATGGGATTCAAATGGTAGTTGTAATCATTGGTTATTTATGGAAAAAATTCAAATATGGTTTTAAACCTTGAGGAAAAGGTTGGAGGATGGTTTTTGAAGCTTAAACAATAAAGAATACCCTCCTTACATTAAAATTTATGTGTTTTTTTGGTAATTTGCTGCTCTAGGTTGTTGTACGATTCCGTACAAGTTGTTTTTGATCAAAGGTGAATTGAAATAGATAGATACATGTGTCAACCACATTTTGGTTTTCATTTGAATAGTTTTTATCAAGTTGGAAGGATTTGGTGAGCAATTTACTGTAGGCGGCTAGAAACTTAGAATTTAAGGTTTTTATAGGGTAAAATGGAAAATTAAGCCATTCCACCAGGTAAAATGTGTAATATCTTGGTGGAATGGCATAATTAGGAGTATGATGATGTTATTTGTGGTTTCTAAGAGTAGGAGAGGCAGTTTGATGGATTGTAATTGCTGCCCTAGTTAGAAATTCATGAGTTTTGGGTTTAATTTGATGGCTAGATGCTAGGGTTTGTACAAAAACCTTTGGAATTGGTCAAGTAATGGTGGGAAAATCTTTTGCAGGGCATATTAGATGTGTTTGAAGCCTTGGTTTTCATAGTGAAGTTTTGGGGGTTGTAGTTTCAGTAAACCCTCCTTGAATAAGCACAAATAAGCCTACAACAAGGGTTTTGCGGTTTGATGCATTAGTGAGCATTTCATTGACCAAAAGCTGTTGATTTTGAGTTTTTATAACCTACTAAAGGTCCTTCCATGAATATTCTAGGTTGGAAAATCATTTAGGTTGGTTATGCTTTGTAAAAGTGGCCTATTTAGCTTAAGGGGTATCGTAGCAGTAGTGATTTGGAGATGTTGGTCCAAAGTGACCCTAAGAGATTTTAAGATATGTTAAAATATGTCTTAATGGGTATCTGAAATGTCCCTTATTTTTTGGGTTTGGGTTTTCTTTTGAAAGTTATGAAGAAAATTCTTTGTTTGCAATGCTACAAGGAGATTGTGAAGGAATTGTGAAAAGTTGCTAAGTTGGGGTTTTGAGGGCAGAAATATTGATTGAGTTTGATCAAATTGTGATTGTTGGAAGGTTTTCCTCCCTACTTTGCATCAGTTGGTATCAGAGCATAGGTATTAGATCTTGTAAAGGTGAAAAGTTGAAGATTGGAGAAGTGAAAAGTTGGAAGTTGACAGAAAAGATGCCTCCTAAAGGAAGTGGAGCCCTTGGTAGGGAAATAATATTGTTAAAGGAAAAACAAGAAGCACTTTTATCTAGATTTGCAGTATGGGAGACAAAGCAAAAGAGAGGAAAGGCCACTGAAGATGAAAGTGACCAAGAGGAAGAGGAAGAGGGTGAAAATGAAAAACCTCCAGGTAGAGTCCACGATGATGAGTTGGACCCAGATGAGAGAAGGATGGTGAAAATGCTCAAGGTTGTTAGAGGAGATGCTTCTGGTGAGAAAATAGATGTGCCAATGTATAATGGCAAGTTAGATGTTGAAGAGGTATTGGATTAGATAGATGCAATGGATAACTACTTTGAGTACAAGGAGGTTGTTGAAGATCATAAGGTAAAATTTGCACAAACTAAGTTGAAAGGTCTTGCTTTGACATCGTGGAATTATATTCAAGAGGAAAGATTGAAGAAGGGGAAAATAAAAATTAGTTCATGGGATAGGATGGTGTCAAATATTAAAAGCCAATTCTTGCCAAGTGATCATGGTATAAAAAATTTCAAGAAGTTGCAAAGTTTAAAGCAGGAGGATAAAGATGTCATGACATATACTGAATAATTTCACAAGTTGAGTATTAGGTCTAGTCATATTGACGATGAAAATGAAAATATTTCAAGGTATATGTGTGGGTTAATATTTCAAATCCAGGATGAATTGAGTTTGGCTACTCCAAGGACAGTTGAGGAATGTTTTCAATTGGCTGCTAGGGCAGAAGAGAAACTAAAAATAAGGCAAGAAAGATAAGGAAGAGGTAGAGGGAACACTAATAGAGGAAGAGGATCAAGGCAAACTTATGAAGAACAAGAAGATGCAAGCAAAAACAAAGACCAAGTGGCTGATCAAAGAGGTGGATTCAGAGGTTTTAAAGGAAGATTTGGTGGAGGTAGAGGCTCAAGTACATTTTCAGGAAGGTGTTACCATTGTAATCAGTTTGGCCATGTAGCATGGAGGTTTCCAGAGAAACAAGCTTCTACTTCAAGTGGTGGTGATAAAAGAGTTCAATTGGTGCAAGCGAATGATGGTGAAAGCATTCATTCTCCTAATTAACTTGCTGCTCCAGAAGTGGGAGAATCCTTGATGGTGAGAACACTCCTTAAAGCATCCAAGGAGAAAGAATCAACACAAAGGAGAACAATTTTCAATACCACCTATAAATGCAAAGGAAAGGTATGTAAAGTAGTGATAGACTTTGGAAGCACTGATAATATGGTGTCTAATGAAATGGTTGATAAATTGAAGTTAGAAAAGATTCCTCGTGAAACACCTTATAGAGTGTCTTAGCTGAATGATAATCAATCAATTTTAGTGAATGAGCAAGCTTTGGTTGAGTTAAACATTGGTGGATATAAGGACAAGATTCTTCGTGATGTATTGTCCATGGATTGTTGTCATTTGTTGCTTGGAAGACCATGGAAGTTTGATAGACATGCCATTTATGATGGAAGAAACAATACATATCAGATTGAAAATGATGGAAATAGTTTTACACTAACACCATTGTAGGAGGATGATAAAGCATAGGGTAAGGCAACAAAGGTGATTATGTTAGGCAAGGAGTTTGTGAAACTTAAGGAAGACAAACATGGAGAGTGTGCAACCACTACAAAAGAAGATGTGAAAAGAGTGATCCAATATTGGAAGGAAAGATTGATGATTTGGTGACAAAAAAAAGTCGAGATAAGGTCAAGGATGAATTGGTTGAGGAAGTGCAATATTGGCATGATAAGATTATGGTAGGAACAATGTTTTGTCCATTGAATGCAAAAGAGGTTAAAGGGCTATCAATTTCTATCAAGACAGAGGTTCATCAACCTGATGATACAGAGATTATTGGGGCATAAAATCTGATGAAAGAGATAAAAGGAAAAGGTGAAGTGAAATGGAAAGGACAAGTGGGTGAATTCGAGTATGCAACAAGAGTGAAGGAGAGGAAAATCCAAGACAAAGTTAGCAGAGGTAAGTTTGCAGTTGTTCAAGCAATTTTAGCATCAATTTCAAATGAGAGGAATTTAAGAGGATATACAACAGGTCAGTTGGTGAAGATGAAGCAATTTCTAGGTGGAAAGGAGCCTATCAAGGCAAAGAACAGTGCAAACCTTAAGTACCTGATCTAGTGGAAGGGATTACCAGGTGGAGATGCAGCTTGAAGATTATGGAATGATAAGAGGCAACATGTTTTGATGTCATAAAGTCCTCAAAGGGACTTGAGATCCTTTTCAGGCCAGGTGTATGGTGCAGGGGCACCATGTTAGTCCATTTTCCAAATAAGGTCTTTTGTAATAGGTTTTAGGGGTTTGGAGTATTTTGTTATGCAAATAAGGTCATAGTGGACCATGGGTAATGTAATTTGAGTCATAGAGGGGTCATTTTGCTAAATTTGTCAATGTTTTCAAAAGTTATAAAAATTGCAATATTGTAAAGTACAAAAAATACAAAATGAGGAAGCCCAACGGTCATGGGATTCAAATGGTAGTTGTAACTATTGGTTGTTGAGGGAAAAAATTCAAATATGGTTTTAAACCTTGAGGTAGAGGTTGGAGATGGTTTTTGAAGCTTAAACAATAAAGAATACCCTGCTTACATTGAAATTTATGTGTTTCTTCTAGTAATTTGTTGCTCCAGGTTGTTGTATGGTTTCTTACAGGTTGTTTTTGATCAAAGGTGAATTGAAATAGATAGAAACATGTGTTAACCACATTTTGGATTTGATTTGACTTGTTTTATCAAGTTTGAAGGATTTGGTGAGCAATTTACTGTAGGCGGCCAAAAACTCAAAATTTAAGGTTTTGATAGGGTAAAATAGAAAATTAAGCCATTCCACTAGGTAAAATGTGTAATAGCTTGGTGGAATGGAATAATTAGGAGTAGGATGATGTTCTTTGTGGTTTCTAAGAGCAGGAGAGGTGGTTTGATGTATTGTAATTGCTGCCCTAGTTAGAAATTCATGAGTTTTAGGTTTAATTTGATGGCTAGATGTTAGGGTTTGTACAAAAACCTTTGGAATTGGTCAAGTAATGGTGGGAAAAGATTTTTTAGGGCATATTAGATGTGTTTGAAGCCTTGGTTTGTAGATTAAAGGTTTTGGGGGTTATAGTTTCATTAAACCCTCCTTGAACAAGCATAAATAAGCCTAGAGCAAGGGTTTTGGGGTTTGATGCATTAATAAGCGTTTCATTGACCAAAAACTATTTATTTTGAGTTTTTATAACCTAGTAAAGGTCCTTCCATGAATATTTTGGGTTGGAAGAGTGTTTAGGTTGGTGATGCTTTGTAAAAGTGGCCTATTTAGCTTAAGGGGTAGCGTAGCAACAGTGATTCAGAGATGTTGGTACAAAGTGACCCTAAGATATTTTAAGATATGTTAAAATATGCCTTAATGGGTATCTGAAATGTCCCTTCTTTTTGTGGGTTTGAGTTTTCTTTTGAAAGTTATGAAGAAAATTCTCTGTTTGCAATGCTACAAGGAGATTGTGAAGGAATTGTGAAAAGTTGCTAAGTTGGGGTTTTGAGGGAAAAAAGATTGATTGAGTTTGATCAAATTGTGATTTTTGGAAGGTTTTCCTCCCTGCTCTGCATCATTTGGAGTTGAAAATTTTGTCTCTGCGGGTTTCCCTTAAAGAGTTAATTGACAATGAAACCTATCAAGCTAATCATTTGCATCAACTAGAGATGCTCGATAAGCGCCAATTATAGGCCCTCGATCATCTTAAAGCTTATCAATGGTCCTTATTGAGACAATATAATAAAAATGCACTTCCTAGGACCTTTAAACTGGGGGACCTAGCTCTTTGTAAGAATCAGAGAAATGTTAATGTGCCACCTGATTAGAGGGAAATTTAGTCCTAACTGGTTAGGCCCTTACATTGTCGTCTATGTGTACGATTCAGGTGCCTATGGATTATCATCTATGGATGGAACGTCTCTAAAAGAGCTTGTTAATACGATGCATCTTCGTCGATACTATGCGTAGTGTCCCATGTGTCATGTGTGTGGTGTTCTCTCTTTGAAAGGTTAGTAGCACTGCGTATGTTGACATTGCTCACTAACACATTACAATTTTTTTTGTGTTATGATATGTCCATGTGTGTGTGTGTGAACGATATACATACATCTTTTGAGGTGATTAGATCATCATTGTATTTAATAAACATACAACCATGCATGTTTATTAAATCATGTTAGCATCTAATGTAAACATACATCCATATGAGCATGTAATATCCATAGCATCAACATACATAAAAATAAAAAGCATACACATCAAAATATACAATACCATGATGTTGAAACCAATATATATGTGTGTGTGTCTATGTATCAAGTGTCATGTACATGTATCGGGCCACTACTATAAAAAATAAGTGGCTACTGAATATGTATCTATACAAAAGATCTACAAATATATATATATGTATCTCTTGCTACAAAAATGATATACAAAATCAGAATCCCCTATGGCTGTAGTGCATGGCTCCCCAAGCCCTCTGGCTCTGGCTGCTACTGTTGTGGTCTAGGGAGAGGTTGCATGATCGTCATAGGTTGAGATCGATGCGAGCGTGATGTGGATAGAGCTACCTACATCCCCATGATCTCTCCCTGCAATGAACATATAGTCATTCGTGCTTGTGTCAGATCCTGTTGCAGTTGTTGAATATCTGTTGGGATCATGATTGTCGGCTGCCTGTCAAGGTCATCGAGGCAGCTCTAAAAGGCATCATGCATCTACTCAGTGGTGTCAGACCTCATCATTGTTGTGTCTTGCTCATCAAGCGCCGTCTGCAGCTCCCCCGACAACTGGTCACACTGTCCCTAAACAGTGGTAAGCTCTGCAGTTAGCTGAACAATCTCTGCTCCCCACTCCTTGTAGGTGGTCCTCAAGCATGCTACCAACTCAAAAATATAGCCATGTCACCCCACAAACATTGGCCGAAAAGCCTCAAGGATTGTCCCCTGAATGGGAACGTTAGGGGCCACCTCTGATATGCACTGAGCCATCAGCCTAATCCATCCCTGTGCATTCTCTACAACCACAAAAAGAAAGAGAGAAATTAGTATCACATGGCATATATGTATAATCATAAAAAGAAAAACTAAAAGTACTAGAATATAAACAACATGCTCTATGTACCTAGGTCCACTGGCTGCCATGTGGGATCAGGGTGAGGAGTGACGCTGGGAGCCACACCGCCAACATTGGTATCTGTGTGTGTGAAATATTGGATCAATTTAAATGAAAATCAAACACATATTAATAAGACATTAAATCAAGAAAACTGAAAAGAATAACAGAATATGCAAACCGTTATCAAAGCTTTCCTAAAACTATCTTATCTTTCTCTAACTCCAGCGTTTTGTTGGTTTCCAATGGCTCTCAGATTAGCAGATCAAGTTCAACAAAAAGACAACTAAAGAACAAGATGTAAAAGAATGCATATTATGCTGAATGCAAAAGCTATGCTAAAATGATAATATCGTTGTGATGTTGAAAATGATATGATTGCATAAGCAAAATGAAAGTATGGCTGTGTAAATGCGTGCGTAGTGTCAGTGAGTAATGTGTAACCAAAGTTTGGATTTGCACCAACATTTATAGATTTTTCGAACGGATTCAATTAGTTGATTCGATTAACAGCCCGGATTAAGCTTGTTTGAATGGACGGTGGGAGATTTTCGAAAGTGAAGAGGAGGATGGAAGGTTTCCCTTTTCCTTCAATTTCTGTCATTGAGTTTCGAAGGGAAATTTCCATTTCGAAGAGCAAGTCTAGAATTTGGAAGGGTGAGTTAGAATTAAATAAAATTAATTTATTTAATTTGGAAGTGAAGACAGAAATAGCAACTCGAATAATTAAATAAATCATATTTAATTATGTTTTAGAAATGAAATTAGAGTGAGGAAAATATTTAATATTTTAATTTGAGGATGAAAAGAATATTCCATTATTTGAATATTCAAAATATTCAAACTTTAGAATATGATAATCAAATATAAATAAATTACGAGAATTTATTTAATTTAATTAAGCGGAAGGTAGAAGGTGGGATGAAGAAGATATTCCATTATTTAAATATTCAAATATTCAAACTTTGGAATGATATGATAATCAAATATAAATAAATTATGAGAACTTATTTAATTTAATTAAGTGGAAGGTGGAAATGTCAATAATTAAATAAAATTATTTATTTAATTAAGGTAGAAGAATTAGAAAATGAACGATATAAATAAATAATTAAATTTATTTATATGTAGATGACTTTAGGAGAATTAATTAAATAAATCATATTTAATTAATTAACAAGCTTAATCATGACCATTTTTAGACGTATACATTTTGCCCCTCTTTGAAGTAATGTGTGAAACACATTGCTTCAAAGAAAAATAAGATTTTGCCCCTGATATGCTTTCGATGTTTTTGCTGATGATGCCCCTCGGGAGGTAAATCACGGATGAGAGAGAGAGTGATTTAGCTCTTGACAGATGATGAAAAAGAAATGGCCCATTTAAAAATAAAGTCAAAAAGGCAACAAACTTACCCTTGGTTTGACCTTTAAAAGGTAAAAAGGTGAAAAAGACAAGTCATTTGCACTTTTTACTTTGGTGAATACTGTAGCTCTAAGAGTGACTTGGCAACATGGAGATTCCCTATCATCGCCATTGATTCGAGAGATTGTGCCGATACCAAAGGCCAGCAGTGTACGGACCACTGGTGAGTCGATCTAACCACCTGTGTTGTCGATTTTTTTTGCTTTTGAATCGTAATTTTTCAATTTTTCCGCTGATTTTAGATTTAGAAATGACGTTTTAGCGCATTTAGACGAGTTTGCGCACTTTCAAAAAAATTTCCGACGCTTAGGGTTAAAACAGAGGCGCGTACAGGATAGTTTGAAAATTTTAGGATAAAACCAGTTTAGCGCATCCCGTGAAAACTAGAGCGCATATAGGGCATGATAGAAAATTTTAGGGGTAAAGCGCATATAGGGAAAATAGTCGCGCATCTCAAAAAATGTGCATAGGACAAAAATAGTGGCGCTTAGAATGATTAAAGTAGCGCATATAGGAAAACGCGCATAGGGGGTCTATTTGAGCGCATCCAATGAAAAAAACGGCGCATATCGCTTTTAGCGCATCCCGTGAAAAGAAAGGCGCATATGGGTTTTAGCGCATAGAGTCCACAGAGTAGCGCATATGGTAAAGATAGGCCAAATTGAAGATTTGATGATAGTAATGCAAAAATGATGACTTATATTGCTTCCTTAGTCAACAGATAGGTAAATTGTCATGTCATCATGCTGATATGGATCGAATGATTGAATGATCTGATTGATTGATTGAAAACTTTGCTTCCTAGAGTAGAAAACAAAGAGTAATTGTCTGATAACTTTGTTTCAAAAACAAAGAGTAGATTGAACTGATAACTTTGCTTCCTAGAGTAGAAAACAAAGAGTAAATGAACTGATAAATGATTGATATGACTTCTGATAAATTTGTTTTTTGCGATAGAAAACAAATAGTAATTGATGGTAGAGCAGATTGTGTGTATTGGGTTGCCTGATAGGATTGATTATGTGATATGGGTCATTGATAAGATGCATTGATATGAGTCATTGATATGGGTCACTTGATATAGTTCACTGATATGGGTCACTTGATATAGTTCACTGATAGATATGAGTTTAATTGATTTTGATTAAATGAGATTGAATGATTGATATGATCGGTATGATTGTGATGAATTATCCTTGTGATGAAAATAGGAGGTTTTCAAAAACCTCCAGATTAGAGAGCGGCACTCGGCAGGATGGGATAGGATTCCCGAGTTGACACCTACTGATATAGCATTGATAGATACTTGTGGTTTGAGATCCTTATTGGTGATGCTGTCGATTCGGGTCAACAGAGGATTGTTGACAGCATTGGCTGAGCGATGGCATTCGGAGCACAACACCTTTCATATGCCGACTGGTGAGGTGACGGTGACTCCTGAGGACGTGTACAAGATTTTAGGTATCCCAGTGGTTGGTGCCCTTGTGTATTATGATCACAAGGAGCTCGGGGGTACAGATGCTTTGAGGAGGGTGTACGGAGATGCATAGATAGTTGGGTACTGGGTACCGTGGACTGATTTTTGAGGATATCTAGCCTTGTCTGCAGTTTTGGATGCATTCATTGGAGGTCTCCTTTGTCCAGATCGCTGGACAAAGGGATTATCAGTGGGATGGGGCAGGATTTTGGAGCAGATGTTGCTACAGCTGCGGAGATATGCATGGGGGAGTTGCATGCTAGCACATCTATATCACGATTTGCATTAGGTGGTATACAAAGGTTCTTCCAGTTTGTCCTATGGTGTGACAGTGCTGCAGATCTGGGTGTGGGAGCATCTTGCTGTGACGAGACCGGTGTGCCCCAGAGTTAGGCCACCAGGTAGGCCTTATATCTATACGTATGTTATGTTCCTTACCTAGCCCAAGCTGGGCAAGGTGGATTACTTGAGGCGACTTTTAGATGATATGGATATAGTGGTATGGAGACCATATCTTGATTGCGAGCCATGGGCTACAGATGATCTAAAGATGCTATATGTATGCATTCCTCGGTTCTTGATAGGGAGGACTCCTTTCATTCTTGAGAGGTTTTTGGCGTTACGAGTGCAGAGGCAGTTTGGATTCACGCAGGGGATGCCATAGGGGGTTGCACATTATGCCCGGAGCAGAGATGAGGCCGGATGGGGGCCATGTATTTCCTATCAGACAGCATATACAGAGTTCCAGTCATTAACGCCTGAGGCATGGGTTGACAGGAGATATTATTGATGTTGGCATGTCTGATGAGTATTCAGCATATTTCCACACACATCCCTTTCCACAGTTTACCAGCCCTGATGAGCCAGCACCCATTTTGGTAGCACCACCGCCAGGGGCAGTGATACAAGAGGATGTGGCCGGCGGCGAGCAGGGAGCAGTTGGAGGGGAGGAGGTGGAGAGCGGAGATGAGGAGGAGAGTTCGGATGGGGATGATGAAGATGACGGCGGAGATGAGGGATAGGTGTTGGGGAGGTTGAGGCTAGATATTCTGAGGGGTGTCCAGATCATGAGGTGACCGAGGACAGGGATTGGGAGATGGGTAGTAATCCGGATGGGATCCTCATCTCAGATAGCCACGCTTTAGGCCTAGGTGCAGACATTACAGGGACAGCAAGGATAGTTACAGAGTCAGCTGGGACAGGCATAGGGATTCATTGTACAGCTACAAGCACAGGTGGCACAGGCTCAGGCATAGGCACTTGCCCCAGACCCACAGTTAGCCCAGGTGATCACAGAGAGAGATGCATTCAGATGATAGGCAGTAGAGGCTGAGGGCGTTGCTCAGAGGCTGATGGGCACCGTAGAGAGTGCGTCATTGTGGGATGCTATTGCAGAGGGCATGGAGATGGTGAGAGAGGCTGAGTATTACAGGGTCAGATACGAGGAGTTGTGTCCTCCGGATCGCAGAGAGCCATACCCACGGTCCCATAGCAGGATGAGGAGTAGATCACGGACACATACACAGAGCAGGGGAGTGACTGGACCTCGGCGGGACCCAGACGCAGGTACCAGTGGCAGGCCACCTCCTTCCGGACCGGCTCCATCAGGGGCATTGACCAGTTAGCAGACATAGTGCACATATGTTTATCATTTTTTTGGAGCATGTATACAAATTTTTGATCCTATTTGATGTATTTCTCTTTGGACATTTTAGTTTCATTAGAAATTTGGATGTTTGTATCATTTTTGATAAGTGATGATATGCAACGGAGATGATTTTGGATTATGTTCTGCGCATGATATGATGATGTGATATGCATTTGAATGATCTGATGACTAACATGATATGCAGGATGATTTGATTTTGATGTTTTTATTATGATGATGATGATTGATGATGCATACTAATGATGTCATGTAAATGGATGATTTTTTATGTGTATATGGAAATGTATGTATGGAATGTTTATTTTTTGGATTTTTCAATGCAGGCAAAAGATGATAATATGATGAAAACTGAAATGTTGTGTTCATGCTATGTATTATGAATTTTGTATGATAAAATGATATGATTTGATGTAAAATGATATGAATACTAATATGAAATTGAGATGAGTAGATAGTGATGAGATGTATGATAAAATGATATGTGATAAAATATATAATGATGAAATGACGAAATGAAAATGAAATGATAAAATGATGATGACCATGAAATGAATGATAATGATGTGATGAATAATGATAATGAAATGATAAAGAAATGAAATGATAGTGAGATGTTAAATGATATGAAATGGAATGTTAAATGATAATGAAATGATAAATGAAATGTAAATGGAATGGAATGTTAAATGATAATGAAATGATAAATGATAAATGAAAATGAAATGTAAATGGGATGGAATGTTAAATGATAATGAAATGATAAATGATAAATGAAAATGAAATGCAAATGGAATGGAATGTTAAATGATAATGAAATGATAAATGATAAATGAAAATGAAATGCAAATGGAATGGAATGTTAAATGATAATGAAATGATAAATGAAAATGAAAATGAAATGCAAATGGAGTGGAATGTTAAATGATAATGATATGAAATGTTAAATGATAATGAAATGATAAATGATAAATGAAAATGAAATTCAAATGGAATGGAATGTTAAATGATAATGATATGAAATGTTAAATGATAATGAAATGATGAATGATAAATGATAATGATAATGCAATGGAATGATAATGAAATGATGAATGATAAATGATAATGATAATGCAATGGAATGATAATGAAATGAAATGTTAAATGACAATGATAATTCAATGGAATGATAATGAAATGATGAATGTTAAATGATAATGATAAAAATGAATGAAATTATGATAATGGTAATGAAACTAATATGAAATGATAATGAATGAAATGATGCAATGATAATGATAATTAATATGAATGATAATGAATGAAATGATGCAATGATAATGATAATGAATTGCTAAATGATAGGAAATGGAATAATAACGAATGGATAATTATATGAAATGAAAATGATAAATGATAATGGATAATGATAAATGATAAATGATATGAAATGGTATGATAATGATAATGATAATGCAATGGAATGATAATGAAATGATAAATGATAAATGATAATGATAATGATAATGCAATGAAATGATAATGAAACTAATATGAATGATAAATGAAACTAATATGAATAATAAATGAATGAAATGATGAAATGTATGATATAAAGGAAATGAATGATGATGCAATAAATGATAATGATAATGAACCAAACGTCCGCATTGTCCTCTACAAATAGTCCAATGAAGCATGACAACCATTGGCCTTTCAAAAACTCTTGATGCAAATCCAATATGCAGACATGTACCATGACCTAAAATGAAATGCAACTAAATGAAGCCGACCATTTTGTTGAGCTTGTTGGTATATTTGCTGGAATCATCATACAACACTTTTTTAAAATGTTGGAAGTATGTACAAGCATCAAAGGGGAAATTAGCACCAATGATGACCTGAGTACAACTTTCATGATTTTTGATATAGCAAGTGAACACAAACACCTAGGTATAATTGAATCGAGATGACCTGAGCATTTCTTGCATAAACAGACAAAGACTAACTACCATATGATGCAAATTTGGAACTGTCATCAATGATAAACTTTCAATCATCATGTCTCGCGACATATTTGCAACAGATAAATGATTAACCTCCAGACAGCAGACAAAGAAAAATCATCCTCTTTCCTTGCCACTCTAGTTCAGTACCTCATCGAGTGTGCTCCGGAGAAATGATATCGAAAATTAAACAACCATTGTTTAAAAATGAAATGTTGTGATTCCAAACATTATTCAGATTATAGATCATCCAGATATGAGTCATGATAAGGTACGTAACTGAAAGCTACTGTGATATGGATCAATGATTGGATGTTTTGGTTTGATTTGGTTGTTTTGTTTGCGTACGATTGGTTTTGATGTCATTGTCTAGCTGTTTTGGTAAAACCTGAAAGTTGGTTGCCCCCAGTATCTTTTGCCCTCGGTATTGACATAACTTGCTGAAATGAATATGTACAATAATCAAGCCATGGTAAGACATTATCGCTCGAGGCAAATGATGATAGCATGGTGCTGGCGTGGCCCTAAGATGATGAAAAAGGATGCATGAAAAGGAAGGCTGAAAAGTTAAGTGTAGCACATGAACTAATAGATGGAGAGCTACAAATAGCGTCTGTTTGCCAGATTTCACTATTTGTTTTTATTGCATTTTTCTTGTCAATCGACTGCCTGTTGCCAGGTTTTCACCCTATGACTTCTTCTTCTTCTTCTTTTTTTAATTTTTTTGGTTGTTACCAAGATGCCCTGCTTGCGGCTTTCACCGGGTAACCATTTTTTCAGACTTTTTGATTTTTGTATTTTTAAAGACTTTTTCTGATTTTGGATTTCTTCAAGACTTTTTCGATTTTGTATTTTTAGGACTTTTCTAATTTTTGTATTTTTTAGGACTTTTTCTGATTTTTTTGTATTTCTTTAGGACTTTTTATGATTTTTTTGTATTTTTTTAGGACTTTTTCTGATTTTTTTTATATTTTTTTTAGGAATTTTTTCTGATGATGATAACCGCTTTAAACATAGTACTTTTTTAGGTGCATGCTATTGATAGGTTCATCAAACAGGTCCCCTTCTGGCGTTGATAGCTTGTAAGCTCCTGAACCATAGACTGCGATAACCACATAAGGACCTAGCCAATTTGGTTGGAACTTTCCTTTCTTCTCTCTGTCTTGCTGATTGCGTGGGTTCTCTTTTAGAACAAGATCACCCACCTGAAAGGTACGTGGCTTCACTTTGTGATTATAGCTGCGAGACATCATCTGTTGATATGCTTTTAAATGATCAGCTGCTCTTTGTCTCTTTTCATCTAAGAGTTCTAGTTCTTAGAGTTGGGAGACTTTGTATTCATCATCTATTGTGAGGCCTTTCAATGATACTCTAAGTGAAGGAATCTCAACTTCTAACAGTAGTATGGCTTCTGCTCCATAGACAAGAGTAAATGGTGTTGCTCCTGTTGGCGTGCGGACATTGGTTCTATAGGCCCATAGAGTGGGATTGAGTTGAACGTTCCAATCCTTCCCTGAATCATTCACAGTCTTTTTCAATATTTTCAATATTGTTTTATTTGAGGCCTCAGCCTGGCCATTCCCTTATGGATAGTAAGGTGTTGAATATCTATGTTGAATGTGAAATCTGTCACAAAGTTCATCAACGTCCTGATTTTTGAATGGACGTCCATTATCTGTAATAATGGAGTTGGGAATGTCATACCGACAAATAATATAGTTGAGTATGAATGATGATATTTGTTTGCCGGTAACTTTGGTAAGAGGGACTGCCTCAATCCACTTGGTGAAATACTCTGTAGCTGTGATGATGAACTTATGCTCGTTAGATGAAGAAGGATGAATCTTTCCCACTAGATCTAACCCCCATTGAGAAAATGGCTAGGTTGGCATGAATGGTTGAAGTTCCTTGGCAAAAGCATGAATGGGATTCCCATGAATCTGATATTTTGAGCATGTTTTCACAAAAGTGAATGATTCTCTCTCCATTGTAGGCCAGTAGTAACCCATTCTAATCAATTTCTTGGATAAGGTTAGTCCACTCGAATGAGTACCACAGATGCCACCATGAACTTCTTGTAAAGCTTTGTCAGATTCCTCACGTTCAAGACATCGAAGTAAAGTACCATCAAGACCACGACGATAAAGGGTGTCAGCGATAAGAGTGTAGCGAGCGGATTGGCGGATAAAATTATGTTTTTGGTTACGGGATAAATTAGGTGGCAAGATATCGTCTTTGAGGTAGGCATAAATTTTTTTGTACCAAGGTGAATCGGATCCTACCAAGTGGCAAATGATTTGGCTTTCAAGGGTATCATAAGTAGGCGTAAATGATTGTTCCACCAGAAATTCATAACGATTCAGAGTTTTTGGGAGTTGTAACAATGATGCTATCATAGCCATGGCGTCAGCTGCTTTATTATCAAGCCTTGGAATTTGTGTGAATTTGATGTCCACAAAATATTTCTTGAAGTCATCCACCATCTTTTTATATGGCAGTAGTTTGTCATCTTTGGTCTGGAAGTCATTATTGATCTGATTAATGACTAGCTGCGAGTCGCCATATACTTGTAGTTCTGTAATCCTCCATTCCAGTGCTATTTTAAGCCCAGTGATTAATGCTTCATATTTGGCTATGTTGTTGGTGCATGGAAACATCAACCTATATGATCTAGGAATGGTGTGTCCTTGAGGGGTGACGAAAAGTATGCCTGCCCCCGATCCATGTTGAGTGAAAGAACCATCAAAATATAAGGACCATGGTTGCTTGGATTCTGCAGTAAAGACATCAGCATCTGGAAATTCAATGTGCAGGGGATGATCTACTTGCAATGGTGCTTCAGCTAGTTGATCAGTGATAACTTGTCCTTTGATTGCCTTGCAATCAACATAATGTATGTCAAATTCACTAAGAATCATTACCCACTTTGCAAACCTTCCTGTCAATGATGCTTTGCTCAATAAATACTTGAGTGGATCAATCTTTGAAACCAGATTGATTGTATGGGTTAATCTGTAATGTCAAAACTTTTGTGAAGCAAATACTACTGCCAGACAAGCCTTCTCAATAGAAGTGTAGTTGAGCTCATGACTTGTCAGTGTTCTACTGATGTAATAAATTGCACGTTCCTTTCTTGTAGAGTCTTCTTGTGCTAGCAGTGCCCCCAGAGATGTCTCTGTTGCAGCAATGTATAAGATTAGTGGTTTGTCTGGATTTGGTGGTATGAGAACTAGTGGAGTCATTAAATATTGTTTGATTTGTTGAAACGCCAATTCACATTTGTCATCCCACTTGAAAGGAACATTCTTATGCAGTAGATGTGTGAAAGGTAAACTTTTTTTGGCCAATTCTGCAATGAACCTCCATATAGACTGCAGTCGTCCCTGTAGTGATCTCAACTGACTGATGTTATTTAGTGGAGGCATTTCCATAATTGCTTGTACTTTTGCTGGATCTACTTCAATTCCCTTTTCTGAAACGATGTACCCCAAGAGTTTTCCAGATTTGACCCCAAAAACACATTTCTTGGGGTTGAGGCAAACTTTGAATTTCTCTAATCTTGCAAATATTTTGGACAATATTTCAAGATGTCCTTCTTTGGTGTATGATTTTGCCAATATGTCATCTACATAATCTTCCATGAAGATATGCATCATGTCATGAAAGATTGTAGTCATGGCTCTTTGATAAGTAGCCCCAACATTCTTCAAACCAAAAGGCATAACGTTCCAACAATAGGTTCCCCATGGACATGTGAAAGCTATTTTCTCTTGGTCTTCAGGTGCGATCTTGATTTGGTTGTAGCCAGAAAAACCATCCATTAATGAATACATGGCATGGCCAGCTGTTAGATCAACTATAGTGTTGATGCTGGGCAGTGGGAAGTCATCCTTAGGACATGCTTTATTAAGATCTCTGAAATCTGCATATTCTCACAGTTTTATCTGGCTTGGATACAGGAACAATGTTGGAGATCCATTCTACATAATCGATTGGTCTTATGAAGCCCACATCAAGGATTTTTTTCAGTTCTTCCTTAACCAATAATGCAACATGAGGGTGCATCTTTCTGAGTTTTTGTTTCACTGGCTTAGCCCCTGGTTTGATAGATAAGTGATGCATGATAAGATCAGGATCTAGACCAGGCATGTCAGCGTAAGACCACGCAAAATTTACTTGATTTGCTTTCAGAAATTCCATGAACTCTGGTATTTCTTTCTCTGTCATTGATGCAGCTAATTGTAGGATCCTTGGTTTGTCTGAAGTTTCAAGATTGACCGCATTTGTAGGCTCAATCAGAATAGGCGATCGCTCGTGGTAGTGCTCCGGGAGAGTGTCAAGATTCCCATCGTCTAGTGCCTCAAAGAGGTTTTCACCATTTGATATGCTCTTTATTTTATTTTTTGTTTGATCTAATACTGCCAGATTCTGGTTTTCACCATTAGATCTCTTTTTTTCATTTTTACTTTTGCAGCTAGGAGACTTGACACTCTCCTGATCAAAAACTCTATGTCAAAAATCGCTGGTGGAACAATCATTCGTATCATCTGCGGAAAGGAAGTTCACAATAGCTTTGTCACTTGGAAACATAGGTATATCGATAGGTTCGGTTGAATCCCAATCAATGAGATTAGGATAAATTAAAGATATCAGATCGTCAGGTTGTGTGAAATTGGCTATGGTTATGGTCATAACAGAGTTGTCGGTAGGATCCGAGGTATAAGGTGGATCAATGATAATACTGTCCTCATGATAATCTTGTTCGTTTAGATCTGACTCAGTATCACTAGAATCATAGTCAATTTGTGGTTCAGATTCTTTTGGTTGGGACCCTGAACCTTCTCCTTCAATTAGAGTTGGGGCATACTGGTGTATTACATCAACCTCTTTATCCCTCCAGAACTCATCATTGTAAATGGTGTCCCATTCATATTCAACAGAGTTTGTGTCAGAATTGTTATCCACAAAGTTTAGAACTATTTCCAAACATGCTTCTCGTGAATCTGAGCCTTCTTGCAATGCGAAGACAGTGCCATGTAGTTGTTTGGATGTGCTTTCTTTGGAGTGAGTATCATAACCTAATCCAATTTTCTCTTTTGCAGCAAGTCCGCGAAGGTGAATAGGTTCAACTACTCCTTCCTTCCTTTTTCCGATAGGACCTTTATCATAGCCCATCTTTTGCATGATCGAATACCCTTTTCCATATTTGTCTGTGGGTAATTTGACATTTGAGACTGCTTCATCTTCATCTTTATAGAGCCAGTTTAGAATTTCTGTATCCTTAGGATTTTCCATGGGGAATTTTTCTTTGATGAATTGTCCATTAAACTTTGTGATTGGCTCTATTGGTGGTTGCTTTGATGTTGATGCTGCTGATATTTGATGTTCCTTGATAGACAGTTGTCCATGTGATCGAGGTGATGTAGGTAAATTGGCAAGATAGAGAGAGTATTCTCCAACTCCCTGGTCCTTAAATTTCAATTTCTTGTCAAAACTAGTGGTCAATTGACTAATTTGTGTATCAATCTTTAGAGAAGTCTTAGCATGAGCTTCTCGATTGTTAGGGACCAAAGTGTCTTGACTGGCTTTTATGTTGGCACAAGTTTGAATATTGGAATTGTCAGCTGGTATCGTGATTTCTTGTCCATCATACGGAAACTTAAGACATTGATGATAGGTTGATGGGACAGCTTGCATGTTGTGGATCCAAGGACGACCCAACAAGATGTTATATGCAAGATCACGGTCCAGTACTTGACATAAAGTATTCTTTATAACAGGGCCCACTCTGATTGGCAGCATGATTAGACCTTTGGATGCTCTTTCTTCATCATCATAAGCTTTTATGGTAATCTTTCTTCTGAAATCAATGGAGTCCTCATAAAATCCTAAAGACTTAACCAACTTCATGGTATAGATGTTCAAACCAGCACCTCCATCTATTAGAACTCGTCTGATATGAAACTTGTGAACCATGGCTTCTAAGTACAATGATGAATTGTGGGGATGAGTTATGGAAGCGTCATCTTTCTCAGAGAATGAAAGGCAAGTGGGTGAGGACAAGTGTCCTACCATGGTTTGAAATTGGTTCACATCCAGGTCAGTGGATACATTCATTTCAACGAGGGATTTTTTGAGAATTTCCTTATGGGCTGGGGAAATCTTCAATAGTTCCACAATAGAAATTTGAGCAGGGGTTTTTCAAAGTTGATTGACCAAATCATATTGATGTTGAGGTGGAGGTTCAGTGGATTTTGAAGAGGCGCCCTTTAAGACAACTTTGGCTTGCGCTCTTGTTGTTGCATTGAATTCTTTATATTCCACCTTTTTGTTGACTTTAATGACATTTACCCGCTCATCGTCTGTGTAGAGATGATTGATTATATGATAATCATTGATATGATTCACATTTTTTTTAGAAGACTCACCCTTTTGATAATTGGGAAAAGGGTTGTGAAATGCTTGGTGGTCTATGTTGGATTGTTGATTTCCCTCTATTGTAATGATGTCATTGTCGATTAAGTCTTGAATGGCATTCTTCAAGGCTTGGCAGTTATTTGTGCGATGACCTTTGCACCGATGATAATCATTCCAGGATGGAGGCTTTACACTAGGTTCATAATTTCGTTGAGGCGGAAAAGTAATGACGTTTTTGGCCATCAACTCTTTGAATGCAGATTCTAAAGATTGACCCAATGAAGTGAAAGTTCTTCTATTTGAGAAGAATGAAAATCTTTGCGGATTTGTATTCGAGGTGTTCCCTAAGGAATTGTGATTGTTATTGGTTCCTCGGTAACCTTGGTTGCTGGAAGTCCCTTGATTGGGAGTAGAGTGTTGATTTATATTGTTCCTCGACGGAGGAGGATTATTTCCATGATTTGCAATCGAGTTGACATTGTTGTTGCGAGTGTTTGGAGCACTGAGGACAAATGGTTTGGTCGAGGCATGATTTGCATCAACAACACCATCATTCACCATATTTTTGTTGCGAGTCTAGAATTTGGACTTGTCCCGATTATTGTGATGGTTGGATAAGCTAGGATTTTCTTTGTCATGTTTTATTATCCCTCTTTTGACCAAAGCATTTTCAATGGTTATGGCATCTTCAATCATTTTCTCAAAAGAAGAAGGACAATGTAAGTTCAAATGATAACTCATTTCTGAATTTAAACTGTTAATGAAAGTAACCATCTTTTCCTTTTCAAGAACAGGACGTGGATACCTGGCGAACATTCTTCTCCATCTCTGAAGAAACGTAATGAAGGATTCGCCTAGTTTTTGTGCAACTTTGCAAAGATCTATCATGGTGATCTGGTTTTGTATGTTGTAGGCATATTGTGATATGAATAGGTTGATCAATTCTTCAAATGTCTGAACGGGAGGTGTAATCTTAGATAGCCATTCCATTGAGTGAACTCCAAGGCTCCTAGGAAACAGTCACATTAAGTAAGTGTCTTCATGAGCGAATTCCAATGTCATGTTTCAGAAGTCTCTAACATGATCGATTGGATCCGATTTCCCATTATAGCGATCAAATTTTGGCATTTCACAATGCGTGGGAAAAGGAATCATGTTAAGACTTCTATCGAAAGGATAAGGACAAATGTCCTCTAGAGTATATTTCTTTGTGGTTGTTCCCCCTTGTAATTCTTTGATTTGTCCTTGTAGTGCCTTGATTTGTTGGGTCAAAGCACTAAGATCAGAAAGGGGTGTTTCTTCAGGTTTGTTTTTCAAGTTTTCAGTATTAAAGTCATGAGGTAATTTAGCTCCCTGATCAGCTAGATATAGAAAATATTTTTCTTTATCTCGTTGCAAGATCTTTTCTATGGCTTTATGAAATTTTGGATCTTGCTCAGCCTCTCTAAGACGTTCTTCATCTCGTTCCTCATCACTATCCACATGGATTTTATCTCTATAGTTATGAATGGATTTTCTTCTCTATTGTCCATGTTGTTGTTGAAAAGTGGATTTTGATTTATGCTGAAAAGAGGATTACTGCTTTCTCCTTCTTCTTGAGTGTTTTGAATATGACTTTCTTTTTGGAGTGTATCCTTCAATTTATTGTGTTGAGATCTTGTGGAGATAGGCATATGAGTTTAAAGAATTCTTCTGAACTTAGATCACAGTTTTGACAAGTGCAAAGGGAATGATATTTTGATCTGATAAGATGTAGAATCTTATGATATGATGAAGGATGCTCCTAATTTTTGATTGTGGCTTCCAAAGATGAAAGGATGTCTGAATCCTGTTGGGGGAAGTTGAACCAAAAATTAGAAAGCTGTTTTGAAAAGTGCACTCTAAAAGATTTTGATCTTCATTTTTAAAGAAATTCTTTCAAGATCTTTGAAGAATATGATTGGGGTGTGAAGGATATTCAATAGCAGGTTGTGGTATGTTATCGAACTCAAGAGGTTGGTTATGATTATGCCGTTGTGATAGAGCTAATCGCTGATAATAAGCTTGAGAATCTAAAGGATCTACAACATACTCATCAGTGAATCCCCTAATAAAGTTTTGATATCTATGAAGAAATCCACGGAAATGAAGCAACATGTGTCGACTTTTGTATATAAATTTTCTCTTTTGTAAGGTTTTCTTGGGTTTTCCGATCCTTTTGGATACTGGTTTCTTGGGAAACTTTGTTGATTTCCAATATTTGAGCATGGGAAAAGTATTTGAGAACGTTATTTGGACCAATGGTATGAAAAACTTGTGAGTGATTTCAGTTGTTGTTCTTCATGTTCATTTTGGATGATCTTTTTATCTGAATTAATGTAATGGAAGACACAACAAACATTTTGAAAAATAGTTGTTTTTAAGGCCCTATACTAACATGAAGTATTTGATCAAGAAAATGTTTTCAACAAATGTTTTCACAGGTTTTGCACATGAAAAACACTTCAGATAGACTCACTCTTAATGCTCAAATAGGTCATTCTAGTAATCAACAACCCACATCTTAGAACTGCATCGACTCACACAGCCGTGTCACCCCCGAAGGGGCGCCCGTGTTTTTGTCTTTTCCAGGCGTGTACTCAGAGTTACAGAAGTGGATACCAAATCCCCTGAGCAAACAGTCCTTGGAAGTTATATGGTGAGTGTTTTGGGGGTAGATTCTTCCCTCCCCTTGCACTGTGATTATTAGAATGTTCAAAAATTGACTTCGGCTTGCCACTACACTAGGTTCGTAGTAAGGATTTCCATTCAGTGCGGAAATAATAAACTCCCTTAGGAGACCTCCCAACCTTTAGAACAAAGGCTTTGGGGATGGTTATCTTGCACATTACCGGCAAAAGAGGGTTTCCCCAGATTTGCTTTAAATTTTATAGTAGGGCGGAATAGCCTGGCTTTGGCTTGAACCCACTTGAGTCGTTCCCGTAGGGTGAGTACTTTTTCCCACTATGGCAGGCTCTCTAAAGGATGTAATTGAAACAGTAAAATTGCATGAAAACTTAAAAAGGAAAGTCTGGTATTCTTATCACCTAGTTAAGGGGAGAGCATAGACCTATTGCCACATTCAAAGCAAACAGATGTTTTTTTAAAATCCAAATCACAATGATCTAATCTAAGTGAAAATATTGCTTCACCAAAAACAAGTTTGTTCAATTTTAACTGCAAAAGATCATTATGTGGTGTCTATCCTAGGTTGCTTCATTTTATCCAGATGTGTCTACCCTAGGATTGCTTCATTTTAAAATCCAGAAAACGAAAAAGAATTCTATCTGCGGAAGGCGTCAGACTCAAAATTCTGTATTTTTATTACAAATCCATATGCGCCAGAACATAAACTATATGCGCCACAAGATATATGTGCCAGAACAGAAGATGTATGTGCCAGAACATGAGCTATATGCGTCGGAACAGAGGATATATGCACCGGAACAGAGGATATATATGCTGCAAGAAAGATTTATATGATCTTAAAACAGTTTACTATGTGCCAAAGGAAAGTTACTGTATGCGCCTAAACAGTTGCTATATGCGCCTAAATAGTCACGATATGCACCTAAACAGTAACTATATGCGCCTAAACAGTCACTATATGCACCTAAACAGTCACTATATGCGCTCCAGAATCCTGCAAAACAAAAGAGTTAAAACCTTGTATGCGCCGCAAAAAATTTTGAATGCGCCTAAACGCCAAATTTTTTCTAAAAATTAAATCTAGAATGCGAAACTGTCAAAAGAAACTTGCAGACAAGGTTAAATGCGTGGGTTTGAGCCCCACAGTGGGCGCCATTTTATGTGTGTGTGAAATATTGGATCAATTTAAATGAAAATCAAACACATATTAATAAGACATTAAATCAAGAAAACTGAAAAGAATAACAGAATATGCAAACCGTTATCGCAGCTTTCCCAAAATCGTCTTATCTTTCTCTAACTCCAACGTTTTGTTGGTTTCCAATGGCTCTCAGATCAGCAGATCAAGTTCAACAAAAAGACAGCTAAAGAACGAGATGTAAAAAAATGCATATTATGCTGAATGCAAAAGCTATGCTAAAATGATAATATCGCTGTGATGCTGAAAATGATATGATTGCATAAGCAAGATGAAAGTATGGCTGTGTAAATGCGTGAATAGTGCATGCGTAGTGTCGGTGAGTAATGTGTAACCAAAGCTTGGATTTGCACTAGCATTTATAGAGTTTTCGAACGGATTCGATTGGCTGATTCGATTAACGGCCTGGATTAAGCTTGTTCGAACGGACGGCGGGAGATTTTCGAAAGTGAAGAGGAGGATGGAAGGTTTCCCTTTTCCTTCAATTTCTGTCATTGAGTTTCGAAGGGAAATTTCCATTTCGAAGAGCGAGTCTAGAATTTGGAAGGGTGAGTTAGAATTAAATAAAATTAATTTATTTAATTTGGAAGTGAAGACGGAAATGGCAACTCGCATAATTAAATAAATCATATTTAATTATGTTTTAGAAATGAAATTAGAGTGAGGAAAATATTAAATAAAATATTTAATATTTTAATTTGAGGATGAAAATAATATTCCATTATTTGAATATTCAAAATATTCAAACTTTAGAATATGATAATCAAATATAAATAAATTATGAGAATTTATTTAATTTAATTAAGCGGAAGGTAGAAGGTGGGATGAAGAAGATATTCCATTATTTAAATATTCAAATATTCAAACTTTGGAATGATATGATAATCAAATATAAATAAATTATGAGAATTTATTTAATTTAATTAAGTGGAAGGTGGAAATGTCAATAATTAAATAAAATTATTTATTTAATTAAGGTAGAAGAATTAGAAAATGAACGATATAAATAAATAATTAAATTTATTTATATGTATATGACTTTAGGAGAATTAATTAAATAAATCATATTTAATTAATTAACAAGCTTAATCATGACCATTTTTAGACATATACAGTATCCGCTCCCAAAGCCGCTAAGGCTACCGCCATTATGACCGTAGGTGGTGGTGGCTCTGATGAGATAGGGGTAGTTGTTGGGGGGTCTGACCTCCTCCGCCACCTTGAACTCTGTGACGCTGCCTCCTCCTCCTACAACCTCTCCTCCTCATCGGCCTGTTGTCGCCCTCTCTATTTTTTCTATGGAGGTGGAGGTGGCACACCCCCCTGTGGGCCTAGATTCCCTCTAGGGGAACCCTCACCAAACATAGGAGGAGGACGATGCCTATCCCACCACCCTTTGAATTCTACAACAATCTCAACATTATCTGCCAATGCTATGGGCGATAGATTGTGGTTGTGCTCATCATCATCTGAGGGAACAAAATCCGTGATGGTGTGGTGGGGGCGATCCCCGGGTCCAGTCACACTCCTGTAAGCCCTAGTATATGTGGGAACGTCTAGAGGAATCATCTGTACACGACCATGCTATCACATGACCCGACTCCTATAGTATGGTATGATGATGTGATCATGGTGACCTACTAGAAAACATTCCTGCTGCAGGTTCCTCAGGTACCTGCCATCATCTACCCATCTAAAAAATTGATAGGGTCTCCATCTGACCCCGTTTGTAGCAAGAGTATCAAATTGTAACCACCAAAACTATAAATCTATGTACCTTCATTGGCTTGTCATATTGTACCAGTGGCCCATGGGGACATGATATGACCGTTTCTGGAGAAAACTAACCGACATTGTGCACATAATGTGGGTGAAGGCCCACACCTGCAAAAGTGTTCACGCTATAAGACTACGATACTCGTAATGGACGTGCCAGCCTAACTCCTAGTATAGGTGCACTAACATACTGTGCCCTTAGGCAAAAACTATCCTATGCTCTACCATCTCTCTGATAGTATGGATAAGGCCCCTGTGCAGGTGAGATCCTCGCTCATCTATCATGATCCGAAATGCAATGGTCACGACCATCACCTAGTGCAACAATAGTGCAATGGTTCGTGCCTAGTCATACTAGTGTGTATAAATGTGGCCCATACCATCGTCACCATTTTTCCATCCCGAGTAGTAGAGGACTCCCTCCTCTTGCTCCTGTGTCGATCGGGTGTCATCAATGGCCACCCGCCGACTGCAGATGGGTAGTTCGAGGATCCGATAGACATCCTTCAATGTGATGGTCATCTCCCCAGTACGTAAATGGAAAGATGACGTGGTGGCATCCCATCGCTCTATTAGCGCTATAAGAATCCACTTGTGATAACACATCTCTGGCATGGTGAATACATGTGAGAGACTGATCTACTCCAAATGTGTGACCTCATCTGTAGTGAGACGGTCCCTTTGCTCCTGAGCTAGTTAGTAAGCTCACCCTCTAGGATGCTTGCAAATCTCTGGATACTCATGTAAAAGTGAAACAAATTATAAGTAAGAACATAGAATCTCAATTTGAAAGCAATTTTTTTAAGACTTATGCACACCATGTAGACATCTGCGCACCACGCATACATCCCTATTCGCCATGGACGCCTCAAGGATGACAGTGCATCCTCAGGACGCTAGCGCAGGATAGGGATGCGAGCGCACAATGTAGACACTAGCACACATTTTGGACATGAGCACCCAAAATGGACGCCTACATAGCTCAACGAGGAAAAAATGCTAAAAAAGATCTTAAATTCATGTAAAACAAGGATTAGAGGCCTACCTAATCCACCTTGCGACCCTCGACAATGTCGTTGTGCAGTTGATCTAGTCTAGGCACCTCGTACTCCCTCTTGCTCAACATTTTGCTAAATTTTCTATCACAAAAGTCAACAATTTGCTCGCAGTGAATAGTGAAAATGACCCTTCTAGGGGCCCACATAGGTATATATAGGCCCCCCAGGGCCCATTTTTCCTAGAGTTTGTGGTTCCCTGGTTTCTCTTGAATCAATGAATTTTTCTTGACCATTCTTCTTATTGTGGTAGCTTCTTTCGATTTTCGAAGTTCACCTAACATTTGAGTTTTCTAGGTTAAAGTTTTGTGCGATTTTTTACAACCACTTAGTCGCTACTTGTTGAGCTCGGTTGCTGGGGTACCTTTAGTACCGGTTAGCTCAACCTCGATGGCCTCTGAGGCTCCTTTTCTTGGCACGCAAATCTGTAAAATTCACAATTAGATGAAATTTTTTCTTCTCTACTTTAGTGTGGCTGATTTTTCTCAAAATTGAGTCCACTAAAGTGGGAGAAAAATGTAATGTTGCAGAATTGCACCTAGGGGAAATTCCACATTTTTGCACTTTTTCCTAGCATTTATGACACCTTAGAGCATTAATGACAAAAATCTCATGAGTCGTCTAATCTCATAATTTTGGCTCCATGTGGACTAGTGGTAGAGGAATGGAAGCCTGACGACACATTTCCCAAAAATATAGGCCTTAGACGACTGTGCAACATGCTAGTGTCCTAGTGGTTTTATGAGTTTGAAATGGGGAATCTTGAATCTTGACTCTCACGAAACATGCCCTAGCTCACGAAGGATAGATTTGGCCACATTCTAGACCTGTACTTTGAAGTATTGCTAACAGGAGATTCCTCCATTGGGAAAGCCCTTTGATTACTGCTCAATATCTCCATCTTCAAAAAAGTTTAACCTTTGTTTATTTTCCTAAACTATTTCTTCTAACAAAGTGGTAGTTAAAAACCATGGGAAAATGGTGGTCTTTATATCGTTTGATTTTTGTTACATATTTATAAAATTGTATGCATAAGTGTGACCTAAAGTCTAAATTGATGGTTGGGAATATTTTCTCTTAAAAAACAAAGTTTGATGCAAAATATTAGTCATTTATTTAGTCATTTATAGTTGTTGTGGCTAAAATTTTTAGTCACATAGTTATTTATTTTCCAAATTTTACTAGTGATAAATAGAGAGGACGAGGGGGGAGGGAGAGTGAGAGGGAGGGATAGAGATATAACATGATATATAGAGAAGGAGAGGGGAGAGGGAGAGGGAGAAGGAGAGGGATAGAGTGATATATATATATAGAGAGAGAAGAAATGTATAGAGAGATACTTGGAGATAGAGATGAAGAGGTAGGTTTTATTTTATCACCACACAAATGTAAGCGTGCTATAATACACTCACATTTTTATTTACTTTGGATATTGTAAACCCTTAGGTTTGGATTTTCCTGTCAATGCCTAAAGACATGTTTTTGTAAATTCTAAAAAATGAATAAATCTTGAACATGCTCTCCATTACATTTGCACATCTTTAAATGTCAAGTTAAAAAATACCACAATAATGTTGAGCTCTCTCTTAGTTTTCTAATCATATAATTTTTCTACATTTAATATATGTTAAGGTTTTGATCTTTAATTTTTTGCTAGTGTCTCCATTTTTTTTCAAAAATCTATGTATGATATTTTTGTTTCATTTTTTATTTGTTCATTGAAATTTGAAACAAATTACATTTTTACAAACTAGACTCTACACTATATACATTCATTTTGTATTTATTTTTGATTAGTTTCAAAAAAATTAGGGGGGAGCATGCTCAATTTTCTTTTTCTTTTAAGATGTGTCCACTTTAAAAATTAGTAAATAATCATATTCATTAAAAAATTAGAAAAAAATCAAGCATAAACTAGATGGTGTTAACTGATTTTTCATTGAAGCAATTTTTGAAATATGAAAAAAAGTTAAACATTTTAGAGGGAGCACACTAGATGTTATGTTATATTTTTTGATAAAAATAGGAGCACTTTGTATGCTGCCCCTATTTGAAACCCTTTATCTCCATCATTCTCAAAAAAAATTAGTAGCTTAAAAAGTATATTTAAATAATCAAGATTCTTGTTCTTGTTGTGTCTTCAAATTTTGTGTGTAACTATTTTTAATTTCTCATCAAAGATCATTTTTTCTTGATTTTAGCAAAAAAAAAGTAGCCACTTAAGACCCTCTTTTGGTCCCCCATTTCCATGTACTTACCTCGTGTTCGTCCTACACATCATTCCAAAAAGGAATAAGATCACCCTTCCCTACAATCTAGAAAATACTAGCTTTAATTAGATTACTACCTGTGTAAGGGGGAAATCGATGTTGTTAAATAAGATACATTGAATGAATCGAACCTAATCTATTTCAAAACAAGAATCAAGATCTATGCCCATTACTCATGAAATGAAGCTTTCTAAGCTATTGAAAACAGACAATGAAATCTTACGATATCATAATGAATTCAAAAATAAAAGGAAACTTTACCATCCCATGTCGAAGTGTGTTTGCATAGATGTTGGGTTGTTCATATCAATGAAAAGCTTCCATTGTGTGTCTGATAGCTTTGAAGAACGTCCATGTGTTGATCGAAGATATGTGTGAAGCTTTTTCAAATGTCGATTAAGATCTTGGCATTACTTTGTTGCATAAAATAGGTTGATTCTCTGATCCTTTTTTGTGAAGAAATAGGTTTGCTATATAGAATTTGTGATTCCAAATGAACCCTTTGGATCGCATAGTAGAATATCTTGATTGACGGTCAAAATATGTTGAGAGGATTTAGATGGGTATAATTTGCGCAAATTGATTATGTAATTAGTGTGATTGAAGAAATAGATTGATCAGTCAGGAAATAGATTGATTAGTCAGTCAATCATGAAATCATGACACCCAAGCCATAGTTTTCCAACGTTTACTTTGAGCCAATGTAGCCTGAAATTAAAGCCTGAATATTCAGAAACCTTTAAGGAGATCCTTAAGGAGTGCAAATATAGGGCTTCTCTTAAAAGCATACACTAAGTCAAAGGGTTTGTGATTTTGATAAACATGTTGAGTGTTTATTTTGATGTGTTTGTTTTAATTCAAGCACTATGTTTGATGTCTAAATTTGTTTTGAATTTTTTGAAATTTTGTACATAAACAAACATCACAATCCTAGAGATATAAACTATCCTTTTAGGTGGGCTTGCCTCATACCCTGAAGGGATGATTTTACATGCAACTTATGGTGAGGCCTTGTAGTCGGACATGGCAAGTAACTTCTCAAAAATAAATTCTGATGCACCATTTTCAAAGAATGTTCTTGGATGGAAAGGTGTGGCTTCTACAACATTGGTTCTAGTGTCTATACTTGCGATGATTCACTCAATTAAGAGGCCTCCTAACCCTTGTTGGTTTTTATGTATCACATGGATACTAAGGGAGACATTCTTCGGTATAGAGCATCTGCACTAGGTGGGAGATGAACTTTCCTCACACCCATAATAATTTATATAACGGACCAAAACAAAGTACTGCTTGGGTCGTTCCCTCTCACAAGTTGGGAGGCAGAACCTCTAAAGGTAAAAAAGAAAGTGTGAAACTCAAGATGCTTTTCATCACCCAAAATCGCCAAAAGGTGTGAGGGGAGAGGATAAACACCTAGTTTTCCAAACACAATAGACATGATAGGTAGTTCCTTGCAATGCTCATTTTAAGCGCCCCGAATAAAAGAGGCTATCCAAATTGAAATTTTGAACAAGATAGCAATGGTTCTTTTTAAAACACCCAATAGAAGTGTTCTGGATATCAATCAATGAGATAGCAAAGGTGCAAGACAAAACTTGATTTGTTCATTTTAAGCCCAAAATTGAGTGTTTCTCTAAAGCCTTGTCTTAATGGTCAACAAAAGAAATCATGCGTTCGTCAACAAAAAGAAAGCATTGGTCAACAAAAGTAAACATTTTTTAAAGCATCAAAAGAAATTGTTTGTTTGTGGGGTTCTTTTTATGCACCAAATTGAAAGTATTTGCTAAGATAGAAAGCTTTGAAATGTTTGTTTTAGAGCACCAATTGAAAGCATTTAGATTGTGGAGTTCTTTTTACATACCAAATTGAAAGTATTTTCTAAGCTAGAAAGCTTTGAAACGTTTGTTTTAGAGCACCAATTGAAAGCATTTGGATTGTGGGATTCTTTTTATGCACCAATTTGAAGTTTTCTAACTATGAAAGATTTGAAAAACTAAAAGCTTCGATCGTTCGCATTCTATGATTTAAACATGTTAATGGTTCTTGGATAAATACATGCTATACTCCTACAAATACTGCATAAACAACATTAACACCTGTCAAACATCCAAATCAAATGATCCTTAGTGTTAAAAATAAAAAATTGACTTGCAGATTTTAGCTAAAAACTAACAAAGCAAAAGTGACACTGTTAGGAGCAATTGCGCCTGAAAAATTCAAGTGCAGCCTCCGTGTTTTTTGCAAAAGCGCATGAAAAAGTCAAGTGCATGAGAAAAATTCAAGTGCATGTCTGTTATTTTTGCAAAAGAGCATGAAAAAGTCAAGTGCATGAGAATAAGTCAAGTGTGTGCTTGTTATGTTTGCAAAAGTGCATGAAAAGGTCAAGAACACGAGAAAAAGTCAAGTGCGCACCTGTTATTTTTGCAAAAGCACATGAAAAAGTCAAATATGCAAAAAAAAAGTCAAGTGCACGAAAAACGTGAAATCAAGTACACAAAATTCCTGTAGCTTCATCATGAAGATTTTTCCATTGCGCTTTCGAAACCTATAGCTTCAAAATTAGCTCATAAAACAATTAGTGCTAAGGAGTGTGGTCCCACCGAATGTGCCAGAATGTGTAAGGGGGAAATTGATGGTGTTAAATGAGATACATGTAATGAATCGAACCCAATCTAATTCAAAACAATAATCAATATCTTGCCCATTACTCATGAAATGAAGCTTTCTAAGCTATTGAAAATAAACAATGAAATCCTACAATATCATAACGAATTCAAAAACAAAAGGAAACTTTACCATCCCATGTTGGAGTGTGTTCGTGAAGATGTTGGGTTGTTCGTATCAATACGAAGCCTCCATTGTGCATGTGAAAACTTTGATGAACATGCGTGTGTTGATTGAAGATATGTGTGGAACTTTGCCAAATGGTGATTAAGATATTGGCATTACTTCGTTGCATAAAATAGGTTGATTCTCCGATCCTTTAGTTGAAAAATGTTGAGAGGATTTAGATGGGTATAATCTGTGCAAATTGATTACATAATTAGTGTGATTGAAGAAATAGATTTATCTATTAGGAAATACATTGATCAATCAACCAATCAAAGTGAGCAATCAGTGGTTCGTAATTTACTCAATCATGAAAGTGGGTGAGGATAATTAATTAATTGATTTAATTAATTAATTATTTTTGGAGTTGAATGTGCAAATCAAGTTTGACTTTTGCAAATAAAATTGTATTTGTTTGATTTGATTTTTGATGATGTTTTGAATAACTAAATTTGATTATTCAAATTTGGAGGGAAAGTGATTTAATTAAACTATTATGTTTTAATAATTTAATTGATTTAGGGAAATAAAGTGAATTAGCAACATAATTAAATAATTGACGTTATTTAATTAATCAAGAGGAATAACGTTAGGTTAGGAATTTATTAAATAAATAAAATTTATTTAATTGGTCAAAATTGATGAAAAAGTGAATTAATTAAATAATATCATTTTATTCAATTAATAGCATAAATTAGGGTTTAGGACTTTATTAAATAAATAAAATTTATTTAATTCGTCAAAAATGATGAAAAAGTGAATTAATTAAATAATGTATAATTATTCAATTAATAGAGGAATTTAGGGTTTTTGATACTTTTGATGTAAAATACGGCGATATTTGGTGATAATGATGTCGATGATGCAAAAATGTTATATAAGGTGTGCAATAAGTGTTAGATCAATTTTACATGTCGACACTACCCAACTTCATTAGTGTTTATATATAAGAATGCTTGCCAAAGGTTGGTATCTTAGGAACACAAGAATGACTATTTAAATTTAGGTATCTGAGCTTAAGAATTCTCCTCCACAAAGTTTGTCCTCTAGACACTATCTCTAATATTATTTGGCAACAAGAGCTATATTGTTAAAAAGGGAAGGTCTCATACCCAATCAACCTCTTTAAGCTGACAAACTTTATTCTAGTTAACCAAATACCATTCTTTTTCTCTAAATACTTTTAAAATAATTTTTCTTATCTTACAATTCAAATCATAACCGATGCCTTTTCGAGTTGCACAAGCCTTAAATTTATAAATTGAGAGAGCTTGAACTACAAATTTAAGGACTATGCAACTAGCTAAAAGGAGGTATCTATGTGTCCAAAAAATACTAAATATAATCTAACATAATAGTTGGAATGTAGGAGCCGGTATTGGCATGGTGTGATGGTTTATAGGTGGCATTGTTGTTCTTGCCACCAAGGTTCAAACCCCGTTGCGGTGTTATTGTTGAATGGTTGTATCTGGTTCATAGCTCCGGTCAAAAGTGTTTACCCCTTGAATAAAAATAGTTGGAAAGTAGGAATAAACAATTATGAACTTTCCCTTGAACATGAAAGGGATCAAATCAAAGTATATATTATGTGTGCAAAAATATGTGTATTAAATAAGTAGATATATCAAATATATAAGGATGTGTAAACATATTGATGAGAATAAAGTGGCAAGTGTATAGAAATATACTCAATGAAGAAGTATGTGGCATTGAACAAAAACCTAATTTTATATTAAATTACATCATTTGTAAATACATCTATATATATCAAGATGCTCTCCTCAAAATAAACTTAAAATTAATGACACATGACATAAATATACAAGTTTCTCTTTTTTTTTAAAATACAAATATATTCATGATAAAGAAAGTTAAAATGACATCATTTCAACCACCGAAGGAACCATTCATTCATATCTTAACTCCTTTGAATGAGTGAATGAAGGAATTTTAATGACATCCACGAGACCAAGTGGTTTAAAGGACTTAGGAACACATCATTGACACATTTTCAAATTCCTTTTGATGTAACTTTTCTATTATGAAACTTGATCAAGAAGCTTGCTATTTGGTGAAGTCTTGTCTCCTCAAATAATTCATTCAAACTATCCACCTTCAAATTGTTTTCAAACTAAATACGAATATTTTCATATGTTGCACATTCAAAAATGAAGTGTCAGCTCAATTTCAACCATCTTTTTGTTTAAGAAAATGCAAATTCTTTCTTTCCATTCTTCTTTGGGGATCGTCCATCTACCCGTCTCACATCTAAAATGACAAGAGAGCCAATCCTCAATTGTGCAACTAAAATTTCAACTTTTTTCTGAACTACAATCTTTTTCATCATGCTCTCTCATAAGGTGAACTCTACTAGACAACTCGTATGCATTCCATAGAACTCCGAGTGCATGTAGCTGTTCCGTACAGCAATTCTGGTAGAATTTTTATTGAGGTTGTAAATCTTGTCACGCCGTTGTACCTAGTTCATTTATTATTCACCGTTTTAGGCAATCCGTAAAATCCAAGCGTACCACCCGTGACGATCTCCAAAGAGAGTAACCACCAGATTTTTGCAGGAAACTTCATTATGTGAGAAGAAAAGGACACAACGTGTCAAAATTTACAGACTGAACAAATTGTGTATGAGTTTAAAAAAGCACGAAATCTACCTAATCATTAAGACCAACATACATCTAGGTCAAAACCATTCAAATGGTGATTTGAGTGGTCGGGAGAAGTAGTTTTGTGTGAATGTTCATTCTTGCACTCTGCAACTGCTGACCTTGGAATAAAATGGTGAGGGGAAAGGTGAGTCTGAAACAGATACAAAACCCTCAACATCGCCGGGTTACATTCTCTAAACGCAAAGGGGGACTCTTGAAGAAGGCCAGCGAGCTCTCTGTTCTCTGCGAGGCTGAAATTGGTCTCATCATTTTTTCGCAGACGGGGAAGCTGTTCGAGTTTGCCAGCCCCAGGTAAGAATTTTCCATTTTCCCTCTGGATTATACTCTCTAAGCAACAGCAGTTAGCTACTATTTTATTTCCAGTGTTACAGAATTTTTGAGATTATAAAAATTCTTGCTAACGAGTAGATACAGAATCTGCCGAATAAAATCAATTACAAGAACCTGAAAAAAATGTATTTAAGTTTTTTTATGGTCTATGTATTTTAGTTTTTATTACTGTCAACTGCCTTTTGGTAGAGTTAATTTTTTCAATGGTCAAATGTCTGAAAATAAATTAATATTTCATTTTTATGAAGAAATAGAAAATAACAGTCTTATTTTTAATGGGATGAATAACCTTAGTTTATGTTAAAACTGTCATTGTATTCCGAAAAATTGAGAGTAAGTAAATAAAATGTTTTCTCTAAAAAAATTTAAGTGATGTTTCTAGAGTTTTTATTGATAATTTTTTTTTTCTAATTTTTAAAAAGATATAAATTTTAAACGAGAGAAAACATATTATAATATTAATGATCGCAGAAAAGAGCATAGTTGAAAAACTTGTCAATTGTAAAAACTCGGCAAATCTGGAAAATACGGTTCAGAAAAAACTTGGCAAAAACTCAGAAAAAACTCAACAAAAAACTTGTCAACTTAAAAAATTGCTTAAACTTCATTAAAAACGCATTTTTTTTGAAAAATTCAATGATAAGATTCATCCAATGGGTCAGTAAAATGAGTACATAGAAGAAACAAGCGGAGTCTAGTTATATTTGATTGATTTGAAAGAAAATTAGATACAAAATCGCATTCTCATGTGGAATGCTCAATATGCTGATACTGATAGTCTGAAACAAAATGAAAATAGCAAATTGTTTTTGTAAAACTGAAAGTAAATACAACATTAATATAGTTTTTATAAATTCACATTCCCTCTTCCCATGTCTAGTTCTCACTATGGGAGAGGGTGTAGTCGTAGGGCTTTGTTGTGGCTCCTCAACCTCCATCTTGGATGTAGATCCTACTGTTGGTGGCACTGGCACTGGCAATGACTCCTCCTCAGGATCATCCTTAATGTCATCTAATGAGAATGCAAATCCACCCCCCTCCTCCACTTCCTGTCGCTCTAAGTCATAGATGTCATCGTCGGAAAACAATGGAGGTTGCTCATCTTGCCCTGTCCAATCACTGTATGGATCTATCTCATCCAAATCAATTGGATTATCTGATGTTTCCTTAACCTTTCTTGTGTGCAACCTAAGATTATATTGCACATAGACAAGGCCATTCAGGCGTTTTTGAGCTAGTTTGCTCATCTTCTTTGTGTGGATGACCTTAAACAAGCTCCAATTGCGCTCACATTTGGACGAACTACAAGGTTGCGATAAGATACAGAGGGCAAATTTTTGGAGATGTGGGGTATTTCCACCCCAATTTGACCACCAAACATCTACAAAAAAAAAATTAAGAGTTAGAAACTTAGAAAGGAAAGTCAAAAGTTGAAAACATATTTTATCAAATTATCAATATTTGTAACTTTTAACTTGTAAATTTCAAATTTTATACCTGGTGGCTGATTGTGTATTGCTCTCTTTGCTAGGTCTTAAGAGAAGAGTGCACCCCTTTTTTCCCAATAACTTTACAATTCATTAACAATGAGGTCTGTCACCTCAACCTCAGGTGTCATCCTCTAAATGCAATTAGTGAGGCCCTCCATAACCTCTCCAATAGGATTTGAGTAGGTGCCTGAATGGAAGAAATGAGGGTTCAAGAAGTACCCTGTTGCATGGATGGGTTGGTGGAGTTGTTGGTTCCACTTCCTGTCAATAATCTCCCAAATGGGATCAAATTTGAGGTTGTCCCCCTTATAATAATTTCTTATAGCCTCCTTGGCCCTATCGATGGCCTCTTAAAGATATCCCATTGAGGTTTTATCCCCATCCACCAAGCGGAGAACTCTAACCAAGGGCTCCAACACCTACAAAATTATAAATTACAATATAAAAATGTAAAAAGATTAGAGTTACAAATTTACAATGAAAGAAACTAAAAAATATATTCAAATTCAAAGTTTTCAAATTGAAGTTACTTTCATAATCTCTACAGCCCTTTGTGCAAATTGGGTGTCAAAGACAATGCTTGCAACCTTTTTTCCTTCTGGCTTCTTCAAATAAGTTGAGTCAACCCATGTTTGACTCACAAACATTTGTTTTAAAGCCGTCAAAGAACCAAGAATGCTTTGCAACGTTAAGAAAACCCTTGCAAACCTTGTGACACCTGATCTCACCAATTCTTTCCCATGGGTGTTCTCTCTCATCAAGTGAAGAACCCAAGGGTGATTGTAGATATATTTAGTGATTGTCCTCGCATCCTCTACAATTGGTGTGACCCAATCTATTTTTCCTATGTCCTCCAAAAGAAGGTCAAGGACATGCGTTGCACAAGGTGTCCAAAAAAGTGATTGGTGTCTATCTTGGAGGAGTCTTCCTACTGCCACATATGCTGCTGCATTATTAGTTATGATTTGCACAACATTTTCAATCCCCACCTTCATGCAAACTTCCTCCAACATGTTAGCCAAATTTTCTGCAATTTTTACTATGTGGGAGGCATCAATTGATTTTAAGAACACCACCTCATCTTTGCATGCAACCAAGAAATTAATGATGGTATGATTTTTTCCATCCATCTACCCATCAGAAAGAATAGAGCAGCCATATTGTTTCCAATTTTCTTTTTGCTCCTCTACTGTTGCCCCTGCCCTGTCAATTGCATTAGTAAGCAACCTACAAGTACAAAGTGAAATTAAGCACACAATTTTAATTTGTAAACAAAAAAATAACTTAAATTCATCATAAATTAAACTTAAAAAACATAAATTTATCAAAAAGATAAAATTAACTAATCTGCCACCCAAGTTTGAAAGAGAAGGTGCCTTGTAGCCTTTTCCTACAATTGTCAATGTGGTAACCATGTGCCAACAAGGAGAACTCGCCACATTGAAAGGGATGTTAAAATACCAAAAATACGCACAAACAATGTCTGCTTACTCATGCACCTCCCTATTCCACCTAGTTTCCTCTAAGGAAGGTTGTGCACCAGGTGTGTTTCTAGGCACAAAAAAATCATGCATGCATGTAGGTCCTGCCCTTGGTGCTCTACTAGAGGTAGATGAAGGAATGGAGGTGGTGGTGGGTTGCCTTCACACACGTGGACCATGAAGAGAGCCCACTATTCCTTGAGTAACATCATCATCTGACTCAAGGTTGACTGGAGCACCTTGAGAAGAGGCTATATGGCTGCTTCCATTGTTGCTTTTTCCTTCTCTCTTTACACTTTTTTTTCTTCTACATCTGCAAGTATGGCATTCATTTCTTTTTATTTATTTTGTGGTTTTAGGACAAGCCTTAGCATCACGTTGAGGGATGCCTGTAAGGTGGTATTTGAGGCGATTGATGCTTCCATGATATACTTTTTCACATCTAATGCAAAATATTGTGCTAGGTATGGGTCCTAGATAAACATATTTCCAAGCAAGATCTCTAGCTCCTGGAGGACGAGTGCCTACAAATCCCCCAGGCATGGATGGGGCAGAGCCTGAGGTAAAAGCGGATTCAAAAGCCATTATCAATTAACCTACACAAAGTGAAAGCACAACTTGTTTAGTTTTTTGATAGAAAATTTAAAAACAAGCTAAATTAGATTAAATAAAAAAAGATTACTTTAAATTACTAAAAATCTAAACTAATCTAAGATTCTAAACATTTTCATAACAAAAAAATTGGATTATAAAAAGAAAATAATAACTAGGGTTTTAAAAAAAAGTGAAAACATGTAAAAAATCTGAAAATTACTTCAAATGAGTAAAAAATTCAGCTAATCTAAGATTGTAAACATGTTATTCAAGAAAAAAAAGGATTCAAAATAAAAAAAATAACTAGGGTTTGAAGAAAATTTCAAAAAAATGAAAAAATCAACAAAATATGTAAAAAAATAGAAAAATTCATCAAAAAATCTTGTTTTGATGAATATAAATGTATTTAAATCTTTTTTACACTACATTCATGATGATTTTTAAACATAGAATCAACAAGAATGAAGGAAAAAAAAGAAGAAAGAATAAGAAAAATCAGAAAACCTACTTGAAAATCCAATTTGCCTTCAAAATTGGATGTAAATGCCCTTCAAATCTCGTCTCCTCGATGCAAAATCGTTGTAAATAGGTGTACAATGCTTTGGAGAGGGTTTTTGCTGAGTGAGAGCACACAAATGAATGAAAAAAGTAACTCAAAATGCCTTTTTGTCGGCCGCCTGGGCGTTTTCTAAATCACGCGGGTTTTTTCAAAAAGCTCACCATACTTTTTGAAAAAAATTGCCAAAAGTATTGCGAGTTTTTGGCGTACAAGTGCATGAAAAACTCAGCGCCAAAAAAACTCACAAGTTTTCTTTTACTCGTTGGGTTTTTTGCGAGTCTTGCAACTATGCAAAAGAGTTTACCTAGAAGAAGAATTTCTACGGTTTTTGAAAGAATTTTGGGAGACACGAAATATATTAATACAAAATAATGATTGATCTAACGATTATGTTAGTTGTTAGGTGACAATGCTTTAAATGAGGTAGAGCTGACTTGTTTTTACTAGTTTTTTGTCAAAATTTTGTTTATCCATGACTGTTCCAAAAGTTTTATTAGAGGTTCCTATAAACACCATATCTTTTTCTTTAGATGTAAAATTTATCTTTCTACATTGAGCATTCTATAGATAGTCACTCACATAATGTAATTGTAGCGTTATAAAATATCAGCTTTGACAGTTTCATACTAGGTTTAGCTCTCCACTATGTGCTTGGATCCAATTGTGCTCTTAAATTGCTTGATTTATTATCATCTTCAAAAAATCAGAATTGAATTTGGAATTATGATTTAATATTTATGTGACAACACTTAAGACTCAAAATAGATCTAGATTAGGGCATTAAAGCCCATGTCCAGCCTATTTTCTCCCAATTTAAAATGTATTATTGTCAACATTTTAATATTTATAAATTTAAATTCATTTGTCAATTTTTGATTATTTATTTTGTGGGAAAACAAATTAATGCATATAAATACAAGTCTTTTTCACCATTTGAAATCTTAAGGAAAAACTAGCAATTTGGAGTGACAATTGACCATTCTAAAAAGAAATTAAGAGCAAAATCAACAGAGTTCACAACACTTACTATCAATCAAGATTCAAAATTATAATGCATCAAGTTTTCATGTGAGTTTATTCATGTTTTATGTTCATTTATTTTGCAAGTATCAACACTTGTAGAACCTTCAATCAAGCATCCAATTCTCATTGAAGGTGATGAGTATAATAATTTTAGTCCACCAAGGAAGGAAAATCTAAGTGGTAAGTTGTAACACTTGTCAATTTATCATTTATTTTATCCATTTTGCCTCTGCTTAATCAAGGGTAAGCAATCTTTACATCATCATAGTCGTTGAGGAGGTGGAAACACCAAAATGAAGTTTGACTTAGGAAAACCCCTATACAACACAAAATTTCTCTCATCTTTTGTGTGTAGGTGATAGATCTGAAGTGGATTTGGAAGTAATTAAAGAGCTAATTGCAAGATCAAGTATTCAAGCCTTTTATGTCAACAAATTAGAGAAAGTGGAATTAATCATTGATAGACGAAGTTCCAAAGATGAGTCCAGAAGGAAAGAATCTACAGACAGTGGCCATCTGAGACCTAATTTCTAATTTGGAAGATTTGCATTTCTAGGTCTAGGGCGTTAGCGCCCCTATCCACCCAGTTTGAGATCAAATTTATATGTTAGGTTTATTTGTCTTTGCACTCTACTATTTTGCGATCCTTTTTGTTGTTACAATTCTATAATTTAAAATTATAATAGTTTGATGCAGTTGCATAGTTAACCTAGGTACACATTTGCATTATTAAATTAAGTCAATCTTTAATCAATCAACCAACCACAACCCAAAAGAACCAAAACCTTGAGCCACCATTTTGGCTCTTCCATATTGGTTAGTATCCAAGTGTGTGCTTGTGATCATTTTTGGTTCCTTTCAATTTGATGTAGGAGAAAGTGTGATTTAGACCTTAGATCCCTTTTTCCCACATCACAACAACCATTGAAAGTATATTAATCATTTCAATTTTCCCCATAGAGAATTCACCACATATCATACGTTGAATTAAGTTGTCTGCTTCTCCAAGTGCATGGTATGAGTAGTTTATCAACAATAATGATATTAAATCTATTAACGAGATTTCTAAATATTCACTATTTATAATTGTTTGGTTAAAGCATCAAGCTATGCTCTTGCATTGCTCTTCATGTATCTTAGCTTACAACCTAACTTCCACACTCTTATGGAATGGCGTATTTAAACTCTTTCATCTCCTTTGTGATGCTTAATATGATGATAATAGCTTAGGCATGATATAGCATGCAACAATAGGTCATTGATATTATCGTGAGTTGTAGTTAAATAAAAAAACATCTCAGCATTCATTTCAAAAAGTAGGTAAATTAAAAAAGGTTAAAGGTTATTTGTACTTTCCTAAAACTTGACCACATAAGCCACTTGACTTTCCAATTTGAAATCGCAAGAAGGTTTCGAGTGCTAGTCTCCTTTGTTGATGCTTCTATTATATTATCACCTTTATCTCAATGACACGAGAGATTTCTCTCACATTTATTTTCATAAATATTTGGTACTTAATCAAATTTCATATCTTCCATGTGCATTATGGACTCCTCTAGGGTTTTCTCCCATTCAAACTCTTTCAAATATGTTTTTTCTTTCTTCTCATGTTTTATCGATAAAATTTCTTTCTTGATTTCATTATTAGGCTGCTGGAAATCTCACTTGTTAGTAGTCAAATAAATATCAACCTACTCAAATTTTGGCTAAGAGGTACCATCACCCTGCTTTTTGTTTTTTTCTTGGATTTCTTTGGTTCTTTATCTGATTTGACCTCTTCTTTGCTCCAAAATTTGTGGCTTAGATTCCAAAGTGCTTTGTATGAGAAGTGAAGTTTATCTTCTAAGCTCATTTTTTATCCTCCTTTTTTGCTATAGGAATCTCTTATTTTGTTCCAAACTAAAAGGTGTCTTGTAATGGAATCTATTTCTAAGAATTAATTTCCCTAGTGTTGTTCATGTGATGGATTCTCAAGGATTTGGTTTTAATTGTTCTTATTTTTACAAGATTTTTTTATTAGTCCTCTTCGTTAGCTTCCTTTAGTTTACATTTATCTTTTTCCTTTCTCGATCTCCTTATGTAGTTATACATGCATCTTTTATTTTGATTCTCTATGAGCAAATTTGTGTAACTACCAAAGGAGAATATTGCTATGGTGAAAAATAGGATCTATCCCAAAATGAGATGGATCACTTATTTTCCAAGCCCAAATCACTTCAAATTATGCAAAAGAAGATGCTAATAACAATAAGAAAATGACCCTAACTATTATAGCAACTATGAGGAATGTTTTTAGAGTATAAAAAGCTGTGTACTTGACCAAAAAGTTGCTCTTTTTAAGCTATGGAGGACTCATTCGCCTTCAGGGGCGAATGGGTCCTTTTAGGGTTTTGAAAAACTGATTTCAGGATCCTGTACTTTGATGTTTGCACTCTTGAAATCCTTGTTATTAAGTTCTGGAAGGCAGTATTCAGTTCTGTAGGGCTCCTTCTGTGTTCTTGCACCTTGAATGATAACTTTGCAACTTTGACAATTTTGACATCTTTGATAATCTTGGTCTTCAACCTATAAATTTGCAATCACACACTCAAAGACATAAAACTTGTTGATTTGTTAATGAATGGGGGTTTTCCTCAATCAAACCCTTTGTAGGTAATTAAACCAAATGATGAAATAAGATAATGAAGCATAAACATGAAATGATTCAATTAGAACCTTGCCATGATGATATGATCTTTCAATTGCTGCAATAAACACTTGAATTTTTACCTTGAAATGCCTTATGAATGCTCTTGAAGTGCTCTAATGATTTTACTCTTGATTTCATGAAGTCACACAAAATTGCTAGGTTGTGTTAGGAGAAGCAATATGAATCAACCCCTTATTTATACTAAATAAGGAGATTCACCCCAAAATTCAAGAACTAAGGCTGATAGCAGATCTAGAAAGAAAGGCAATTAAATTCCCACTAGAATGAAATTCAAAAATTAAGGCCTCATTAAGGGAAGACCCATTTGCCACCAAAGGCGAATGGGTCTTGACTAAGTTTCTAGGACCAAGCTTCGAGGAGCTAAAAGAAGGCCAAAAACCCATTCCAGATCAATTGAAAAAAGGGGGTCATGTTAAGAGAGGATCCATTCGCCATCAAGGGTGAATGGGTCTTGGCTCAACTTACCAAGACCAAATTTTTCCCAATGAAATAATATGATATTTAATTTATGATTGTTGGGAAAGATCCTCAGGAGGTGTCAAAATTAAGGCCTAAAAGGGGGGTTAATAACTCCACTTAACCTTAATGAATTAAGACCACCTAGATAAATGTGAAAGTGCTTTAAAACACTTTACAACACTTAAACAAGGTACACATTATGTTTATTTTATTTAGAAAGGGTCCCATAAGGCTTAATTAAGAAAATAAGTACTAAAAAAGTGTAAAAGTGTGTTACAAAATGTTGTGCATGTTTTGCACACACGCCTCACTGAAGGCAAGGACCCCCTTTTCTTCGCTTTTGCCTTGCTCTTGCTAGCTTGGTCCCTTCTCGCTTTTTCCTTCATTTTTTGACTTTGGGGAGAAGTTTCCTATGGATTTGGGATTTTTTCGTGATGCTTGAGTGAACTGCCAAGGTTTTGTTAAGTTTTAAGACGTTGCGGAAATTTCATTACGAGTTGTCATTCGCGGGTTTCTATGTGTGGGTTTCCGTGTGCGGGTTTTCATCCACGGATTTCCATGTGCGGGTTACCGTCTGCGGGTTTTCGTGTGCATGTTTCCATCTACAGGTTTCCATGTGCGGATTGCCATTCGCAGGTTTCCGCGTGCGGGTTTTTGTGCGTGGAATTCCATTTTTTTTACGGCGCCAGACCCTACGGCTTCTGCTTTCCAAATTTCCACATCTCAAAAGAAGGGTACAAACTTTAAGTTTTCAACATCTAGGGCCCATAAAATGCATGTCTCCATAATCCTAAAGGGGTTTGAGCCAAATTTGCTAAGTGTTTAGACATTGTGGAAACTTCACTGCAGGAAGTCGTCCGTGGGTTTCCGTCTGCGGAAGTTTGTTTGTGAAATGCCTTTACTAACGACGATGGACCCTCTGGTTTTCACATTCCAAATTTTTGCATTTTTCAAAATGAGTCAAATCTTAAGGAAATATGTCTAGACACTCATTCTACCCCTTTTCCCATGTGCTAAAATTGAAAAATTTCAAATTTACTAAGTTTTATGACTTTGCAGAAATTTCATTGCGGGTTGCTTTCTGCAGGTTTCTATCCATGGGTTTCCATGTGTGGAAGTCCATCCATGGCTTTCTGTGTGAGAAAGTCCGTCTACGGGTTTCTGTGTGTAGAATGCCATTGCTAACGGCGCCAGACCCTACAACTTTCACATTCCAAATTTCCATATTTTTTGAAAGGGGTCAAATCATTGAGGAATAGGTTTAGGAACCCTTCTAATGCATCTTTCATGTGCTTAATTTGAAAAAACTCAAAATCGCTAAGAGTTGTGGCTTTGCAGAACTTTTCATGTGGGAAGCCGCCTTTCGGATGCCGTGGTCCCAATGCTATTATTATGGCGCAAACTTGTCCGACTTCCCACCTTGCGATATCTGCATCTCATGCTTTCATGAGTCAAACACTTGAGTCCCAAATATTAAAATCCTTAAGTCAAATGGACCACTGTGGGTGCGCCCCAGCAGGTTGCCTTGTGTGGAGTTTCGTTTACCAAATGTCGTTCCTAATGGTAAAACAAGCATAGCCCCTACATTTGCGGATTTCGCTTCCATTTTCACCGTAGGGGTACTAAGTGTTTACCCAACAAAATGTTTGAGTGTTCAGGTTTGCGTGGACCCACCCATGTGGGCCTCCGCATGCGAGCCTTCATGCTCTCTTTTCCTTTGCCTTACGGTGAGACTATCGCATCTTTCCACTACATGGGTCCCGCATGCCTTAGTTCCCAAATAAAGCTTTGAGCAAAGTAACAAAAATTCCAAGTCCAAACGTCTTTTGCGGGTCCACCCTAGCGGACCGCTATCCTCGAGAGGTTGTTACTCCTTCATCGTTCTTAGTTACTAAACCTTACCCTCTTCCCGTCTAACAACATCTCGCCTCGTGGACCCCACATCCCATTTCCACACTTCCCAAGTGATCAAGTCTCCAAAGTGAAATTGGGGAAAATGGAAAGTTTTTCTTAAACATGAAATTTTCTTGATGGACTATAAATTGATACATTTTAATATTTTAGATGAGGGAAATTTATCATTTTTGGAGATTTAAAGCATGGTATTTTATGACACAGGTGCTTTGAAGGATGCTTGGAGGAATAATAGATCAGTTCATTAAAAGAACCAACATATGAAGATGTGTCAAGAGGGGAGATTTTAATTCAAATTGCCAAGGTGGAGATGGGTTTACCTATGGATGCATGCTAGGAGGATGCTACTTGAACATCTAATTGCCAAAGCCCGCTTAAGAATCTATGCCGAGCAATACAATAGCTGGAGAAGTGCTTTCAAATAAGACAACATGGGGGGTTGTTTTATTTTCTGCCAATGAAGAGTTGTTTGCCAAGGCCGAGGAGAATGTTTTTGTTTCCCATGGATGTAAATCTGCAAGAAGATTCACCTAATTAAATGGAGAGATGCTGGAAGTGTATCAATGAAAGGCAATCTTTACTAGTTTCCAGCTACAACATAAAGCAACTAGAAGACAAAATAGCTACAAGACGAAATAGATGACAAGACAAAATAGGGAAAAGATAAAATAGTCTATTTTTATATTGCAAGTTATTAGGGGTAGGTGAAACCCTAAGTTGTATTGATTCTAGGCCATTCATTGCAAATCAATCATGGCCATTCATTTTGCTTTTGTAAAACTATAAATAGGGGCTTGCTCCTCATTTGTAAGGGGTGGTGAATTGTTGTAAGAGGCATTTTGCAGCAATAAAAGGAAGCATTGCATTGAAGTTGAGTGTTTTCTTTGATTTTTCTCATTATGCATGCATGATTCAACCTCCATGTTATTTCTGTTTGTTAGTTTCTTGAATGTCTTTAATGGTGGTTGTTGTTACAGTATTGGATGCACTTCTAGCTCATGCTTTTTGTGGTTTATTGATGATGAATCGCTTTGCAAAGCTAGTCTGAGCTATTTCATATGTTGCAATTAAGTTCAATTGTATGTTCATGAGGTGAATGCACAATCTAAAAATCTGTAAAGACCCCTTGAAGATTGCACTAGTTTTTTGTAGTTGTAGGTTTCTCTTGGTCAAGCAAAACTTAGTTCTATGGGAGCCTAAATACTGTAACATCCACCATTATTACTGTTCATTCATAGCTTAGAGGTAGAAACTTCTCTCAACCCTTTCCTCTTTTGATATTTCTTTTAGATGTTTGTTAGCTTAGGATTCCAAGCACCATAACAATGTCAAACTTGGTGATTAAAGTGAGTTTCAGCTTGCTGTTCTGAGTGAGTAGCCATTGTTCATTCATTTCCAGAACCTTGAAAGTCCATTTGCAGACCCAAACTCCTATGCTTTGTGAACCATAAAGGCCTCCTTGTGGTTACTAGCAAATCACATTAACCATTGAGCTATTCCATACATTGTCATGACCTGACACTCGAGAGACCTTGGGGTGATTTTTTGAAACTCAGTTGTAGGTTTTCATCTTTCAAGAGAGACATTGCACTTGTGCTTTGTCTGTGTTGAGAAGTTTAAAAACACCAATCAACAGAACTGGTGCTAGAAGGAGGGCCTGGCTGAGCTCAAAGCTACAAAGCTGGAAGTTGAAAGTACCTTCAAGTAAAATCTAAGATAGATAGATCTCATCATAAGCATAAAATTTTAAAATCAGAAAATTTGAAGACATAAACAAGATCTTAGCTGAGATGGAGCAACAAGTGCAAATCAATATCACTTAGCTACAAGAATATTTGAGTAGGAGGTTGAAGGAACCATTGCATCACTTTGCATTGTCAGATAGGTGCATAATTCATAAGACTCACAGACACAATGAATTGGAGTGTTTAACATTCCTGGGTTGAATTGAGATGGCACTGCAGGGAGAAATCTTCTTTTGGGATATGCACCAAACTTTGGCTCCTGCTGATCCAGAAGAAATTGTTGATATTGCAGCCAAAGCATTTGAAGAGCTGATCCAAGAACAACTGAGCAACAAGGATGGACTAAACTTAGAAGAAATAGTGATGTTCGGATGGTGCATGGTTCATAATGCACCTCATTCAGAACTAACTTGCCCTTCATGTGTAGGCATTATGGATTAAACTAGGAGTTGTTTGAATAAGATAGAGCAGCCAACCAACTATTAGGAGGAGCAATCTATTGAGGTAGAGGAACAACTAGTAGTCGAAAGGGAATATGCAGAGGATGTTGAATCAGATATTCTTGCAACAGTACTCCTTAGGACAACGATGAGCCATGATGAAAGTTTAAGTGAAATGGGATTAAAAGACCTCTTCTCAATGGATTAAGGTAATCAGGCCTTTGAAACTTGGAAGATCTAGAGGATTGGGAACAACCACAAGCAAAGGTAGTCCACCATCAAACTTCCTTCCCAAGTGCTGATGAAGATCTAATATTGGAGAGAAGACAGACTCGTTTCAAGGTTCATGAGGGATTGGTTAGAGCTGAGATACCATATAGATTTGGAGGTGTTGCTATTGCCGAATTGGTGTAGGCTTCATGACTTTGCACATTTGGAGTTTACATGTGAGTTGTGTTAGGAAGCCATTGGGCAAGTTAAAGAACAAGTGGAACATCCCAATGCAATGACTCCTGCAGTTGCTTCAAGAATTGAGCCAAAAGTCCAAGAACTGGAACCAAGTGATAAATTAGCTGAGAACAACTCTCAAGAAGGTGTTGGGGCAGAAATGGAAGAAGAACAATACAATCCCAAACCTCTAGACGATGGAGCAGATCAAATGAGAGAGTTGCCCATCAATTATCAAGAGTCATCCCCTCTCACGGATGATCTACGCAGGGTTGATGATCAACCCCATGAGGAATTCTTGAAGGGAGATCACATGGCATATTTTGATCCCCTTGACGAGCCAGTGTCACTTGTTGATTTCTTCCCACTTGGAGTTGTGCCGCTGAGGTACAACAATGTCGAGCAAGATTACATTTCATAGGTTGATAGTGATGAAGACATATCACCTGAACCTCCGGATGGTGAAACATTATAGTTCCCGGATTGGGAAGAGGGTACCATTTCCATCTGTAGTAATAGTGAATAAGAGGAAACAAGTAAATATCCTAGTGAGCCACATGAACTGCAAAGAGAAGAAGACCAAGGCAGGGATGTCTTGGAGGTTGCCCACAAAGGTGATATACCCTGCCAGCCACAGGCTATGATGAGGAGTCTTTCCACCCTGTCTATTGCTGAGCCTCCTGCACATTCTGAGGATTATAACATGATAGATTCATCCATGTCATGTTTTATGACATGAACCATAAACAAATTGAGATCATCATGAAGCAAATTAGAGAGGACAACATGTTTCCTTTTGAGAATGACAACTCAGTTGATGCAAGAGCCACAAATGATCGACATGATAGTGTGTATCTCCTTGAGGAACAACTGAAGGAGGTTGTAGACCCCACCGGGAGCTTGGAAGACGGGTTGGTCGAATCATTTTCTTAGCCTTATGCAACCCCAGGATCAGGTAGAAGGTTCCTTGAATTTGAAAATTTTGAATTTTCACTGTGTCTACTGCCTAATCAATTTGATTATGGTCTAAAAATCTACAATGCAAGCGAGATGTTGCATCATCCATTGTGCCCGCCAAAGGCTACCCATGCCATAATGAACGACGCCATGCATGCTCTGAACCGCCAAACACTGCGACCCTCGCATGAAGACATCCAGGTTTTATCTTTCCCTGCTCTTATGGATGTTCATACTTGTTATTTTGATTATGGGAACGAGGGAAGGAAAACTTGTTTATGGATTGACCATGGGCTTCATGAGTTGCCTCAACTATTAGTTTTTCCTGAATTTGTTATTGAATTTGAATACTACGTTATAAAGTTTTATCTTTTTGAATATAAGGATGAATTTGCATGGCTTAGGACTGTAATGATAGCCCTTTTGCTTGTGCATGCATTACAAAATCTTACGGGGGTGGGTGTCGGTTTGCCTTGTCTGAACATGGTTCATTTTGAATCTCTTTGTGCGTAGCTCAGTTTGATTAGCATAGGTTTCCTTGTACATAGTTTGCTTTCCTGCTTTCGTTAGCTTAGTCAGTTTGCCGTAGATTAGATTGATTTAGAGTAGTTTCCTTTCAGTTTGTTTTTTTCTGCTTTGGTTAGTCTAGGTTGTTTCTTTAGGTTAGTTTTCTTCCGCTTTGCTTCTTTACTTGGGTTCCCTCTATTTTCTGCTGGGCATGTTTGCACGCGCAATAATTATTTCATTACCTAGGGTTGTTCTAAGTATTTCTTCAAGAAACTTCAATCAAGTTTTCAGAGTGGACGATGAAGGTCTTCTTTTAGTGTCAAGTGACCTGGATGTTTGGCTCAAAGTGGATAAGCCGTTAGTCCCGTATGATTCTGATGTATTTTGGAATCTTATATCTATTACAATTTAAGAATCATGAGGTCGCTATAGGCTCCTTGGTAAAGTCCAGTTAAGTGAAAAATCTAAAATTCTACTTCATTGCCACTGTGATTCTCAGCCTTGATTGCAAGCTTCACTACTTGCAGGTTGAAATGAAAAGAAGAGAAAAGGAAAAATCAAAAGAAATGAACAAAAGAAAAAGAAAATAAAATAATGAAAATCAAAAGAAAAGAAATTCAACTTTTAGGAGGATCCGAATAACTCTACCGGGGCTATGGATGCCTGGCTAGCAATAGATAAATATTTGAGAGAATCATAGCGACAACCTCGTCGAGGCTATGGATACTTGATTGGCAACAAGACAATGTCCAAGATGCTTTTGGAGTTAGAATCAATCATGTAGCTTAACTTGACCGAGCTTAGGCTCCTGTAGTGACTTAAGGAAGGAAATGAATACATCTCCACACACTTGGATTTTCAGTATACATAAGGTTGGATTGACTAGTGGTTTTGATCCTTTGGTCAAGTGTTTGATTTGTTTGGCCTAGTGTGAAGGTCGGAACCAAAGATTCTGGGTTCATGATTCTAGTTTGTCATCGAAATTCTCTAGAGCATTTCCCCAGCCGAGTTTCCATTTGTTGTGCATGTTTTGCACACACGCCCCGTCAAAGGCAGGGACCCCCTTTTCTTCGCTTTTGCCTTGCTCTTGCTAGCTTGGTCCCTTCTCGCTTGCTTCAATTTTTCCTTCATTTTTTGACTCTAGAGACAAGCTGCCTATGGATTTGGGATGTTTCTATGATGCCTAAGTGAACTGCCAAGGTTTTGTTAAGTTTTAAAAAGTTGCAAAAATTTCATTGTGGGTTGTTGTCCGCGGGTTTCCTTGTGCGTGTTTTTTTCCGCAGGTTTCCGTGTGCAGGTTGTCATCCATGGGTTTCCGTGTGCGGGTTGCCATCCATAGGTTTCCGTGTGCGAGTTTTCGTTCGTGGGTTTCCATAAGTGGGTTTCCATCTACGGATTTCCGTGTGCGGGTTTCTGTGTGTGGAATGCCATTTTTTTTTACAGCGCCAAACCGTATGGCTTCCACCTTCCAAATTTTTGCATTTCAAAATAAGGGTACAAACTTTAAGTTTTAAAAATCTAGAGCCCATAAAATGCATGTCTACATAATCCTAAAGGGGTTTGAGCCAAATTGCTAAGTGTTTAGATATTGTAGAAACTTCACTGCGGGAAGCCGTCCGTGGGTTTCCGTCCACGGAAGTCCATTTGTGAAATGCCTTTGCTAACTGTGCTGGACCCTCCGACTTCTGCATTCCAAATTTTTGCATTTTTCAGAATGAGTCAAATCTTAAGGAAATATGTCTAGACACTCTTTCTACCCCTTTTCCCACGTGCTAAAATTGAAAAATCTCAAATTTACCAAGTTTTGTGACTTTGCGGAAATTTCACTGTAGGTTGTTGTTTGCAATTTTTTCCCGCGGGTTTCCATGTGCGAAAGTCTGTCCGTGGGTTTCCGTGTGTGGAAGTCCATCTATGAGTCTTCGTGTGTGGAATGTCGTTGCTAATGATGTTGGACCCTACGACTTTCGCGTTCTAAATTTCTGCATTTTTTGAAAGGGGTCAAATCATTGAGGAGTAGGTCTAGACACCCTTCTAATGCATCTTTCATGTGCTTAATTTGAAAAAACTCAAAATCGCAAAGAGTTGTGGCTTTGCAAAACTTTTCATGCGGGAAGCCGCCTTTCGGATGTCATGGTCCCCAATGCTGTTTTTATGGCGCAAACTTGTCCGGCTTCCCACCTTGTGGATTATGCATATTGTGCTTTCATGAGTCAAACACTTGAGTCCCAAATATCTAAATCCTTAAGTCAAATGGATCACTGCGGGTTCACCCAGTGGGTTGCCTTGCGTGGAGGCCCGTTCACCAAATGTCATTCCCAACGGCAAAACAAGCATAGCCCCTACATTTGCAGATTTTGCTTCCATTTTCACTGTAGGGGGTACAAAGTGTTTACCCGACAAAATATTTGAGTCTTCAGGTCCGTGCGGACCCACTCATGCGGGTCTTTGCATCCAGGACTCTGTGCTCTCTTTTCCTTTGCTTTACGGTGAGACTATCGCGTCTTTCCAATAAATGGGTCCCGCATTCCTTATTTCCCAATACAAAGCTTTGAGCCAAGTAACGAAAATTCCAAGTCCAAACATCTTTTGCGGGTCCACCCTAGCGGACCGTTGTCCCCGGGAGGTTGTTACTCCTCGACCGTTATTAGCGGCTAAACCTTACCCTCTTCCTGCCTAACATCATCCTGCCTCGTGGACCCCGCATATCCCATTTCCGCACTTCCCAAGTGATCAAGTCTCCAAAGTGAAATTGGGTAAAATGGAAAGTTTCCAAAAATGGAAAGTTTTTTGAAACATTAAATTTTCTTGATGGACTATAAATTTATACATTTTAATATTTTAAATGAGGGAAATTTATCATTTTTGGAGATTTAAATCATGGTATTTTATGACACAGGTGCTTTTAAGGATGCTTGGAGGGATAATGGATCAATTCATTAAAAGAACCAACACATGAAGACATGTCAAGAGGGGAGATTTTAATTCAAATTGTCAAGGTGGAGATGGGTTTACCTGTGGATGCACGGTAGGAGGATGCTACTTGAACATCTAATTGCAAAAGCCCGCTTAAGAATTTGGGCCGGGCAATACAACAACTGGAGAAGTGCTTTCAAACAAGATAACATGGGGGGCTGTTTTATTTTCTACCAATGAAGAGTTGTCCTCCAGGGCCGAGGAGAATGTTTCTATTTCCCATGGATGTAATCTGCAAGAAGATTCACTTAATTAAATGGAGAGATGTTGGAAGTGTATCAACGAAAGGTAGACTTTACTAGTTTCCAGCAACAACATAAAGCAACTAGAAGACAAAATAGCTACAGGATGAAATAGATTACAAGACAAAATAAGGAAAAGACAAAATAGTCTATTTTGGTATTGTAAGATATTGGAGGTAGGTGAAACCCTAAGCTGTATTGAATTTGGGCCATTTATTGCAAATCAATTGTGGCCATTCATTTTGCTTTTGGAAAACTATAAATAGGGGCTTGCTCCTCATTTGTAAGGGGTGGTGAATTATTGTAAGAGGTATTTTGCAGTAATAAAAGAAAGCATTGCATTGAAGTTAGGTGTTTTCTTTGATTTTGCTCATTATGCATGCATGATTCAACCTCCATGTTATTTCTGTTTGTTAGTTTCTTGAATGTTTTTAATGGTGGTTGTTGTTACAGTATTGGATGCACTTCTAGCTCATGCTTTTTATGGTTTATTGATGATGAATCGCTTTACAAAGCTAGTCTGAGCTATTTCATATGCTGCAATTAAGTTCAATTGTGTGTTCATGAGGTGAATGCACAATCTGAAAATTTGCAAAGACCCCTTGAAGATTGCACTAGTTTTGTGTAGCTATAGGTTTCTCTTGGTCAAGAAAAACTCAGTTGTATGGGAGTCTGTCTACTGTAGCATCCTCTGTTGTTACTGTTCATTCATAGCTTAGAGTTAGAAACTTCTCTCAACCCTTTCCTCTTTTGATATTTCTTTTAGATCTTTGTTAGTTTAGGATTCCAAGCACCATAACAATGTCAAACTTGGTGATTGAAGCGAGTTTCAGCTTGCTATTCTGAGTGAGTAGCCACTATTCATTCATTTCCAGAACCTTGAAACTCCATTTGTAGACCCAAACTCCCATGCTTTGTGAATCATAAAGGCCTCCTTGTGATTACCAACAAATCACATCAACTATTGTGCTATTCCATGCATTGTAATGACCTCAGACTTGAGAGACCTTGGGGTGATTTTTTGAAACTCAGTTGTAGGTTTTCATCTTTCAAGAGAGACATTGCACTTGTGCTTTGTTTGTGTTGAGAAGTGCAAAAACACCCATCAACACAACACTTCACAACACCTTTGCAAAGGACAAATTAAAGAATGTTTTTGCTAAATAAAGGTCTTAAAACAGTGTGAATGTTTACAAGACATTACAACACTAGTTCAAGACACCATTTGTTCAATTTCAATGTTAATTATTAGATCAAGCGAGGAAAATATTTTTTTTTTTGTTACTACATTTTGCGCCCACTTTAGTGAGAGGATGACCCCATGTCAAACTCAAACTATTGTAGAAATCTAAGACACTTAAGTATGCAACAATAACCAAGATACATGATCATACCCTGTCAAAGGCCAAGAAAACTAAACAAAAACAAAGGATCAAGCACAACCGATTCAACATAATGTGAGGCGGTAGCGGTTTGTCCATAACAAACGCTGCCACTTTGGGGCCACGAAACTTCAGGTCATCTGCGGGGTGAGTTTGTCCCAAAATACGTATGCTCGCTCTGGGGTAGTGGAACCTCAGTCTGTCCACTAGGTGAGTTATCCCAACAAGGTGGAAAATGAGAGAATCAGGTTAGCTTCTCATACCATACGAAAGTCATCCTCCTAAAAAATTTGATAAGGCACCACAGTGTAAATGATTTTTGTAAAAAAATTGCTAAAGGGGATTTTTCTTTGTTTGTGTAACAATCTTCCTGTTAGGGAGCATTGTTCCTATTGTCTCGAAGAGAGGACAAGCCAAAGTGTTAGATTACTGCCCATGGGATGCCTCATTCGCATCGTGCCATGATATAAGATTGTACACTCTTGGATGGCATCAAACCCAATGACACCACCAAGAAGAGGACACATCACAAAAATAAAGGAAAATCATGCCATGAAATTTACCAAAAGATGTCATCGTTGTATGCCCCACTTTAAAGTAGTTGCTACACCATCACTGTGAGAAATTGCTTAATGTTTTTAGCCTAAGACATGAGAGCTTTCCTTAGAAAACCCTATGCCAAGTCATATGTTTCTGAAGCAAGCTGCATCATTAAATAGGAAGGAAGGGTTGCCCCCACAAACACATAAGGGATCTATGGGTTCAGGGTCAATATGTTTGTGCTATAATGTTGTTATAGAACATGGAACTGTCATCATTCCCTAAATACGCATAGAACTGGAAGAATGACACAAAGAGAGCAAAAACAAAGAAAAATCCTTTCAGGTCAACATGGAAGAAACATGAATGTTTTGACGCCCTGCATCATCCCCAAAAGGAAAAGACAATAAAAATGAAAAAAAAGAAAGACAAAGCTTTTGGGTCAACATGGAAGAGACATAAATGTCTCGACGCCAAGGTTGCATCATCCCCAAAAGGAAAACACAAGACAAATGAAAAAGATAAAAATCTTTTGGGTTAGCATGGAAGAGACATAAATGTCTTGATGCCTTGCGTCATCCCCAAAAGGAAAATACAAGACAAATGAAAAATGATTACGACATAGAGAAGAATGAAGGTATCTATAGAAGAATGCACAAAAGAGAGAGGAATATCAAATGAAATGTTACAGGGAATCACATTACACACATGCAATCAAAGAAAAAAAGAAGAATAAAAAGGCAAAATACTAGTAAGGCACAGGCAAGTCAACCTAAAGCAGGTCATCTACCTCCCAATCTCAGTGGGTATAATCAGAAGGCAAACAACTAGCCAAAGGGACAACATCAAGTGCCGAACTAGGACACACACCAAGTTCAACACTCTTTTTAGGAGATTTGTCATTTAAGATCATGGAAGAAGAAAACAATGTATTCAACTCTTCATGCACTTGTTCATCAATCTTTGCAATATCAATGTCATCGTCTAAATCAATCACACCAGGGGGTTGAATAACAATGTCCATACAATGTTCTTGTTTATGTTGTGACAAGGGTTGAGAGTTGTCATGCATTGCTTTAGGTAGGTTCGAATTTTGATTTTCTATGTTATTATTGTTTTCTTGAGTTTACAATCTACGAGCAATAGCACGACGCCTACATCTACGCTCTCTAGCACTTCAATTTCTTTTTAGTTTATTGTCAATTTGTTTTTGTGTAAGAGCGGGTTTGTCAATCATAGGCTCCTTCTCTTCCTTGGGAGGACTAGAAGAAATAACAAGAGGTTGCTCAACTGCTTTCTCTTTGACTTTGTAGACTTGCTTGACTCTAGGAGGGACAACGAGATGGTTTGTACTATCTCGCAGTCTCTTATGGGAAATTGTAGGAGGTTTTTATATAGATTGTTCTTGTATGTTCGGGATTTTTTTTGATTCAATCATTGTCTCGTCAAGAATAGTTGGTTCGGTCATAGGTTGAGGCATATTACGAAGAGATAGTTCTGCTATTTTCTTTGCCTTGAATTTTTGATTTGATATGATTTGAAAGAGAAATCTTCACGAGGCTTGATAGGTTCCATAGGCTCGAGCCAAAAGTAATCTAGTGAAAAATTCCCTTTTATCGAGGCAGGATGGAATCCGCTATGATGCACAGTGAAGATGTTATTGCCAAATGGAAACTCTAGACATTTATGCACAATTGAAGGGACGACATTCATGGAGCGAATCCATGGATAGCCTAGCTTCACACAAAATTGGTCCGATTGTGGAATGATGGAGAATGATACTGTTAATGTTTTCGGTCCCACTTTTAAAGGGAGATCTATCGAGCCTATCATAGGGCAAGAAAATCCATATGTGTCTTGATCCATGCTTTCAGATTGTCATATGTGTCTTGATATACCTCATGCATATATAAAAATTCTTCTATGATCACATTCTCTCAACAAACGAGATCAATCAATATCCCATTAGTGGGCTTATTATTGATTTGGCCAGCTATGTAAAGAGGACCATCAGGTGCACGTTTAGGTATGTCATTTTGTGAGAAAGCAATGTCAAGAGGTTCTCTAGTCAAGCCGTTACGAGATTTATCTCTGATAAATGCTATCACATTTTCCATGGGATGCTATTCAATGTTTTTTGTATTATCATCATTTGTGTCAACATTCATTACATCAATCTTCATTTCACTAGATTTGACAAATGAAATATTGTGCTTAGGCATAGGATTTGTAAAGATTTTGATTAGGAGGAGTTACATACTTATTTCCTTGATCATTCAGACCTTTGATTAGTAAATGATTAGAGTCAATAAGGTCTTGCACAAGATGTTTGAGACGCTTACAATATTCTATACTATGTCATTTGTTTGATGGTAATGACAATAAGCATTTTTTCGAAAGCCTTTAGGAAATGGTAGTCACATTCTCTAACAGGAGGTAACGTAAGCATGTTTTTGTCAATGAGCTGCAACATGATATTGTGAAGGGTGTTGTGACCTTTTCACACATCACCCCCTAATTAAAATTGGGACCCCCTAATTTTTTCTCCGTTCCCGTCTTTTGGCTTTGGTCTTGTGTCTGTATCTCTCTATTCTGTCTCACCTTTTTTGATGATGTACCGTTCTTTTGACCTGGATCAGAATTAGGGTTAAGTCTAGAGAACATTTTGATGAATTAGGGGTTTTCACCTTCAGGCTACTTTGAGGTCAAATTGAGTTGGATAATTTAAATCTGAGCTTAGCATCGTTGTTAGAAGGCTTCCAGCAGATCCCCACTAAAATTTTATTGAATTCTGACACCTTTCTATTTTTAGTAAGTACCAAATTTGGGGCCTATTTTCTAGGGTTTTTCAAATTTCGACTATTGCACTGCACTTAGAATACTTAGAACTCCTCACTTGCAAAATTTGAGTGCAAACGAACAACTTGCTATTTTTAGCAGTTCTGCCTTCGGGAGCAATTTTTACGGTTTGCATGTGTGCTTTTTCAATGCATGTTTGGAGAATCTTTCTGGGTTTTTCAAGACCTTCATGGTGATATAACATGCAGGCCGAGATGATGACTTTTAGCAATCTTGACTTTAGGAGCCATTTTTAGGGTTTGCATGTGTGCTTTTTCAGTGCATGTCTGGAGAATCTTTCTGGGTTTTTTGAGAGCTACGTAACGATGTGACATGCAAGCAGAGTTGATCACTTTTCAAGAACTTGCTATTTTTAGCCAGTGCTCGCATGCAGACCAATTTGTTGGGTTTTTCTGGGTTTTTTGAGATCTCTCGGGTAGTGAGACATGCAAACTCATCCGACAGTTGATTGGTCACTTTTTCAGACGTTACTATTTTTAGCAAGTCCACTCCAACAGCTCCTCAACACTTCAATATCACAAACAAAGTGACATGTAACAGAAATGGGATCAAACGAAGGTCATTCAAACCACATGCAAGTCAGATTAGGGTTTCCAGCTTCAGGACTCAAAATGAGGTGTAAAAGGCCAGAATCTCTAAAAATGAATGTATACCATTGCAATCAGTATCCTTCAAGCTATCCACTAGTGAAATTTGAGCACGATCCGAGTACTTACTATTTATTGTAAGTCACCTCCAAAAACAAGCCATAAATAGCAGGTCAACACAAGGCACCAGTGTGAATAGGTCAAACAGGTGACGAGGACCCCATGGAACGAATTTCAAGTCAAACAGAGTTGCAAGAGTCCAAAAATTAGACACTTTCTATTTTTAGCAGGACCATGCAGAAGAATTAGGGTTTCCTAAAAGATAGGGCAAAACACAAGAGTCTCCGAAAAATGGTACCCTATCACGATCAACATTCTTTAGGGAATCTACTTATGAAATTTGAGATCATTTTGAACACTTACTATTTTTAGCAAGTCATTAAAAATGGTAGGCGTATGCAAACATCAGATGTCGGGAGGCTGGTCTCGTCACGAAAGTCAAGTTGAGCAAAGATCAGGTCTTAAGAAGTGGAAAATCCTTGAAAATCATGAAGACTTCAAAACTTTCTAAAAATAGCAAGCTAGGGCAAGCCGAGGGTTGCACGAAATTTACTAAGTCATGGAGAAACTGAAGCTTAACACACTCAATCAGAAGATCACACCACCAAATCCACCTTGAGATGAAGAAAATGGATGAAAATTTGCTAATTTTGGAAAAATGAAAGTTCAAGGGGTCAGATGTGTCCTAACTTGATTGTTGATGAGTTGAAACTTGAAGCTCCCCCTGCCAAATGCGCCCTTCAAGGTGGCATAGCTAGAAATTCTTCTAAGTATTCGAAAGTTGAAGCTCGTACCTTCACATGCGCCCATGAAGATCTTCTGAGTCATCAAAATGAAAGCATAGGGGTTGAAATGCGCCAAAGTGAAGAGGGAGGTTAAGAATTTTGCTAAGTACTTGAAACTTGAAGTCAGACCCCTCAAATGCGCCTTGAGAAGCTTGAAGGGTTTGGAAATATGCTAAGGCTGAACAAAATAAGAGTACAGGGGTCCAAATGCGCCCTAGCTTGGGATGGAAGCTAATAATTTTTCTAAGTGTTGGAGACTTAAACTTCACCCCCATAAATGCGCCCAAAGGAGAAGCAGGTTGTTTGAAGACTTCCTAAGGCATCTAAATTGGAAGTTCACCCCTCTAAATGTGCCTCAGCTTGAAGGAGGAGATGGAGAATTGTTTAAGTGTTGGAGATTGAGAGTACTTGGGGTTAAATGCGCCCAAAGACATGAGAAAGCATGGAAAAGTTTCTAAGGAAAACAAATTGAAAGTAGAAGGGGGGAATTGCGCCCAAGACAAGAAGGTGGACTTGAGAGTTTTCTAAGTAGTGAAAATTAAAAGCATGAGGTGCTAAATGTGCCTTAGCTTGGATGAGTTGGTAGAAACTTCCTAAGTATCACAAAATGGATGTAGAGGGGGTTAAATGTGCCCAAGTGCCAAGAGGTTAATTTAAAAGTTTTCTAAGGCATGGTGAATGAAGGTTCATGGGTCTAGATGCGCCCAAGCTTGGAAAGCTCAAGATATATTTTTTTTAAAGGTATGGGAAATGGAAGCTAAGTCTCCTAAATGCACCCAAGTAATAAAAGCTAGTTGACTAGGGCGTTGGAATGAAAGTGGGCCTAGTGAAATGCGCCCAAGTTAGATAAAAGTTTCTAAGGTGATGAAAAATAAAAGTAGGGACCCCTATATGTGTCCAGACTTCATGGAGGTAATTTGAAATTTTTTTCTAAGCTTGAAAACGGAAGTTGATCCTCCTAAGTGCGCCCACCTTATGGAAGTGAAAGTTGGCCTAGTGAAGTGTGCCCAAGGTTCGAAATAAACATTGGTGAAAATATTTACAATGGTGAAAATATTAAACCACTCCCCTTCATACGTACACACATGAATAATATATTTTCTAAAGGGGGGAATTTTTGTGGGTATTGGATATTTTTCTAAAGGATTGATTTTGAAGCTTTTTGCTCCTTAACTGAGAATTTAAATTGAAGATTTTGAGAGAAAATAAAATTTTCCAAAGTAGAGGGATAAGGTGAAATTTGTCTATGAGGAAAAATTAAAATTTTCTGAGGTATTGGAAAAATAATAATGTGAAGTACGCCTGGTAGATGAATGAAAGAAATAAAATTATTTTAAGGCTTTAAAATAAAATATCTTGATAAGAAACACCTTTGTCAAGGAGGGAAATTTTTAAACATTGGAGATATTGTTGTAAAATTTCCCAAGTATGTTTGAGTCCCATTGAACGTTACATGCAGTCAAATGGTAAAAATTTGAATTTTGAAAAGAAGAAAGAATCTCCAGCAATAGCAAATTCTATGACGACTGGGCACATTTTTGTGACAACTTGCCAGCCTTCTCTCCAAAATTGGAAAATGACTAAGTAGTGGGGAAGAAAATTTATTGCAACTGCTAAGATGGACACCCTCTCACAATTATAGAAACTACGAAATTCTTCATTTTTCTTCACAGTTGCAGATTTGAAGTGGTGAGGGTGCTGAGAAAAATAAAGCTTGAAGTGAGTGAGTTGAGTAGGATTTTTTATAAGTATCAAAGTTATATTGCTGAAAGTTTCAAGCTTTGAAGCTGAAAGTTTTGAAGTTGGAAGTCAGAATTCTTGAGGTTTGGAGTTAGAGTTTAATGCTGGAGAAGTTTTTATTTTTTGAAGTCAACTCCATTCTTTAGCCATCTCATGGTGATTTTATTCTCTAAAATCAGAATTCTAATGCTTGTGTTTTATTTTGCAGATCGCTGAAAGAGGAAGGGGAGATGCTGCCGGAACAAGCAGAGCTCCAGGTAGAGCTGCAAATATAGAAGTTGGCAAAGAAAATGCGTCTAGACAAGCAATTATCAAGAAGCTAAAGAAGTCGTTTCTTCCTGAATCGAAGTTTGTCTCAAAGCTGGGAGGATTGACTGACACCAACCTTGGTTCATTCAACCTCGAAGCACTCAGAAGCATAATACTAGGAATAGGAGGCCACCACCCATTAGCTACTTCGTACAATATTTTCATGAGTGGACTTTGTGTTGCTTATGGTTTTCCCCTAGCAATCCAATGTCCAGAGCTGATTGCAGAATGTGCTAATTGCTATAGGCTAGATCACATAACAATAGTTTCTCCTGATGGCAAGTTGTTCACCAACCTCACGCCAAAAGCTATTGGGGAGGTGTTCGGAATTCCTACATTTGAGAAGATGTTGTACAAGACAAAAGAAAGAGTTGACAAAATCTACGCCTCCACTTTCGAGAGATGTGCTAGGAGAATTAATACAGCCTGGATGTGGAAGCCTAGACCTCCTGGCGCCAAGATGCCCAAATAGATTATCTCAGAAGAGCTGAAGTAGGCATATTGCGATCTGATTATGATGCTTAGCCGGGTGAACGGGAGCCCTCAAGTATATATTTTTGAGCCATGGATGTTCTTCTATGTCAGCGTAGTGATGGAGGGAAGAGAGTGTCGATTGGGTAAGGATGATCAGTGATAACATAGATGAATAGTTCAGGAGCTTGAGGAGGACGAAGACTTTTTACATGAGCTCGTACGTCATCTATATGCTAGCTCGGATGACAAGGTATAGAGGAATCACTTATAAAGAGCCAATTGGAGGTGGACCTGATCAGTACAAGATTCATGAAGCCTACACGCAGTTGCACTTGACCAGTACCTCCAACTTCAAGAGGGTGAACGATGCTTTTACTATGCACATAACAAGGACTCTTCAGCGGAGAACACACCAGAGAATATCGCAAGATGCAAAAAAGTTGATTGAAGAGTACGGGTATTGGTTCATCCAATTCCTGAAGTTCACCTACATCAGGCTACAGGTTTTCCACTCATACGCCTACAGATTGCCAAGGTACCCCACTGACAGGATGGTGATGCTTGAAGTATCTAGGCAACTCCTTGCCTACGATAAAATCCAAAAGAAGAAGAAGAAAGGAGGGCTGAACTACCCCATTATTATGGGGAATTCAATTGAAGAGTGTCCATCTATACAGGCAGCCAGAGAAGCCGAGGATGAATTGCAATTCTTCCACCTCACTCTTCATAACAGCAAATAAGATTTCGATCCCTACAAAAATATTGGAGTAGTGCAAGGTGTGGAGCATAGGCATAAGGCTCACATTGAGGATTTTTGGGCTAATGCGGAGGGCGAAGCTGAAATTAGGAAGAGGATGTTCAATAGGCTACCTCTGAAGTTGATCAAAGAATGTGAAGTTATTCCAGTTCCGGACCAAGTGGATGAGGATGCCAACATTATTCACCCAGATTATGAGTCAGTGAAGGACACGCCAGTCCCACCACCTGATTGGTCAGAGCCAAAAATTATGGACTTGGACACTCTATCCATTCAAGTTTTGACATTTATGAGGAGTTGGGTTGAAAGACGTGTTAATAGGCTCAAGAGCAAATCAATTTCTCTCACATACAACCTTATGGGAGATCATAGGCCACCTACTGCAAGGAAAAGAAAGTAGGCTACTCAAGTTTTAGAGCCACAAGAGGAAGTACCAGTTCAGCCAGCACCTCAGAGAACGGAGGAGGCATCACCCACACAATTATTGACTCACTCTTCTAGTGTGCATGAGGTCTCATTGTTTGAGGGTCAGAGGGTTAGATTGGATGAAGAGCATGAGTTAGAGTAGGTCAATCAGCCATTGCCTAGGGAGCCATATAGTCAGAGTGCTAATGCTCCTAGGAGTGAGAGCCAGTTGGAGGGAGAAGAAGAAACAAAAACTAACATTCGCTTGGAGTAGGCGATTGAGGCAGCCTTTGAGGATGAAAATGCTACGGAGCCGGATTTCAGATCCTTGAAGAGGATGCACAGCACATGGAAACAAATGAGCCTTAGAAAAATGTTGCTAGGGATGAGGCCCATGAAGTGGAAGCAACGGAGGAACAACCACTTGTCATCTACAACACGCAACAAGCTGTACTAGATTGGCTCATCGGGAGGATGAGAAGAGATCCAGAGGATGACAACGACCCGACAATTGAAATCAAAGCTTTCCTCAATAGAATTAGTGGGTCACCAAAGAAGAAAAAAGCTAGAAAATATTCAAAGATCGAAATAGATGAATCTGGTTCGCGCACCCTTCATGTTGCTGTCCCAAGGGAGGAATGTGATTGAGATGAAGAAATGCCTAAAAATTATGTGATCACTACTGTTGAACTAGGGCGTCCTACATGAGCACAAGTAATTGAGGAAGCTGATAGCTCCTTTCGAGCATTGAAAGATAGATTGCTTAGAAAAGAGGAAAAATACAAGAAGTTGAAAAGGGAGCACAGGACATTGATTGGCTATGTGCAACACTTAGCGTGTTTGTGTGCACGGGAGAATCTAGTGGTGGACCTCCTAGTTGAGCTTCCAAGAGAGTTAGTTAGTGAGCTCGAAGAGTTGAAGAAGGCGATTCAGGAGGTAGACAAGTGGGTTGGTAGTGCCCGTGTTGAAGCTGAAAAATTCATTGAAGATCTTCTATCATCTTTTCAGCATGCCTCAAGTATCCTCACGCGTATGGAGAACATTGATCAAGCTTGGAATGAGACTCATATCTATTAGTACAAAACTATTCCACGTTTGGCAGCCCTTATGCATATGCCTATGCAGACTTTGGTTGAAGGAGGAGTAATCCAAGAAGGGGATCGGTATGATTTTCCAAGTTGGTATTCTACAACATTCATTGGCCTTGGCTTCTTCGACACAGCGCAGGCAGAATCAGTCAAAGTGAGGAAGGCTATGGGAAACATTTAGGAGGGCATCTTCAACACACTCGAGGCCTTGTTTGCAAAATGGTTAACTCTTGAGGAGGTGACATTAGATGGCTTGAAAGGCAGATTGCAACCCTTCTTCTTGGAAGTAAGAACATTTGCCCAGGATGATTTTGAAAACGTTTCAACTTTCTCCGCCATTATTTAGAGTACTCAGGAAGCCATTGAGACCTGGAGAAAATCTTGCATTCGACAGGAATAGACAGTCACCATCCTCGAGTTTCAGCTCAATCTCACTCCATCTATTTTAGTGCAAGAAGTTGAAGCAGTGCTGGCCTGATTCATTGATTTTGCAATCAGAGTGAAGGACAGTGGTAACGCGTTACTGGACGAGAATCTTCTGGAAGGGTAGTGGGCATTAATTTCCCGTAGTGGTGAAAGGGAGGAGTTTGTCATTTTGTGCTCATTTATTGCACCACTCCACCTTCTGGCGGTTATTAGGGTGGAATCTTATTCAGGGCTTATATGGCTCAATCTAATCCATCCATTGTAATTTGATCTGGGCTGTCCATTCATATTGGCCAGCTATAAAAGGGGCACTCCTCATTTGTACATTATTAGAGACTAGAGATTAGAGAGATAGATCATAGAGCATAGAGAGACAACTTAGAGTTAGCATAGTTTCATAGCATAGTATAGTATGAAGAAGAAGGAAAGTTTTCCCATTGAAGGCTTTGTAAGAAGTTGTTGCAAACACTATCATAATAAAAAGAGTTTTCATTGATGATGATTTCATCTTGTTGTGAGCAGCTGGCAAGATTTCTTCATCCTTCTGATTCCAATAGGATTTTAAAGTAGAGTAAATTTCATTTTCATGTCTTTAGATTGTTGAGGAATGCGGTGTTTAATCTAAGCAAACTTCATTTAATCCATACCACTAGAAAGCTTATTGATGATAAGTTTTCCTTGCCTGGTCGACTGGAACATTTGATACTTAACTTCAATTATGATTGGCATGTTTGTATGCATCATTGTGATGGTATTTACATGTTGAATTATAATCTGAATATCCTTAGCTACTCCCTTGAAGATTGCACCGACTTCGTGGAGGTTGTCCGAAGCGAGGCAAAGAGAAGTCTGGTTGAAGTTTGCTGAAGTCGATCACCGTGTCCCGCATTTAGGATAGAATTTAGACTTTCTAAACCCTGCACTCATTTAAATTTAGTACAATTTCTGGTTAGTATTAGGAATCTTGCACGTACCAGATAAATCCTTCGAACCACGTGAAAATCTCCTTTTGCTTCAATCCGCTGTCTGTTGTTTGTCGTCGAACAATTGTGTAAGTCCCCTCGTGATACCAACAAATCACAACGAACCAACTGAGACTATCCTTTACATAGAAGGAACCTTGTAGTTGAACACATGATCTCTCTCGCAATCTTAGCATGTGGAATACTTTGATCAAGAGAGAATAGGGTAGCCGTTGGACACTTTATTCTGCTGTTTGGTGCGGTCATAAAACACACATTTGATTATTGTTTTGTTGACTTGTTTGGGGAGGGTTTAATTGTAAAGAGCCCTTATTTTATTTCTTGAATGATTGATAGTTGTTTTGAGTTGTGGATTCAGTCCTTTTAGGATGATTAGGGGGATTTTTCACATCATGGCCACTAGTTGAGTTTTAATGGTCACAAAGGGCTGTACATAGTTGTGTGAAGGATGGAAACCTTAACATTTCAAGTTTTTTTTGGAGTTTATCTTGTAAGTTGGCAATGAACATTCTTTGAAGGTCAGCATCAAGAATCTTAATGTTTACTTGTAAATAAAGTTTTTGATATCTTCCTATGAAATCAGTCACTTTTTCATCTTCCTTTTGCTTTTATGTCATTAGATCCACAAGGGTCATCTTGGGACCCATGTGAATATGGAAGTGGTTATAAAAGGAATCAATGAGTTCATTGAAAGAACCAATTGAATTGTTTGGTAAAGATGAAAACCACTCTAAAGCAATATCCTTCAACGATCTAGGGAATAACTTAGCCAACAGTTTATCTTCAAAGATGAAATCACTACACAAGGTTGTTAAGGCAGAAAAATGGCTTACATGATCTCCTTTCCCACAATATTTCTCAAAGTGAGGGACCTCTATACCTTGAGGCATTTGCGCTCTTAATATGTCGAGGGAAAACGGGGTGGACTTGATGTATTACAAAGGTTGACCATTATTGTTCTATTGCAATGTTGCCTCTTGTAGTTGAAGGGATGCCATGGTTTGCAAAAGTGAATCAATGAGAGGGTCATTTTGATTATAAGGTTGAGGGGAATAAGGTGGTGTAGTTTATGTATGCGGCGGGATAGTGAATTGTAGGTTATTGAAGGTGGATTGTTGAGGTACTATTGTGTTTGAAGCATTTCCTACGGGAATACCCATGGAAGTGTATATGGTGCTAGTAGGTATGACTGTTGTGGTTGGTTGAATGGTAGTTGTGGGTTGGAATGTTGTTGTAGGTTGGAATGTTGTTGTAGGTTGTGTACTAGTGTATGTAGGGATGGACATTGCTATTGTGGATGACGAGATTGAAATTCCACCTTGACTTTGAGTAGATCCCAAAGCTTGAGTGGAAGTGGTAATGGTAGGGATGGTGTTGGTAATGCTAAGGGCATTGGTTGTAGGAGGTGAAGTCATGGGTAATGCAAACTATGAGCCATGGAGGGTTGATTCTCAACACTATCAGAAAGAGAGTTAGAGCACCCTAGATCCACGAAAAGTGAGAGATCGCCGAATGACATGAGCCTCGAACTACGTCTTATAATAGTATTGCGAATAGGACACCAAGTTGTAAAGCTCATGCAAGTTTTATAAACCTAGTGTGCAAACCCTAGAATGGCAACATAATATTCTAGAATGAAATGCAATTTTCAGATTCTAAGCAATGCAAATTATTGATTAAACAATGCCATAAGCTAAAAATGAAATATTTTGATGCAATTTTGAATTTTTACAATGCACTAAAATGAAATAATTTAAGCTAAATGCAATGAAACAGCAGATCGGGAAACTAAAATAGCAAGTTGAATGCACCAAATAGAAGCTAAAAACTGAGATTTTAATGTCTTGAAATTGCAAATTTGTAGCTAACAGGGACTCATTCGCCAATAAGGGCGAATGGGTACTAGATAGGTCTTTCTGGGATCTTTCTATGGATTTCAGACTAAATTTTAATGTCTTTTCAATTTCCAGAAGCTTTAGGTCAGACCTGATTAGGGACTTATTTTCTAGTAAGGGCGAATGGGTCCTAGTAAGGTCTTTTTAAACTGTTTTTTAATGATTTGCAAGTTCTCAGATTTATATTTTAGTTCCACGTTGTAGACAGTGAAATGCAACTTTAGATTTTCTAGAAATTAAATGCAAATATGCAATGAAAGATGAAATGTAAGACCTAGATTGAAATGCAATTTTGTTTTGATTTTCAAATGCAATTGAATGAAATCTAAATGAGATGCAAAATGGCTGCTTTTTTTTTTTGTAATTTTCAGATTTAAGAAGTGCAAAACAATGCAAATATAAACCCTATATGCTTCCTTTCCATACTCCCTTTTAGCATGGCAGACATGCTTCCTCAATGCTTGGACATGTTTCTCAAGTGTTGGGCGGACTTTGGAGTGCCTTGGGCAAGGGCGGACTTCAAGATAGTCTTGCCATCTTCTTTCCAAGGTGAGGGAGGACTTTAGACTTCTTGTGCCATCCATCCTTGGGCGAACTTGATGATAAGCTTGACATTTCCTCTTCAGGCTTGGGTGGACTTGTAGCATCTTGGACATTCTTCTTGGCGGACTTGAGGCTTGTGCTAGACATGTCTTTGATTTTTCCTCGCTTTTCATGATTTTTCTTTTCTTTTTATTCTTGGAGGTGCAAAACCTTGATTCTGAAGATATTGAAGTTGATACTATGACTAATGGGACCTCAAAACCTTGGCACTTTCTAAAAATAGAAATTACTAAAAATAGAAAAAAGCTAAAAGCAAAATTTCTAAAAATAGTAAATCCTGGATTGGTCCAAAAGTGCCAAAATTAGAAAAAGCAAAAAGCAAAAAAGCAAAATCCCTAAAAAATAGGAAGTGTAAGAATTGAGTGGAAGCAATTACGTTTTTTGTCGATCAGGTCTTCTAAGCACTTTGGTGATGTCTAGGCACAGTTCTGGGCATGAATTCTCTACTTGGCTCAGGTGATTTCTGACTTCTCATTGTAAAAGAAAAAAGGGGATTAGCAGTTGCGACGCCAAGGCAAAACCCAAAAAAAAGCAAAAAACAAGGGGGTCCCCATTTGCAATGGGGCGATGTTGTGAAAGGGTCACAACATCTAGTGCCAACCTGAATAAATGTTCCTGAACATTTCAAAGATAGAGTCTAGTTCAAACCCAGAATCTTAGATCAATTCTCACTAACCTACCCTTTGGCTAAGAAGAGGAATCCTAGACTATATCAAGATCTTTTGTCCTCCAATTACAAGTGTGTGCAAATGCATTTATTTCCGTTTCGTTAGATCAATATGGCTCTTTGGTTCCATCATGGCATTTTGTGTATTTTTGTCTTCACTCCAAAAACATCCTTGGATAGAGCCTCGCTGCCAGTGAGTGTCCATAGCCCCGGTGAGGTTATCTCTATAATCTCACGGAGGTGTCTCTACTTTCAGCGATTTATTATTTTTTTATTTTTGTTTTTTGATTCTTTTGTATTCCTGTAGAGATGTCCGCACACCCAAAGCCAAGTGTTTTGATCTTTCATTGTACCCCAAAATTAAAATTTTTGTTTTTTTTTTATTTTGAAGAAATAGTAAAAGTCAAGAAAACATCAAAAAGGTCAAAATTTGGGTGGCATGTTTGCATGAGGGGTTTTTAATTTCTTTTATTTTCCATTCTTGATTCTTTAACCTAATGACTAACCTAATTCATCATCCTAAATTTTAGGAAAAAGCTATTTTTAGAAATTTTCTAAAATTAGTAACGTTTTTGGTTTTAAAGGTTTCTTTGAAGCGGATATTGTAAAATTTTCTAAACATAGAAAATTTCTAAAATAGAAAGTTGGTCGATAACGGTCGAACTAATTTTGACTAGCTCAAAATGTGTCCGTATCGATGTGAATGCGTCATCTTAAAATAATCAGTTTGCCCCCTCTTTTGGGTCTATTCTGCTTTTTCAGAAGCATAATTGGAGCTCCGAGGTCATCAATGGAGGTCATCCGACTGCCAGGCGTCAATTTCAGCACTTAAACTTCTAGCAGAAGGTGAAACGATGAACATGCACGAGGAACGAGGAAGAAAGTTGAAAAGTCACGAAAATTTTCTAACACTGCTGAGTTTGGGCGCCCCTGTTGAAGAAAGGTGCCCACCTTTTTAGGGCATCAAATGAGTGAATTAGGGTTTGGACCTCCAATAGAAGTTGCTCAGTTTTCAGTCAGCTTCGCGATGGATATCCCCGTCAGAGCATCCGACAATCCAGTCTCCGGCAAATTCGAGTCAAAGTGGAAGGTATAGAGCGAAGATCTGAAACTCAAAGAAGATTGAATTTAAAAGTTGAAAATTCTTCTAAGTTTGGAGAAACTGGGCGCCCTAGGTGAAGAAAGGCACCCAACTTTTCAAGGTTTCAAACAGATGAATTTGCAGTCAAGGTTATAACGAGATGTCTTCAGAATGCAACAGGCTTTCCAGTGAGCTATCCAGCACGACAAACAGGAGCTCGCAGTCATCCGATTCAAAGGGCTGAACAGAGGGTCTGATGAGAGTTGAAAAGAGAAATCCGAAAGAAAAGGTGAAAAATGCAAAAAATAAACTAACTCTGGTGAAGTTGGGCGCCCCAGCTTGCCAGGGGCGCCCAAGCTTTTGAGGACCTAAAATCTGCCTTTTGACAAAAGTGTTTCTAGAAGACCCCTCCTGAAATCCTCTTAGCTTCGCAACGAGTCTAAACATTCGTCAATCCGACGCCTGGAGCTCAGAATTCAACAAGATCGCCCGTAGAAGTGAAATACATGAATAAATTGAAATTTTTTCTAAGTTTGGTACAAGTGGGCACCCCAGTTGAGGAAAGGCGCCCAAACTTTAAGGCCTTCAAATGATGGAATTTGCAGAAGTAGCATCCAAGAAGGTCTCACCAAAATCAGTTTGGCTATCCAACGAAATATTCAAACAGTCAGTCGGATCAGCGTTGTTCTCGGAATCGGGGATTCACCAGAAAATCAAAGGAAGAAGGAAGAACTTAGGAAATCAGAAAAATGGCTAACACAGAAGTTGAGCGCCCTTAGAAGGAATGTGCACCCGTGAATTCGAAGGTCAAAATCAAGTTTTTAGCAGGAGGTGCCTCCAAAACATCCTTCTCAGTTTCAGTCAAACTCCGCCGTGAATCGCTCAGCTCGTCTGTCGAGTCAATCTGTCAACGGGAAAACAGTGGTGAAGTAGCATGTCAAAATGGAGAAAAGTTGAAAAAGTTAAAATTTTGACTAACATTGGTGAAAATAAGCGCCCCTCTTGGAGAAAGGCGCCCAAAGCTTCATGCCTTCGAATTTTGAAGAATTTTCAAAATTTCAAAATTTGCAAGAGGAGAAGGATGGCGTCCAAGTTCAAGGGACTGAGATTTAGGGTTTTTGAAAATAAAAGCAAAAAAGAAAGCAAAACCTAAATCAAACCCTAAGTCTATTTAACACTTCTTTTCAATGTATTTTTCATTATTTTTGCAGGTAGCATCTAGAGGAGAAAGTTGGAGCAGCAAGTTTGAAGAATTTTTGTGATTCAAGAATCCATAGTTGCTGGTTTTACATCAGATTTTTCAGACCAGCAAGCATAAACCCTTGCTTTTTCATTCTTTTTGTTCCAGAAGATCAAATTTTTCAAAGCGAGGAAGGCCAAGGCTTTCAATTTTTGGAGTCAGGTGCGTTTTCCTCAATCTTTTAAAATTTTTCCAAGAACTTCGTAAATTACAGCAAGTGCTTTTATTTTGCATGTCGGTGAAAACCTCAGTGCATTCAAATTTCAACCATCTGGGTCCTTGCCAATCAGTCTTATGAAGAAAACCCATATCGCAAATTTTTCAAGAAAGTTCAAAAACCTAGGGTTGGTTGCTTTTTCGATCAAACATCAGGGTTTTGCAAATCTAATCATCTGGGTCCATTTCTAATCATACTCTGAACAAAACCGGTCGCTTTTCGAGGAAGAACCGAAGAATTAGAGGTTTCTTTGCTTTTTCGAGCCAAAATTCAAAATTTTAAAAAGCAGACTGATAGGTTTGTCTTGTATCGATAATACGAACAAAACCCATATCGAAAATTTCTCAAAAATTCGTCCGTTGGAGCACAAAAATCAGCATTCTAAAAATAGAAATTGTTCAAGACTTGTCTGAACCAAGGCGAGTTTACAGTCATTCTTCAAGTTTTTTGAAATGGAGTACACTCCTAATGTTTTCAAGTCCGAATCAGTTCTCTTTCACAATTATATCAAAACAGCTGAGACAGACTTGCATCATGTCAAGCCGGTGTTCGATCTACATGCCTTGGAGAGAGCAGGCAACACTTCAATCAAGAACCTGGGACATTATGGACTCCTCGCAGCAGCGTCTATTCCTATATCAGTTCAGAGCCTTGAGTTCGTAATCGCTTGCATTAAGCATTACAACCTGGCTACTAGGGAGATCCAGTCAGCAGACGGTAGATTGATTTCGCGGTCTAAAGCATTATGAATTAGAAGGTGTTTTCCATTCCCGTGCTGGCGTAATACAGGGATGAATGGCGAAAAGATGTGGAATATGCATAAAGATAAATCGGCAAAGAAGATTACTTGCGAGATGGATGAAGAAAACATAAGACATTGCCCAAGAATGTGGGGCGAGGAAGAGTTCAGGGGTAGAGGTTGCCATCATCATCACTTTGCTCCAGCGGGGTCGGCACCGATGCCACAAGTTCCAACCTTGGATGTTTATGCCATACCACCACATCATGAAGAAGACCGGAACATGATTGGCCTACTTTGATTAGTGGCGCCTACATCAGCAAATAACATAATACTTCTAGTTTCATGTATTCCACATGGTGTCATACCTAGTCTACCTGGTGGCCTATCAAGGTCAATTCAGAGGGTTGAACACTGAAGGATCATTGAGCGTGCAACACATATATAACTACTATCCCCAGTTGGAATTCATAAAATCGTTGCACCATTACAAAAGGGTGAATGAGGCATTCTTGATGTACCTGATCACCGAGACTTGGACAGTGCACATCCACATCTCTTTAGTTACCCGGGGCAGCAATGGCGGAGATAGGCCGGATTGGTTTTATCTGAGTTTCCTACCTTTACCTATCTCGGGGTCTATGTTTATTCAGGTGCCCCGCTCATGTTGCCAAGGTATCCGTCAGATGAGGTCATCTTCATGGAATTCTTGAGGCAAGCTCACGTCCACACAGTCTTGAGAAATAGAAAGAAACCCTCTCTTCACTTTCCATTAGGGTTGGGTATTTATACATGCAGGACGCTGCAGATGCTGGACAATTGGAGAAGAGTTAGATAAATTCGGCCTCAAATCCTATAGTGAGAGGCGATCATTTGATCCTCATGGTGTCTACGCTGGCCGATTGGAGAAGAACTATAATCACATAGCCGCACTTGAAGATTTTTGGGCTAACTGTGCAGATGAGTTTGAAGTGCGAAGGCGTAGTTACAGCAGGCTAACTCTCCATCAGATGAAAGACTGTTTAAATGAAGATATAGAAGGGCTCTCTGATGATGATGAAGATGTGCTTCTACCGATGTACACTCAGAAACGAATCGAGGATCAGCCTCTTCCACAAGTTAATTGGGCAAACAAAGAATCTCTTTCAGTTGAAGACAGAACAAGACAAGTCATTGAGCATAGTACGGTTTTCTTATTGCTTAAAAGGAAGAACTCCATTCCAGTAGCAGAGCCGCCAAGGATAATTCCCTCTTCCAGAACACAGTCAAAAGGAAAGGGTAAAAGTCAGTCTCAAGATGGCGTCAAAGGTTGTAGATCAAATAAAAATGTAAAAAGAAGGTTGGATTTCTCAGGCATAGTCATACAAGAACAGCCTACAGTTGATTCAGAAGTTCCTCATGTCGAGCCCGTACCTCAAAATGAAGCAGAGGAGCCCCCTTCAACACATGTTTCCGTACCTTTGACGGGTTCTTCACCAATTCACATTGATCTTGATATCGAAGATGATGAAGAGATTGCAGCAGTACCTCCTGAGGAAGTTAGTAAAGATACTACTGTGTCTTGGCTTGAGAACTCCTTAGGAAGGGTTAGGAGAAGGCCTTCATATCAAGTGAGTGTTGATGATCTCGACAACATCTATCAGGAACCTCCTAAGAAGAAGGCAAAGAAGCAAGTTCATTTTGATAGGAATCCTGATAACGAGATAGTCGTGGAGACTGCAGTGCCCCCAGAAGATAAGAATAGGGATGAGGTAAATATGGATGATTTTGTCATGGTCAAGGCTAATCTCGGTAGAAATACCAGACATGCAGATTTGAGTCTCTTCAAAGTTGTATCCAACAACCTTCATGAGAGAGTGCTAAAAGATGGAGAAGACAAGGCAGCCCTCAAGACTGAAAATCAGCAGCTTAGGCTTTTTATTTCTAACCTTGTTCGTGGTTCTTCACAAACAACCCAGTTGCTGCCCCAGGTCTTGGAGACACCAGCTGATCACCATCAGTTAAGACAGCTGGTCATATGTGGGAAAGAGACTCAGGAGTGGATCGAGAGCTTCATTGTCAGAGGAAGGGAGATCTTAGCTCGGATGTTCCAGTTGAGAGAAAACGCTCATGAACTTCGTCAAGGCATCCAAGGATTTGAACAAACATTGGCTGAAGTAAAACCTAGGCATGAGATTATCATTGCTGATTTAGACACAGCCTACGGTTCAGCAGTTTCAAAGGAGCATAAAAGACAAATCCTTGCTTGGAGAGAGCGTCACGTTTTCAAAGTTAAAACTTATGAGAGGATATCCGAAGAATTCATCACCTACAGACAAAGGGTGGTTGAAGCTCTTCTTTTCATCAGCGAATTCGTCATAGAGATCCCCTCTCAGTACAGCCTTGAAGACGGTTCCTACGTCGGGCTTGAGGAGGTGCAAAATCAGTTCCAAAATGTTGTTCATAGTTGCAGTCCAGTTGGCGGAAGGATAGGCCATATTTCAGTGATGTCAGCAAAGTTCGATAAAGCGGCCAATGAGGTTGAAGATTTCCTGAGATCTATTGCAGATGCTGAAGATATTCTTGAAAAGAGGTGTTTTGCTGTTGATGGCATAGATGCACCGAACCGGGACACAATCTCTAACTTCCTAGCGGATGTGATCGAGCTTTAAAGCAGCTTTCTTCTAGAAGCTTTCTTTCCCGCTTTCTTTCTATTCTTGGAATAATCCTTATCCATTCTTTGAGGATAGAAAGAAGATAAGATGTATAGTTGGCGTTTCCCGCTTTTTCTGCTTTTCTAGGGTTTTATCTTTCTAGATTTAGTAATAAAGCTTGCTTGCTAAGCAAGCCCTAGATTGTGAAAGCAAGGAGATTTTAGGGTTCCCTACTCCTCTGCTTCTCTATAAATAAGAGCCTTTGCTCATTTAGTTTCTTTTAACCGTGCTAGTGAGAACAAAACGCTGAGCCTATTGTGCCTTCTATTTGTTGCTCAAGTATTGTTCATTTGTGTTGTGATAAGCAAATTGTTGAGCCTCTTTAGCCAACAAGGAGTTAGTGAGATTGCTGTTTTCTATTGTGTTAAGAATAAGTTTGCAAGCCTCCTTAGTTGCAATTTCTTGTTCAAGGCATGTTAGAAGTGAGCTTTGTTTTAGAGATTTGAGTAATAAAATCATGAGCCTCTTTTGCCTTGGTCTAAAATCTCAGATTTCCGTTATCAGTGTTCTACTTTGATGATCTTTATTTCAGCTTGCAGTGAAGTGTGTAGGTGTTCGTTGAAAGAGAGATTATTGAAGTATTTTTGTCAGAGAATCTACCTTGTTAATTTCTAACTTCTCATGCTCTGCTATTACTTGAGAGGTTAGGAACGTCTTTAGTTTAAGTTAGTCGTAGTTGAACTTCTTATTTCAGAAAATCTCAGCTGCGGCGTTTGTGTTTAAAAAACCTTGTGCTCTAAGCTGATCAAAAAGATAGGCAACTTAGTTTTAGTTTACTTTCTTTCAAACACCATCAGCAAGAGGGAGCTTCCCCTCCTAATTTGAAGAGCAGTTTATCTGTGCATAGCTGTCCGTTTTCAAATCCGCATTCCAGAGGTGCGAATTTAAACGACAACAGGGAGGACTTTTCCTTGTCTTAGACATGGCATTACCTTCAACACTTAGCCAATTTTTTTCGATACTCAGCCAATTTCATGAAATTTTCTACCTGAGGGTGTTAATATTTAGCTAAAGTGCCAATACTTAGCCAAATTTCTTAAGTTTTTCTCCCTGAGCATCCATACTTAGCCAAATATTGAGTTTTCTTTCTTCTTTCTAGGTTGGGCGGGCGTTCTTCTAGCTGAGACAGTTCCTATCCAAATGTTGGCAGACTTTCCAACTTTCATTCCATATGCAAGGCACAAGGTAGGGCGGACTTGTTAGCTTCCTTGACATTTCCTATGGCGCACTTTGGAGACTTTCTTCCATTTCTCCATATTTCCATGGCGGACTTCAAAGTGTTCTTGCTATCTTCTAAACAGACTTCATAAATCTCTATCCATCTCCATTCCCATGGCGGACTTCATCAAGTGTTTTGGACATGCCTTGTATGCCTTGGGCGGACTTGTCTAGGTGTTACGCCATGTATCTCTTGAGTTGGGTGGACTTGGCTTATGATCAAGCCATATCATATTCTTTATGGGCAGACTTTGCTTAGAATCAAGCCATGATATATTCTAATTGGGGCTGACTTTGCCAAGCGTCAAGCCATTTCCAAGGGCGGACTTGGCTTAGTGCCAAGCCACTTCTTTTCTTCCTATGGCAGACTTGGCTTAGTGCCGAGACATCTCCTCTTGGGCGGACTTGCCAAATGTCTATGCCATGTCTTGTTCTTCATGGGGCGGATTTGCCATTTGCTCGTGCCATTCCTTGTTCAAGCTTGGGCAGACTTGTCCATTGCTTGTGCCATGATTCTCCATTGGTGAGGCGGACTTGTCTCAAGCTTATGCCATGATCAACACTTTGGCAATTTTCTGACATTCATCTGATTCATCTAAAATTTCACTTATTTCCACTTCCGGGGGTCTTCTAAGGATGACAATGTTGAAACCATGACCTAGGCACTTTCCAAAGATAGAAACCTTCCCAAAATAGAAACTTTCCAAAAGTAAATCCCTAAAAAATAGGAAGTCCAAAATAGGCTAAAAGTGCCAAAAATAAAGTCCCTAAAAAATAGGGGGCCAGAGTGAAAATTCCAAAAAAGTAGGTGTCAGAATTGACTCAAACGACAGGCGATCCTCATCCTCTAGGCCCTCTAAGCATTTTGATGATGTGTATGCACTGTTTTGGGCTTGAATTCTTTACTTGGCTCGGGTGACCCTTCAAAAACTCAAACTTTAAACTCCTCATTGTAAAAGACTGGTGATTAGTAGCTGCGACGCCAAGGCAAAAAAACCCCAAAAAAATAAAAAAAAGAGGGTCCCCATTTGCAATGGGGCGATGTTGTGGAAAGGTCACAACAGATAGGCATCCATCCAAAAATGATAGGCATTCAAACAAATAGACATCCATCCATACATGATAGGCATAATGCTTAGGCTAGAGACTTAGACTCACGTGACATCTAGTGTCTCGAGACTAATCACTACAATTCCCTAATAGAAGTGCACTAAGGTTGCTGTCATTCAAAGATATATATAAAGGCTTGAGTCTCGTTTTGGAATTTGGCGTAAAGCCTCGAGGAGTCAAGCAAATCCATCCATTGGATTCTTTTGAGTATACAATGATTTTTTTTTTTTGAAGTTAGGTATTTTTTAGTGTCTTAGTGATTTATTTTTCAGTTATTTATTGAAGTTGCTTAAGTGTTAAGCATAGGCTAGTATATTCAATCCTTGAAAAATTTCCCAACCTTGCCCCAAAAATTTGTGTGCTAAGAACCTCCTTTGTTGCCCAATTTGCCTACATACCTACTTTTGCATGAAATCAAAGTGTAATATATATGTAGTATTGTTTTCTATTTTAAATTTGATGTGAATGGTTGAACGTGGCATGCGACCCTTTTTATGACCACTTTTTCCCCAAGCAATTCCTCTGCAACTATAAACCATGAAGGGGAGCATTTTAATTCATTAAATAGCTAGTCATATTGACCAAGCTTTGTTTACTAATATATTATAATCCTATTCCTAGTTGAGTACTTAGTCATTTTTGTTGCATATTTTGTCATTGATGTCAAAGGACTGACATATATTTTGTCATTGTTGCATATTTTCTAGAGGTTGTCTGATCATGTTCCTACGTTGACGTTGTTCATGCTTCTCAGACTTAGTTCAATATAGCAATGGCTTACCTTTGTATTTGATAAAGCCTTTGTTTGAAGAATTTCAAATAATGCTCTTTAAGGAAGTTTGGAATTCATTGATCATTGTTTTTGAAGTCCTTCAAGGCAGATTTGCCAGGTTTGGTGTTATGCTTGGTCAGTGTTGAAAGTCAGTGCCAAGTTAGAATTGAAATGTCAATAGGTCGGCTTTTTTGAAGTGGCACGATTCCTTGTAATTACTGTGCAGGGATAATTTAAGTCTATTTAAGAGATGGCTTGTAGAGGGAGGCCAATAATTTATGGAAATGTCTCGCGTGGTGTCGACTATAGGGAATGATGGCAACGACTTCAGTAGGACCAAGTTTATTATTGTGCTTATTCAGAAACATCTATTGCAAAATAAATATCTATTACCATGTTCATTTAAAATATGGTTATTACCATGTTCATTTAAAATATGGTTTTGTTCGTTCTTGGTTGAAAGTGTGTGAAGGACGTGGTGATTTGCATCGCCTTTATTATTCAAGGCACGTGTTGTAAGTTTTGGAGACGTGAGAGTTAATATGGGACTTTGTGAGAAGTTTGAATTTTTTTAAAATATATGTGCATGCAATAGAGACTATATACATAGTGGATTTTTAGCGCCATCATGATTTTTCAAATATGTTGGCTTGCATTCATTTAGAATCGTTTTGTATGGAGGTCATGATTGTTGTTGAAGCTATCGCTATATTTTTCCTCTTATGCATGGGCTATACACAGTGCAGGTGTTTTTTTGTTAGGAGTTACTATGTGTGACTTTTGAATATGGCGGACCTTTTGTCAGCGAACATTTGTAGAGCCTAGCATTTCATTTCTTTTCTTAGTTGACTTAAAAATATCGTGAGTCTGAATTCCTTATTGGCAAAAGTTTGGAAGGTGTTGCTATGTAGAAGATTGGCTTTTGTTGCTTTAAAAAATTGCAGATTATTTAGTTAAGGTGTGTGTGCTCTTTTAGAAATATGCTATCGCCTCATTTAAGGGGCCTACAGAATGTGTTAGCCGAGCAAGCATATTCGATTTTGTGGAGTCTATAGACTGAAAAATGATTTTAAAAGGCATTCAATCTATTTCTAATGGTGTTTTTTCTTGGTTCCAATTTTTCCTGAGCATAGACTTTTTGAGTTTTGGTGTACACAGCTATAGATGATGATTGGAAGAGTTTATCAAAGGTTTTTTTGAGTCAACTCAGTGTGGAGGACATGAATATTTGAGTGCATTTGCTTCCATTCTTTGCAGTATCGGATGTATGACGTGTTGCACTGGAATTAATTCGTTCCATTTTCTATATAATTTGCATTCTATGTTTGGCCGATTTGCATGAGATATGAATGATTAGAATGTTTTGTGGGAGCCTGTGAATCTTTACTGTAGTCGTGCAGCCTCATCATGTTGAATGAGTTGGTGCTCATGCTGGAATTGGTGCTTCAATTGTTCGAATTTGGTACTTCGGGGGAGTTGGTGCTAATCTTTAATAAGGTTGTCAAAACATAGGTGTCCCAATCTCTTATGCTGCAATCAACTTTCATCTTCTTGAGTCATACAACACTTTTCACTTTTCACTTTTGATGTCATTTAGAATGTAGAGATTGTTGCTTGCTCTACTAGCTTTAGCAATGGCTCTGCCTTCTTTACTTATTTCACATCCTTTAGAACTGAAAGAGTGTGTCCTTTGTTGGTGTAATTAAATATTTAATTACACTTACATAAGTTTACTTAGGCATTTAATTATGTTCCTAGGTAACATTTACTAGGTGATAGGTTATAATGGGGCCACAACACATTATTCACATGTTTACTTAGGATATAAGATTCCTTCTAGAAGTCTTAGTTGTCTTATCTAGACTTCACATTATCCTAGGTAGTTAGTTATGACTTAGTTGTCACATGTCACAATCCTGTTCAAATCCATTCCTTTATAAGGAAGGTCTTTTTACTCATTTGTAACATACTTCATAACCTCATCGGTCGATAGGTCTTAATATCAAGCAAACTCATATTCTTACATCCTTGGTCATACATCTAGCTCACATTGAGAAGATTGTGTTTTAAACCTTCAACATATATTTTTTTTTCAATTTTTGTTCTTCCATCATTTAGAACAAGAGTGCCTTTACCTGAAATGTTAGCTGAAGCATTGTCTTCAAACCTTACTATTCCACCATTCGTTCTCTTCAAGGTGAGAAATTTGCTTCTGTCACCCGTCATATGTCTTGAGTAGCCACTATCAATGTACTATTGATCGCCTTAATTTTGTGCATGTAGGGTTGTGTTGGTGTACGTTTTATCATCCACCAAACACACAGAATAAATGTCCAAAGACACTCTATCCTCTCTTGAAAAATCACCGCGTATGCTAAGATTGCGAGATCATATGGCGATTCCAAGGTTTCTTTTGTCGGGTCTCGACGTGTGGATAAGCTCAATGGCCGTTGTGATATGCTGGTAATAAACAAGGGGACTTACGTAAGAAAATCTTCACAAGTTTAGGACTTAGGGAATTTATCATTGAAGGCTTTCTTCACTTTAGGACTTTCAGTGTGGATCTCAAAAAAATGGCAAAAAGAATAAGGGTTCAGGAGAATCTAGTCTATGCCTAAGAACTCAAGAGACAATAAGGATTCGGTGAAGGGAATAAACCACACTTTGTTTTGCCTCCTGCTGGACAACATACGCAAAATGGGTGCAATCTTCAAGGGTTGTGATGATAATTTTCAAACCTCGAATAAGGTTGAAGTTAACCTTCCACAATTAAGAGCTTAGGCTAACTTTACGCATCGAATGCAAATCATCCATTCGAAGAAAGTATGAGCTACACTTCATCATTGAATCAATACGATCAATCTCTCATTCAATTAACCAACTTTCAAAGCAAATTCTACTTAAATCTACTTCTAACTTTAATCTATGGCGGAAGAAGATATGCAACCTCGCTTACAATAAAAGTTGTTCAAAGCAAATCATGCATAAGAGCTTTTATTATTCGAAATAGTCTCAATGCAACAATTTCATACTCTGTCTCCACACATTACAAATGAGGGGGCGAGCTCAATTTATAGGCTCCCCAATTACAATTCAATGGCCAAGATTGATTTCAAATCAATGGCCGAGATTACAAAATAAAACCCTAATTAGGGTTTGTCACTTTCGACCAATGAGAAAATTTCATTTGAGGATACTTGTCCTTTTTGCTAAATATAGATCAACAATAAAATAGAAAGTTGTTGCATGTTGATTCAGAACAATTTGATTGGTTGGAAGATGACGAAGCGCCACCTCAGCGTGTAGGATGCCTTCCTTGGTTGCTTCGTTTTTCTTCCACATGCTTACCTTAGGATATTTTCCTTGCCGATGACTCTGTCCGTTGTGCTTGTTCCTTCCTAGCTGTGATCCTGGATTCCTTTTGAGACTTTGATTTCTTCTTCTTACTTGTACTGGAATCTTTGAGGTCTGGAAGTCTCCCCTTGGAGCAAGTGTCTGGACTTGAAGTTGGTTGTTTTGAACTTCCTCCTGCTTGAACTGGGTTGATGTTATTCCTTTGGATTTCCTCTTTGAATTCTCCAATTTGTGCCAAGAAATTGTCTAAGTATGGAGATCTTGTTTGGAACACTCTTTTTGTCACCATCTGATTTTGATTGGAAGTTTGTTTTTAATTCTTCGGGAGATGAAATCCCTCAAGAAGTTGCCCTGATTGCTTCAACAGATCTGGGATTGTAGGTGAAATCCTTCCAAGATGTCTGGATATCCGTTCAAGTGTCTTGAATTTGGAGAAGAATGCCCTTGTGCTTTCGCCATGATGGAGGAAATTGGAACTTTCTCTGTGAAGTATTTCCCATACTTAGCCAAATTTTGGCTATTTAGTTTCATTTTATAACTTAGCCAAGATTTTGGCCATCTCGATGCTCGAATGAACTTTGCCTGTGGATTTTCCTTCAATTCTGAATTTGGTTGTGCTATGTAGGACAAATTCCATCCTTGGACAAAGATTTTATTCACTTCCTCTTTATTTTCCTCTTCATCCTTCCTGTTTTATGTCCAACACTTAGTGAATTCTTCTCCCCAAGGTATCAACGCTTAGCCAGTTTTCTCATCCTCTCCTTGGGCGGACTTCACATGAGCTTGGACGTTTTCTCTCTCGGCCTAAGTCGAACTTTGCATCATGTTTGCCATTGTACTTGGCGGATCTTATGGATGTTCGTACATACCTTCTCCAAGCAAAGTCAGACTTTGTAAAGGTTTGGACATGCTGTGCTTGGGCAAAGTTAGACTTTCTTGTGCCATCCACCCATTGAGCAAAGTCGGACTTCATGATGCTCAAGACATTTTCTTATCCAGGTCAGACTTTATTTTGCCTTGAACATGCCTTACAAAGGTTTGGACATGCTATGCTTGGGCAAAGTCAGACTTTCTTGTGCTTGTCCCATCCTTTTTCCCTCACTTCATTTGGCTTGAAGCAGACTTGCCACCATTCCACGCCATTGCTTCTTCTTTGAAGATTTGCCTCGTGTCGTCATCCACCTGCAAGAAATAAAATAAACAAATTCAGATTTTCTCTCTCCTGAACACTCTCTCTCCTGAAGTCACGGTGAATTTTGTGTTGAACTTATCATTTCAAAGCGAATTGCATACTCTCTTTGCAATTTTCATCTTGGCACGGGCATATTTCATATTTAATTCTCCATTTTAATCTCCCGAAGTCGGAATTCTCACTGATTTGCCATACTCTCTCTCTAGAAGTCGAACTCTTTGAGACTTGTTTTATTTATTTTATCAAGGAAAACTTTCAAGACTTTTGTCATTTTTTTTTATCCAATCTCCTCTTCATTTTCTTTGGCCAATTTTATTCCCAATTTCGTCTAGCCAAGCCAAAATTTTAGCCATTCCGTCGATAAATGTTATGCCAGATCCCTATTTTCTTCTTCTATGGCGAATTTTAAATTGCACTGAGCTTATTTTCTTCGGCCAAAGTCAAATTTTCTCTTGCTCAGTCGAATTTTTTCTAGGCAAAATCCTTGTCTGGACATCTTTGTTAGGCGCAATTCTGTGATGCTTGACAAATTTCCATCTCTTCTGGCCAAGGGCGAACTATCCTTTCTCTTTGCCTTGTGCATTTTTCTCTGGCCAAAATTGTCAATTTTTTAACATTTCCTCCAGACACCCATACTTAGGCAATTTTAATTTCTCTTCCACCTTTGTGCTAGGCACACTTCATTTTATTTCTTGCCATAGCCTAATCTCCTTAGGGATTGTCCTTTCAAACTTAGCACTTAGCCTCTTGAAAACGTCATGATTCCTAGCCAAAATCCCCATTTTTTCATCCTTTGACCTCTATACTTAGGCTAATTTTCGAATTTGTCTTGGCTAGGCACCAAACACTCAGCAAAAATCATTATTTTCTCCCTTGATAGACCATGGCGGACTTTCCAACCCTTTTGGACAAGCATCTTGGACGTCCCTCTTTTCTAGGGCGGACTTTAAAAGATTTTAGACTTCCTTCTTTGAACATGGCGGACTTCCAAAGGTTTTGGCACTTTGCTTAACATTTTATCCCTTGGAAATGTCATAATATTCAGCCAAAAAATCGATTTTCCACCTTTTTAGGCCCTCACACTTAGCAAATTTTTGAAATTTTCTTTGCTGGGCACCAACACTTAGTGAAAATTTTGATTTTTTCATCTCCCATGTGCCTAGGCGGACTTTCCAAACCATTGGCAAGTGTATGGCGGACTTCAAAGAATGTTTTCTTAGCCTTTCAAGGGTTGGGCGGAGTTCACCAACATCTTGCCTAAGGTTAGGCGGACTTTAGATGGGTCTAGACATTTCTCCCTTGATACTTCTGTCCCACATTTCAAGGACCTTTCTCATGGCGAATTTTCCAGACTTAACCTGATTTTTCATAAATTTCATCCTTTTCGAGTTGATTTTCTGTGATTTTACTTCTCAGATCTGACTGGTTTCGAACTGATTTTTCCAGAATCTGATACTTTTTGGTCTGATTTTTCATGCTTTTCACTGATTTTCCAGATTTTTCAATGATTTTTCAAATTTTCTATTTGATTTTCTGAGTAATTTTTCGATTTTTTTGGACTTTTGAGTGCATTTTTGGAATTCGAGACCTTTCCAAATATAGAAACTTTCTAAAAATAGAAACTTTCCAAAAATAGAAACTTTCTAAAAATAGAAACTTTCCAAAAATAGAAACTTTTTAAAAATAGAAAAAGCAAAACCCTAGAAAATAGGGAACCCTGTTTGGTCCAAAAATGCCAAAAATGAAAAAGTGAAAAAGCAAGATTTCCTAAAAAGTAGGAAGTCTCAGAATTGGCCGAATTCATAGGTGATCTTCGTTTCCTAGGCCTTCTGAGCACTTCCATGATGTCTATGCGCTGATTCAAGCATGGATTCTTGACTTGGCTCAGATGACTTGCAAAAAGACTGACTTGGAACCCTCAAAATGATGACCTCATTGTAAAAAGACAAGTGATAAGCAGTTGCAACATCGAGGCAAAAAGCGAAAACAGGGGGTCCCCATTTGCAATGGGGCAATGTGTGAAATGGTCACAACAAGTTGTTTGAACAATCATAGGGTTGTTTGAACAATCATAGAATTTTCTTTTTCTTCAGTTTTCTTCTTTCTCCAAACTATTGAATTTTCTTCCTTCCCATTTTGTTTAGGAGGCTCTACAAAATTACTTCTACAAACCTTTGTAGTATGCCCAAAATTATTGGATTTGTAGCATATGACATTAAAATTCATTGAAGGAGAAAAGGAATTTAGATTCCTATTCATGAAACCTTGATTTTTGTTCTAGGATTATTTCTATGACTGAAATTATTTCTTGCATGTACCCTACAATCCATAGCCTTATGACCAAAATGATTGCATGAAAAACAATAGCCATAAAAAGAGTTATGAAACCTGGTTATTTGAGCTTGCCTGGATGGAAGAGATTTTCTGAAGACATTTTTTCTAATTTCAGAGTATGATCTTGCCTTTGGACTTTCTTTTACCTTGTTTCCTTCACTTTTGAGACTATCCACATAGCTTTTTTGCTTTTCTTCGTTTGTTTTCTTGGATGTTTTAGCTGCTTTGGAACTTTGGCCTCCTTCATATTCAATGCCACTTTTATCAAACGTATACTTTTGAGAATTGATGATCTTGTTCAAAGTTTCTGCGCTCTTTTTATTCTTTAAATCCGTGTTTGTTTGAGCCATAGCATTGTCCAATTGCTTCCCTAGAGAAACAACTTCGGATTCTAATTTTTCACAATTTTCTTCTTTCATCTTCATTTGACTTCTCACTTCTTCCTCAATTCTTTCGGCCTCTTCGACCTGAATTTCCAGATCTACAATTTTCTTTTCAACTTCCTCAAAAGCTTGTGATGCTTTATCCTTTGATTCATTGTCTTCTTGAAGTTGTACTTTTCAGTTTTGAATTTTTTCATTTAAGCTTTTCAATCTCATTATAGGCAAAGAAAAGCTTTTCTTCAAGATCTACACCTTCATCTTCTTCATTAGTCTTATTTTCCGAATCTTCCTTTTGATCACCTTTTTCTTCTTTTGCCATAGAGAGCATTTCTTCTTTTTCTTTGGAAGACTCTCCATTGCTAACTTTTGATGAGCTGATGTATTCTTTGGAATAAAGACTCTTTTTGAATTTTTGAAAATTCCTTTTCTTCTCTTGACAACCCTTGTAGTATTGGGGTCTTTTCTCATTATCGCTGCCCTCATTCTTTGCATATGGACATATGGAAGCAAAATGTCCTACTTTTCCGCAACTAAAGCACTTGAAAGGTAACTTTTGTTTGTATTTCGTTGATCTATTCTTTAGTCTTTTCATGAAGTGAGCTTCTTCTTCATCCGAATCATCATTGTCACTTGGTCCATGCTCCTTATTTTCTTCTTTTCTTGAAGCTTTTGAAGTCTGCCTCCTTTTTGGATATTTCATCAATGGTTCTCATCTCGTAGGCAGTTAGGATTCCATGCAACTCATCTTTCGTTAGCTTCTCAAGATCTCTCATTTCTTCAGTGGCATAAACCTTTGCATCAAATCACAAAGGGAGGGACCTTAGAACCTTTTGAACAACTTTGGATTCTTCGATCTCTTCACCAAGACCTCAAGTGGTATTGGCTATCTCATCTACACGAAGTAGGTATTAAGCAATATTTTCTTCTTCTTCTTCCATTTTGAGGCCTTCAAATTGTTCTTTGTGAGTTTGAAGCTTTGCATTTTTAACTTTGTCATCTCCTTCATAAATATTTTTCAACTTATCCCACATTTCTTGTGCAGATTTGCAATGCATCACCTTCACGAACTCAAATTCAAACAACCCACAAAGAATAGCATTCTTGGCCTTGGCCTTGGCATTACATTCACTAAGCTTCTTTCCAACAACATCAGTTGGAGGAGTCGTAAGAGTTGTATAACCATCAACAATAAATTGCCAAATATCAAAACCTAGAGCACTCAAATATGTTTCCATTCTTATGCTCCAAACACATAATTAGTTCCATCAAAACAGGTGTCAAATTCAGACAGCCCACAAAGAATAGCATTCTTGGCCTCGGCATTGGCATTACATTCACTAAGCTTCTTCCAACATCTGTTGGAGGAGTCGAAGGAGTTGTGTAACCATCAACAACAAATTGCCAAATATCAAAACCTATAGCACTCAAATATGTTTCCATTCTTATGCTCCAAAATGCATAATTAGTTCCATCAAACAAAGGTGCCCTATTTGAGGAGAAACCATATCCATCATGACCAACCATGTGTGCTTCTCAAGATCTACCTTCTAGCTTGTTAGGCTTATCTTTGAAGGAGCCAATTGAAGAGCACACTGTAGTGAACCACCACTCTGCTGATTGGGTTTCACTGTGATTTTTGTAGGTCTGATTTTTTTGTTTTCAATTGATATTCTTTTTTTTTTGTGTTTTTGCGTTTGATGCCAATAATGATACAATACTAACAAGCATTTACATGCAATAGGAACTTTAAATAAACTAATCTACTAAGACCATTCGAGTAATGACTCAATTTAAGTGCCAAAGATACTTTCTTCATTACATAATAGATTGCATACAACATATAACATACATCCTTTCAAAAGCTAGATATATCTTCTACTAAACTTTAACTTACAGCCTTGTAACTCTGCGAATAGTGTTTTGCTACAGTACCAAACCCCAAATAAGTGCTTACAACTTTCGAATGACAAGCTTCTCCCACCAAAAGATGAATTGAAAAGCTCTTTAGGGTAAGGGCGCCCCTTTTGGAAGTGATTGCAGCCACAAAAAGGAGGCGTCTTTTTTCTTTATGCTGATTGAAACCCTCATGAAAGGGCGGCTGGCTGTAGGTGCAAAAAATCAGCTCCAAAACCTTATAAAATGCGAACAGCTCCCTTGTAGATGAAAATGAAGTCAATGGCAGCAAAGTCCCTTTCAGAAGAAAGCTCCAATAACTTGCAAACAACAATATATGGCTCCAAATGAAGTAACTAAACTCAGATCAGCAACCTTAAAGTGGTGTTTCACACCCTCAAGCAGCTCGTAAACGAACAACAAACCCCCTCCAGGCTCACCCACTACAGAAATTTGGAATCCCTAGTTTTTCCCTCTCTCCCAAACTCCAAACTCACAAGCCAAGCAAGCAAAATAACTTCAAAACATGAGGGGGTCGAACTTCTCCTCTTTCTTTTATAATTTGACATTGAAATCACTATTCATTAAAGTGAGTACTATTCACTTAAGTTATAACTTTTTTCACTTTAGTAATGAATAGTAACTGAAAAATATAAAGTGACCCCTCCATTTTAAAGACACATGGTCCCTAAACCAAGGATGGTGAAATTAAAGGTGAAGATCATAATTTTAAGCACAATTATCACGCCAAATGCACAAATTCAACCCGTCACCATACTCCAGATATCAACACTGCAAATTCACGACCAAGTGCCCATTCAAGTGACCCTCTATCCAGAACCATTAGCCTGCGAGGGTCGACATGATAGGCTAATCCTCTGATTCTTGGAAGATTAATTAGAAGGGGACATTACACACACGCTTATATTGGTGGGGGGTGGGGGTGTTGAATTAGTATAAGAATAATTTTAAACTTTTTAAAAACTGAATAATCAAAACTTGATAGCACAAATGAACCATAAGAAAAATGAACACCAGTTTTACGTTGAAAACCCTTACAGCAAGAAAAACCATGGAAAAATATTGCTTTTATTAATATTTAGGAACCAACCTACAGAAGACACCAATCTTCGATTACAAAAGTGAGCACCAACTCATAGCTGAGCATTGAAAATGAGAGGCACCAACCTTCACACTAATAGGTATAATATCTTTTTAGTGGAAGACGAATAACAACAAATCCATTCTTTAAATCAGCTTCTTCAAAAACTGAACTTTATCTCTGCACTTTTCTTGTCCAATTCTGCCCCTTACACCTTTCAAAAACTGTGCATTGGTTACTTTCAAATCTGCTTCTTTTCTCTTATGAATTTGCCATGAAGACTGCTTCATACAACTGACTTTTTTTTTTGTCTAACTTCTTACACAAAAAAACATAGACTATTGCATGCAAATTTGTACTATATCTTTTTTCCTTTTTTCACTTCATAATATATTTCTATTTTTTTAAAGAAAAAACAACTCCATTTAGCATGCATCAGTGGTTATCTTTTTGAATGCTATCTTTATGCTTTCTTTTTCCTGTTTCTAGCAATAGATCTTCAAATCTTATTTTTAGCTGCATGCTATCTTTATGTTTTTTTTTTTCTTTCATTTTTAGCAATAGATCTTCAAATCTGATTTCGGTTGCATGCTATCTTTATGCTTTCTTTTTTTGTCTTTAGCAATAGATCTTCAAATCTGATTTTTAGCTGCATGCTGTCTTTATGCTTTTTTTTTTTAGCAATAGATCTTCAAATCTGATTTTCAGTTGTGATGCTTTGTTTTATCAACAAATCTGATTGTGTAAGCTGAGGTACTTTGTTTTATCCAATTATCCAACTCCACACTTTTGTTCTATCCATAAGTGGCACCAATGGGGAATATATCGTTGCATGTCAATATATATATTGTTGCATGTCCTCTATATATCGTTGCATGTTTTTTATATATTGTTGCATGTTTCCTTTGACATCAATGACAATATTCTAACAAGGTTGAGGTCATCATTAGTAAAATTGCCCAATATGAAATGAGCTACCTTGGCAAATTTATCCACTACCAGCAATATTGTATTATGTTTGTATGGTGTCATTGACAACCCTTGTACCCTTTTACAAAATCCATATTGATAACTTGCCACTTATGATGTGATATGTCATGAGGATATAACTATCTAGTTGGACAATTATTGACTTTTAACACTCCAATATTTTACCACAAAGAGCACTGTATTTTTCTTTTATTGCTGGCCAAAAGAACAACTTTTAAGGTCTAAATATATCTTATTTGCTCTTAGATGTTCTAAATAAGGAGCATAGCAAGCTTTGGTTAAAATTAAGGTCTTGGTTCTCTAGAATTAGGAATACATATTCTGTGATAATATCAAAGCAACTATAATTTTATTCCAAAAAAAAAAGATTTTTGAAAGTTGTTTTAAAAGTTGTTACCATCAGGTGTCCTCTTTTACCAAGAGCATTTAGCACTATATTTTTAACTCTTTATGTATTCAATCTCAAAATCACGCTCCACTTAAAACTCTAATCATCTCCATTGCTTTAGCATTCAAATATAGTTGAGTGGATATAAGACTTTAACCCTTGATGATTAGTGTTCAACTCAAATGATTTTCCCAATAGGAAATACCTCCATTTTTGAAGAGCATGCACAATTGATGTCAAATGTAGATCATGATGTGTGTAATTCATTTCATGTGTCTTTAGTCTTCTCAATTCCTAAGCAATTATACCTTTATCTTGCATTATTGACAACAACAAAGTGTCTATTAGGATTAGGAACTCTTAAGGTAGGGGCTATGATTATTTTCTCCTTTAAAGTTGAAATGTCTAGTTGTTATTTCCATTCGAATCTTTTATCCTTCTTTTGCAAAGACGTAATAGGGTTGTGATTGTAGAGAATCCTTCTATGAACCTTATATAATATTTTGTTAAACTCATAAAACTTCTTACTTCTAATACATTTTTTATTGACCACTCCACTATAACCTTGATCTTGTCAAGATCTACTATAATTCCTTTAGTTGGTATAATATGCCCTATAGACAATCTTCTCTCAAGAAAAGTGGTGCAGAAAAGTTGAAGCCACGTTTTTATGGTCCTTTCAAAATCACTAAGAGGATTGGTGAAGTTGCTTATGAGTTGGAGCTTCCAGCTGAAAGCAAAGTACATAATGTCTTTCATGTGTCACGCCTCAAGAAGGCAATTGGACACAATGTCGTGGCTACAACAGAATTACCTCCATTGGATGAGGAAGGTCAGTTGGTGTTGATTCCTGAAGAAATCCTTGATACTAGAGAGCGTTCTTTGAGGAGAAGGACAATCAAAGAATACTTGGTTAGATGGAGGAATTTACCTATTGAAGATGCCACGTGGGAAGGAGAACAGATTTTGTTGCATCCATCTTTTCAGTTGCTTGAGGACAAGCAATTTCGAGGAGGGCGGACTGTAATGTCCCCATCTCATCAGTAATCCGTTGTGACACTCATCCGCCTATTCCGGAAGCCTGTAGGCATGAATGAGGTAAAATTAGGGTTTCCAGTTCGGAGGTTCCTTGGCATTTTTTGTGAGTTTACTATTTATAGTAAATTCTATTTTAAGCAGTATGGTGTTTGTCAGCTTTCAGTACTTCATTTCTAGTTGGAGCATTTAATTGCAGTTCTTATTTGACCTCTGAAGGCAATTTTTATGTTGAAATAAGGCATTAAGGTTATATTATGCAGTTGACCCCTTGGCCTTGTTGAACAACTTGAAGTTGTATTTAAAAAGGGGACCTTGAAGGGTGACGCCTTCATGAAGAGTTTTAATAATTTTTTTATCATGAATATTATGCCTTGGAAAAATAGACGCCACTTTTCTAAAAGTGAATTTTAAAATAAGGTGAAAATTCTTATTATGCAATTTTGGACGCCACCTTGAGAAGTTGAAGGCTTTTGGGAATTTGAAGGGTCTCCTGTGTCTTTTGATCTGCTTCTCAGGCATTTGAAGAGTTTGTGAGCTCTTATTTATTGAAGGTCTTTGCTCCAGCATTTGATCCATGAAAATTATGCTAAAGTTATGCTGTCGAAATGACAATTGACATATTGTCACAACCCTTACATTGAGATTATATGTTTGGTTATGTCTTTCAAATGCAATGTTAGTTGCAAATGACTACTTTCATGTGATTATGACATTGGGAATGAAAAGTTGTTCTTTTATTGTAACTGTAATGTTAACGAACTTTTTTTTTATTCATTGCCGTTGAATTTGTTGTTCATGAGAAGTGGAATGAGATAATGAGATCAAATTGCAATGCATATTATTAAGCCATGGAGAACGATCTAATCCATAATCCTTGCCAGTGGATGCAGGATTGCTGACGCCGCGAGGAAAAGGGAAATATCATCAGGGAGAGGACGTGGTTAATGATGGATCAATTTATCATCAAACCTAGAGTTGGAGCAAGATAGTTACGTCGACATCATTACCTTGGCCATAAGTAAATATATATATATATTTAGATTAAGCAAGTCAATTTAAATATGTATGTCAATAATCACCTATTAAGGAGGTTTCAAAAGGTCTATAAATATTAAATTAAAATGATTGATAAAAATATAATATTAAATAATAATAATATTCTCTTGTGAGTCGAGAAGAATAATTCTTGATATATATAAAAGTATATTATTATTATTTGCAATGGCTAAATCATATTAATTAATAATAAGGATAAAATTCTAATGCCATCATTTAAAAGATGAAAATGAAGAAAGGTATAAAAATAAAAATAAAAAGGAATTAGAAAGTGGAGATCATGGGCGGTGCTTTTCTGTTATCTTCCCTTCGAGCCTCTTGTGGAAACGGTCGAGAAGGAAGCCAAGAAGGCGCCGAGGCGTTTGAATCTAGGATTGAAGGTCTCAGGAGGATTCAGAAATTAGATACCTGTTCCAGTGGCATTGGCAAGGGGGGTTTTTGGCGATTGTTATGCAACCATTATTGGCTCGGGCATTTTGGGAGGGCTTAACTTGCTTCTTTACCGAATTCTCCTCAGACGTAGCAGGGAAACACTCCCTTCATTTCTAATAACTTGGAAAAATCCATTTCCATCTGCTCTCATTGATAACCTTTCCTTTTCCAATTCCGTATCTCATCCTTTCCCGTCAACGACTTTACCAGGGGCTATCCAAGATTATTCCTCGGGAGCTTAACGTGAAAGAGCCTGGGCGATTTATACAAGCTTTAGATATTAGTGTTGTTTCCTGGTAACTGAGTAAGCCGTCTTCAAAATTTTCCTTGGTCAGAAAGACTTCAGGAGCATCGATGTTTGACCCGAGCACAGAAGAGAAGAATCAGGATCTCTTTCAAAGTTATAGAGCTTCAAGTTCAGGCATGTAAAGAGACCTTGCTTTGTTAAAATTAGGCATCGAAGATTCTTAAGTATATTTTGTGACTTATGTGTTAAATGAAATTTCATTTAGACTTCTCATCTTTTGAAGTAAACTTAAATCTGGTCCTTACTACCTTCCGGGTATATGTTCAATAGAAGACTCTCTATAGAATCAGTTTTGTACCAAACGTTGGCATTCAAAATTCCTCTTACTATTACCATACTGTATCTTAACCGATAGTCTGAACCATTGTCTTTTATTTGGTAACCTTCAGACCAAGGCTAGGTTGACATTATTTTTCTTGAGCTGGAGCGGTATCTTTTACCCTTTTTCCTCTCCGAGATCTTTATTTGGCACTTGAATGTTTTAGTTTTGGAAGGATCCTTTATGGTACTAGCCTCTTTCTGTCTCTCTCTCTCTCTATAAAGATTCTCGCATAATCATAAATAAGTTATGAATCTGATACCAAGCTATTGTAATGTGATTCTTTGGATAAGAACCATCCTCGAATTAAGAGAGAAATGGTTATAACTAGTCATTGAGAAATAGACAATGAATGGCATTAACTTGAGCCTAGGATAGTTAAAATGTTACTTCCTTGAAACAAGAGAGAATTTGCTTATAAATTCCGAAAGGAAAGTTGGGTTTGGGTTTTTAAAACTTCTTCTCATCTCCTTAATCTTGAATGAGTTATGCCAATTGGAAGTTCTTGCTGCAACTGGAATCTTGGAAATACGAAATATCATAAATTAAAGAAATAAAAATATTAAATTCCGAAACAGAATCCTGTTCTTCCTTGCAATGTGAGACCATTAACCTGATGAACCTTCTTGAAGGACAAGTCTCTTCCTTCCTCTTAGGTGTTAAGAAAAACCAAAGGGTCTAAAGGATGTGAATTAACCTTCTATACCCGATATTAACTTCAAATATCTTGGTTCAAGAGGGAAGATCTGAATTCGTGACACTGTAATATAAAACATTGAATTCATATTGTCGAAAAAGACTCTTTAATCTCTTATTATAAATTGGAGAATAGTAGCTTATAGATATTCAGATGGAATAAGTTATGAATTGAGTTCCACTTTTTCTAGAAAGGATAACAGCATAATCCTTAAACAAGATGTGAATTCGAACCTAGTTCTTGTAATGTTAAGCCTTAAGGTTAAGACGTAGCGATATCGAAACCATATATGATAAGATTAAAACTTGATCTGAGAATTATCATGCCAAGCAAGGGTGAGAGTGCTGACGGCACAGGAGTGCCAGAGATATCGGCACAGGAGTGCCAGTAATAATAAAATCCTTGGCCAAGGTACGATGCTAGAATCTGCATCTGTCAGCTATCAAGTTCCAGATATACCACTGATCAGAGTGGCCTTTCTAGTTGGGAGGAACCCTTAGTAAGGTCGAACAGGAGGTATAGGTCCTTGACACCAGGCTCATAGGCATGATGATAAATTGATCCATGTTGATTACCCTCGTGAAGGGCGGGTTCTTCAGTTGAAGAAACTCGGGAGACCAGTAGGTCTTGGTTGGGCGGTAAAGCCCTTGATGATAATTCTCTTTCCCTCGATAAAGATTTCCAAGTATGATAGTATGGAGATGATGTCAAATGGAATTCTTCCTCTCTCATAAATCCAGGTACATGCAATGGTAATTGAACTTCTATTTCATCTATGCCATGAATGCTAATCTTTATGTTAATGAACATAGTAAGATTCTCAGATACTTAGGGAGATAGTTACTTGAATATATTAGCTATTATATTGTTTCGTAGCTGTAGTAATTATTCGTTATCTTCTGGGAGCAAAGAAAAGTAGTTATTATTCTTCTGCAATTTCTTGTTAGATGGTTATAGTTAATAGTTTCTTTTCAGCTCTGAAAATGAAATTATAAGTTAGTTGATGAAGTATATAATGTAACGACATCTGAATTGAATTCTCTTTTCCGTCTTGCTGCAAATGAAACCCTAGTTGGGCAGTTATTTAGTTATTGATCTGTCATGATCAGTTGGCAGAAAACTGTTGAACGATTCATGTGAACTGAAACTGAAACTGAAAATTAAAAAGATAATTGAATGTATGAGTTAGTTGGATCAATTGGAAACCCTAGTTTCAAAAAAACAATTTAGTTGCAGTTCAGCTGAAAGTTAGTTGTCAGTTGGAAATTTTAAATTATAGTCTGGGAAGGTTGTTACATATGGTATTAGAGCTACCAGGTTCGACACTGAACCTCGGGGCTCATCATGCAACTCAGAAAATTGAAATCGACCTTGTGAACCTTGTAAACCTTTGCTTTGAATCTATCACAGTGAGTGGTAGTTAATTACATTAAAAATCTATCACAGGAAGTGATAGTTATTGTTGAAACATTTTTGTATTGGATCTATCACAGAAAGTGATATTTACTGTAAACAATTACGTGATTGAGTCTATCACAGGAAGTGATAGCCAATCCTATAAACAAATCTTGTACTGAGCCTATCATAGCGAGTGATAGCCTTTTTGTAACCATTAGAATTGAATCTGTCTCAGGAAGAGATAATATTTTTTTTGTAAACAATTTTTCTTGTAACCGTTAAATGCTCTTAGAAATAATTTGAGTTATCAAGTAATTATGAAATTATTCTAAGTTAAGGCAAGGTATGCCTAGGGTACCGATATTGTGATCAAAACTTAAATAATAGCTTAATTTGAACTTGTGGGCTAAAGGATTGGAAAGATCCAGAAGCAATCAACCAAGTGCAGGGGTATTTGAGCATCGGAAATCCTTGAAATTATATCAAGATAAGATGAAATCTGGTCTAACTTCTGGATGGTTCGGAAAGAGCCAAGTGGAATTAAAGGATCAAGATGATAAGAAAATCAATAGTCAAGGACAACATGTTGTTACATGAAAGATAACTTGAGAAAAGGGGAAGCAAGTTAGTGTTTTATTTTTTTTTTAACTCCTTTGTGGAGAGTAGAAGAATGAGTCAGTAACTGAATGGATGTTTAATTACTCCATGGAAGAGGAGTTACCTCATATTGATAATATTGTAAGATCACAAATTAAGTTGTTGAGGATATCACTTTTGGTTCTTCATCAGATCAATGAATCAGGAGTTGTAGGATTTGTTTTGTTATGACAGGAAGTTGTTGTCATGAGCAGCATGAAATGCAGATATAATATGACAAGATGATGGATAACTTAAGGTGACAAGTTTGTTAGCTACATGCATGGTCTGCAATGTTACTGGAATGATAAATACTTGTTAGAAGAATATTGACTATATGACAAACAGAGCATTCACTATTTTCCTTAATGAATTACATATGAACCTTTTGATCAAGTCTCAAAACATATTTACATGTCAATCAACAAGAAAGAACTTTGATTTTTATGGTACCTCAGGAAGTATTGGCTTATATGGTGCATTATAGTTATTTCATATACTTATTTTGTCAAGAACTTCAGTGAAATTGGTTCATCCTCTCAGCAGTGAACATGTTTAGGCTAGTTGCAGTAAATTTTATGGTGCAGATATATACATACAAATCTTGGATAAGCATCACTGGTAGAACTCTTGGACAGGTTCCTATGATTGGCACTACAGAGACATTTCCTTGTGAACGGAGTTAATGTAGACAACAACGACAGGAATAAGGTGATGGTGAGTATCAGCCAGATCATCTCTTGAAGGCACAAAGTAAAATGGTAAGAGTTTGTTGTTCAAAACCCTCATTGACCTTTCGCCACATAGGTTTATTGTTCAAAATTCAGTTCATGAATGCTACCATGGTGATGGAACGGTCAAGCGGACAACTTGTGTGAATGTGTAAATTTGTAAAACATTTTTATTTGATACCCCAAGTCTATATGTGATTCTGATAAAATTGCAACTTAGACATGCTTAGTTATTGTTATCTATCTTAGAAGAGATAGAAGATCAGTGTTATGAGTCAATAAAATGAGAGTGTTGCAGTTCAAAACATGACACAAAGCTTTTATTTCTACAAGGTTATTACAGATCTTCTTGGCAACACCTGACAATTGCATAATGACCTTGATGTCTTTCACTATAGCATTTTTGCTAGTGGTAATCTTAGTGATGGCAACAAAAGGACATACAAAGCAACAGGTATATGGTATTCGTTAATTGGTGGAAACTTGATACAAATGATATTTGATTGGTTTCTCAGTTTGGTTAAGTCACCAATGATCATTAAGCAGGTATTTGTAACACATGTTATGAACAGGAACACACATACCTTGGATACAAATATAATACATTGGTTCCCTCATATGTTTCACCGCAGACTACTTTGGTCGGATAGTTGTATAGAGCTCATTCTTAATTGGGAAAGCTTTTCATGCTTATTCTCACACCGGTTGCTAGTGATTGCATTATTATTTTCTCAAGTAGTGATCTATTGGCATGGAATGCGGAGAAAATGGTATAGAATCAGGGAATGCTTGTTCACCGAGATTCATGAGAAAACCAATTGCTGTAATTAAGCATAAGCAAGGATGAAGTTATGAGGGACTTATTGTTTGATGTGTTGGTAACAAAGTCTCTAATCTATTGTAAGTTTTTGGAAGGACTGATAGCAGTGCAACAATCTACTTCTTGTTAGTAACTTAGTCAAGTCGCGTAGTGCATAAGGAATGTTCCTCTAGATTATGGCACTTCTTTGGAGTTGGTAAAATTCCTTTTTAATATTGGCAAGGAATGTCATTTTATTTAAATCTGAAATGGTTTAACTATCGAAATTTGAAGATTGTTATTCTAGGGCCAATTGGTCAGAATTTTACTAAGTGCCGAGAATAAGTTCATTCTTTTGGTTATTGCTGAAATTAAGACTGTTTATAATCTGATATAAGCTAAGTATTGTGGGGGTTACCCACGAGTATTTTGGTTGTTCACCATGTTTGATGAAATGTAATCTCTATCATGTCTTGGATGGGCCTTTGATGGATTCTATAAGGATGTAAATTTTAAGAAATATACCTTGTATGTTCTTAACTTTACAGAGGAGGAAACCTTATGTTATGGTATGTGGGCGGATAGGTAGTCTAGTAAGCCCAAGTGAATAGTCTCTCCACGTCGAGCAGGATGGTGAACTTATACTCCAGACACTTGACTAATCAGAGTTGCCGTACTTAGTAGGAGGGTATCCTTAGTAGTGCGACAGAGTTGGTTAAGTGGGAGCATACACCAGAGCTCAGATGGCAACTGAGGGGAATTTCTTCTTTTCAGTGGCATGCTGAGTCTTGGAGGACAATTAAACTAGAAAGAAATTCTGATATTTTGTAATTGCTTAATAGTTTACTTTAACGATGCATTAGATAAATGAAACTGGTGCTTGACGAAAATCTTTCAGCTAGAAAAGTGAAGGTTGATGTTAACCTTTGGTGAAATTCTCTTGGTCAATATGTGTTAAAAGAAAATTGATTACTATACTCAAGAAGAGTATTCATTCTTATGGTGTTGTTAAAAACACTTTTATAATTTTGCTATCAAGACGATTCATTAGACATAAAAGATGTCGAATTCTTGTAAGCTGGGTAAGCTAGAAGGCAGGATTATCATTAGTCTTGAAATGATATCTAAAATGGAAAAACAAATCAAACTGATTAGAAAAGATTGGTGAAAGCTATTAACAAATAGAAAAGCTAAATAAACACCACCGAGAAGGATTATGAAGAAACCCTTTAAGAATTTCCTTATCTATTGAAGAGCAATTGAGAACATTATATTTATGTTTATGTTTTATTGAAGACTTTGAATAAACAATCATCGAGGACGATGATTCTTAAGGGGAGAAGTATGTCACAACCCTTACATTGAGATTATATGTTTGGTTATGTCTTTCAAATGCAATGTTAGTTGCAAATGACTACTTTCATGTGATTATGACATTGGGAATGAAAAGTTGTTCTTTTATTGTAACTGTAATGTTAACGAACTTTTTTTTTATTCATTGCCGTTGAATTTGTTGTTCATGAGAAGTGGAATGAGATAATGAGATCAAATTGCAATGCATATTATTAAGCCATGGAGAACGATCTAATCCATAATCCTTGCCAGTGGATGTAGGATTGCTGACGCCGCGAGGAAAAGGGAAATATCATCAGGGAGAGGACGTGGTTAATGATGGATCAATTTATCATCAAACCTAGAGTTGGAGCAAGACAGTTACGTCGACATCATTACCTTGGCCATAAGTAAATATATATATATATTTAGATTAAGCAAGTCAATTTAAATATGTATGTCAATAATCACCTATTAAGGAGGTTTCAAAAGGTCTATAAATATTAAATTAAAATGATTGATAAAAATATAATATTAAATAATAATAATATTCTCTTGTGAGTCGAGAAGAATAATTCTTGATATATATAAAAGTATATTATTATTATTTGCAATGGCTAAATCATATTAATTAATAATAAGGATAAAATTCTAATGCCATCATTTAAAAGATGAAAATGAAGAAAGGTATAAAAATAAAAATAAAAAGGAATTAGAAAGTGGAGATCATGGGCGGTGCTTTTCTGTTATCTTCCCTTCGAGCCTCTTGTGGAAACGGTCGAGAAGGAAGCCAAGAAGGCGCCGAGGCGTTTGAATCTAGGATTGAAGGTCTCAGGAGGATTCAGAAATTAGATACCTGTTCCAGTGGCATTGGCAAGGGGGGTTTTTGGCGATTGTTATGCAACCATTATTGGCTCGGGCATTTTGGGAGGGCTTAACTTGCTTCTTTACCGAATTCTCCTCAGACGTAGCAGGGAAACACTCCCTTCATTTCTAATAACTTGGAAAAATCCATTTCTATCTACTTCCATTGATAACCTTTCCTTTTCCAATTCCGTATCTCATCCTTTCCTGTCAACGACTTTACCAGGGGCTATCCAAGATTATTCCTCGGGAGCTTAACGTGAAAGAGCCTGGGCGATTTATACAAGCTTTAGATATTAGTGTTGTTTCCTGGTAACTGAGTAAGCCGTCTTCAAAATTTTCCTTGGTCAGAAAGACTTCAGGAGCATCGATGTTTGACCTGAACACAGAAGAGAAGAATCGGGATCTCTTTCAAAGTTATAGAGCTTCAAGTTCAGGCATGTAAAGAGACCTTGCTTTGTTAAAATTAGGCATCGAAGATTCTTAAGTATATTTTGTGACTTATGTGTTAAATGAAATTTCATTTAGACTTCTCATCTTTTGAAGTAAACTTAAATCTGGTCCTTACTACCTTCCGGGTATATGTTCAATAGAAGACTCTCTATAGAATCAGTTTTGTACCAAACGTTGGCATTCAAAATTCCTCTTACTATTACCATACTGTATCTTAACCGATAGTCTGAACCATTGTCTTTTATTTGGTAACCTTCAGACCAAGGCTAGGTTGACATTATTTTTCTTGAGCTGGAGCGGTATCTTTTACCCTTTTTCCTCTCCGAGATCTTTATTTGGCACTTGAATGTTTTAGTTTTGGAAGGATCCTTTATGGTACTAGCCTCTTTCTGTCTCTCTCTCTCTCTATAAAGATTCTCGCATAATCATAAATAAGTTATGAATCTGATACCAAGCTATTGTAATGTGATTCTTTGGATAAGAACCATCCTCAAATTAAGAGAGAAATGGTTATAACTAGTCATTGAGAAATAGACAATGAATGGCATTAACTTGAGCCTAGGACAGTTAAAATGTTACTTCCTTGAAACAAGAGAGAATTTGCTTATAAATTCCGAAAGGAAAGTTGGGTTTGGGTTTTTAAAACTTCTTCTCATCTCCTTAATCTTGAATGAGTTATGCCAATTGGAAGTTCTTGCTGCAACTGGAATCTTGGAAATACGAAATATCATAAATTAAAGAAATAAAAATATTAAATTCCGAAACAGAATCCTGTTCTTCCTTGCAATGTGAGACCATTAACCTGATGAACCTTCTTGAAGGACAAGTCTCTTCCTTCCTCTTAGGTGTTAAGAAAAACCAAAGGGTCTAAAGGATGTGAATTAACCTTCTATACCCGATATTAACTTCAAATATCTTGGTTCAAGAGGGAAGATCTGAATTCTGACACTGTAATATAAAACATTGAATTCATATTGTCGAAAAAGACTCTTTAATCTCTTATTATAAATTGGAGAATAGTAGCTTATAGATATTCAGATGGAATAAGTTATGAATTGAGTTCCACTTTTTCTAGAAAGGATAACAGCATAATCCTTAAACAAGATGTGAATTCGAACCTAGTTCTTGTAATGTTAAGCCTTAAGGTTAAGACGTAGCGATATCGAAACCAGATATGATAAGATTAAAACTTGATCTGAGAATTATCATGCCAAGCAAGGGTGAGAGTGCTGACAGCACAGGAGTGCCAGAGATATCGGCACAGGAGTGCCAGTAATAATAAAATCCTTGGCCAAGGTACGATGCTAGAATCTGCATCTGTCAGCTATCAAGTTCCAGATATACCACTGATCAGAGTGGCCTTTCTAGTTGGGAGGAACCCTTAGTAAGGTCGACAGGAGGTATAGGTCCTTGACACCAGGCTCAGAGGCATGATGATAAATTGATCCATGTTGATTACCCTCGTGAAGGGCGGGTTCTTCAGTTGAAGAAACTCGGGAGACCAGTAGGTCTTGGTTGGGCGGTAAAGCCCTTGATGATAATTCTCTTTCCCTCGATAAAGATTTCCAAGTATGATAGTATGGAGATGATGTCAAATGGAATTCTTCCTCTCTCATAAATCCAGGTACATGCAATGGTAATTGAACTTCTATTTCATCTATGCCATGAATGCTAATCTTTATGTTAATGAACATAGTAAGATTCTCAGATACTTAGGGAGATAGTTACTTGAATATATTAGCTATTATATTGTTTCGTAGCTGTAGTAATTATTCGTTATCTTCTGGGAGCAAAGAAAAGTAGTTATTATTCTTCTGCAATTTCTTGTTAGATGGTTATAGTTAATAGTTTCTTTTCAGCTCTGAAAATGAAATTATAAGTTAGTTGATGAAGTATATAATGTAACGACATCTGAATTGAATTCTCTTTTCCGTCTTGCTGCAAATGAAACCCTAGTTGGGCAGTTATTTAGTTATTGATCTGTCATGATCAGTTGGCAGAAAACTGTTGAACGATTCATGTGAACTGAAACTGAAACTGAAAATTAAAAAGATAATTGCATGTATGAGTTAGTTGGATCAATTGGAAACCCTAGTTTCAAAAAAACAATTTAGTTGCAGTTCAGCTGAAAGTTAGTTGTCAGTTGGAAATTTTAAACTGTAGTCTGGAAAGGTTGTTACACATATTGCTTCGAGGATGTCTACCTCCTAGCCTCTCATCCAATTTCGTGTTTGCAATATAACACCTAGTTGGATACATTGCTGCTTCTCAACATCAGACTAGCAGATTGAGCATCAAGATTGAAGAATTTTTGGAGTATTTTCACAGTTTTGATTTCCTGATTTATCAACAGCTGAAGCTGAATTTTGTTCATATCTATTGGAGTGATTTTATTTCCGTTCTGGGTACTTTGGCAAATCAATTGTTGATACAAGGCGCCACCTTCCACAAAGAATTGGAATTTAATTCCAAGTATTTATTTTTTTCTTGCAAAATCGATTTTCTAAGGAGGTCGTACCATTTAGAAGAGCATTGGGATTCGTGCTAAATAATCTGGAATCTTTGGTGTTCGTTTCTGGAATGCATCTTGGGCGCCAAACTTCTAGGAAGCATTTGCAACTGATATCTCATCATTCGGAGGTAAATTGATCAACTTATGAGCATTTCATGAATTCACAGTTTGCTGGTTGAATTTCCAGAATTCTGATTTTTATATCAGATTGCTTCAATTTCCAGTTTTTGGTCTTTTACTTCAGTATTTGAGTGTTATATCATTGTCAAAGTTCATACTTCATATCTAAGGGTTCATTCCTTATCATTGTAATTTGTAATCTGCAGAGTTTAATGTGTAAGGTTGAGATTAAGCATTACTAATCCAACCAATCTTTCAGTTCTGCAATTACTTACTGTTTTATCATTAAATTACCCCTGGATGGTTTACCGCCAGTGTGGACAATCTGTTTTGTAACTCTCTTATACCCACTTTCATAGTGGTGAATCCCCACAGCTCTGTGGATGCCCGCCGCAGCGGATGAATTGTTTTTATTGTAATTTTTTCCCCCCACTGTTTGGTGGTAGTGTGGAAATGCTTTTCATGGCTGGATTATCCGCCTATCAGTTTATAATTTCAAATTTCTTCACTCCGTCATATGTTAGCACCTCGCCCTCAGTGGGATCTTGAGTGCACATTCTTGACGTTGAGTAGTTTTCATTTCAAGTTCAGTTTTTAGTTTGAGGCTAACGCTAATCCAGTTAACTATTGCTGGTTATGTTGTGTTAATTCATCGAAAAAATTGGTTAGCATATTTCAATAGTGCACCCTATTGTGAACTAGGAGGAGCAAAATGGTGGGACCGCCCGAAGCCATTTTCCAAGCCTAAGAGGTTGTATACCACAACTCTCCCTACTGGCAACTTGTACCTGCTTTCCCCAACCATGTCCAACTCTGGAAGACACTTCACCTTCTGGAGGAAGCCAACAGAGCTTATAGTGGTCTAGGCCTACCACCCCTCCATGGCCCTTCCCTTCTTTGGTCCGGGCAGACTTGAGTGGGACCTCCACCCATCCATGGCCTATCCCTGCCTTCGGACAGGGCGGATCTTAAGTGGACTCTCCACTCATCCATGGCCCCTCCTTGCATTGGGAATAGGCGGATCTTAAGTGGGGTCTCTAGGCACCACTTTCTCAGGGCCTTACTCCTGAGCAAGTTTTCAAACACACAATTTATCTTTAGCCATAAAAATGTAATAGCAACTATACATAACAAATGTAACTATTATGTACTAAGAAAACACTTCGCCTACTGGAGGAAGCCAGTGGAGCTTATAGTGGTCTAGGCTTCGCACCCCTCCATGGTCCTTCCCTTCTTTGGTCCAGGTGGACTTGAGTGGGACCTCCACCCATCCATGGCCTATCCCTGCCTTCGGATAGGGTGGATCTTAAGTGGACTTTCAACTCATCCATGGCCCCTCCTTGCATTGGGAATAGGTGGATCTTAAGCAGGGTCTGTAGGCACGCACCACTTTCTCAGGCCCTTCCTCCCTAACAGGTTTTCAAACAGATTCACACTCAGATTTATCCTTAGGCATTAATATTCCATAGTATTCATACATGTTATGGCATTCTCAAGAACAACATCATAATGCATATTAATACCAAAAATGCTATGCAGATCTCTTACCTTTATTCTCAATCGATTTGTTCTTCACACTTAGAAGATATTGTTAGTGTTGATCAAGCGGATAAGAATCTACTATCCATGCTTATTAAAAATATCATAATTACTTATAAAACTTACTAATTGCTGCAAGCATCATTATTGCATAAACGAGACTAATGCATATATATATATATATGTATAGTCATTGTTGGACAATCGTAAATAATATCTATATACATCTTATATATATACATCATTGTTTCTAATTGTCAATTTATAATGATTCCTTATATATATACTTTATAATTTTATTATATTTAAATTCTTAATTTATAGACTGATTACTTGAATTTATACTATACTTACCTGATCCCTTCGTAGAAGACTCTTCTTTCAGCTAGCGATCATCATACAGACTTATCAGCCACGATCCTTATGAATATAAATAACAATATATCATGGCTGCAGAAATTAGAGATGTCTTTTGGGATGGTTCGCTTAGTTTAGAGTATATTCAGATGTTCCTTATGCTAGATATTCTTTTCTTTCTTTTTTTTTTCCCTGTCGATCCTTGCTCCCCTTCCTCCCATTCCATGCCGATCTGTTTTGGAATTATTTCTTTTTTATAACCTGACTTACCAATAGTTGTGACCATTCGTTTGCCAAGGGATAGGTTCTTTGGTGTCCATCGCACCTTTTTAGAGGGACGAGTCAAATTACTGTTGATGCATTGTTTGGCCGTAATGATAATTAAGGATCGGTGTATTAGGAATCCATACCAATAGCCATGCTTGTAATTATTATTCATTTACAGTCATATTCAGATTTATTAGTTTATTGTAAATATTTTTTCATTATAATAATTACAATCAATAATATCAATTGTTCGCTTTTGTTCTCTTTTGTTTGTTCTCTTTTGTATTATAATGATCACTGATGTTTGATAGGAATCGGTTCTTTTAGGATTCCTTGTATTGGCTGCTGATGTATTTTATTTAAATATTTCAGATTTAATATATTTTATATTAATATTATTTCATATTGTTTTTCTTGTGAATGTTGTTTCTATTACAATGATATTTATAATTAGTAGTTTTATTATCAAGGATAATTATATTATAATTAAAATATTATCTAGGATAATTATAATTATAATAATAATATTTAGTTTGTAATTGTCTATATTTATATTTTGATATTTCTTGGATTTTTGTTATTTGTATTTTAATATTTCATATTTGGTGTTACAATTTTGGGGGACATGATAGATTTGTTTGTAATTTAGTTGTAAATTGTTTTGAAGGGGATTTAGGACTGAAGGGACCCTCACCATATTTTTTATAGTATTTTGGAAGTGTGATTAAATTTGCACTCCCAATGGAACTACTTGCTCCACCCATATTTTTTATAGTTTCATCAGGTGCATAATTGGATTTAGTTTCAACTTCTTCAACCTCCTGGGGCTCAACCTCATCCTCACTTGTGTTGTGAGAACTCATATTAACACTACAATAAATGATATGAAATTTGTAAGTCTATAATTTAAAAATTAAATTCAAATCATACATAGTGCAAGAGATTACGGCACAAGGATTTTCTTTTTGTTTTTCTTACTTTAGGTGGCACGAAGCGTAAAAACAAAGGATACACAAATAATAGTTCTTATTTTTAACCTTTATCAAACAAGGATTTCACTTATTGTTTTCTTACTTTAGGTCACACGGAGTGCAAAAGTAGAGGATACACAAAAAATTAAAATCCTGATTTGACAAAAGATTGAACATCTAAAAAAAAAATATTACTGCTATAAAATTAAAAAATGTAAAATTTGATTCTATTATTCATTTGTAAAACTAAAATAACAAATTTAAATTGAAGTTTGCAACAACGTAAATTGTAAACTTCTTCACTAAATTTAAAATTTGTCAACTAAAATTAGTAATGACTAATTAATTACTAAATTGAACAATGAAAAAAAATTTAAAAAGCCTACCTTGAAGTTTGAATAATGCTTTTGAAGCCTTTGATTCAAGTTTTCAACAATGGATTGGTATCAATCTTTCCCTTACAATTTTTTTCGCTCACACTTGTTGCAACTTTCAACTTTGTTATTAAAACTTTGATGTGAGTTGGAATGTGGCTTAGATGCCTATACTTTACTTTTTGTGAGTGTTTAGGGTTTGGGTGAGAGGCTTGTGGCACACATTTCAAAATTAAAAGAAAATATATATATGTTTTGCAGCTTTCCATTGTGAGGGACACTTGGGCATCTCTGGGACATCCTAGAGTCCCCCAAAAGTCTCCAAAAAAAAGGGGATGCCCCAGAAATGTCCCCAAAACTTAGACACTGGTGGTGGGACAGCAGGGGGGCTCTCCTCAAGTCCTCGCATCTCGAGACATCCCCGTCCCAAAGCAATTGATTTAAAGGGTTTCTTAGGGTGATATGCCTTCAAAATTGTATTTTCAGTGCTTAAGTAGAGAATAAATGAGAACAAAGTTTAGCTCTTCCATGGAAAATTTATGAGATACCTCTTTCAAAGGATTTTCTCATTTGTAAGAACCAATCCTTTGTGAAACAAATTATTCTCAAAAAGGTTGAAGGTTAGCAGGGAGTTAAGAGTTGGACGCAAGCTATGGAATTGGAAGTGACAAATCTCCTGGTCTAGATGGTCTTTTGGTTGAATTTTACATGAGGCGGAATGTAACGTATGAAACCAACGTTGCCTGAGAATAGACTTGAGAACAACTTGTACTTCTAATCATCTATTATAAATACTTCTTCCCCAATTTTTTAAAGAGAAGCCAAAAGAGAAAAGAAACTAGATTACTTTAGTTGACATTTAGTTGTTATGTTTTGCTTAGTTATTTTCTGTTCCTTATGCACTGCAGTGTTTTCTTCGTGTTGTTTTTTACTTGCTAACTTGGGATACATACCCAAAGCATAAGGTGTTCAACATTTCCAGGGCACGGATATGATAAGAACACCTTCTGTAAGCAACCTCAAGCTAATACTGTAATGGATTGTTGTTTTAGGAACACAAATTTGATTAAATCAAATCCATCATATATGGACAATGAGCAAGACTTGAAGGATCATCATACCCTCTTCATCACGAGCTTTAGATTAACTATTATAAATCCCTTACAGTATTCATTAGTATCAAGGTCAAAGAGTGTGTTAGAGACAACAAAATCCACAAATGTTTGTAAGCTATATTCCAAATAGCGCATCACATTGTACAGGTTTTCTTGTAACTCCGTAATGATCTCGTAAGTGGCAAATATCAATGCTGGTTGGAATCACAAGACTTCAAAAGCCTTATCTCGAAAGGTTAAAATTCAAATATCTTTCCTTTTATTCATTCTTGAACATACAACCATAAGTAGAGAGCTTCGGATCCGACATTCTAATTACTATTTACATTGTAGAATTGACGATTTCTCTAAGAAAATCCAACTATTTTCATCATTATGGAATATTTGTCACCACTGAACAGAGCAATCATTTTTTGATGAGTTTAATTCATTTTGTATTTGCTTTTTTGGGCAGGAAGTGTGAAGTCCCTCATCAGTTTGCCATGTTTCATGTCACATGCAAGTATACCTTCTGAAGTGCGCAAATCCCGTGGATTAAGTGAAGATCTAGTCCGCATATCAGTAAGTGTTGCACTCTTGACTCTATATGTGGCAGACTCCAGAACTTTTAATGATGTCAAGACTGACGATATTTTTAAACAAGCAGGTGGGAATTGAGGATGTGGAAGATCTGATTGCTGATTTAGACCAGGCAATCAACTCAGCAGTTGTGTGATATTTGTAGATTGACGCTTCTGGAAACAATTTACAGAACATTTGCGTCATTTGGCTCTTGTAGAAATTAACGTCGGTTTATGTGCCAATTTGCGATGGCATATTTCCAAAATGCAATGTACTGGAATCCATGAACATGGTCAGCTTCCTTTCTCTTCAGCTACGTCTTCTGGGAACAGTGTACAGAAGATTTGAGTCATTCACCTCTTCTAGAAATTAATGTTGATTCACATGCCAATTTGTGATGATGTATTTGAGATGTACCGGAATCCATGAACATGGATAGCTTCATTCATATTCACCTATGTTAGAATGCAATTGCAGCTTCACAAGAATGTTATTTTAAAAGTCTTCTGTGGTTACTATATATTAGAGATAATAAAATATACAGTTCATCTCAATACAGGCATACGATAAATGCAGCAGAGCACTTACCATCTCTAATTTGCAACAAATCCAGGAAATGGAACATGGCAAAATTGATAGTTTATTAGATAGATGTGAAGATACGAGGGATTTTATTTTTCCCTGTTCGGAAAAAGTGTGATCATATACTACAAAATGAATTTTTTTTATTAGGCATCCATATCATAAGGATACAATATATTCCCTGAGAAGTTGGATCTTAGTATAGAAATGGATTCCTGCTTATTTAATTTTGTTTGAAAATTTAAAACTAATTCTACCTCACTCTTTCTCGGAGCTTTTAATAGTAATGTTACTTGGCACCATTCAAAGGATAGAGAAGGCAGTAAGACAAAGCATACAACTAACTGCTAGAAGCCTTGGATAGCACTCACTATTACTTCATGGAATAAGCTGTAGATTATCTTAATCTAAAGTGCATCCATATTCAATGGCATTTTCATATTTATCTCTGGTAGTTTTGCATACATGCTCGTGCTTTTTCTTAATATATGCATGCAACAGAAACTCAAATACATATTTAATGTTTGTAGGCTTCCACAAGTTAAAATTAGTGGCACAAGTTGTGAAATAACCATGTCTGTTTCAAAAGGCATACACAAGTATCCCCAATTTTTTTGATCTCATGTTTTTATTTGTTCAAAGTTTCTATTATTAACACAAAAAGTGATTTAGCTATACATCCAACTTACTGTCAGATATTTAAGTTGACCTGATTTCGATGATATTTGTCATTTACTGATAAACATACCCTTTAATAATATTTAGTGAACTTTCATGTTAAGAATCTCACGAAGAACAGCTTTTGTCAGTGCATGTACCATCTCCAAGTAAAAAATATTGGTTTTCAATATTTTTTATGATGCAACTCATCATTATATTCGAACACAATTGTACTTGACTGACCAAAATTTGTGTTTGCTAAACAGTTATTTAACCAAATAGCTTCCTCTGTAGCTTAAGAAAAAACTGTTATGTGTTCGAGGCAACAGTAAGTTACCTGGTCAAGGATGTTTGTTTCGCCCAGGGCTGCAAATGATCAAACCCAGGATTGTGATGTGCTGGCTTGGCAGGAAAAGGCAGCACAAGTGGAAGAAGGTTGGACTACAGTCACGAGTAAAAAATCAAAAGCTTCCGGGCCTTCTCTAGAAATGACACTTCGTTCCCACAAGATTAACTCTAAATGTAAAACATGATCTTCTTGGCTTGGGAGCCGGCTTTTTGGTGGCTGCAGGCTGTCCTTTTTTGCAGTCTGGCTTTTTTAGTTGTAAAGGGTTGCAGATCCCTTCAAAATCTGCTTTTCCCCTAATATCAGAAACAGTAAGTTACCTCTACTACGGCAATGTCTATGCAGGTGATAGATTGCACTTTTGACCCTATTTATTAATTAATTGAAAATAAAAAGTGCAAGCACTTTTTATTTTCAATAAATTAATAAATAGGGTCAAAATCTGTCACCTGCATAGACAATTCCCCTCTACTACTCCATGAAACCACATTATATAACATGAAACAAAATCCACTTTTTATTTTCAATTAATTAATAAATAGAGTCAAAATCTGTCACCTGCATAGACAATTCCCCTCTACTACTCCATGAAACCACATTATATAACATGAAACAAAATCCTGTGGTTGATTTTCAAGTTGTACTATCAGTATGATTTGCTCAATGAAGAATCACATAAGAAGACTGGAAGAGTTTTTGTCTCCCACTAAATAAAGCATCACAACTTTTAAATATTGAAAGGTTCTTTTAAATTTTCCTAACTTCAAAGGCTTTGTCCATATAGTGATTGACTGAACTACAAAACTAATGAGAGTAGAAGAGTTTGACTCTCTTGCTTAAATCAAGCATCATAGCGTTTAAATATTGTAAAGTCCTAAATTTTCAACCTTGTAGGCATGTTTCATTTAGGGATTGGGTGACTAAACTAAAAATAGAAGTAGCATTCAATCTAGTATAGGCCATTGCACACATTAAGAATCCTATTATGTTGAGATTGTAATGCTTAGGATATGTTTGATCCTACTATATTGGAACTCTTCAATACTATAGTTAGTGTACTATGCTTATTGTTATGTTTTGATAATATGGTTTATCTGACTATGTATTAATTGTTTGTCAGTATTAGGTGGATAGAAAATATAGTTGATGGTTGTGTTCATAGCAATTGTTGCGTCCCTTAAATAGATTTTATATCGTCAAGGAAAAACAAGATGATATAGTCAGATTGACTTTGATCTTTGACTGACCATCTTTGGTCTACTTTTGTAATAACTTCATGTGTGACTAAATATATACTCTTACTCCTCTATTTGGTATGCATAATAATTTTTTGTTTATTATTTCAAATAATTCATTGTAGACGCCCATGTTAATTATATTGTGATCGACCGTACTAATTAAATACATGTAGTCGGTCGTAATGGGAATAGATAATAATAGTTTAAATAATACATGCACAGTTTAAAGTAAAAGTTGGATTAGTTGTCGGGCAGGGAGTTAGGAAGAGTTGCCAACGGTTGATATCTCAACCAACCTTGGCCATCTATATATGTATCGTGTCATTTGTAGTCAGGGGGACAATTGCTATGTATTGTTGAGATACTTCATGAAATCAATCAATCCATTATGCTGTGCAATTACTCTTACGATTGTTCTGTGATTCAAATGTGATTCATATTCTAGTACGTGCATTATGTTTGTGAATTATTCTCGTTTACTCCCGTAGTACATTGAACACTACCTAATGAGTAAACATTTGGCGCCGTTGCTTGAGCGGACTAAGGAATCACTCGTCATGGCAGCGTGATGGGTCTTCCTACAGATGAGCTCGTGAATAGCAATGAGGAAAGGGAAATCCTATTGACTGAAGATCTTGTCAATTTGTGGAAGATATCTTTATGAGATCACGTACGAAGGGAATCCCGTAGGCGGGAGATCCCTGAGGAAGTTATTTGGGATAGGCTGGAAGTTAATGACAAGGTGGATCACCTCCTAAATCATATGTCTAGACTACTGGCCCGTCATTTCATTATCTTGCAGGACCTTCGGGAAGAAGAGGATCGAGAACACCGAAGGCAGCAAATACTGTAGCGCTACGAAGAGAGAACCAAACGAGAAGAAGAACGAGACACTAGCCAAAGACGTACATCCGGTAGTCAGCAATGATCACCTGAACAAATTTTAAATGCCCGTATGACCGAACAAAGACAAGAATCGAGTACTTGACGGGCACGAGACTCAAGAGGAGAAGGTTTGGCGATCACTCAGGCTGCAAGAACAAGAAAATGGGCAAAGAAGATTGAAGCAAGTTGGTAAGGAATTTGATGAGGATCTAATTGAAATAAACCAGAGTATTAAAAGAACACATGAGAATCTGACAAGAATAGACACATCCATTGAAAGAGCACATCAAAGTTTGGTGGAAGGAAGGGATGGACCCTTCGGCACCCCGTACGTAGGAAGGTATAAAATTTGTGAAAACGAAGATGAATTAAGTGAAGAACTTGATAGTAGCATCAGACGCTTTCGAGAGTTGTCCTTATCGGAGGACAACAAACGACTGACAAGTGGAAGATCTGAGCCCAATACCCCAAGGTGGAGAGAGTGCCAAAGGGAACCCTAGGAGACTCAAGGTGTTGAGGACGTTGACGGAAGACGTGGGAGTGACTCGTACATGGCCGAGAGTGCAAGTGACGCACCTGAACGTAGCGGGGAAACCAGTCTAATCGGGTCCAACACACAAGGAGGACAGTGGGGAAAGATGGCTACTTTGGAGCAGCAGAAGCTGCCGAAGTTTATGGGGAATGGGTTAGAAGATCCAGTACAACACTGTAAGACGTGAAACTAGCTGGATAGCTAGTGGACAGGATGATCTGGACCAGTGGCTAAAAGCATTCCTAGTGACACTCAGAGATAATGCCATTGATTGGTACTCTGAATTAGATCAAGTGCACAAAGCAACATGGAGATTGTTGAAGACAACATTCCAGGAGGAGTTCAAACTCCTATGGGATGATAGCGAGATTGTTGCGGAGATATACAATACCAAGCAAGGAAAGCACAAGAGTGTGCGGACCTACAACTGAAGACTCAGAGATTTGCTAGGGAAATTCGAGGCACAACCGGCCGACGGGTTGAAGAAAAGATGGTTCATCGAGGGCTTGCTTCCGTCATTAAGAAAGAAAATGAAAGTCGTACCTCTGTCATACACTAAAGCATACAATCAGGCAATGGACATCGAAAGTGAAAATAAAACATCCTCCCAAGGGAAAAAGAAGACGAACAACAAGGAGAGTTTGGACGACAGCGACGACAACAAATCCAAGACCGTATAAGCACTCAGAAAAGATATGCTGCGAATGATGAAAGAATTGAAGGCCGACAAAGAGAGTGCGAGGGAAGCATGAGAACTGTGGTGTACAGAGTGCAATGGGGAAGGTCACACAAAAGCGAACTGTCCAAAGAAGATGTTCTGTGATATCTGCCAAGTTATGGGACATTCCATCAAGGAATGCCCATACAATTTGAGGGTAAGGGGTACACAAGTACTCTTCACTCAAGGAGAGCCGTCAACACCGCCGAACACACCATCGAAGCCCCAGTACAACAACAATGCATCCCCTAGAGGTTATCGAAGCAACAGAAGTCTGAGAAACATGATACAATATGATGCAAAAGGAAGGCCCATGATCCAATGCAGCAAGTGCAACAAATGGGGCCACTTTGCTAGGGACTGCCAGAACGGTCAAAGTTCAGGAGGGAGATTGTGTAAGTGGTGTGGACCAGGCGATCATGAAGATAATGAATGCCCTAAGCAAAAGGGTATCCACATATTGGAAGTAGAAGAACAAGAGGTACTGACGATCACCAGAGCACAAGCAAAAAATGCCACTTACCCAAACCCATGTACGGAGAAACAAAGGATGAAGGAAGCAAAAACCGAAGTGGAACTGGCGATGGCGAAGGAAAACAAAGTACCTCTAGAGAAGCCAAGAACCTCTTGGCAGTCAAAGGCGAAAACCAACATCATACGACAGGTAGTGCAAACCACCGTACCGATCAAAGTAACTAACCTTCTCTAGACTATGCCGCAGTTGGGACTGGTGATCACAAACGTCGTCAGGGATGACAAGCAACCGTGATTGGAGGAACGAAGGCAAGAATTGGTACCAAAACTGCCACTGTATGGTGAACAAACAATCGACCCAGTATTACTCACGGGGAACATCAGGAAGATGCCAACGGTCGTGCATATGGAGATCAAAGGAAATATCTTGACAAATACTATCATCGACGAAGGATCGGGAGTCAACGTACTACCCGAAGACACATGGAAGAGTCTTGGGAAGCCTACACTTTGGCAACCAACATTCCAATTGGTTGGTGCTGATCAACATGGTATCAAGCTGTTGGGAACGCTAATGGCGCAGAAGGTGATGATTGAGACACAACAGTTTTTCCTAAATTTTGTCATCCCATTACAGAGGAAAGCGTACGATGCACTACTTGGGAGAGGATGGTTGATAGCGGCGAAGGAAAATCATAATTGGAAGAGGAACACACTCTCGATCGAGAACAATGAGCAGAAGTACGTCATCGACTTGAAGAACTAGGCCGTGAGTGAAGAATTGGCTTCCTTCGGATCTGAATCGGATGGAGGCGAGTCAGATGTGGACGAAGGAAGGAAAGCTATGGAACCAAACACTAAAGGCGTACTTGAACTCGAGAATTGTTCAGAGGATGAGACAAGCTCGCTGAATGGCTTATTTCATTGGCAGATGGAAGACTATGAAGTGTTCCACCAAGAGTGTAACATGCTACAAATTGGGGAAATCAAGGAAGAAGAGAAACAGGGAAGGCCCAGCCAAGCACTTCCAGCTGAGTATGGAGAGTACAAAGAAAGAGTATCAAAACTGGATAATACGCCAGTCCACAAGTCTGAGTAGGTACGAGATGAAAAGTATGAAAAAATTAAAAAATTAGAAAAAAAGAAAAGAGATGAAGAAAGAGAAGAAATAAATCAAAAAATAAAGAAAAATGGAGAGAAAATGAGAAAAAGCAAAACATGAAGAAAGAGGGGAGAGAAAGAGGGAGGAATAATAAAAGAGAAATAAAATTTGGGAAGAGAAAAATTGAAAAGAGGAAAAAAGAAAAATTATAAATTATAAAAGGAGTGAAATGGGAAAAAATAGAAAGAATTAAAAAATTGAAGAAGGGGAAAAATAAAAGAAATTCGAAGGACGACAAGTTATATAATAAACCAAAAGGCACTACTCTTATTCAGCATATAGTACGCCGAATGGTCACACTCGGGAAAGAAGAGGAAATGAGAGAAATTTTTTCAGAAGCCAAGATTGTCACACGAAGAAAGGAAGGGCGAAGCAGGAAGAAGTTCGTATGCCCTTGGTGCCTGAAGAAGTCCGTACGACTTTGTTGTTTGGAGAAGTCCGTACGATCTGACAAGGAGGCCGTATGCTATAGCAAAGAAGCAGTACTTGTAACAAGGAGGCCATACGTTTAGAGAAGAGGGTCGTACGCTCTAAAAAGAGGAAGTTTGTACGATGTGGGGAGAAATCCGTACACTTGGAGAAGAAATCCGTACGCTATGATTTGAAGTCCATCGTACGTTGGGCTAAGGAAGAGGCCGTACGATCTGAGGAGGCCGTACAGTGCACTGAGGAGAAATCTGTACGGTATGCAAAGTAGGAGTCCGTACACATAAAAAAGTCTGTACGCATAAAGAAGAAGTTTGTACACACTAAGGGAAGGCCGTACGGTGCAGAAAAGAAGTCGTACTCAGTGCCGACTTGAACAAGGGGAGACGTCAGAAGAGGGAGTCAAATGCAAATTCCGTACCAGTTGCCAACAAGCATCACCAGTATGGAAATTGGAGTGTCGTACCATCCATTTCCGCACCAAGCATTGACCGAGAGAAAGTAAAGTATAAGAAAAACAATGCAAAGTCTGTATTTTTGGGCTTCGTCAGCACTATTCGAAACTTGTGGAAAAATCATGAAAATGAGGTGCGCAATGCAGTTTCGAGTGGTTTCAAAAGTGTTAAATTGGTCTTGGCGGCGGGGGCACTGCCCCTCGACCCAGCTAGGGGTGCTGCCCCCAGACCCCCGCAAGGGGCGCTGCCCCTTGACCCCATTGGGGGCATTGCCCCCAAACCCCCGTGAGGGGCGTTACCCCTCGACCCCGCTGGGGGCGTTGCCCCTAGATCCCCATCAGATTTATTGGAATTGTCAAATTGCAATACAACCAACCATCATAGTACAATTACAAGAGTAGTTGGTAGCTAACAAAACGAGAGTGGCAGCTCTCAAGGAGAAATTGGTAGAGAGGGACAGAGTATTGGGTCAATTGATAGAGAAGGATACCCAAGTGGCTGATGCACAACGAGTATAAACACAGAAGGAGAATCAATTACACGAAAAGGACGAGGATTTGGCATTTTTTGTTTTTAGTCATCTGGAAGATGACTACTTTGTGGGGGGGGATGATGTAGACAACCATGTTAATTATATTGTGATCGACTGTACTAATTAAATAAATGTTGTAGTCGGTAGTAATGGGAATAGATAATAATAGTTTCAATAACACATGCATAGTTTAAAGTAAAAGTTGGATTAGTTGTCGGGAAAGTAGTTAGGAAGAGTTGCCAACGGTTGATATCTCAACCAACCTCGACCATCTATATATGTATCATGTCATTTGTAGTCGGGGGGACAATTGCTATGTATTGTTGAGATACTTCATGAAATCAATCAATCCATTATGCTATGCAATTACTCTTACGATTGTTCTGTGATTCAAATGTGATTCATATTCTAGTACGTGTATTATGTTTGTGAATTATTCTCGTTTACTCTTGTAGTACGTTGAACACTACCCAGTGAGTAAACATTCATTTTATCAAATATAATAGTAAACATTGATGTTGTTGCTTTAAAAGAAATTGGGTCAAATTTGAGAGATTCATGCCTTAAGATCCCAATAAAGGTGGAAAGTGACCAGAAGGTGGTCAAGACCAAGAGGTCAAATGATTTGTAAGTATTGTAGAGAAAAGAGGACAAATGAGAAGGTTGTGAGGCACTTGAGGAAAATACAACCGTACAATTCCCAAGTTCGAGCCCTTTCTTGATAATGTAGTTAGAGTTAAGAATATAAGTCAAAGTTGGAGCGTCAATTGGAAAAATGAGCACTCCCACACTAGGAAATTGTACAAGTGAGGAGTGACAAGAGATAGCAAGACATTCACCCTTACTAGATGAAGTGTGGATTGATCTTTGTGACCAAGTAGAAAAACTAGCAAATGAAGAAAAAATGAGAAATATAATCTAAAGACTTAGTATTCGAGAATAACATTTGAGGCATTGAATAATTGTTGATTGAAGAAGACGTGGTGGAAAGATGTGAACCTAAAATTCTTGGGACAAAGACATAAGAAAAAAATGGAAGGCAACTTTGTACGAAATATAGGAGTCGAGGATTCCCACATAGTCAAGAGTTTGAGTGAAAAATTAGAGCATTTGAATCAAAACCCCCTAATAAATTGGTTTCGTGCATTGATGTTGAACCAAAATAGGATGGTCAAAAGGTAATTTTTGAAACCTAAGAACTTTTATTGAATTTTATGGTCATTTTATTATATAAGAAATCATATGATGCATTATTGGGTTGGGGTTGGCTAGTAGCAACCAATGTTGATCACAACTAGAAAAATAATACACTCCATTGGGAACAAGGGTTAGAAGTATATAATCGATTTGAAGTAGTCAGTGATGAAGTAGGTTCCACGGATTCGTCAAATTCAAAATTCGAAGAATGGATGAAGAAGCAAGGTCAAGGTTCGATGGAACTGAACAATAAAGGGATTTTAGAATTATAGTCATGTTTGGAAGATGCAACAGATTCTCTTTGTGACCTATTTCACTAGAAAATGGAGGATTATGAGGTGTTTTCGTTGAACTATAACTTTATTGAAGTTACATTGATCAACAAAAATTTAGACAATTTATGTGTGCCATATGTAGTACAAGGTTTGCAAAAGATAACAATTTCAGTTCTAGTAGAGGCACCCAAATTTATCGAAGATCACAAAATAAATGACAATGCATCTCATAATACTACTAGTAATTTTTTTAATCTAAAGCATATAGATACTTGTTGCCAAGTCAAATCAACTTCACAATAGAATTATGGCAAAGAGAAAAGTATCATACATTTTTTTTGCAATTAAAACACAAAAGACTAGGTAGTGCGTAGAAGAGAAAAAACTATTAAACCACCTTATTTTATTGTATGATCCTTACTATCCCAACACACTCTACAACTCTCCTTGTGCATCGTATGACCTTTTCTACTAGTGTAGGATTCTAGGAAAGTTCACTAGTTGTACAACCTTTAAGCATTGATGTTATGTGACTTTTCCCCAAGAGAAAAGAAAAACTATGAGATAACCCTTTAGAATTAAAGGGGAGATACAAAAATAAAGGATATTATGATCCTTTGGTTAAAAGAGATATTAATAAAGAATATGCATAAAAACTCATTTAAATGGTGGAAGACTAATTATTTATTTGAATAATTATTAAATGCATCCTTTGATGGTTTGGAAAGCACCCCTTAAGGCTTATATAAGCATTTATGTGAGACTTGGAAAGGGACATGTAGAACATTCAAGGAGAGAAGGGAAAAAGGAAAAGAGAAATTGAGAGGGCACAAAGGAGTGAAGGTTAGGGTCATTGGCTAGCATTGAGGCATTTGGAGAAGGGGCACATAGCGTGTGTCCGACTTAGGGTACAACATACACCCGAGAGTGTCCTAGCCAGGGCTGTGTTATTTATGTTGTGAAGGTAGGTTGGGTTCTCTATAAGAATCGGTTCCTCCGGGGGTGCTTCCTTGTTGTGGAGAGCCTGGGCTTGTAACTATTCCTCTGAGTGTCGAATAGCAACATCTTTTTGATTTGTAGGAAGTATTAAAATTATTGATGCTACTCTATATAGATTGGGAATATTATCTATATATGATTTTGATGTTAATCTATGTGAATTATATGGATGTTATTCAATTTACTATGTTAATTATTTACTTCAGAATCCTTGTCTAAATATTACATATTGTATTTTAAACATCATTTTAGTGAGATGACATCTTGTAAATTTATCTTAACTATAATATTTAATCTATTAAAATTTGTTACTAACACTTAAACAACTTTAGGATGATAAGTGACATCACATTTGGTATTAGAGCCTAAAAGAACCTAGTGGATATCATATCTTAGAACATTGTTCATTCCAATCATCTCATTCTAACAAAAGAAACATTTACATACAAGAAAAATTCCTTTATAAATCTATAAGTTATTTGGTAAAAACATATAATCTTAGAAAATAAAACGAGTTTACAAATTTCAAACTCGTATGCACAATTTATATGGTTAGAAACTCAATAAACTGATAGGTCTTAATGATTGACTAATATGTGGACATTGTAGTTAAATGGAAATCGAGAACGCCATATGAGTCATTTTACTATTATTAGTATACAAGACATTCGCATTATCATGAATTATAAACATATTTTTTTATGGACATTAGTAGTACACAAGATCTATAAGAGATCAAGTCAAAATTTTTATTGCAAATCCACTAAAAAAACATTTGAATATTAAATTATACTCTCATGAAGATGTCAAACAATCCATTACATTCTTTCTCCAAAAAATGTCTATCAACATACTTCAACTTTACAAAATTATGATAGCCATGTAAAATTTGAATCACCGGGCTCTAGAAAGTAAACACCTCCCTTATGGTGCCATAAATTTTCCTACTACACAAATGAATTCCTTGTTACTTTCTTACTTTGGGAGAGACCAACTTGATGCTTGCTTGACATCATTCAATATGGAGGAATTTGAGGCATAACTAGTGTTAAAAGACATAGGACAATTGAGAGGGGGGGGCATGAATCAGTTGTCACCAAATTCAAACATAAAACTCCTAACACTTATCAACTTCACAATCACACTATTTTGTTATTAAGTATGAACATGAAATACAAATAACAGAAAGTAAAATCAACATAATGAACACTAGATTTTATGTGGAAAACCCAATAAGGGAAAAACCACAGTAAGAATTAACTCACAATATAAAGTGATAGAAAAACCGAATACAAGAGGCTCATTTCCCATAATAAGACTCACTGTCTAGATACAAAGGCTCACTGCCTGTAGAAAGGACTCATTGTCCAACAAGGAGGCTCACTGCCTATAAATACAAAAGATTATAGAAAGATCCACCACAATAATTTACACACATCCGCAGCCTTGATCAGAAGATTGTAGAAACCTTCAGCTCACTATTTTTAGGAATCTAACACAATGAAGTACTACTTCCTCAACTTACTTTCACACAACTTTTCTCTTCACCTGTGGCTTACTTCGTTACTTTTCTTCATCTAATCCTTCACGTCTCGACTTGCATTTATACCATCTTCAACCTTAGAAACATTCTCCAAGGTCAGCCACATGCACTTCATTTCATAAGTTCAAACTAGGTCGACAACTCAACATTTCCACGGTGGAAAAGAATGAGAGTGGACCAATTAAACACTTAACCAAGACCAAAAGCAACATCTCAGATCAACCACACACTTCCTTAATTAAATTTTAAATTCTTCATATGAAGTGTAAACACCAGGTCGGCCAAACCTAATGAAAACACAAATGAACATTGAAGTACACACTTTCCAATAAGAAGATAACACACAGATGATGTGACACGCTTCATCATGCACAAGAACACATCTTAGATACTTCCAGATACATCCGCAGTAGGTGTAACAACCTTCAAACACAAAAATCTTTCCAATAGTCCATCCAGACAATGCAATTCCACACAACTTTGAAGCTCATCTTCTAGAGCACCAAAACTTGAACATCTCTGCCAAAACCTAGAGAACATCATTACAAGACATATTCTAGATCCACAAGACCTGAAAAAAAAAGTGGAGGACTGCAGAGCATAAACATTTCTCCCAGTCCATAGATAACCAACTCTGCCAAAAAAGTTCACACACTGGTGAACACAACTTTCACCTTCCATCAAACCAGAAGCAACAAATCATGAGATATCACCAACAACAAACCTTTAGATCTGCACGAGCATAGGATCAGCATGGAAGAAAGTCGAAGCACATAATGAAGCACATTTTGAACACATACATAACTTCTGACTTTACACTTTATTAATTTTTTCAAAAACACTTGGTAACCCATCATTTCAGCACATTTGCAACATCATAAGGATAGCTCCATGTACTAACAACATCTCAACAACATCTCAACTATACATGCACAATCTGCAACATTTTGAATTGTGTTGACATCAATGACAATATTAATGACAACACCACCAAACTTGCTCATACTTGCAACAATCTCCCCCTTTGTCATTGATGGCAACACATTATGTGAAAAACCATCAAAGACCACATTCTCCTTTAAACATTCTACACAATATTCCGGGAGAACACCTTTTCTCTTTCTCTTTTACTGTTTTTCACATGACTCTCTCTCCCCCTTTGACATCAATGGAAAAGATCAAAAGCTCTGATCACTCCCTCTTAGGAGTGCACCCATTGAACTCATACTGCAACAATGAAAACTTTCTACTCCCCCTATGGAGTAGACCCATTCATCAGTCCAATAAGTGAAGAATCTGTGAATCCATTAGACTGATGCACCTCTATGTGCAGCTAGTTCGGAGGGCCAATGACCCCCAACCTCTCCCTCAGATACTCAAAAGTATCCTTCGGAAGAGCCTTAGTGAATATATCTACAATTTGTTCCTTTGTTGACACATACTCCAGCCTGACTTTGTTCTCCAACACTTTCTCTCTTAGGAAATGATATTTGATAGATATATGTTTTGTTCTTGAATGCATTACCGGATTATTCAAAATGTTTATAGCACTTGTATTATCACTGAAAAATAGGAATAGGCTCATCACATACCACTCCAATATCTTTCAGAGTTTTCTTCATCCACAAAATCTGTGTGCAGTAGGATGCTGCAGCAATATACTCTGCTTCTGCAGTGGATAAATAAATCGAGTCCTGTTTCTTGACCAAAAAACCAATCTTCAACCAAGAAAGAAAGCACCTCCACTGGTACTCTTCTGGTCATCCACACAACCAACCTAATTTGCATCGGTATAAGCATTTAAAGTTAAATCAACATCCTTAGGATACCATAAGGCATAATCCAGTGTACCTTTAAGATATCTGAATATTCTCTTTACAGTTGTAACATGTGCTTCTTTAAGATCTGCTTGAAATATGGCAACTAAACATACTCCATGCATGATATCTGGTCTGGTAGTAGTAAGATACAATAGTCCACCAATCATAGATTTGTATTTTCTCTGATTAGCTTTAGCAGATTCATCGTCTTTACTTAGCTTATATCCAGTCACCATAGGAGTACTAATTGGTTTGGAATCATTCATTCCAAACTTCTTTAACGACTCTTTCACATACTTAGATTGTGAAATGAATATCCCTTTATTAGTTTGATTTACTTGAAGACCAAGAAAGAAATTCAACTCACCAATCATGGACGTTTCAAATTCCTTTTGCATTTCCTCTACAAATCTCTTACACATACTTTCATTTCCTCCAAAGATGATATCATCAACATATACTACTACTATCAACATTTTGTTACCTTGCACTTTGAAGTAGAGATTGTTGTCAGTAGAGCCTTTGTTGAATCTTTGCTGTGTCAGGTATATATCCAATCTTGCATACCATGCTCTAGGAGTTTGTTTCAATCCATACAATGTTGGCTTTCAGTTGTTTATTGTGTTTTTTTTGTCCTTGATGACAAAACTCTGGCTTGGGTAATACATGATACATGATGGTTTACATAGTTGTGATGGTTTGATCTTGGTGGCATATGATGCTTTACACAGTTGATTTATTTAGCTCAGTTTTTGGCTTTCACATGCAGTTCTAGTTTTTGGTTGTTGCATGATACAAGTTGATGCTGACATCTTATCACTTTGACAAGCTCTTGATACATATTGATAATCTTGATACATGTTGATGCTAACAGTGTTTATAATTCATTTTGACAGGGTGCTACAAGTCAGGTTTATTCTTTACATGATGACATTTTCTTATTGAACAAGCATCTTAGACACTATGCACAATGGCATACATACCCTGGCTGACATATATACTAGCAGGTTCTTTTTGAGGTATACACTTGTTTATACATTTGTGCATTTTTTTTTCACTTGGGTTGACAGTTCAAATGTGATATGAGTGGCACATCTTATGTTTACACAAAACATGCAAGTTTACAAGAAGTTTGCATAGGAATGCAGATTATAAGTTTAAGTCACTTGTATATACTCTCTTCATTTGTTTATTTTGCTAAAGGGGTCTTCAAGACATTTATTCATGGTGTCATAAAGCATAGAAAGTCACATGACTTCGGGCAGCTTGTATTTCTTTGTATATGTAACATTGGTATATGTTTTTGAAGGATCTCATTGCTGATATGTCTTATGTTAAGGATATTGAAATATCTATCCTTTACACCATAAATAGTGTTAGGAACTTAAGAGTTATGAGACTTTTATTAAACATAGAAAAAAGAACCTTTGTCGGGCATACTAAATCATGAGGCGAGTCAAAGCAGTCAGGTTCTCTAAAGATTAAAAGATTTTTTAAAAAGCTTGGGTAAAGGCATTTTTCGGTGCTAAGTTTAGATCACATTAAACATGTGATATTGATCATTGCAGTGGTCATGTTATCGATAACTATATTTGACTTAGTGTAATGATGCTTGGTATTATGATGTCTGCACTTTTAGCAAAATTATTATTTGATTGTAAACGTTTCCGATTTCAAATGATTATGTTTATGTGAAGTCTTTGAAGAGACTTGAAGTTTCATTTGGAAAAAGGTTTTCATTATGTTGTGAATAGGGTTTGGAACCCTAGCCGCCATGTTTTTTTTAGCTATAGATCTTGAGATTCTCTCTCAGCTGACACACTAAGAGAATATATTAAGCAGTGAGGATGCTTTGGTTTGTTGTCTGTGAGATAATGAAGGCTTGATTATGAAAGATGGTTAGAGAAGACTTGGTGCTGTCTTCCAGCTGAGTAGTTATGTAACTACTCAATAGGTTTTTATGGTTTTTATTCAGTTATCTTCCACCGTGATCAGGTAATGCAAAATGTATATGGATTTGAGTAAAATATTGGTTTTAGAATATTTTTGTTAAGCACTACTGAATTTGACTCCATTTTTTGACAAACGTTCGTCAGTCTTTCGACAAACATTTGTCGGACAATCGATGAACTAATGAAATAATTTTCGTCAAAATTCTAATGAAGAATTAAATGTCAAAATAACGGCCTAGATTCGTCGGTCGTCGGCATCATAAAATGGCTTTGTTGTTTATCGGAATATCAACGACAACTTTGTGTATCCATTGACGAATTATAACCAAAACGCAATTGCAATGCCTCTTCCAAAGTGTCGAAACAACACCATAAGTTCGTCGCCATTTCGACGAAATGGGAGAGTAGTTATGACGAAGCCTTTGTTGCAGCTATAGCAACTTCGTTGGACCTTTTCGGTAATTCGTCGATTGCCTTCTTCGAAATTGCGATGAAACAATGCAATTTTTTTTTTTAAATATTCATTGAAATGTACCATTGTGGAGACTCTTGGCGATGACCACCGAAGCCAACCCATCGGTGAGAGATCAATCATTGACATAGGATAGAAATCTCACTTCGATAGTCCATGTCTTGCCGATGACTTCTGTCGGCAAGATAGATCCAATGTTACACTGATCTGACCTCTTCAGGAGTTTTAAATAGACCTGCACCATGTCATCACAGAGACTCTTGGAAATGACCACTGAAGCCAACCCATTGGTGAGAGATCAATCATCGACACATGATATAAAACTCACTCTGATAGTCCATGTCTTGCCGATGACTTCCGTCGGCAAGACAGATCCAATGTCACACCGTTCTAACCTCTTCAGGAGTTTTATATAGACCTACACCATGTCATCGCGGAGACTCTTGGCGATGACCACTGAAGCCAACCCATCGGTGAGAGATCAATCATCGACATAGGATAGAAAACTCACTCCGATAGTGCATGTCTTATCGATGACTTCTGTCGGTAAGACAAATCCAATATCACACTGATTTGACCTCTTCAAGAGTTTTGAACACTGCTGGTTATCAACAAGACATTCTGAGGGTCTCGGTGATTAAACAAGTGTCTAAGAGAAAGTAAACATATGGAACCTATTAATTTTCTTATTTGGGGTTCTTTAAATCATAGAATAGATATCATCTTCTTGTGTAATGTACTTATATTCAAATTTGAATTCGAGACCAATTGTCATTGCACATTCCATTTTACTTGCATAGAGTATTCTATACGCAATATATTGATAATGACAAATGATTTATGGTGTTGTACAACTCTACCTATCATCACAGTTCTATTGTTCCCCCTAGAGAATCTTGCAAAGAAAAGTTTACAATACCAAGTCAAATAATATGAAAAAGACTTACTTCCATACAAATTAAATGATTATTCTCACAATCGCAATTGTCTAATCACAACAATTCCATGAAAGGTTATCCATGCTTCATAAGAGATGACTGATCATACATACAGACTGCAAGATGCATAGAAAAAGCATTACACTTGAGAACAACCAAGGGCTAACAAGGGAAGGAGTTAAGAAACGTCTGGATTGAAGAGAAAATGTGTAGGGAAAATGCTAAGAAGTGTCAAGAGAACGGAGCTTGTAGAACATATTCTTGACCTAATCAAGCTCTTGAACAACTTAAACAAAATTAAAATACTAGCACATAAATGAGACATGTAATGAACTTCCAATATCTGCTATCTTTTTCATTAATGGAGAGGTAGGTAAAGGAGAAATAATTATAATTGTAACACTATTCATAGTCTAGTAAATTATGTTCATAATTTATGTTCAATGGACCTCAGTTTTATCATTATACTGCCCATCTAATACCATATTTTAATCCAGGGTTCAACTATCTCAGATCTAAAGAAGCATTCAATTAACCATTTAAAGTACTATAAAATAAGGTAATACTTTTACTTGAGAAAGAGTGGGTACACTTGTAGGATTAAAGTTCTCACAATCATCAGGATTTATTGGCACATAGACACAACCTACAACATATGAAGTAATGGATGACTACAAGTTAGTGAAATGGTCCTTAATATGTGACTGGTTTGCAAATTGATTGGTAGAAAATAAGGTTACAAATAGATCTACATAAAAATTATGAGGACAAACTACTGTAATCATCAAAATAGATGAAAAGTGCAAAGTAAAAGCTGAGCTACATCTCTAGAGCCTAAAAAAACACATGCAAGAAACATAAAAAAGAACAAACCAGTTTTTTGATGAATACAAAATGGTGCCTTCAGCAAGTGATTTATATGCTTTCACACCTGACAGGACATTAAGAAGATTTTAGTCTTCCTCTGTGAAATTAACTACTTACAGAAAAAACCCAAAAAACAATATTATATATCTCCATGTCTAGCCAAGGGTAGGTATAAGAGAAAAAAAATTCCTCAATGCAATGCCAAAAAATACCAATGTGTGTGTAGGTTTGTATTACTCAAAATATCATTTCACTTCCTAGGAAAAATACCAAAGTGATGTTTTAAATTTCAATCTTCACATAAGCTCCCTTATGGCTATACATGCATATACAAGCTCTAAACTATTCAAATATTAAGGATTTAATTAGCTATAAGATGGAAAGTTGTTTTTTAGACATAATCCATCATCTTTTACATATCTTTATTCACTCCTAGAGCTTCAGATAAATTTGTGTAAATGAGACAGAAATGTGAATCTTTTATGACAAAGAAAATTCTTAAAAGGAGGGGGGAGAGAGAAAAGGGTAGGGGGCAAGAGAATGCTTGAATGTATAGCAAAGTATAAGATTTTGATCATTATAACAATGAAACAAATCTTAAGTTTGAAGAATTAATATCATTTAGAACATTTATGATCAAGAATGAGTGTAAGTAGAGAATTTTTTACATACCTGCAGATGGTACAAAATTTCATGGTTAAGTGGAAGCCTCCCATCAACAACAAGATCCAAATATCCATGTTGTTAGAATTAGCTATGGCTGCCACCCAAGATCTATGGACCAAATGGAAAGCACAAGAAAAGAGAGAAGAAAATATGACAAGAATAAACTGTATTCAATGTCATTAATATGATAATGATTATGATTCTGATTATGATTAATTACAATGAGAGAGACCCCTTGGTTATATAGCCAAGGTGAGAACATAGAAGGGCATAAGATTATGACAAGTGTCAGAATCTTATGACATGAGACAACTATGAAGAGCTATCACTCCACTTAATGTGGAGAGATAATCACATGATGTGTCCACAAAAGGTGGAAGTGACGAGGTGATGACATGTCAAGTCCACCAAAAGTGGAAAATCTATGGACCAAATGGAAAGCACAAGAAAAGAGAGAAGAAAATATGACGAATAAACTGTATTCAATGTCATTAATATGATAATGATTAATTACAATGAGAGAGACCCCTTGGTTATATAGCCAAGGTGAGAACATAGAAGTGCATAAGATTATGACAAGTGTCAGAATCTTATGACATGAGACAACTATGAAGAGCTATCACTCCAATTAAGGTGGAGAGATAATCACATGATGTGTCCACAAAAGGTGGAAGTGATGAGGTGATGACATGTCAAGTCCACCAAAAGTGGAAAATCTCCAACAACCTCCTATGTGGTCCCTAAGTAAACTTAACTAAGGTGTAATTATGACCTAGGACAAGGTACAAAACATTTAATTACACCAACACATGTATCTATCTCAATCGAACCTCTAAACCCTTAAGAGCTGTCAAAATTTCCACTAACCTGTTATGCAAAAAAGTCAAATTTTAGAGTTATGTCACCACTAAAAATAGAAGAAATAGAGCTTTGAAACCAAATCCACACACAACACAATGTGGTATTCAAACAAAGCCATACAAACAAACTAAACTCAGAACATTGGAATGGAAACAAATTAAAATTATGATATAGAGCATGGATTCAGGGTATAAAGAATCATTTTTCTGCCACCATAGTGAAAAGTTAGCACTTTCTTTCATCTTTGCATATTGGTTTGATGCTTCAAACGATATATTTATTATATTGAAAAGTGCATTACCTTATTGAGCTTCTCTTTGTTTTGAGAATAGTTTAATATTCTCTACTTAACAGGGCCAACCACATGATGGTGCAAGCTCATTTGGCCCCTCTCCCCCCCTCACATTACACTCAATTTTCCATACCCGATCATATAACATTAATCATTCATTCATTCATTAATAAAATATAACATTAATTCATTCATCCATTAATAACATATAACATTCATTCATTAACATATTCACATTCATTCATTAACAAATAACGTTCATTCTTTTAGTTTTTACATATTATCAAAAATATGGTTGTCATGATATGATTACAATCACTTTTTTTTTGTTTCTTTTTTAAAGCTAAAAAAATATGAAGTGGAGTCTCATTTTCTAAATCATTTGTCCCCCCCATTAGTTTTTATGCCCTCTGCTCGTGATCTTAATGTATGCCTAGTCGTGTGCTCACGGCGTGGACGTCACTGCAAGGGGGGGTCTGCTGCAATAACAAAGAAATGTTAAATTGATATGTTTTATTATTATTGTTACAAGTATTTCATTAATTAAAAGAACATTAGAGTGGTTCTCTTTACCTAATGGGTCCACATCATAATCCTAAACTTCTCTTATAGACTCATGCTCAACATGCTGAACACCCTCTAAATCTTGATTTGCAGTTGAAACACGAAAGGTTACATTAATTAATACACCAATTGAAATTCAATATGTTTAAAAGAACATTAGAGTGGTCCTCTTTACCTGATGGGGCCACATCATGTTCCTGATCTTCTCTAGCCTAATCATGCTCAACACGTTGATCACACTCTACATGCTCTAAAGTTGAAACATGAAAGGTTACTTTAATTAATACACCAATTGCAATTAAATATGTTTAAAAGAATATTAGAATGGTCCTCTTTATCTGATGGGGCCACATCATATTCCTCATATTCTCTAGCCTAATCATGCTCAACATGTTGATGACACTCTACATGCTCTAAAGTTGAAACACAAAAGGTTACATTAATTAATACACCAATTGCAATTAAATATGTTTAATTGTATTAATCCATACTGTGTTTTTTATAGCACATGAATACATCCAGTATCGGGATGCACACCATGACCTTCATTTGCAGGTTGTGCTCCACCCTCACCAGGTTGCATTCCAATGTCATGTGCAGTATTATCATTGCTTGTATGTTTAAAACAAATAGGCATGTAATTACTTTATGGTGGAAATTAACATTGAATAGATTGCACAAGTATTCAATTTGAAATAAACTTTATTGAGTTTATTTACCTGTGTGTCGGATGTAGTGGAAGATTGTGTTTTCCCAGTCAAGACTCTTAGGTGTTCAACCACAAATCCATAGTCTTGCTGGAAGGAAATCTTTAGGTCATCTTCTGTGGGAACTTTGTTGAATTCAGAGCCCTGCATTTTTGCATAAGATCATGAATTTTGCTTCTATGGTGTCATAAAACCAAAATTGTTTGCAATTTATTATTTGGATGCAATATTTCATTTATTGATACTTAAAATTTGTGTGGCTAATTTCATAACCACCAGAGCCAAGTTTGTGTTGCCCGTATTTTTCTAGTCTTTCCTTTGTTTCCTTCGATGTGTCGGGCAGCCTATGAAAAGTTTGAAATACGTTAGATTATGTAAAAAGAAAGAGTAATCAGTATATAATTACATTGTTGATAGTATCACATATCTTCCTTGGCCCGGTGGTGTCTTTCCTTTTTTATTTTCAGCCTTCTCCTTTCCATCTAACACCAGGTCCTTCCACTCCTTCTCCAAAATCATGGGGGGACGCTCGTACTTTTTGTTTTTCTCTAAATGTGACCTATATTGGTCCCTCACATACTTTAGATAGGTACCATCTTTCTTAAGGACTTTGGTTCGATTGAATATTTTATCATCGAACAACACAACTAAACGGTTGATGAGCTCATCTTTTAAATCTTGATTTTGGGCATTCCACCGTGTACGTATGGTGGGCCCGAAGAGCTCCAATGTAATATCACTTAGATGTTTATAAAAAACCATCATTTTCTACAAAATGATCATGGGATCAATAGTCTAAAAAGAGTGATCAATAAGTAAATTTCAATTGGATTATATATAATAATAATTAAAACATTTTAAAGTACCTGAGACCTTCTCTATCTTTATGGGAATTAAATCCTCGGTCACCACAAATGTGACCGACAATGTTCACGTACTAGTAATATGAGAAGATCCAGGAAATGCTGCTAAAACATCACCAGTACTAGTGGCCTCTACATCCCTAGGTACATGTCCTTACACATGTTCTAGCATGTGTTCGTTGCCAGAGGGTGCACTAATGGATGCCTGCATGGTATGTGTTGCCAAAATTTCAAACGACAATATAGGGACAAATGATGGGTTAGATGATGTGATGTATGCACAGGAAGATTTGGATGGACACTTGTACCAACCCCTACTCCTCGGGTAGCACTTGCAATACCCTGATCATGGCTAGGAGCATCATGAGGATGCAAAAAATCTTGTAAAAACAACACATATTTTAGATAATGACATAAAAGAGTACAAAATATAAAACCATGAATAAACTTATGTTATAATTAAAGACCTCATGACAACTTACTTGCAAGTTTTGTGCTCTCTTAGTCAATATTTTAACCCTCTCTCTTATCTCGTCTATTTGAGGCACTATGAATAACAACTTAAGGATTTCTTCATTGCATTTTTTTTCGGTCTTCCTTATCATATCAAGAGGGTTTGTTGTATAAGCAATGCCATCATCACATAATATTGACTACACCTCCCTATGGATGCTCTCGTCTACTGCCGGTGCCTTTCCTCGATTAGTCGAATGCAACAAGAATATTAAAAATATTATCGAAATTAGCCCAATAAACTTATGAAAAAAACATAATAATAAAACATTTTGCTCGTATCTAATTTGTACAATTACAATGAGGTAAACCTGTTGGGTAGAAGTGCTTGAAGATACATCGTGATCTATGCTCTGGGTCAGAGACTTCCCCGTACGATCAATGTCCTATTGTGACAAAAATTAAATATAAAAAAATATTACTGAAATGAAACCAATAGACTTACAAAAAAAAGAAAAGAATAAAATGGTATATTGGAGTCATTAATTGGAGGTTGGGTAAAATGGTACATAGTACGTACCACCCCCATAGTAACTGTGTTTGTAACTAAGCGATTCAAATTGTAATCAATTAGCAACTTTTCCCTTGCAGTTATTGATTTTATCGCACATACAAATACACGATTTCCCTCGCGCGCCTCAAATCAAATATGCAATTGGGTTGCTTATTTGTTGACCCAGGTTGTGTACTATTTATAAACCTTGCAATATTCCTTGATGCTTTTGGCCTTCCGTCAATGTACATAGCCACTCCTTTATTTTGATCCTTATCTTTTAGTTGTATATAATTTGCTGGCAATGCATACCTATGGATACTTCATGTATATCGAACTAGCTGCATCCAATATTTGTAACTGTAATAGGGTCTGACATACTCCATCAATTCAGTAACTTTTTCGTAGCAGACCTTTATGCCGTCCATGCAAAATAGGCCCAAACCATGTAATGACGATGGTGCTATGCGATATATCCTCTCGTTGACACAAAAATCAATGTTTATTGGAGGAAGTTCCTTGGGTACCCATTGTTTCCATAGATGTTTGTACCTCAAGGGAACATCGATGTCACCTATGCTGTCATCATCATAAGAACATGAACCCCTTCAACAAGAAAAAATTGTATGCGTTTACAAAATTTTCTTCTAATCTTTTGACCTCTACTTGATCTCCCTCTTTTAGACCTACTACATGTCTCGCTTTCCTCTTCTCTTCCTGAATTTCCCTCACTCGAGGAAGACAGATCTGAAAAATACCTATTTGGTGCTACCTGCACTCATAAGGATGTTGGATGAAGTTATTTCATCGTGATGTGATCCCAAAGTGACATTATGATTAATCTATCATTTCATCGCTAGAATTTCATAGGTTATAACGTAATCAAGTCTTGATAAATTGCAAGTTATTGTTACTACCATCCAAATTTGTCCATCACAAATCAAATCTACTTAACATTTAACTCCCAAACTTTGTAACAAGTGTTAAATGTGACTATGGTCCACCAGTTACACAACCAAGGCCTCAAATGTATTCTCTAATTGTTATCAAAGGACTTTTGCTCTTCATTCCAGTAAATAAACCTGAAGGGAAACACCACCAAGTGGTTTATTGGACACCTACATGACTAAAAATAGCAGAAAATTTACATTTAATTTCCATATGTCTAAGTGGTTAATGGGGAGGGAGTGTGTACTAGGCTTGGTTAAGTCATCATAAGTTTATGCTTTTAGAAATAATTTTTTTAAGTCATCTTAAATCTTCCTATGTCTAATTGCTAGGAGACTTTTGGTATGTTTTAAGGTAGGATGAGTGGTTGCATCAATATTCTAGTTCTCTATGACAAGGTTTCAACATCTTCAAATAGTGAAAGTTAGTGCTCATAGTCATTTGAAACAACAACATTTTGATTATGTTGATGGTAGGATTTGATAACTTAAAATATCTCTACTTCGAAACAAAAATATCTCTAACAACTCTAAGAGCTATAATGGGATGGCCACCATCCTAGGAAAGATTCTTCATTCTCACTTTTAGGTGTTAAAATTTAACAATACCTTGATTGATGAAAGAGCCCAAAGAGCCTTTCTCCATGGTATCCAAGTACACATAGCAACGGTCTTCTCTTATATGGTTGGACATGATTTAAATAACTTAGCTAGGAATTATTCATTTAACCTAAGGTTTTCTCATAATGCCATCATTGGAAAAGTATGATCAAATTCTTCTATTATGAAGAATTGGTCTATGTGCCTCTAGTAATCACTATAAATGCTTGTAAGGATAAAATGACTAATTGCATCAGGTAGGATAGAATCAACCTTTGATTTCTTCAAAGATTATATTCCTCTATTCATAATTTTTAAGGGTTGTGTGTGGAGGAGGTTATCACTACCAAGAAGGGAGGAGACCTTTCCTTGCATATGTTTGTGGTGGAGGTATTAAAGAAGAATTGTATGCCTCTATTTCCATTAATTAGATCTAGCTTAGCCTAGCATATACTTGGGCTAAGTCTACAATTGCTTCAAACTCATGCAATGAAGGCTATGTGTGATGAAATCCAGACCTCAACCAAGATGTGGGTAGATTATGGGAGTTTTCCAATACCTGAGGCTAGTCGATAAAAATGTGAAAGACTAAGCTATTTTATTTTTTGTCTTATCTTATACCATTTTACGAGAATGGGGGTGCCAATGTACAAGAAGATCTTTGGAAACTAGGCATGAAAATTGAAGGTTAAAGAGAATGGGGGTGCAAACTTACAGTACTCATTGCCCCTTGGTCATCGATTTTCCTTGAGTTCCATCAACCTCATCCTCGGCGCTGGTATTGACCTCGTTTTCACTCCAAACTCTTCCTCGACGCTGATATTGACCTTGTTTTCACTGCTCCAAACTCTTCGTGACGCTGGTATTGACCTTGTTTTAACTTCAAACTCTTCCTCGGTGCTGGCATTGACCTTGTTTTCACTACTCCAAACTCTTCCTCGGTGCTGGTATTGACCTTTCACTTCTCCAATTTGATGAGCTACAACTTGGTTTCATTTAGGTTTTAGAGTATGTTAATTAAATTGAAAATTATGGTGCCATTTAGCTAGGTTTTAATATTCTACAATATAGTTAAGTACATTTTAGCTATATTTTACATAATAAATAATATAATTATTCAACTTATTATAATTATATATTATATTCTTTAAAAAATTTATTAAATATGTATAAAATTATTATAATTAATAATTAATAATAAGTATTTTTTTATATAATACAAAATATAATTAATATAATATATATTTAATATAATAGTAATATATATTAATATGAGAGAGAAACTAAATTTTGATTGGTTGTTTCATGTCAACAATCTAAGGATGACATGTGTCCTTGGGGAGTTATGCTCAAGGTAGCATGCCATTTGATTAAAGATATGATAATTCTCCTTTAAGACCTCTTCAATGTACCCATTGCACACTTAAGGAGACAAAGATAAATATAGGGAAGAAAATATAGAGAGAGAGGGAGATAATAACAAACATACAAATAGAAATGGAGACAAAGAGATAGAGAGAGGTAGAGAGATAAAGAGATAAGGATGAATAGATAGAGATATAGGGAGGGTGATTGATATATCTCTCCCTGTCGCTCTCTATCTCTCTATATCTCCCACTATCTATGTCACTCCCTCTTCCCCCCTCTATCTATTGAGCTATCTCTCCCTCTAGCCCCCCTTTCTCTCTCATTCACTCCATCTTTCCCTCCATCTCTCCTACTCTATATCTCTATCTCTATTTCTCTTTTTATCTCCCTCTCACTCCTCTATCTCTTTCTATCCATATCTTTCTCTACCTCTATCATGATCTCTCTATCTCTTTCACCATCCCCCTCTATCTCTTTATATCACCCCATTTCTATTTCTCTCCCTCTCCCTCTATATATTGATCCATCTCTCCCTCTCTCCCCTATCTTCTTCTCTCTCTCCCTTTCTACATATCGCTCTCCCTCTCCCCCTATTCTTTCTCTCCCTTTTCTACCTATCTATCTCCCTCCTCTCTTTTCCTCTTCAACCTATCTCTCCCTCTCTTCTCTATCTCTCCTCCTCTACCTATCTATATCCCTTTCCCTCCCCCCCCTCTCTATCTCCCCCTCTCTATCTCTCACCATCTCTCCCTCCCTACCCCCTATCCATCCTATCCATCGACTCTCTATCTCCACCTCTTTTCCTTTGTCTTCCCATTTATCTCCATCTCTCTATCTCCACCTCTCTTCCTTTGTCTTCCCATATATCTCCATCTCTCTTTCTCTTCCCATATAGCTCTATCTCTCTCTCTTTCTCTCCCCATCTATCTCTATCTCCCCATATATTAACTAAGAAGTGATGCAAGCATACAATAGTATATTTTGGTAAAACTGTAATAGTGTTTTATTAAACTATAAGTAACACCTATATTTCTAATGTCAAGCCTTCTTATAAAAATAGTGTTTTATTAAACTATAAGTAGATTATTGTCACCACTCTTCATTCAACATGAAATGCAAAATGTAGCAATTTTTTTGTTGCTTTTTTCAAGTTTCATTAACCAAGCTATTTACTGGGTTGAATAAAGTTGTGTTATGACCCTTCATCTCTTTAAAATAATTAGACAATATTAGTGAGATTAGGAAGGGGAGAAAAACTAAACTCCTTCAAAATAGGGGTAGTTGTGGGTTTGTTGGTTTTCTTTGTATACTATATACTTAGTTCCTCTAGGATAAATAAGTCACTTTAGATCATTTTCTTAGTTGTGTATCCTAACTAATATAGAGTAAGATTTTTCATTTTAATTGACTACCACATAATAGTTTGTGTTGAAAGAATTCTTTCCATTCTTTGTAGTTTTTACATTAGAATAAAAATCATATTTAATTTCATGCCAATATACTTCTTTCATAAAAATATTTGTTTGAAATAATGGCTTCATAACCCATCTAATCAAATCATAACCTATCAAAAAGGAAATAGGAATTTTCTAAAGAAAAGAACACTTGACCCAATCATAAGTGTATGGCCTTCACAGAAAGGAGTGATCCACCTTAGCAATAACAACTACTTGATTTAGAACTAGTAGGTTCAAATCAACCAACCTATCAACCTGCCTTTAAGAGGCTTCCAACAAGTTTTGAATGACCAATTTAAAAAATCCAAACAACTCTCAAAGCCTGACAAAGAATAGAAGTTAGATTTCACACTTTGACTCCTTGAATCCTTGTAATAGTGCAAACCTAGTTTTTTCCCAATAACTCAAAACTTTCCCAAAACACCAGAGAAACCCTTGATGGTTTTAGACACCCATTTTGGAGTTATTAAACATAATTCAAGGGCAAGTACAAGTGATTTTGCAAATTTTACACTGATTTTGCACTCGTTGATTCCCTAAAGAAAACCTTATCTTGAGTATAATCCATCACAGTCACATATGATCACATCATTCTTGACCATTTGATATCATGAAAAACCTCCAAAATCTAGTATTCAAATAACCCATATTGGCAAGAATTTGTGCAGGTCTCTCCGATTCATAAATCATTATATTCTCATTTTCAACATATCAGCGAAAGAATAGAAATGTCACATCGATCAGATTACATAAGATACACATCGGGATGACACGGTCCATGGTCTCACCGATAAAGAGATTTGTCGGCAAGACAAGTTCCATCGGGGTGAAATGAAAAGGTCATACCGAGCATATAGGTCTCACCAATGAAGTTCCATCAGAAAGAAACCTCTCTTGTCCCACCGATCAAAGCACAAGGAGTTGTATCGGAAGAAGTATTGGCAACATGAGGTCGAAGGAATAATCATCGGGGAGACTTATAACATCGAGTAAATTACTGAATTTCTTAGCGATACACCATGTCTTGCCAAGGAAGACACAAACAGATCAAGATAGTTGTCAGGGTGACTCTTGGCGACATTTATATGAATTAGATGGATAGATTATGTGATATCGGCATAATGTCTCCCCGACCAAAATAATGTTTAATGAACATTAGTCAAGCCTGAATAAAATGATCGCCCTAATTTTGAATTATCTTTCTGATAGAAAATTTGATGTGACAGTGGGTAAATTCAAAGATCACCTACGCTTGTGTTCAAAGCTAGGATTACTAAAGAAGACATATCAAGGAGATTGGCTTATGGTCTCATCGTTCAAGGGAATCTATCGGAAAGACAAGTCATCTTGACATGAAAAATATATGTTGGCACGAACATTTAAGTATCACTGATGAAGTTTCATCGGTGAGACCATCATTTCTTTCACTGACAGGAGCACTAGGAATATATTGGCCAGAAATGTGCCATCGGTGTAAATCCTGAATGTTCACTCGACCCACTAAGTTACACTGACAGGAGGATATTAGTAGGAGTTCTGGCAACATATTCAAGGCCAAAAGAAAAGTTATCAGTGATACTTATAACATCCGAGGAACCACTGAATGTGTTAGCGATACTAAAAGTTAGGCCGATGAAGAAACAAATGAACCAAAATGATTGTCAGGGTCACTCTTGGCGATGTATATGGGACAAATGTTAACATCGGTCAGATGTGTAGAGTGTTACTCCAATCAACAAAGTATTCAATGAACATTGTTTGGGGCCTAATGTATAGATCACCCAAAGTTTGAAGGTGTCTTGCCGACCAGTTCATTTGATGTGACAGTAAGGAATTCAAAAATCTGTTACATTCGTGCCTGGAGTTAAAACATTAATGGCGCCACAGAGAATAGGTAATTTCATAAATTGAAAGGATATCGTTGCAAAATGAACATTATTGCAAATTGGTAGCGAAGGAAACGAGGAGACAAACAAAGGGCCAGCGAATTGTTTTAGTTGAAAGACCTCAATCAAAACCAGTAAGTCCTTTGCATTTTAACTTTTTCATTTCTGCAATTTTACGTGAGTAATATGGAAGCCACCAGCTCGGGGAAGTTGAATGGTAGAAAATAAAGTGAGAGCAGTCACCCTAAGAGTAAGAAGTAGAAAGTTGAGTCTGGAATTGAGCCGGAGGGTGTTGAACAAAAGTTGAATCAAGATTTAATTGACCAATTGCCTGGCTCTGGGTCCAGAGGTAGACCCTTCGCACAATTGAGGGCGGAAGTGGATAAATTGGACGACAAGTGAAAGCACATAGGAGGTATTTGGACCCCAATAAGAGGCTATGAATTGTTTAGATTCCACTTTCAGAAGAGATCGTTTTGAGCCAGTTTGTAATCTGTTGCTTCTAAATTTGGGAAAAATGGTTTTCCCTAATGTGTTTGTCAATATAGAGTTGGTAAAATTGTTGGCCACCCACTATGACTCAAAAACTAAGGCCATATGCGGACCATCTGGGAAACCGTTCATATACATAACAAAGGCTTCAATAAGTGAGGTTTTTAAGTTGGAAGGGTGGTGTAATGAGAAAATTGTGAATGAAGAGTTGGAAGAGGAGTTTTGGAGAATAGACACCACTTACAAGGGTTGGAGGTTGCCCTTACATAGAATTAAACAAGATGGTAAAACTGTCCCACTTGACGATGGCAATGGGCCTCCATTCTATGTGGACTTATTTGAGCCCTATATGAGATATACCTATTTCTCGGTAGGACAAGTGTTGGGTATGGAAGTTCCTGAGTATATGTCCATTGTTCCCATGGTAATTGTAGCTGAAATTCAATGTCATAATTCTAGGTTATTCGACTATGCTTCATTTATCTCCAAGGGACTCGACTTAGCATTGGTGGCAATCAAGAATAAATCCCCTATTCCGCACCTTAGGAATTATTCTCTTTTAGTGAATCTAGTATTGTAATTTAGACAAGAGTTAGGGATTTGGCTAGAAAAGTTGAAGGTTTCACAATTTGATAAAGAGGGAAAATTGTTACCCATTCAATTGTGGACTGCCATTTGGGATAGTAGGTTTTCTAATTCCAATTTCTTGTATTTTGAAGAATATTTTGTAAAGCCAGTATATGAATTCTACAATCATCCTTGTGTGCACTCATTGTCTGATGAAATAAAATGCCTCCTTAGACATAAGGACTTTAATGGATCAATTGATCACAATTGGGGAGATTGGTATGGCTTAGAAGATGCTACTATGGTAAGGGTGTTTGGTTTTGAGGATTCTCCATTCATTTTTCCTAAAACAGTATCAGATAGGATTGCATATTTGGAAATTGTAAGACAAATGGATTTTTCTAGTTTCATGAATTTTGGTTCATTCAGAAAACAAGCATTTATGCCTAGTATTGTGTGCTTTGGTGATTTTACTGTGCTTGCAAAGGAAGGATATGATTTGATCCTTGACAAATTAATGCAGTATAATATGAATAAGTGTCCACCAAGAGAAGGTTTTGATCTAGAGGGATATATCAATTCTTCCAAACAAAGGATAAACTTTGGACGATATGATCACGTGCCTTATCAGTTTGATGACATGATTATAAATTTGGAGGAAAAGTAAGCAGAGAGAGTGGTGGAGGAATACAACCCAGGGTTGTCGGATACAGGGTTCCCTTTTTCTAGAGATGAGGAAACTGGAGAAGATATGCCATGAGACCTACCCAGTAGGATTTCCAAATTAAAAACTCAAGATTACAACTACCCTCCTAGAGAACTAAGTGTTGAAGAGAGCCAAGATACATAAACTAGATAGATGGCATATAGGTCATTTGTAGCAGACAATGAATTTGTGAATTCTTTAGAATTCAGATCTTTCTTGTATAAGCAAAAGGGCAAGGAGATAAGGGAGACAATTGATAATATTACACCAAGCAATGAGGACCAGCTAATAAATAATTTGAAATTGACTGTGGATAGAGAAATGGCTAATATGACCCCCGACAAAGGAAGGAAAATGTTAGAGGATACTGGAGATATAATCTTTCTAGGGCTGGATTTGAATTTTGCATTAGTGTTTGATAGCTTCTTCAAGGATAATAGTGCCACACACAAGCTTAGTCCGGAGGGGGGTGACAAAAATATATGCTGGATCCAAATATAACTTAGATGAAGGATCAATCATGATATGGGACTTGTATCCACCTCATAGAAAGTCAGTGGTGATTGATATTGAGAAAGCATTTGGACATGTCATGACTTTGAAGGTTGGAGAGGTAGATCTTGTGGTGACTGAAACATTGGGATTAATGTGGCAAAATTGAATAAATCCCAAATACAAATGTTGATTAAAGAAAAGGAAATGTATAAAATGAATAATGAAAGGATCATGAGAGAAAATGATCATTTGAAGGAAATGCTAGGAGTCACAATGGGACCTCCTAAATTAATAACACATGGTGAAAGCTCATAGGTAAAAGATCATTGGGAGGAGTCAATTGTATATTCACAAGGTAAATATGATACACTCACTGCAATAATTAGAAAAAGGTAGGCCAACTTAATGATTTGGTTGAATAAGCTATGGGGAGCATATTCAAAGAACCATGTTACAGGGCAGGAACACAAGAGAATTGATGGAAGGATTCAAGAAAATTTCCAAGAATTAAATGAAAGAGATGTTCTTGACAGTGTGGCCATTGGTATGGGTAACCAAATTATAAAGAAACACATGGACTATTATGAGGAATTGCAAGAAGATGCAAAGGGGTTGGTTGATGTTACGAATATGGAATTTCCTACACTAGTTGAAGATGGAGAAAAGTTGAAAGAGAAATCCAAGTGGATCAAAGAATGTGAATTGATGTTGCAGGGAATTCTGGAAAATGCTATAGGGAAGGATTCGACATTGGACGAGAGCTACGAGCACAATGAAAGGATGATAAAGGTGGAAATATTGGCCAGGAACACATTAGGAGATGCCGATACTCATGAATGGTAGGATTATCTAGATCATTTATCAAATGTTCATCTATGGCTAAATAGAGCCTAATCTCTTGTTTTAATTAGTTAAGTAAAATAAAACATTTGTGAAGGGACGTGTCCCTTCCAAGTTTTAATGTATTTATATCTGTTCCATAGTAATGCAACATATATAGGCATTAGGAGATATTCAATAGATAGCTTTCTAGCAAAATGCTTTCATATACAGAGACTCAGATGCATGTATTTTGATGGAGTAAATGAAGATATCTAAGTTGCGGATTAAGATTTTGGTATAAGTTGTTTGTTAAATTTATGAAGTTATTTGATTGTCTCCATTCTGATGCTTCTCTATTGTTTAAATTGATATAACAAGTTTATACTCAATTTATCATTGTACATTTACTATATATGTTTGATCTGGTTATTCAGTTATCTCAAGTAGGGATTAAAATCTTTTAATAAATCACAACAATTGGGAAGTGTTAGTTGGATTAATAAGAAGAATCACATAACTAGAATTTCCATTCTATCTCAAGAAGAGTTTTTCAATTATTCACTTGCACGTTTACACAAGTTGTAAACAATTTATGTGCCTGACAATTTGAATTATTGCCATTATTGAAATCCACATTTGCAGATATTCATTAGACTCCATATACCTAATAAGGCACTGGTCTCCCCTTGTATTCTTTTATAATTTTCATTATTCTTATTTATTTTACACTTACATTTACAAATACACATACATATGCATTTAATGTTTTCATTTATTTCTCATGTAGTTTAATAGTTTCATTGATTTCATATTATATGTGTTGAAGACTTTAGAATTTCAATTACATTAATTTATGGATATGTTGTATCTATAACACTACAAAACCATATGCTCTTTTCATTTTACACTTTCATTTAGAAATACACATTTATATACATAGATATAGATTTCTTTAATGATATGTTGCATTTATTGTTCTAGGAGAGCATCCAGTAATTGCATTTACATTTACATTTAAAAATACATATACATACATACATACATACATATGTGTGTGTGTGTGTATGTATATCATTTATATTCAATGTTTAGAAACAACCCATTAGGTCTACACATGGATTAAAATTCATAAAATAAAATCTCCCATACATATTTTGTTGAAACCTAGGCTTGAACCTCTCATTTCACATGCTTTTCTTCACAAAACTCTCAAGGACAACAGCTATACCTTCTTTATTTCTCATCCTACACCCTATTCATGAATCCTACAATTACAACAATATCCATGGGGCCTCTTACAGAAGTTACAGTAATCAGAAAAAGTGTAAGACCCCCTTTATATCATGTTGGGACTACAAAACCCTCAAAAATAGGGTAACCAGATTGTATGCAAAGAAATGAAGCTTTCTAACTCAAATCAACGCCTTAAGCCCTCAAATAAGATTCAAATAAAATCTAACACATATCTTCACGACATGGAATTGATTTCACATCAAAATATGGCTGCATGTGACCGTACAGTGCTGCATAACAGGAAAAATACAATTTTTTTGAAAAAAATAGATTTTTGAATGTCAAGAGCTTGTATTTTAAATCCTCAACCATCAACAACCATTACAATGATCAATTTATGCCTTTTAAAGGACTTTACACCTCAATCACTAAACAACCACCTCTACAATTGACTTTTTAATCTTTTATGATCATATGAAACATAAAACACACTAATTTCAAGGTTGTTAACATCACTATTGAAATGTTTTAATTTTTTGACCTTTCAAACATTAAAAAGTACATCATTAAATTAATTATGTAATGGCATAAAAATTAAAAACATCATGAATTAATTATGTAACCACATAAGTCAAATATAATTCTATCAAGAAATTAATATCAAATGGATAATATAATCACATAACTCATACATTTCAATGCCATTGATCTTCTTCTTCATCCAACTCTTTGTCTGTATCATCCGATCCAGATTGACATTGTAAGGATTGGTCATATCATCATCATCGTCATTGATATCAGTTTCGATAATGTCATCATCCATATAGATATCATCCTCATGAACATTAACTCCTACATCATCATGATCTAGTTCCTCCTCTTTGACATCTTCATCAGGGACATCATCAACTAATTGTTGATCCTGATCATCATCTACATCATCTTCTAGTTCTTCGGTATCTTCTTCTTCCACCACATTATACTTTATCAGCCTTCCTCTTGGATCATGTCTAACAACAAATGACCAACCTGTTTACCTGGAACCTCTGAGTAAAATAGCTGCTCACATTAGCTTGGAAGAACATAGGGCTCATTTCCAGCTCACTCGATCAACCTTGTATTAACCATGTTCAATCCATTATCATGTTCAATAATAGTTCTCTCGGGATCATTTTCATTCAATCGTAGCATGTACCATAGGACGACGAACAAAATTAATTTGAAGGACTTAAATTCACACTCAAGTATATCATCCAAAATCCCATAGTATCGATTTTCTGAGACTTCTGGATGTATGTCGCTTCTAGATGAAACATTAGTAACCTGAAAGACTATAGTTATACTAGAATCACAATTTTTCTTCATGTCATCCAACTTTTTGATTCAAAATTTATGACCATTGCACCACATAGCCTTGTGGTGTTTCACCTGCAATATGTCAAACATGTAAAAATTATTGCAATATCTTCAGTTGATACATATTTATTCTTGGGTGATTAATATATTTATGGGTGATTAATATACATCAATCTCAACATATATATACATCAATATAATTGAAAATAATTAAATAATATGGGTGATTAATATATTTATACATACCTGTTTATCTCTTAAACCATATGCTAAATCAATTTCCCTTTGTGTAACATTGAAATCTCCATTACAATGAGCTTCTTTAACCAATGAAGCCACACCTTCCCATTTTAATGCGTGACCAAATTGTTGACATTGTTCAATCCATACCGTCATCCAATCAAGATTGTTTGCGACATACAAATGTAGTGCATCCCACTCTCGACCAATTGTATAAAAAAAAATTAAAATTCACAAATTACGTATAATTAGTTAAATACCACAATATACGACCTTAATTTATAATTGATGTATATTGAAGATTAATAATTAAATAAGTACAATATACATAAAAACCATATATAAAATATATTCCAATTAATCTCCATGACCATCTTATAATTACCTCTCACTTTCCTCAATCTACCTTTCCCCATCAGGTACTCCCCTTTGAATTTGTTAATAGAGTTGGGATCCCAAATGCGATCTACATGGATCTTTGCTGCAAACTTAGGAAGATATTCACTAATGTACACCATGTCTGGTATACCATATATCCCTCCACCATAGAACCCTCAGGATGTGCTCTTTGTCTAACCAAAGCCTTCAAAAATTTCAAGTGCCTCTCAACCATCCACATTGACCTTGTGTGTACAGGTCCACACAATTCAATCTCCTCAACTTGGTGTATGAGGTAGTGTTCTTGTGCATTGAAAAATGTCGATGGTAGACACTTTTGCATTTCACACACTAGACGAGGAATTTTTCTCTTCCAATAATTTATATCTTCTTTATGTATTTCTTTAGATGACAACCATCTACAAGTGATTCAAGGCACAAATATATTAACGAGATTTAACAAAAATATACAGTATATTACATAACAAGTAAAATAAATGGCAATTATAAGATCTATACAACGAATTGAACAAATATCGCTACTTACCTCATGTATTTTCCAAGATCATATATAACTTGCTTGACATTGTTGTCGAAGTTATTCGGGAGAGATAGAGGTGCCCAACCTAGATCTTGAAGAGGTGCGACCTCTCTATTGATATGTATTTATAGGAGGTCATTTTCGCTCCATTGTCAAGCAAGTTCAATTCCTTCCTACAAGCAAGTGTGAATTCTATCAAGATCAACTCCTTCTATCAAGTGAGAATTTATTCTAGGGCAGATTGTGAATCCATTGAAGAGCAGATTTGTGTTCAAGGAAGGGCAGATTGTTATCTGTTATTGCAGTTGCTAAATATTGGCCTTGTATTAGGCCTCATTGTAAAGAGTTTTGTTGCCATTGCTTATATATATAAGAGATATATTTGTTGCTGGGTTTTTCTCCCTCAAGTGGAGGGTTTTCCCAGGGTATATGCTATGTTATTGTGTCTGATTTTGAATTAAATTTATGTGCATTAAATTTGATCCTAAAACCAACAATGATTTTTGTGGAGGAAGTGCCTATACTCATCAAACACATGCTTTCATAAACTTGTTGAACGTCGAGATTTCATCTTTGAACCACAAATTGGACATGCAAATTTTCCCTTTGTTTGAAGAACTGCAAGATCATATATAATTGGATTAAATATGTCAATTTTTATAATTATATATAATGAATAGATTATTTAAAAAAATATACATGATATCTACTTCATAAAATTAAATATTGTTAAAGTGTAGTCAAACGTTATAACATACCACAAAAATGTGTTAGCCCTGGGGCATCATAAATTGTCCATACAAGCATTGCATGGAATTGAAATTGTCTTTGTCCTATTGGTCTAGAGACATCATACATAGTGACGCCATTCCATAACTTTAGTAACTCGTCGATAAGAGGCTCGATATATACATTCATATCTTTAACTTGGTACTTACATAGTTGAATGAACATAAACATTACATAATTATTATAACCATTTTACTGCAATATATATAAATTAATGTACATGACTATTGAATGAAAAAAAATATGTCATTATACAACAAATAAGACAAATGAGATGCTACTATGTTAAAGAAAAATTATGTAAACAAATACCTCGAAAAATCATTGACAACGTTATGTGCTCCCTCTTTATTGACATCCATAGAGGAATGTTATTGTTGATAACAAAAAAGGCCACACTGAGTAAATAGATCTCAACTCTCCAAATGGATTGACACTGTTTGCTGCCAATGAAAGCCTGAGATTATGAGGTTCTTCTTTAAAGTGTGGCCATTTTTCCTCCATGTCCCTAAATGTAGAACCATCCACAGGAATTTGAAGAATGTCATCTCCACTTCTATTCTATGCATGGTAATCCATAAATTGCAAAGCTTTCACACCTAAATAATCGTTGCATACGTGGAATAATGGGAATATAACGAAGAACCTTGCGAGGCACCTTTTTTGTTAGTTGATCTGTTTGATATCTATTGATATGACATTCTGGGCATTCTGTTGCAAATTCATGTTGTTTATGATATATAATATGATCATTGGGACATGCATCTATTGCTTGATACTCCATTCCGATATCTTTCATAATGCCAGATAAATCTCGTATGAGCAAGGTAAAATATTTGATGGTGGTAACAAAAATTCACCAATCAATCTACAACAAAAAATAATTTGTTAATATAAAGAATATTAATGGTACATATTTCATCCTTTATTTACTAGTGATGAACTAACAACAATTAAAATATATGTAAAAAGATGACATATATGGCATACCTTAACATTCATGAGATTGCTATGTTTGATAAACCATTCATAACCTTCAAGTTCAACAACAACAATACAATAGAGAGAAGAGTTGTTTGGGAGCCTTCATAAAGGGGATTGTATGCCTTCTCAAGTACAGGTAAATCATGAACATCATCAAAGTCATCTTGATCATCATGATTAGCTTTGCCACTAAATGTGTCATGGATCAATGTATTTGTACCATCATCTTCAACTGTGTTTTCTGGCGCATGATCATCTTCTTCCATAGGATCATTAACTTCATCTTCAATATTCACAACTCCATGTTCGTCCACTTGAAAAACCACATTCTCTGGGCTGTGATAATCCATATCATGTTCCCTAGGGCGCCCCACCTTTATAATAATGATAGACACAAATAAACCATGATCATGATCAAGTGATTATATATATATATAATGTTAAAATGATATAAACATTTACAAATTCAATCAATATAAACACATATAATGAACAACTTACCATGGATGATAATCATGCCCCCCTTCAATGTGACCATGCTGCCTACAATGTTTCTCAGCTGTTGTGATTAAAATCGTCTTGTCTTTAAGCCCTTGCAATTATTGCAAGGACAATAACATTTCCCATCACCATTTCTTTTCAATCTAGCCCACAATCTATTAAGTGTCTCTTCATTTTGTTCTGGACTAATTATCTGACATGATTTTTCTTTACCAAGCTTGAATATTTAGATCTTCAAAAAATATCAAACTCACACTCCAATAATTTTTATTCATAGACAGGTAACAAAATCTAATAATTCTGATATTTTACACCAAAAAAATTGGCATGCAACCACCCCTGCAAAAGAGAAGATAGTCTAAAGTTAATGACCCCAAAACACACTTTAAAATGCTAATTCCAAAACTTATTAAATTCTGATTTTACTATGATTTCCAACCGTTAGACTCCTAAAATCAGAATATTGAACTTGCACAACAAAATTTGAAAAATGCAACTCTGAAAATGCACAAGTCTAAAAATGAAATCTGATGAGATGTTGCTTAAAAATATGATTTTCAAACCTGGAAGTACAAATCTGACTTCACAAATGAATTCTGGGAAAGGACAATGACTACCCTCAACCTGGCAATAGCTTCTTGACTTTTTTCTGATTTTCCCAAGAAAATTGTCCTTAGTTCTTCACAAACTGTTGTAAGTATAGAAAATTCGCAAGCAGAGAAAATTCGTAAGTATAGCAAAATGTTGTCGCAATAAATAGTTGAGCTCACTTTTTATTTATGTCGGCCTCAATTTTGACTTCACATGTTCGTCAAAATTTCAACGAAAACTATTTGTCACAATTTTGATGAAAAAATAGGTTCGTCAAAATTTCGACGAACGTCGGGGATAAGATTAAAAAAACTAAAAATTACATATTAAATATCACTAGTACCTGACAATACATCTAATTATCCATCTTTCGTCAGAAATTTTTGTCGGATTTTGCAGTCAAATGAGTTAGTGAAGGGTATTTTAAGAGATTGACTCTTGTTGATTATGGTTAAAATAAACCCATTAGGGTTTCTGGGTATCTCTTCTTGAATTGCAACAGAATATACTCTCTTTTGTTTTGAGATTAATGTATTTGCTTAGACTTGTTAAAAGAGTTTGTTAAAAGCTCTTAACCCAAGTTGGTCTATAGTTATTCAAATTGCATACAGAGGTTATCATTCACAGTATCTTTAAAGGATGGTTCTCAGGCATTTTTCTGGATTACCTGAGAGAGGAATATGAAGCTTCAGACATATTGTGCAAAAGTAGTACTGCATTGAAAATATTTTATTATGATTCTCATATTATTGTATTTTGAGGAAGATGTCATTCTCATACAACATTCTTCAATGAGCTTATTGAAAATCTTTTATAATCTTCTATTGAACTTCTAGTACTGCAATTTGCACTTCCAGGGTTTTGATAGAATACTATATTGTTTTACATTGTAAAGGAGTTGGTGCTCCTATTTTTATGAAGTTGGTGCTTCTGGATTTTATGGAGTTGGTGCTCCTAAATTTTGTGGAGTTGGTGCTCATGTACTTTGTGGAGTTGGTGCTTCTGAACTTTAAAGAGTTGGTGCTCAAAGTGAATGAAGAAAGATTTTTCGAGTGGTTTTTATTCCCTTAGAGCGTTTTCCACTCAGGACAAAATTCTATGTTATGTGATGATTTTATGTGTGTGGTATTTTTCTTATCAGTCTGATTTTAATGTGTTATCAAATGCATAATTATCAGTCTTTCATATTTGTCAATGTTATGCCACATTTCATATCAATCCTTCATATATGTCAATGCACATTTCATGCATAAAAGGTTCTATTATTAATGTGAGCTCTGATACATGTGAAAGTGTTAAGTTCATCCTTTGTTAATGTTTCATGTTTAATTCATGGTTCATGAAAATACAATATTGTTCATTCACAAGTCAAATTTATTCTTTGAACTGTCATTTGGTGTTTTGATTTAAATTCAAGTTTACTTCACATACTGTCATTTGTCCTCTTGATTCAAAAGCAAACATAAATTATTGTTTTTGAAAAAGTTCGTGACTTTTATAAATCACTGATTCACCCCCCCTCTCAGTGATTTCAGTCTTCCAGCATATAATGCCTTCTTTAATTTACAAACCATATCAATTTTGTCTGATAACTGAAATCCTTCAGGTTGTTTCATGTATACTTCTTCCAATTCACCATTCAGAAATGCAGACTTGACATTCATTTGATATACCTTGAAATCCTTGTGGGCAAATTCCAAAAACATCCTAATAGATTTCATTCTTGCCACCGAGGAAAATGTCTCTTCAAATTCTATGCCTTCAACTTGTGAGTATCCCTTGCATACAAGTCTTGCTTTGTTTCTTATAACTTCACCATTTTCATTCAACTTATTCTTGAACACCCACTTTGAACCAATTATATTCTTATTCATAGGTCTAGGAACCAATTCCCATGTCCGATTCTTCTCTATTTGCTGCAATTCTTCTTTTATAGCTCTAACCCAACTTTCATCTTCACATGCTTCACATATAGACTTAGGTTCTATTTTAGAAAGTAAGCACAAATTTACCTCAACTACTACTTTAATTCTTGTCTTCACACCTTCACTCTTATCTCCAATTATTTGTTCTTCCAGATGATTCTTTTTGACATACTTAAGAGTCTTAACAACAGGTTCTGGAGTTTCTTCTTCTTCTTCTTCCTCCTCATTCTCTTCAGGTACCTTCCCATAGATAGGATCATCAGGTTCAACTTCACCTATCTCAATGGGTCTATGTATATCCTCATCAACCTTCAGATTAGCACTCTCAACAATCTTCCTCAATCTTTTATTAAAGCATCTATATGCTTTGCTAGTAGTTGAATATCTAAGGAAAATCCCTTCATCACATCTAACATAAAACTTCCCAATATTTTCATCATCTCTTTTAATGTAACATCTGCTTCCAAACACCTTAAATTATTTCACAGTAGGAGCCTTACCAGTCCATAACTCATAAGGATTTTTTGTGCTGTTGCATCTGATCTGAACTCTGTTAAGAATATAAAGAACAGTGTGTATTGCCTCTCTCTAGTACACATCAAGTACATTTGCTTCTTTCATCATGGTTCTTGCAGCTTCTTGTATAGTCTAGTTCTTTCTTTCAACTACTCCATTCTGTTGAGGGGTTCTTGGAGAAAAAAAGTGTCTCTTTATGTCATGCTCTTCACAAAATGTATTAAAATCACTAGAAGTGAATTTTCCACCTCTATCAGATCTCAAACATTTGATTCTTAGCTTCACTTCATTTTCTACTCTTGCTTTGAACACTTTAAACCTATCTAGAGCCCGAGTCTTTTCTCTAAGAAAAGCAACCCATGTCATTCGAGAATAATCATCAGTAAGGAGCATAAAATACCTGTCACCATTTAGGATTCCTGTTCTAGTAGGACCACAAAGGTCTATATGAATTAATTCCAACATTCTAATACTAGTTTTCTCTTTTCCTTTGAAATTGCATATTGTCTGTTTCCTTAGCTGACAACTTCTACAGATAGTATTAGCAGGCTTTATGATTTTAGGAAGACCTCAAACAACATCTCTTGAACTGATTCTGACTAGATTATCAAAGTTTAGATGTCCCATTCTTTAGTGCAACAACCAACTTTCATTAACTTGAGATACAAGGCACCAACCATCAACAACCTTAAGCCGATAGATGTTTCCATGATTTCTCCTTCCTACAACAACCATAGCTCCAGATCATTTTTTGATCTCACAATTATTATCCTAAAACAAAAGTTTAAAAATTTGCTACACATCTATCCAACACTCAAAAATTTATGCCTTAGACCCTTTACATAATATACATCATCGGTGTTGTGTATTCCATCAAAACTAATTGTACCTTTCCCAACAATCTTTGCTCTTGAATCATCACCAAAAATGACCAAACCACCATCATACTTTTCAAGTTTAGTAAAATTACTTTTATCTCCGATCATGTGATTAGACCATCCACTGTCAATCACCCAATAGTCTTCATCTTGTCTAGCATGAAATGCGGTGACCAAAGTACCTTCCATCTCATCCTTCTTGTTCTCCAAATCACCTTTTCTTGCATATTTTCCAGAGTTAGCAAACACAGATTTACTCTCCAAAGCTAAGAACAAGCATTCACTATCATCATTCTCATAATCAGATTCATCATCAGAGATTCCATCTTCTTCTCTAACATAGTAAATTTTTTTTTATTTCTTAGCCTTTCTATCTTTATGATCTCTATTCTTCTTATGTATAGTTCTATTTGGACATCTTGAAGCATAATGACCAATATTACCACAACTGAAACAATTAAAGGGAAACATACCTTTATACTTACCGGTACCTTTCTTCAACTTCCTTGTAGTTCTCTTCCAACTCATGTGAACTATCACTATCCAGATCATCTTCAATATTTGTTTCTTTATATGTTTCTTTTGTCTTTTCCTCTTTCTTTCCAAACTTTCTCATCTCAAATGCAGTCAAGGTGCTAAATAGCTCTTCTTTAATATATTTCTTAGGATCATATGTTTCCTCAATAACTGAAACTTTGTCATTGTAACATTCCGGTAGAGTCATTAGAATCTTCTCAATTATATCTTCATTAGTCAGAGTACCCCCTTGATTTCTAAGTTCATTTGCTTCCAGATCAATTCTCTAAAAATAGCTTGCAATATCTTCTCCTTCTTCCATTTTCATATTCTCATATCTATGCTTTGTCGTCAACTTCTTTGTCAATTTCACTCTATCATTTCCTTCATAAAGATCTTCCAAACTTCATAAGTAGTTCCTAGAGAGATAACTTTTGTTCGCTCAGTCTTGGATAAAGCATTGTAAATAACATACCTCGCTTTTTCATTCTCCTCATAAGAAGAAACCTCATCTGCAGTAGTAGGACCACTCGTCAGAGCAACACACTTCATCTCAACATCCTTCCATGTCTTGTAACCAAGAGAGATAATATATCCTCTCATCTGCACTTTCTAGTCATTGTAATAAGATCCATCGAACATAGGATCAATAACTTATGTGCCATCGGATCTTCCTTAAGTGGTTAAGCTCTACACCAAGGAACCAAAGCTCTGATACCAATTGTTAAAAGGCACGGGACAATTGAGAGGGGGTGAATTAGTTGTCACCAAATTCAAACATAAAACTCCTAACACTTATCAACTTCACAATAACATTATTCTGTTATTAAGTATGAACATGAAATACATATAACAGAAAGTAAAATCAACACAATGAGCACCATATTTTACATGGAAAACCCAATAAGGGAAAAACCACAGTGAGGATTAACTCACAATATAAAGTGATATCAAAACCGAATACAAGAGGCTCACTTCCCAGGGCTCACTGCCCAAAATAGGACTCACTATCTAGATACAAAGGCTCACTGCCTAAGAAAAGGACTCACTGTCCAATAGGGAGGCTCATTGCCTATAGATACAAAAGATAACATAAAGATCCACCCCAACAATTTATACACATCCGTAGCCTTGATCAGAAGATTTTAGAAACCTTCAACTCACGGCTTTCAGGAATCTAACACAATGAAATACTGCTGCCTCAACTTACTTTCACACAACTCTAATCTTCACTTGTGGCTTACTTCATTACTTTTCTTCATCTAATCCTTCGCATCTCAACTTGCATTTATACCATCTTCAACCTTAAAAACATTCTCCAAGGTCAACCACATGTGCTTCATTTCATAAATTCAACCTAGGTTGGAAACTCAACATTCCCATGGTGGAAAAGAATGAGAGTGGACCAATTAAACACTTAACCAAGACCAAAAGCAATGTCTCAGATCAACCATATGCTTCCTTAATTAAATTTTAAATTCTTCATATGAAGTTTAAACACTAGGTCGACCAAACTTAATGAAAACATAAATGAACATTGAAGTACACACTTTCCAATGAGAAGATAACATACAAATGACGTAACATGCTTCATCATGCACGAGAACACATCTTATATACTTCTAGATACACACAAATGATGTAACATGCTTCATCATGCACGAGAACACATCTTATATACTTCTAGATACATCCATAGTAGGTGTAACAACCTTCAAACACATAACTCTTTCCAACAGTCCATCTAGACTATGCAATTCCACACAACAACTTTGAAGCTCATCTTTCGAAGCACTAAAACTTGAACATCTTTGCCAAAACCTAGAGAACATCATTACAAGACATATTCCCGATCTGCAAGACTAGAAACAAAATAGAGGAGGACTGCAGAGCAAAAAAATTTCTCCCATTCCACAGATAACCAACTCTTCCAAAACAGTTCACACACCGGTGAACACAACTTTCACCTTCCATCAAAATAGTAGCAAAAAATCAAGAGATATCACCAACAGATCACCAAAAAAAAACCTTCAGATCTTCATGAGCATAGGATCAACACAGAAGAAAGACAGAGCACATACCAGAGCACATTCTGAACATATACATAACTTTTGACTTTACTCTTTATTAATTTTCTCAAAAGCACTTGGTAACCAATCATTTCAACACATTTGCAACATCATAAGGATAGCTCCATGTACTCACAACATCTCAACAACATCTCAACTATACATGCACAATATGCAACATTCTGAATTGTATTGACATCAATGACAACATTAATGACAACACCACCAAACTTGCTCATACTTGCAACAACTAGCCATATGAAAAGTTGTCTTTTTTTTAATTATTTATTAAGAGTTGAAGGAAGGTTCTCTTTGTACCTTGATTGATTTGATTATCTTTTGAAGAATGTGGGATAGAGGTTAAATACTCCCATTTTCACATTTGGGTGCTTGCATATCTTTTTAGGAAAAATATGTTTACTTGTTTCTAAACCACAAAAAAAATAAAAATAGGGCAGCACTCCAATGCATGGGAAATGAATTTATAACCCCATTGGAGATGATCTATATATAGGTATCATATTGAGCATATTGTTTTTCTTTGATAACTTCAATACCAAGGAAGAAAACACAAAAATGACATTTAATTTTCCTTTTTCTCAAATTCAATAACAAATAGATACATGTGGGCAATGATTTTAAGTCACCATAAATCAACCATCACTTATATAACAATATTAATCAGGAACCTATTACACAATGACATATGTCTAGGATATCGACATTTGAATTCTAAAATTTAAAGGAAAGATACATGAAAGTTCTAATCATGCAATCAATCAATTTAGAAACATCTAGGCTCAACAAGATCTCCAAAATATAATCAAATAAGAAACTTTCCTATTGATTTAGAGATCCAAGATCAATCTTTGGTTTTAGCTGAAATCTGCAAGGTATATGATGAGGTGGTAGGTAGGCATGAGAAAAAAATATATTGTCTAACTCTAACATAAAATATTAATGATAATCCATTAATTCATAATTAGAGGGAGAGAGAGAGAGAGAGAGAGAGAGAGAGAGAGAGAGAGAGAGAGAGAGAGATCAGATATAACGAAAGCCTCAATTGTTAATTTTAATTTATCTCCAAGGGAGGCAGTGAACCCTTTATCAGACCTATTTAATGCCCATGGATAAATTGTGCTATATTATGAATAAGATCAACAATATCATTAATAAATCATGCTACCTTTATGCCATAGGACTACAATAAATATGGATAGGACTATGCTATGACCACAAGCTAAAATTCAACAACCTCACAATTACTCACCTCATATAAGAGAATTGAATCTTCGTGCAAATGAATGAGGGAACTATTGACCATGCCAACATGTCAAGATTTGCTTGGTTGGAGAGCATATTGTAAAGGCTTTGTCAATGTCCAGAGTAAGGACTATGTCATTGTGCTGAGTCACCTCCAAACTCCTAGAATTACACACTTATCTCTGGATGAAGATGTTAGAATTTTTATAAAGCATTGTGTGAGGGTCCTTGAATAGTATGGGGAAAATATCCACAACCATCTTTTCTTAGATCATAGGTATTATTTGAGTAATCATATTTTATCCAAATCCTATGAGCATTGAGGAGATTGTTGGTGCTCCAAACCACATCTTGCAAATTCCAAAGCATTGTCATGCATTGCCCCTTATGATTGCTTACTAAACTTTTAGACAAAGGATATTTCATACCGAGAGAATAAGACTGGGTCACAATATAACTAAAATACAAAATCAAGTTAATCTTCTCAAATTTTTTATCATTCAAAATTCGTAAAGCACATGTTGTTGGGAAAATGTGTATCAACCTTGCAATTACATAAGGTACTGTTGATACATAAGTGACGGGGGTGTGGGGGGGATGCTGTTGACAAGAATGTTTCAAGGCTTGAAGATGCTACTTTGGCTATTTAATATAATATTATGGATCATAAATCCAAGGGTCTAATCAGATTGTGCTTGGTAGACTCTATTCGAATCAATGTCCATGAAGATACCTCTGCACAAAAACTATGGAAGAAACTTGGTGAGATGTATCAAGCCAAATCTTTAGTGAAAAATATTTTATTGAGGAAGAAATTATATTCTTTGAGAATGGAAGAGGGTGGATGGATTACAAACCACCTAGAAGCATTTGATATGTTGGTGGCTCAATTGGCATCTGTTGGTTTCAAAATGGATTAGGAGGAGAAATCTCAGATCTTGCTTTGTTCTTTTCCTGATTCATGGGATTCTCTTGTTATGGCTATTGGGAGTATTTATGTTATATTGAAGACTAAAGATGTGGTGGGTTCTTTTCTTTTTGAAGAGATGAGGAGGAAGGTATCCATCAATGCCAAGGGGGCCCTAAATATTCATGTAAGACCTAAGGAAAAAGGAAATAAGAATGAGAAGTGTGATAAATCAAAGTCCAAGGGGAGATCCAAATCTACTGGAAAGTCCAAAGTTATTTACTAGAATTGCGGTAAGCCTGGACACTTCATAAGGACTGCACAAAATAAAAGTAGTTTGATTTTGATTCTGAGTTTGACAAGGAAGATGGTGATGTATTCATTTTAGCTTTGGAAACTTGTGCAGGTAATGATGCATGGTTAATTGACTCAGGGGCATCTTTCCATATGACCTTTAATAGAGATTGGTTTTCTGAATATGAAGAATTTGATGGAGGTAAGTTATACTTGTGTGATGATTCTTATTTAAATATTGTTGGCTATGGTAAAGTTAGAATTAGGTTTCTTGATGGTAGAATAAAAAGGATTAATGGTGTGTTACATATCCTTAGATTAGCATGAAATTTGTTATATGTGAGAAAATTGATAGATGTAGATGTGCAGGTAGTATTTTCTAATGCAGGATGCAAGATGGTAAGAGGTGCTATGGTGATTACTAGAGGTGTTAGATATGACACATTGTATAAGCTTGATGCATGCACTGTTGATTGTAATAGTACTTCTATGAAAACCAAGTCTATGGAAGAGGTGAGAATTGTATCTTCAATAGATGGTCATGGATTTTGGGTACCCAAGGGTTCTCTTTCTTCTGAATCAAAGTTACCTGCACAAAGAAAACTATGTTATGGCACTAGAGACTTGTCCAAATTGGAGAAAAGGGTCTAAGGACCTTAAAAAATAAAAACCTTGTTGAAGGGTTGTCTCATTGTAATCTTGAATTTGATTTCTATGAGAATTGCATTTATGGAAAACAAAACCGCGTTCAGTTTTACTCAAGTTCTCATTAACCTTGTGGTGTATTGGATCTTATTCATTCTAATGTGTTTGGTCCTATAGATGTTCCTTCAATTGGAAAATACACATATTATGTTTCATTTATTGACGATTATAGTAGGATATGGGTATATTTTCTAAAGAGTAAATTTAAAGTTTTCAATTATTTTAAAGAATTTAAAGCAATGGTTGAGTTGCAGACTAGAAATAAAAAAAAATGTTTGAGGGATGATAAAGGCATTGAATTTTAGTGTAATGATTTTGATAGATTATGTAAAGATTGTGGTATTCATAAAAAAATACAACTCTGAATTCTCCACAACATAATGGAGTTACAAGAAGGATGAACAAGACATTGATGGAGAAGGTTGAGAGTATGTTGAGTGGTGCTCGACTAGAACAAAGGTTTTTGGCTAAAGTTGTTGCTACTGTTTGTTATTTGATTAATAGGTCTCCTACATCAAGTCTTGTTGATAAGACACCTATAGAGGCATGGTTGGGCCACAAACCTTCATTAAGAAATATTAGAATTTTTGGTAGTGAGGCATATGCACATGTGCCCAAGGAGAAGCAAACAAAGTTGGAGAACAAGGCTGTGAAATGAATATTCATCAAATATAGTTATGGTGTGAAAGGATACAAGCTTTGGGATCTTGTTGCATAAAAAGCAATATATAGTAGAAGTGTTATTTTTAGAGAAGCTAAGCATTCTTTTGTTACATTGCAGACACAATAGAGTAAACAAGAGGACATGATTCAATTTATTTCTACAATTGAGAAAGTTGAATTGAGACCCATGGATAGACAAGAATTTGAGGAGAGCTCTTCTAGCTCCAAATCTTAAGAAGAGGAGGAAGCACCTCCAACTCGACTTATTCATAGGTCTACAAGGCATAAACAACCACCTGAAAAGTATTCACCTGATGATTGGAGATGTATTTTTTCTTTGAATACTAACATGGATGAACCTAGATCGGTAGAAGAGGCATTAGGTATGAATGATGCAAAATATTGGAAGATTGCTATGGATGAAGAAATGACAACTTTGAAAAATAATGATACATGTGGTCTTGTACTATTGCTTGAAGGAAGAAAACCCGTTGGTTGCAAATGAGTGCTCAAGGAAAATATTGGTTCAAATGGAGGTATTGAAAAGTACAAAGCAAGGTTGGTTGTGAAAGGTTACTCTCAAGTTGAGGGTGTTGATTATGGTGAGATATTTTCTCCTATTGCAAAAATGACATCCATTAGATTTTTTTATTTCTATTGCTAATGCTTATGATTTAGAGGTTGAGCAAATGGATGTGAATTTTTTTTCCCTTCATGGTGACTTGGAGGAGTATATTTATATGACACAGCCAGAGCACTATGTGGTGAAAGGTAAAAGTAAATTGGTTTGCAAATTGAAGAAATCTTTGTATGGCCTAAAAATAGAGTCCTAGGATGTGATCTACTATAAATTTGATACATATGTGTTGAGTTTGGGATTTGATTGTTCTAAATCAAATCATTGTGTTTATTATAAAATTTATTGTGATTGTTTCCTTTTTATTGCATTAAATGTTGATGATATGTTATTTATTGGTAAAGGGAAAGGTATGATTTCATAACTAAAATCTCAACTTGCTGCTAAATTTGAAATGAAAGACCTTGGTGCAGCTAGACACATTATTGGAATGGAAATCAAAAGAGATAGAGTGAACAAAAAGTTATGGATTGTCCAAAGTAAGTATGTCAATTCAATTTTACAGAGGTTTGATATGCAAGATTGTAGACCATTGTATGTTCTTGTTTCAACTGGAACAAAGTTATATATTTCAAATTGTCTAACATCCCCATCAAAGATGGAAGACATTACCAGAGTGCCTTTCCATAGTGCAATTGGAAGTTTGATGTATGTTATGGTTTGTACAAGACTAGACATTTCCCAAGAAGTGAGAGTTATTTCCAGATATATGTCTAATCCTAGTAGAGTTCATTGGGATATAGTTAAAAGAGTCTTCAAATATTTGCATGGTACCTCAAAGTATTCCTTATGTGTTCATAGTAACTTGACTGAAGATGAGATTTCCCTTGATATTCATGGATATGTGGATTCAAATTGGGTAGGTGATGTTGATAGCAGATGATCCACTAGTGCTTACGTTTTTACTTTATTTGGTGGTGCAATTAGTTGGATGAGTAAGCGATAGGTTGTGGTTACTTTGTCCACTACTAAAGCTAAGTATATGGCAGCTACTCATTCTTGTAAAGAAGCCATTTGGATTAAGAGACTGTGTTTAGATATTCGAATAAAATAAGGTGCAATGAGAATTTATTGTGATAGTCAGAGTGCGATATGTATAGATAAGAACTCAACATTTCATGCTAGGAACAAGCACATTGATGTACAATATCATTTTTTTAGAGATATGGTCGAAGATGGCAGGGTGAAGTTGGTTAAGGTAGAGAATTTGATGAATGTTATTGATTCTTTAACTAAGCCTGTGAGCACAAAGAAGTTCAATTGGTGTTTGAAGACTATGGGACTTTCAACCCCTAGCAATTAAGAGATGATGTTTATGCACCCTCTCATTGCTCTTGCAAGGTGTTCAACAAGTGGGAGATTTGTTGGGAAAATGTGTCTCAACATTACAATTACATAAGGTACTATTGATACATAAGTGATGATGGGGTGTGGGGGGGTCCTCTTCACGGGGGATCTAAGGGGATCATTCCCTTGGCAGGGGGTTCGGGGACTTGCGCCCCAATGAGGGCTCGGGGCAGCACCCCCGAGAGCTAAATTATATATATTTTATTATTGTAAATCTAGACTATTCATCATTAGGTCTCAGATCGGACAATCGATATTTTGTTGGCTTGAATTGACCTAGAAGGAAACCCTATTTTATGAGGGTGTTGTATTATGGATGGGTAGTGTGATATATTCTGAGAGTCTAATAGTGGTCGTGTTGCCTTTGGATCTGTGGTTGGTGATACTCTTGTGAGAAGATTGCTCTGCAAATATATTGTAATATTTGTAATTTTTGAATAATATATTGGGTAGATTTTGGAGTGTGGGGTTTTTCTTTCAAAAGGGTTTCCCCCACATAATTCATTGTGTTGTGGTATGCATGATATTTATGCTTATTTCTGTTTAAATTTTTATAATTGTTGAAAAGATTTGTAAAGTTTTGCATTATCCTCCTCTCAAGATTAGTGTAGGAAGTTGTTCCGCTACCTTAGCTTCCTTACACATGTAACCCATAAAGACCCAAAATGTGTGCAACTCTCTCAATATTGATGAATTGGTGTAGGTTCTCAAAATTTTCTATTAAGAGTGATATCCTATGAGATTGTAGATATTGATAAAAGCTTTGGTTTATGATAACTTACCATGAAGAACAATGAAATTGAAGATATAACCATCTAGCTTATCATGACCAGTCTATTCAAATAGAAAATAGAGTCAACTATCAAGGGATATGAGTAAATAATTTATGCAAAGCTCCTATAAGTGAACTAGAATTTCTTTTTGGCATCCAATCAATCTAGCTGCAAATTCATCCAAAAAGAAATTCACTAGTGTCGAAGTAAGATTACATCTAAACCATAGAAAATCCATATCATTTATATATATTGGTCCAACTAAATATGGGGGTATTCCTATAAATAGATGTTGAGTTTACTAGATTATCATGAATGGGATATCTAGCATTATTCACTTGTCGAGCTTGCTTATGTTTGCACAATTCTTACATCAAACTATTACCATGCTCTCTATTATAATAAAATTTTCCATGCATAAATTTTTCTCTTTTGATCAATGTAGCTATTCAAATCCTAGACCTATTGTTAGAAAGACCAAAATTTATATTTGTTCCTCGAGGTCTTGAAAAAAATTATACTACCTTGATGAGAGATTGGGTAGATTGCACTACAACTAATCAACTTACAAGGCAAGCTGATATTTCACTACATTCAATTTTGCTCATCGTTTTGTATTTTATGCATTTTCATTTCAATAAGCCTCAAAGAAACTTATAAATTCCTTAGTTAAATTATCTTCTTCCTAATTGGCTTTTGTTGGCCCCTCAAGTTGTTATTTCATTATTTCTTAAAACACATCTCTTGGTTGAATGAAATGATAGGATCATTATGGTGAGACCACAATAAGGTTTGAATTGCATCAAAGTTAGATACAATATTGTTTTGACATTTTGGAAATATCAAATTTGAAACTACTTAATAAAAATATCAAAATAATGTTTAAGTGAACATTCTTGATATGATTCATGAGCTTTCCATTTCTTAAAATAGGTAGCATTCCTACCTAGATAATTATGTGATGAGGCTTGTGAATTTATGATCATGTGTATCAATAGGTATTTGGTTGAATATATTGTATTACTCATTTTTATAATTGAGAGTTTATACATGTTTGTCTAGCATGTAAAGAAGTCAAACATAGGGTATTTTTGGTGGCACTGATCACATGCCATTTTTGTTGAGTTATCATCAACCATAATAATCAATAAATAGTTTTTTGTCTATTTGAAAAAATAATTTTACCATGCTTGATATGTCTATTTAAAATTGACACTATGATTTCTTACATATATCTATTTTAAGTACATTGTGGGCACATTACCCATAGGTCCTAAAATAATTTTCACATCATAAAATTTGGAAAATATCATCTTGCATTAGTTAAAACAACACAATATTTTATGACATAAAACTTATTTGGTTCTCTTAATCCTTAGACATGGGGGCATGTCAAATTTTTACAAGGGGAGAAACCACCTCTAATTTTTAAAATATACTCATTACTTTTTCATGGTGCAAAAATGGTTATGTATAGTTATGTCATATATGTGGGTTAGATTGACCAAATATATTAAAATTTTCATTTGATGATGTCCATTTGAAGTGTCTATAGTTATAAATATTAGATGATGCAATGAAGGCCTTGGCTTATCTTCAAACGTTAGAATTCTCAAGCCTAAGATCATATATTGGTAGATAATGGTGTCATAGTCAAATTGAAAAATATTGGACTACAATTGTGAATGAAAATGAGAAGCCCAACAAAAAAATTGTATATGGTTTCTTGGGATCACTACTATAGCCTTTCTTGTGGTGAACCTCCTTATGATGAAGAAAGATATAAAGAAGGAAATTTTTGAATGAGTCTAATCTCATGGAACATGGGCCTTGATGTGTCAACAAGATTAAGAAATAATAAAGGATGGGTTAGCTATATATATCAGGTGCATTCTAGTTAGTATAGTTTTTATTCTAGGTGGGTGCACTATAGTTAATCAAATAAAGGATTAGTTCTAATGTTTCTCTATACAATAATCTATGCATGTTAATAACTTACTATTGTTCTATTCATGTTAAGATGGCTAAAAAGATTACCATGTTTTATTCTATTGTACTTTATTATTGGACTTGATCAACCCAATAAATTTGTACATGTGTCTTATAAAGTATTTATAGGAAAAGAGGATACTTATCTAGTTCAGAATGCATGATTAACATCTTAGAATATATTTTGAGTATATAGATTATATAGTTCAATGATCAGTGACTACATAGTAGAGGATATGCATGTCATTCACTAGGTAAATGCTATGTTAATACATGATATGATTTTGTAAATTTAATGTTGAAGATTCATGTAAGTGATTAAAACATCTATATTAAAGAACATACTAAAGTACAAATATATGTGATTAAATATACAAAATAAGCATTAGTTTCTAAAATTAAAAATTCTTGATATGTATGCATATGTATAGTCCTTGTCATAATTTTAATTGGGGAAATGGTATATGAATTAAAAGAAGAAAAGGTTTTAGAGGAAGAAAACACAATTTGATCCAGTGGACATTTTTCAGTGAAAATTGAAGTTTCTTGTTTCTCTCCAAAATCTACACCATCAGAAAGAGCTCAGCGTCCTGATTCCAACGCAACTCGAACGGAGTGAAAAGGAGTCCGTTTGCCCGAGTTATGGCCAGTCAAACCTTTGGTCAAACCAGGATCAGGGGCATCCAGGAAGTGGAAAAAATGATTGTTTTGGAAGTCAACGAAAATAGCGTCAAATCGAAGAGCTCGTCGAGACGATTCCGGCAACGTTCGTTTCGTCGAAATCCGACATCGGAGGCTCAACTTATCAGCGGTCAAAGTTTGCAGTTGACTTGTTGAGGTGGACCGTACGGATGCTGACGTCAGCATTCTGTACTGTACGGATGATGAAGTGGCCGAACCAGGTTTTGACATGTGGCTTCCCTGTCAGCGTTGTACGGAACCAATCAGATCACGACACGTGGCATCCGTACACAGTCAGCATCGACGTGGCAAGTACAGTTGGCAGTCCAATCAGCATGCCACGTCACCGTCCAGTCAGCAAGCCACGTCATATGACACGTCACCTCCACGTCGGCTTCCACGTCAGCAATTGGTAGATCAGTCAGCATGCCACTTGTCAGACACATCAGCGTACAGTTTGTTCTCTCTGCCAGTTAAATCTCGCCACGTGGCAACCGGTTTTCCTCCCTTTCCGCGGCGGTTGTCGATTTGTTAAAAATGATTGTTGAGGGATTCGAACCCCCAACATACCATCTCCAGACTTGGCACCCTACCGTTCCACCAAATCCGTGGCCTATATTGTTTATAGCGATGGTTATATTTTGTTACAAAGCGGCCGAAAATTGGCTATTAAAAGCCAGCGGTCGGGGTTGAACCCCCGACCGCCGGCCAACTAAAATACATGGCCACCGGTAAGCCATGCGATGGCTTAAGTGTATATTTAGCATCGGTTATTCTTGTCCAATGTTTTTAAACCGATAGCTATAAAATATGAACAAACTCTCTAACTTTATAAAAAATAAACAAACTTTAATCTTTTTAAAGATTAAATCAAAACCCCCAAAAACCAACAAAAGCCCGAAATGAATAAATAAAGGGCTAAAATGAAGATTAAGGGGGATTTTTGAAGATTTTTTTTATGTAAAAGGGAGATTGTAAAAGATTTTTATGTATTTGGAGAGATAAGGTGAATATTTGCAAATCAATTGGTTAAAGGCCAAATTGAGAAAATTCTTTGTATAAAAAGGGGTGTAAGGTGAGAGTAAAAGACAAGTTTTCTTTTAGGTGACGAAGTCTTGAAGCTGTGGAGATAATCGAAAGAGAGGTCTTGTAGAGATTCCATTCTTGCACGTCAGAGCGCTGTTATGCTGCCGAAGTGCTTGGAGAATGATTGTGGTGCTTTGTAATTGATTTTGGAGTTAATCGGATCGGTCTCTCTATTGGAGTGGACCCGGAGACGTAGTCACTTTCGTGACGAACTCCGTTATCAAACGTTGTTTGCACTTCTCTTCTTCTCTCTCTTTCTGTCTCTCATTTCCTTCCTTTCTGTTAAATCACCTTGTTATTACTTTCATTCTGTTATTTCCTTAAGTTAATTTTGATTTAATTAACTTGAAATAATCATTGTAAAAGCATTGTAAAAGTTAAGCATTTAAATACTGCAATCTAGTCTAGATCCTATACAGGTCAAGTTGGTATCAGAGCTCAGTTGAATTTTATTGCAGTTATTTGTTTTAGTGAATGCTAACGAGATCCAGGATTAAGAAGGGTGAAGGAAAGCTCGAAGACTTTGATCCTGAGATCGGGAAGCGTAGAACATTTCCGAAGATGTCAGTTTCTGGAATGGAGGTTCCTGAAGAAATCAGTGAGTAGGAATTTCGTAGAGCATTCCTCGAGATGAAGGCAAAGGTGGACATTCTTTTTCAGGAGAGACAAGAACGAAAGGAACGTGAAGAAGGTTTGTCGAAGCAAGAAGATCGCAAAGACAAGAAAGAGGAACAACATAGAGATGGTGGCAAGAAACAAGATCATCCCTTTTCTTCTTCTCCTCCCTCTTCTCCTTCTCCTTCTTCTCCATCTTCTCCTCATTCTATTTCTTCTAATCCTTTCAAGAGTGGGTATAAGCCTAAAATTAAACTGGATGTAAAATTTGATTTGCCTAAATATTGTGGTGAACTTAATGCTGAAAAATTGGATGATTGGATTCAACAAATTGAGGTTTATTGTAGAGTCCAGAACCTATTAGATGATGTTGATAGGATCCAATTAGCTACTCTTCGTTTAGGAGGTACAGCCTTAACCTGGTGGGAGAGTAAGTCTAAGGCAGAAGTTTCACAACATGGTAGAGTCAGTTTAACTTGGGCAGAATTTATTAATGCTCTTAAGAAGCAGTTTTATCCCTTAGGACATATGCAACAGTTAATGATGGATTGGCAAATGTTTAGGCAAGGGAAAGGTCAAACTGTCCAAGAGTACACCCATGAATTCAGGAAAAGGGCTATTGCTTTGAATGTTCCTTTGTACACTCAGGACACATTGTTGAAGTACATAGGAGGTTTGCATTCCTACCTTAGGCATTCCATTTGGTTTTGAACCCTTGTAATTTGGATGAAGTGTCTGTTCAAGCTACACACTTAGAGTCAAGGGGTAAAGGATCTTTCATTGAAAAGTTTGATAATGATGTAAAGAAATCTTCTAAGAATGTAAGACAGGGAAAGGAAAGAAGGCAGCTACAGTCAAGAAGGATGAGAAACTTTCTTGTTCTCATTGTGACAAGAATGGTCATGATGAAGATCATTGTTGGAAGTTGCATCCGGAATTGAAGCCTAAGTGGGCTCAGAGACGTAATCAGAAACAGAAAGGTAAGGAGAAAGCCATGAATGTTGTTATGGATCTTGGTTCAGATTCAGATGATGAGACTAAGATAACAGCTATGGGTCTAAGAGGTAAAGCTCCTATTTCTGGTGTTTCTGTTCATAGTTGTGCTTCTACTTCTACAGTTAATGATTTCTCTGAAGATGTAAAAAGGAATGAGCTATTTCATTTAAGGGTTGTTGCTAAGAACAGTAAAATTGATGCACTCATAGATAGTGGTTCTCAAGTGAATTTAATTTCAGAAAGTGTTGTAAATAACTTGGGATTAAGAACTACACCACATAAGAAACCTTATCCACTAGGTTGGATTTGTGAAAATGATAAGTTGCAAGTAACAAAACAATGCACCTTAAGGTTCACAATCACTAGTAAATTTGTGGATGAAGTACAATTTGATGTAGTTCCACTGGATATCTATGGAATAGTGCTTGGAAGCCCTTATTTATATGACAGGAAAGCTATTTTCTATAGGGAAAATAATCATTATCACTTGTTTAAAGATGGCATTCAGTATATTGTACATTCTCACAAGATTAAGATCATCGCTCTTTGCAAACACAGTAAGTAAGCAAAGAGGGTAATTAATGCAAGTAAAGAGCACCTTATGCTCACAAGACAGTGGTTCTACACTTGAACTTGGAGTAGCTAACCATGGTCAGATGTTGCAGGATGCACCCGCAGTACAGCATGAGAAAATGATGCTTGAAAGCATTGATGGATCCTTGGATAAAAATGTTCCTGTTGTAAAGGATCGAATTGTTGTTGACTTATTCTCTTTCATTTCTGCATTGTTGTTCAGCTTGATGCTAGTCAATTTCTGTTGGTTAGTGGCTACGACATTGGATGTAGATGCTTATGGAAGTGATAAAGTTATGTTTATGTTCAACAATGTTGTTGCAGTCTTTATTGTACTTGTGAGCCAGGTTTTCAGATGTACAGAGGATACAGGACAAGTGGGGAGGCCAATTCCTCACTTATTGTCAGAGTAAATGCCACTTTTGGAGGTCCAAAAGGTCTTCAGTGGGGAGGCCTGATCCGGTGGACATTTTTCAGTGAAAATTGAAGTTTCTTGTTTCTCTCCAAAATATGCACCATCAGAAAGAGCTCAGCGTCCTGATTCCAACGCAACTCGAACGAAGCGAAAAGGAGTCTGTTTGCCCGAGTTATGGCCAGTCAAAACTTTGGTCAAACCAGGATCAGGGGCATCCAGGAAGCGGAAAAAATGATTGTTTCAGAAGTCAACAAAAATAGCGTCAAATCGAAGAGCTCACCGAGACGATTCCGACAACGTTCGTTTCGTCTAAATCCGACATCGGAGGCTCAACTTATCAGCGGTCAAAGTTTGCAGCTGACTTGTTGAGGTGGACCGTACGGATGCTGACGTCAGTATTCCGTACTGTACGGATGATGAAGTGGCCGAACCAGGTTCTGACATGTGGCTTCCCTATCAGCGTTGTACAGAACCAATCAGATCATGACACGTGGCATCCGTACACAATCAGCATCGACGTGGCAAGTACAGTTGGTAGTCCAATCAGCATGCCACGTCACCGTCCAGTTAGCAAGCCACGTCATATGACACGTCACCTCCACATCGGCTTCCACGTCAGCAATTCGTAGATCAGTCAACATGCCACTTGTCAGACACATCAGCGTACAGTTTGTTCTCTTTGCCAGTTAAATCTCGCCACGTGGCACCCTCCTGGTGCGACACGTGGCAACCGGTTTTCCTCCCTTTCCGCGGCGGTTGTCAGTTTGTTAAAAATTATTGTTGAGGGATTCGAACCCCCAACATACCATCTCCAGACTTGGCACCCTACCGTTCCACCAAATCCGTGGCCTATACTGTTTATAGCGATGGTTATATTTTGTTACAAAGCGGCCGAAAATTGGCTATTAAAAGCCAGCGGTCGGGGTTGAACCCCCGACCGCCGGCCAACTAAAATACATGGCCACCGGTAAGCCATGCGATGGCTTAAGTGTATATTTAGCATCGGTTATTCTTGTCCAATGTTTTTAAACCGATAGCTATAAAATATGAACAAACTCTCTAACTTTATAAAAAATAAACAAACTTTAATCTTTTTAAAGATTAAATCAAAACCCCCCAAAACCAACAAAAGCCCGAAATGAATAAATAAAGGGCTAAAATGAAGATTAAGGGGGATTTTTGAAGATTTTTTTTATGTAAAAGGGAGATTGTAAAAGATTTTTATGTATTTGGAGAGATAAGGTGAATATTTGCAAATCAATTGGTTAAAGACCAATTTGAGTTAATTTTATGTATAAAAAGGGGGTGTGAGATGAGAGTGGAGGAAGTTTTTTTTCAGGTGATGAAGTCCAGGTTGAGATAGCGAGAGAATGCTCGAGAGTTTTTGAAGACATTTCTGCATATCAGAGTACTATCATGCTGCTGAATGCTTGAAGGAGATAGTCTTGAAGCCATTGTAACTGATTTTTGGAGTTAATCGGATCGGTCTCTCTATTGGAGTGGACCCGGAGACGTAGTCACATTCTGTGACGAACTCCGTTATCAACTGTTTGCACTTCTCTTCACTCTCTTTCTGTCTCTCATTTCCTTTCTTTCTGTTAAATCACTTTGTTATTACTTTCATTCTATGTTATTTCCTTAAGTTAATTTCATTTTAATTAACTTGAAATAAACATTGTAAAGCATTGTAAAAGTTTAAACATTTAAACTGCAATCTAGTCTAGATCCTATACAGATCAATATGTCATTGGATCTATTAAGTATTTACCATCTATAAATTTTACTTATGATATAAAATTTTTCTATCTTCTTGTCTTAGTGGAGGCATGAAAATAATTTTTTGTTCTTACCTCCATCCTCTAACCAGAATTCCTTGGATGTATGCCTCCAAATATTTCTTCTCGTGAAAGTATCTATTGAGGTTGTTTTCTTAAACTATTTTCTAACTGAAAATTAGATCCTATTTAATTCCATTTTTTTGGTAGTGATTACATTCAGATCATGAAGTTTCCTTGCAGTCTTATATTTCAGCTTAAATATGTTTTTAAAGTGAAATTTATTCCAATTTATTAGTGTATCTTTAATAAATTTAAGCTTGGAACATTATTGCAACATGTTCAAAAAAATTATCTTGGGAGCACCTATCCACCAAGTTTGAAGGATCGATAAAAAGTATTGATTCCTAAATTGCATAGTTTCAAATTCATAAGGGAATTCATTTGGGTCCCTATCTTCAAAGAAGGTGAGAATAATTAAGTAATGATCCATTGTAGGAGATGTAATTATAGATCTAGAAGAACTCAAGGTCTTTGAAAACTAGTTGAAAGTCAATAAAAACTATCAACCAAGCAATCTTCCTATTTTGAATTTATTTAGATTAGATGATTATAGATGATCGCTTTGAATTTGAAATCAATCAACAATGTTGTGAATTGGAATACAAGTTTTTCTATTTATAAAGTGTTAGCACTCTTGGGATAAAGGTTATCATTATTGTATATTAGTCATGGTTTGGCCTTAGGCATTTTTTTTTTAAATGGGTGGATATTTGTTGTAGTCTCCACATCACATCTATATATTTTTAAGATTGGGAACCCTTGTATTTATTTATCATTTCTAGTCTTAATTCATCTTTCTTATTTTGATCTAGGAAATAAAAATCTATGTTTTGTCACAATTGAACTATTCAACCCACAGTTGTGTTTTCTTTTAGTTGAATAATTGGGTACCAAAGTTCATTGTTTAATTAAATACCTTGAACTATTCAATCCACAGTTGTGTTTTCTTTTAGGAGCATTAAATAACTTGATTCCTATGCACTTATCATTTCATACATGAATTTTTCAATGTTTAGTTAACTTGGTCCTATATTTCCAAATTTTGAGTCAATCACATTTCATATTATGAACATCAATTTTTTCATAGCATGAGTCTTGTATCATAATGACCATTATATAATCATCATTAGATTGGTTCTTAAATGTTCAATTATCCATCTATATATTTTCTCATGACATACAATTTTTTTATCTTCTTGTTTTATTAGAGGCGTGAATTTTTATTTTCCTTACCTCTCTTCTCTAACCATAGTTCCCTTAAAATTTTCCTCCAACATATTTCTTCTCGTGAAATTATTAAGCTAAATAGGATCTTTTTTGAAACTATTTTCTAACTGAAAAGTAGATCCTATTCAATACCATTTTTCAGTTATGAATACATTTGGATCATGAAGTTTCCTCTTAGTTCTTAGTTTACACTCAAATATGTTTTTAAAGTCAAATTTGTTCTAATTCATAAGTTTATATTTAATAAATTTAATCTTGGAACATTATTGCAACATGCTCAAACCTTTTATCTAAGGAGAACCTATCCAATAGGTTTGAAGGATTGGAATAAAGTATTAATTCCTAACTGTAACATGGATTCAAATTCAAAAGGGAATTCATCTAGGTCCCTATCTTTAAATATTAAGTATAATTGATTAATTATCCTTCTTAGAAGATGGAATTATAGATCTAGAACAACTTGAAATTCATTGACAACCATTTTGAAGTCAATTAAAAACTATCTACCAAGAACTCCCTCCTATTTCAAATTCTATTTGCATTAGATGTTAATCGTGAGTTTAAAATAATTTGAACAATATTCCACTAGAATAAAAAATTTATATTTCAAAAGGGTTAGTGATATTGGAATAAAGTTGCCATAGGGTATGCGTGATCATCATGGATAAAACACCTTAAGTGGCAAAAAAATAGAAAAAAATTAGAGTTAGGGCAACTGGACGTAAAATTTGAATGTTATCTATATTATTTCAAAAATATGTGTATATCAGAATCTACAACAAATTGAATGTAGTTTCTAAACTACTATGTTTGTTTTTTTTAAATCTATTTGGTGAAAATTTAAAATTTCAATGGAGTAGTACTTAAATTTCTGTGAAAAAATAAGAAGTAGGTGTCCTGTTGACCACCCTAACCATAATAGATGTTTTTCAACAGTCTATCAATCAGACTTTAGTCGCATTTGAATAGAAATGAAATAATACTCACTTATTAAATTCAAAGTAAAGCATAATCTATATCATGGGAAAGTCGAGAATCTCCTTTAAAACCCCTTTCGCTTCATCACCTTTTGGGTAAAAGCCATCACCACATACCCATCATATTGCCACTTTTTGGCCCATCAAGATCCTCAAGCATTACACCAAGCATCATTATTGTATATTAGTCATGATTTTTTTTGAGGAAATTTTTCTTTTTCTATTAAGATAGGGACATATTGTTTTTAGTCTCCACAACACACTTGCATATTTTTAAGATTGGGAACCCTTATCTCTTATTTCTAACAGCTAGTCTTAATTCATATTGCTTATTCTGATCTACTAAAGGAAAATATAAGTTGTGTCACCATTGATATATTTGACCCATGGTCGGTGTTCTCTTTCAGTTGTATAATTGGGTACCAAAGTTCATTATTTTATTTATAGGAGTATTAAATACATTGGTTCCTATACAATTATCATTTCAAACATGGCATTTCAAATTTTAGTTGACTTGGTCTTATTTTATCATTTACCTTTTCATATCGAACATGGCATTACACACTTCCTCAAATCCAGTTCACACACTGGTGAACATAACTTCTTCTACACATCGATCTAGAAGCCCAAATTTTGGATATAGAAACTATGAACACCTCTTACCAACATATCCAAACCACACAAGCAAATCTTCAACCTAGAAGAAATGCAAAGCACAACCAGAATACCTCTGCAACACCCTAATAGCTTTTTTTATAAATTTTCTCAATATCCTCGATATCTTTATCACTGCCACAACCATAAATAGAATCTTATCAAAGCAACACTAGAGGTTAACACTAACAACTTAACTAATGACAACATAATGCAACTAATCAAAGCAACAATCTCTCTCAACCACTACACAACTGACATCAATGAAAACACCTTCATATTTACAACAATAGAGATGCGAAAATTTGTTGCATTGAAGGAATCTTCTTTTTCTTTGGTTTTCAAAGATCTAGTAAAATTTCTATTTGGCATAATTCCCACTTTGATTTAGTCTAACTCATACTTGGCATCCCTAGCCTTCATCAATATCTCCCATAGGCATTTATATGTTTTTTCAGCATTCGCATTTTATGTTAAACTAGTGGTTAATGTCTATATTTAACATATAATGTGATGGTTATTTAATTACCTCATTGATTTTTAAAAGCTTATACAGGGGAGGGACACTTTTTTATTTTGCTACAAGTTGCAAATGGGAGGGGGCCAATTTTTGAATAATGAGGGTTACCATTTTCATTTTCTATCATTTTTAGAGGATTGTAAGACATATTTCTTCAGTGTCACCTCTTGACAAAAACTTGTAAGAAATCATAATCAAAAATCAAGTTTTTAAACACACTAGAATAAAGTGTCATAAAACTGAATGTGTGAAGGGAATTTTCGAAATTATTGTGTACACATTGAATAATAAAGTGTAATGGGGGGTTGTGACATCACAACAATGGATCCTTGAGATTCTCACCTCATGTGAGTGTGCCTTAGAGAACACCCTTTCTCAATTTCTTGTACTATTTGATGTTGTGGTTGTGTTGTTGATATGTGGTTGTCATTGATGTCAACACTATTAGCATTGATGTATTAGAAGTTGTATATGTTGAGGATATTGAGAAAATTGTAATAAGAAGTACTACAGGTGGTCAGTGGAGAAGTGAAGTTCAGTCTGTCAGTGTGATCAGTACATTGATGATTAGTTGTTGTGTACTAAAGGGTTTCTTGCTAAATGTATCTAGTTTATTCACGTCAAGTTTCAGAGATCCGCGTGAATATTTGGTCAAGTTATGAAGATTTGTATTCTGACAGTTTTTTTGTTACTTCAGTTTGTGTTCCTGAATGAAGATCATGTAATTTTAGTTAGTTCAGTTGTTGTAGATGATTCTTTGGTGTTTCATGGTGTTTGTGGATATTTCTAATTTGTGCTCTATCTGTGTTGCATGTCTACGTTGATTTTTGTGCTCGTGATCTGAGATTTTCTCTTGTGTGTTCATGTTTTTCATGTTCATGGCCGACTAGGTGTTGAAGTGTGTTGTGGATCCTCGAGGAGAAATTAATTGAAGTGTTTTTATGTTGGATTTGTTGATTTGGGTCTACACTATGTTGTGGCCAACTTTGGTTGATTCTCATGAATAATTCTTATGTATTTTGGGATGACTATTTGTAATTATTTTATTATTTCTTTGTGACTGACTTGAAGCAATGTAATTCCATGCCATATATAATAGTGGCTTTTCGTTTTATCATTCAAACTATTGCAAGTGTGAAGTGTGCTTAGCCTGCGGTGAGAATATTTTAAATCATTCAAAGGTAGAAATCAGAAAGGGAAGGCGAGTGGAAGAAGAGTGAAGAAGTTTCAAGAAGTGTTCATGTGCTTAACTGGAATTGTAATCAGGCATTAGCATATGCTATTTTCTTAGTTCACAATCTGGATGTTTTTAATCCAAATCTTTCTTGGGCAATGAGCCCTCTTGTAACTGAGTGGTGAGCTCTAGGTAGTGTGACTGAATGCATGTTCATTCCCATTGATACTTCCTTATAATTTTAGTAGGGTATAATATTGTGGACTGACCTCCACCATGGTTTTTCCCCTAATAGGGTTTCCACATAAAAAAATTGGTGTTCTATGTGTTTCCGATGTGTTGATCGCTTATGGTTTATTTTAATTCAATGATCCTAGATTGCTGGTTAAGTTTGAAAAGTTTGAATATTTTGTGACAACTGATTCACCCCCCCTCTCAGTTGTTTGTCCTTATTTTTCCAACAATTGGTATCAGAGCAAGTTCCTCTAAAGAAGTTTAAAAGCTTGATGTGATCTAAGATGGAATCATACAAGAAGGACAGTCCTAGATTCAATGGAACAAATTACCAACTCATGGAAAGCTAGAATAGAATGTCATTTGAGGTGTAATTGGTGAACCTCTTTGAGATTACAAGAACAAATATATTATTCTCATAATGGTCCTTCCAATTCTAATGAGATTAAAGATGTTGAGATTAATATCAAGGCTATTGAAGCTGATGAGTGCTCCATGGATTCAAAATGACAAAATGTGATGGATTTGAAGACAACTCATGAGATATAGAAGAAGTTGGAGACTTTGTATGAAGGAGATACACCTGTGCAGGTAGCTAAGCTAACGAGTTTGAAAGGCAAGTATGAAACCTTGAAGATGGGTGAAGATGAAAATATTTCTTCCTTTATGCAAAGAGTAAATGAACTTGTGATGGGTATTAGATGTATCGGTGGTACCCTGGATGAACAAGAAATTGTAGCTAAAGTGCTCATATCATTTCCTCCTTCTTACAAATCAAAGGCTCTTGCTATTGAAGAGCTCAAAACATTATCAACTGTGATAAGAGATATGTTGATTGGAAAACTTGTTGCCTTTGAGTTGAGTGAATTTGGTGATTTTTCCCCTAAGACTGAATCTACATTTAAGGCTTTTGTATCCAGAAGAAACAAGCAAAGATATGATCCAAGAGAAAGTTATAGAAAATCATTCAATTACGAGGAAGAGATGAAACGACTTGAAGAAGAAGAAAGAGAGGTAGAAGAGCTGGAAGAATTGATTGTGAAGAAAGAAGGCAGAGGACAAGGTAAGTATAAAGGAAAGTTTCCTATTAAATGTTTCTCTTGCACTAAAATAGGTCATTTTGCTTCAAGGTGTCCTGGAAGAGTTCCTAGGTCCAAGCCTTACAAACCTAAATTTCAAAACAAATGCTATAATGCTGAAGAAGGTGTGACTGAAGAAGAATCTGATAAAGAAAATGAAATGAAGATGAATGGGCTTTCATTGCTATCAAGGAAAATGGTCTTGTGGTTACTGAATCTGCTAAAGTTGAGAAAGCTCTTACAACCTGAATTGAAGAAAAGGATGAGTGGGCCAGTGACAATAAATGCTCACATCATATGACTGGTGACAAAATAAAATTTGTAAGTCTAAAGAAATATGACGGTGGGGTTGTAAGATTCAGAGATAACAATGCTGGTGTGATTCGTGGCAGAGGATCTATTTGTCTTGGTGGTAAACATAACACTGATCTACGATGGCCTTTATGATGAAGGCTTGAAGCATAATCTATTGAGTGTTGGATAGATGGTGGACAAAGGTTACAATCTTTAGTTCAAAGATGGAAGATGTGGGAGACTTGGAAGCTCTGGAAGTGAAATTGCTTCAAGTACAAAGACAAAAGGTAATATTTTTCAGCTGAGTGCTGATGTAAGTTGTTTGATTGCTCAAATGGATGAAAGATAGTTATGGCATAGGAGGTTGTGTCATGTGAATTTTGATAACATTGTCAAGGTAAGCTCCACTCAAGTAGTAAGAGATGGGTAAAAGCACAAAGGTGTGTCACACTTTCGGCCAAATAAATAGTTCCGAGCGAAATACTTTCGGCCAGAAAGGTTTCACCTGACTAGGTTTCGACCGAAACCAAGTGGCATATTACGTGGCACATAGGTTTCGGTCGAATAAGTTTAGAATCCAAAAAATCAAAATTCCTCTTCACGGCTTTAAGCGCCCGGAGTTAAAGGATTTTTTAGTAATGCGGGGGTTTCTATAGAAAGGTTTGGTGAAAGCGGTTTCTATAGAAAGGGTTTCGGCGAAACCCTTTCTGGCTATTTCATCTATGTAGCATCTAGTTGGCGACCAACCGGCTTTTCAAAATTTTCTGAAACTTTCAACTTTAGCTAAGTATTTCTTTAGTAAGAATGATTTTTTTGCAAAACAAAAAAATACCCTTTTGTAGAGCTCGGAGTGGAGAATCCAAATATATAATTTTTTTAATATTTTTATTAGTTTTAATATATTTTATTTTTAAAATAATGCAAGTAAGTTTTCAGAATGAAAAAAGAAGTTGATTACAAATTAAAAACAAGATAGTAAAATTTATTAAAAAAATTTAAAACTTATATGGGGCACAAGAGGAGAGAGTCTTCTTCAAAAGGGTATAATTATTTTTTTGAAAATGATTTAACAATTTGAAAATAGTTGGCCCGGCTCGTGAAAGCATCAAGTTACGACATGTTTGACTTTAAAAGCGTTATTACAAAGAAAAATATACATCAAAATTTGATTTTTCTTTTTTCCTTAAAGATATTGAAGTTACCTATTTGGAGAAAAAAAAGACCAGGAAGCGAGTTTTTCGGTTTGTTTTCTTGATGGCCATTGAAGTCACTCTTTTATAAAATTTTCAGCATTCCAAAATTTGTCCTTAAATTGATAAAAGAAACATAATGAAAATATATTTTTTTAAAATTTTAAAAATTACAACAATAAACTTCATCAAAATTTCTACACTTCATTAGTTTACACCATTTTGAAATTCAAAATATAAAGACCACTTTTATGTGGTTGAAGTTCAGAGTTTTTTTTGCTGTTGGCCGATTCCTTTATAAAGTGTGACACAGGTTTGTGCTTTTACCCAGATATACCTAATCTAGGTAGGCTACTAACACAATATGCAGGAATGTCGGATGGGAAAACAAACAAGAGTTTCTTTTTTGGGAAAACAACATCATTCTAATGGAATACTAGAGTTGGTACACATACTGATGCATGCGTTCCCTCACCGGAATCAAATTCTATAAGAGAAAGTTGCTTTTTATGTTGCTTATTGATGATTACTCTAGGATGATATGGGTTGCTTTCTTAAGAGAAAAATGTGAAGCATTAGAGAAGTTCAAAATTTTCAAAGCTATGGCAAGGTATGTGTAGGATCATCATGGAAAAACAAGGTATGAAGTGGCAAAATTAGAAAAATCGAGGTTAGGAAACTTGGCCGTAAAAATTTGAATAAGTTATCTATATTATTTCAAAATATATAAAGAATAGAATCTGTAGCAAATTCAGATATAGTTTTCTAAACTACTAGGTTTATTTAAAAAATCTATTTGGTGAAAATTTAAAATTTCAATGGGTAGTACTTAAATTTCAAAGGAAAAAATAAAGTAGGTGTCACGTTTTGACCACCCTAATCACAATAAAATGATAAAAATTTAAAATTTTTTTTATATATAAGTAGATGACTCATGTCAGGTAAATTTTTATATTTTTGTAATTTTTTCAAATTAAATAATTAATTATGATTTTTTATTACAACTTTAAAAATATTAAAAACTTGTATGTCGACCACCTTAACTCTATCAAAACTTCATGGAAATTCAATTTTCTTTTTTAATCCAATGAGTATGTAGGCATAGAGATGTGATGCATGTTTTTGGATTCAAAATGTGATACCATTTGAAAGCTATATTTTTTTTTTTTTCAATCAGCTTATCAATCAGGACTTTAATTGTAATTCAAATAGAAAATTAATAATAATTATTTATTAAATTCAAAGTAAAGCATAATTTATATTAGTGCAAATTTGAGAATATCCTTTAAAAACCCTTTTCATTTCATCAAATTTGGGTTAAAAAAAAGTTGTCAGCCACATACCCATCATATTGCCACTTTTTGGCCCATCATGATCCTGCACATACCCAACATAGAATGAGTCAGGTTTGAAGATCAAATGTCTAAGGTCATAATCAAAAGACAATTATTTGCTCCCCAAACCCCTCAACAGAATGGAGTTGTTGAGAGAAAGAATAGAAAAATTCTAGATGCTGCTAGAATAATTATGTTGGAAGGAAATGTGCCTCACATCTATTGGAGAGAAGTTGTAAGCACTACTGTGTACACTCTAAACTGGGTAAATGTCAATGGTATTTTTGGTAAGACTCCTTTTGAGCTATGGTTTGGTTATAATCCTACTATTAAATATTTCAAGATCTTTGGAAGCAAGTGTTATATTAAGAGAGATGAGGACATAGGAAAGTTTGATGCAAGGAGTGATGAAGGGATCTTTCTAGGTTACTCTGTTAAAAGCAAGGCTTACCGATGATATAATAGAAGATTGAGAAAAATGGTTGAAAGTGAAAATGTCAGAGTTGATGAGGACTCTACTAGATCATCCAGATATTGTGGATATGATTCAGATGACCATCAATTTAGTATAGACCAAGGGAAGAATGCTCAAACACAAAATCAAGTTCAAATTGTTCCAGTGAATCAAGAAAGTCAGGAAGGAGAGACAAGTGGAAGTACAGAAGAATTAGAAGTGTGAGAGAATCCTAAAATTCGGAGGTATGTAAGGTTAAATCATTATGAAGATAAAATTATAGGAGATAAGAATAAAGGTGTGAAAACTAGAAGAAGGATTGCAAAAGAGTATTGTTTGATTTACAAGACTGAGCCTAACAATGTCAATGAAGCTTGTAATGATGAACACTCGATGGAAGATATGAAGGAAGAACTAATGCAGATTGAAAAGAATGATACATGGATTCTTGTTCCCAGAACTAAAGATAAAAATGTGATTGGTACTAAATGGGTCTTTCAGAATAAGCTGAATGAACAAGGTGAAGTGGTTCAGAATAAAGAAAGACTTGTATGTAAAGGGTATTCACAAATGGAAGGTATTGATTTTGAAGAAATCTTTTCCCCTGTTGCCAAAATTGAAGCTATAAGATTATTTATTTCTTATGCTGAATATAAGAACTATAAAGTCTATCAAATGGATGTGAAGTTATATTTTCTGAATGGTGAGTTAGAAGAAGAGGTATATGTCAAACAACCAAATGGATTTCAACTGATTGATAAGGAAGACATGGTTTGTCGATTGAAGAAAGCTCTATATGGTCTCAAGCAAGCCCCTAGAGCCCAATAGACTAGAGTGATAAGTAGGAGGTATTTTTCCACAGCGTGTCAAATTATAGACTAGAGTGGATAAATACTTACTGAAGCTTGGATTCAATAAAGGTACTACTGACATCAACTTGTATTTTAAGTTGGATCATGATAAAGAGTTGATTATTGAAGTCTTTGTTGATGACAATATCTTTGGAGGTGATGATGATCTATGTATGAAGTTTGTTGATGAAATGAAAAGTGAATTTGAAATGAGTATGATTGGAGAGATGAAGTTCTTTTTGGGATTGAAAGTCACTTAGTTAGATAATGGGATTTTCATATCTCAGTCCAAATATGTGAGAGAGTTGTTGAAGAAGTTTGGCATGTAATACTCAAAGCATGTTGGTACACCTATGGTAACCAGATGCAAGTTGACACAGAATGATGATTCTCCTAAGGAAAATTAGACAAGATACATGCCAATGATTGGTGGATTGTTGTACGTAGCTCAGACCAAACCAAACATCATGAATGTTGTGTGTATGGTTGCTAGATTTCAAGTTGATCCAAAAGAATCTCATGTAACTGTTGTAAAGAGAATTTTTAGATATCAGAAAGGAATAGTTGATTTTGGGCTTTGGTATCCTAAAGATGATGATCTCATCTTGAGTGCCTATATTGATGCAGATTCGGAAGGAGATGTATATTAAAAGAAAAGAACTAGTGTCTTGGTTGAGTAAAAAGAAGAATTCCATTTCCCTATCTACTGCTGAGGCAAAGTATATTGCTGCTGCAAATAATTGTACTCAAGTGATGTGGATGAAATAGATGTTGAAAGATATCAGAGTAGTATATGATGAGCCTATTTTCATACAGTGTGACAACTCAAGTGTAATAAACATATTGAAGAATATAGTACTACACTCTAAGACCAAGCATATATCAATCAAGTTCCATTTCTTGAGGGAGAAAGTGAGTGAGAAATAAGTCAGATTGGAGTATGTGCCTACCAAAGAATAGATTGCAGACATTTTCACCAAGTCATTTCCAAAGGATACTTTTGAGTATCTTAGAGGGATGTTAGGGGTAATTACCCCTCTTGATATGAACTAGAGATGCATTGGTTTGCATAATCCGTGCACTTCATGATCATATTTTGATCTAGATTTATGTTGTGGTGCCTGCTACTCAGGGGGAGTAGTCAAATGTTTAGATGTGTAGATAAGTGTTTCAGAGCTTGCATAGAAGAGATCTTTAACATTGATGTCAAAGGGGGAGAAGAGCACTGTGAAAAATATTTCTAGAAGAGAAGAGTCAGAACCTAAGGAGGAGCAAGTGTTGTTGTGTATTAGAAGTTGTATATGTCGAGGATATTGAGAAAATTGTAATAAGAAGTGCTACAGGTGGTCAGTGGAGAAGTGAAGTTCAGTCTATCGATGTGATCAGTACATTGATGATCAATTGTTGTGGACTAAGGGGTTTCTTGCTGAGTGTATCTAGTTTAATCATGTCAAGTTTCAGAGGTCTGCGTGAAAATTTGGTCAAGTTATGAAGATTTGTATTTTGACAGTTTTTCCGTTACTTCAGTTTGTGTTCCTAAATGAAGATCATGTAATTTAATTTAGTTCAGTTGGTGCAGATGATTCTCTAGTGTTTTATGGTGTTTGTGGATATTTCTAGTTTGTTCTCTATTTGTGTTGCATGTCTGCATTGATCATTGTGATCGTGATCTAAGATTTTCTCTTGCGTGTTCATGTTTTTCATGTTTGTTGTGCCCTCAGAACACCTACCCCATTCAGAATGGGGACCCTCTCTTTCCTTCACCTTGTCGGGTCACTTTTGGCTTCTCCTCATTTTGCGTGCCCCATTTTAGTGTTCAAAATGGTCAACAACTCCTAAAATTGTCATCTCAAGTCGACCATGTTTCACCCCTCAAATTTTCTAAGTCCTATGTCTTTGCAGGGACCTCTTGGTGGTTTGCCTTTGCTGGCGTCCCTCAATCTCCTTGGGTCCACCCTACTGGATTTCATCTCCTGGGTTTCTATTGCTTGATTGTCGTTTCTAACGACCGTTCACTGGTGGTGCTCCGCTTATCGGAACCCGGGCCCTTCTACATTGGTGGTTTTTTGCCAAATTTTTGAAATGACTATCCGCCAAAAGTGTTCTGTTTGACGAACTCTGGACCTTCTGCAACTGCTTTCAAATTTCAAAACTTGCCAACCTTTTCGACAACCATACATGCATTTATTGCTGGTATTTAATGCACTTAAGGTTATAAATAGGCTAATTTGAACTGTCATTTTCACATCAGTTAATTAGAGAAAGGTCAGAGAAATTCAAGGTAAGTCAGAAAACCACCTCCCTATGCTGCCAATAACTAGCTGATCTCAAAATGCTTTCTAGCCATAGCTCTCTGACACTACAGACCCCGACTGCTTCTCCTCCAATCAACCTCGTGCACAAACAATTGTGTGCCAAATGCCTTGTGGATGCCGGTGCACAGACCTCTGTCCGCAGATTGCCGTAGTGACATCGCCATTTCTTATGGAGTTCAAGCAACTTCCCTCCGCCCTTTAGCTCTTGGCTTCCTCATGGTTGTCAAACCAAAATGCTAAAGTGCCAAATGAACAAAGGTTGGTGGGACATCCCCATTGGACCTCCGTTGGTAGAATTCTGTCTCATTTCAGCCGTTGCAAAAGAGCGAATTTCCCACATCCTTCTATTGCCCAGGGCTTGATCTTTTGTTTTCCCATGAAATTAAAGAAAGAAAGAATGAAGCCCAAGTCCTTGGCCAGATCCGGCCCTTCGGGTTGCTCCCATTGGAATTTTGCACTCTTCTGTCATTTCCAAATGGCGATCGACCAGCGAATTCCTGCCTCCTCTGACTCGAAACACTTAAGAGACCAATGTTTGTTGTTGACCGCCATCTCAGCTCGCAGGTCGCACCTGGTGGAACTCCACCCCCAGAATGTCATCTCACTAGAGGTGTTCCAAACAACAAACCTTAAATGGCCAAGCTTCCCCCAAACTCTGACAACCTCAAAGATGACCCAAATGGCTCCTAATCTGAAAATGAACTTTGACCCATGTACCAAAATGAAATATTCTCCTCAGTAGGCCTAATGATTTGACCAAGTCCTAGGGTGAGTGGAACCTTACGGGTCACCCTGCCCTATTTTCCCCTCAAAACGGTCATCCTACTAGGGAAGTCCAGCCCCTAGGGTCTGAACTATCCAAACTCCCTCTCATGAACTACTAATGACAATCTGGATTAAATGTTAGATTTCTTGAATACTGAAATATCCAATCTAACTTCATTTGCAGGGAATTGACTAACGTTTGTATGTTTCATGCTTGATTTTACTCATCTCTCTTTTGTCTTCAGAATATATGGAATCAAGTGCAGGACCCTTAGGGGAAACCATAGAGAAAGACAAAGGAAAGAAGACAGGAAAGGCACCCCATGAAAAAGAAGAAAAAGACTAGATGAAGTATCAATTCTAGGGGGAACCCCTAAGATCCAGAATCACCATAGATTGGAAGGAGATTTCAGACACAAATATCGAGCACATTGATATCAAAAAATTCACACAAAGGGTTAGGATTGGCCCTAAAATAGAGAATGCGAGATTAATTTGAGGTAGTGGAATAGCCAAAGTTGAAGGCTTAGCTCTCGCTCTTGTCACCCTTGAACTAGTAATGGCTTGCAAGGAGGCGTACAAGCTGGAAACTAGAATAATAGTAGATAGAGATGGGAACGTGTTGGCTGACATGACTTCTAAGGCAATAACAAAGACCTTTCATATCCCTACCTTTGGGGATATGGAATTACCAACCATAAAAGAGTGTAGGGAAATGTGGGACGAAGATCCCCTCGAGTGTAAAAAGCTCATCAATGAGTATTGGCTCAAGGAGAAGAGGGGCAATGCTGCAAAAGTTCCCCAGGAGCTTTTTCACAGTGACTTTTATGAAGATTACCATGATTTGGTAACATTGTTAAGAAGAGTAATGGGCTTTCCTATTGCTGCTTTCTTCCAAGAATGGATGGTCTGATTCGTTGAAGAGATTCTCCATGGAGAAGACACCACATTTTACTGGGGTGGGATAATTAGCGATTACTTTCATGAGCAATTCATCTCTTTTAAAAAAACCTCCAAATTATACATGAAATTCTACTTGGTCTACTCGTTGGTTGAAAAAAGGAAATATAGAGGCTTATTCAACACTCTAGATGAAGAACCTGGTAGGGAGCTGAAAGTCTATGACAAGTACCCTCAACTGCAATTCAGAAATTTTAAGAAAGATTACTGCAGGGTCAATGACTCTTTGATGGGTCATATCATCAGTTTGCTCAGGGGTGATTTCGAGAGGCGAATCTCCCACAGTTCCAACGCTTTCCTAATACATCTGTGTAGAAGGATTCTTTGAAAGGCCGAACAAACTACCCCAGTATCCTAATGACCGGATGATACTTTTGGAGCTCTCTCGGCAGCTGCAACATGTGCACACCCTCTTGAGCAGCAAATATTTGGAAAGGATTCCTTATCCCCTCTCTTTCGACCAAGGGATGTATGAGATCCATACCTCGCAATGCACCCACCATTCAGAGAAGGAGCTGGCAGAGTACCATTTGAGGCTCCACATGACCAAACCATGAATGGATCCATATGGCCATATCAGGAGGGCGCTTGAACCCGAATATGCCCATCTGCATAGTGTTGAGGATTTCTTGTCTAATTATAAAGATGACCATGAGGTATGGATGAGGCATTATATGTGGATGACCACATCCTTTGTAAAGAGGGTAAACCTATTCCTAGTACTTGATTAGGTGGAAGATGATGAGAGCACAATAATAGACCCCTGATATGACATAGTTGCCAATCTCTCACTGCCACTAATTGACTAGGATGAACAGGTGGTCGACGAACTCGATATCTTGACCAAGCCCGTCGAGGCTCCCACAAAAGAATGGATTGATGGGAAAGTTGCCCGATTGAAACAACAAGGGGTCACTTTAACCTATGAGGGGCTCAACAGTGAGCCAAGTGGAACAGATGGTGGGGCAGTTGCTACCTAAACAAGAGAAATTTCAAAATCCCCTCCACTCACTTGGTCAAGGAAAAGAAAAGAAACTGATGAGCAACAACCCAATCCTAAGGTATACTCAAGAAAGGCCTCAAAAGGTGAAACTTTCAAGAAACATAAGAAATCAGGTAGTGTCACTGAAATTCCTGTTATTCAAAAGGATCCACTCCAAGAAGGAGAGGAAATGGAGGCAAAACGACCAAATCTCCACCTGTCACCTCCACCACTACTATCCCTCCACCTACTTCTGAGGCCATAGTGGCTACTTCCCCTCCTACAGTGGACAACTTGGTCCACCTTTCCTCTTCTTTGCCTATTGGACCAGTCATAATGATTGATTCTTCTTCTGCCACCACCTCTCCACTTTCTTCTACTTCTATGTCTTCAACCACATCTCTCTTAGTGGTCACGACAACAATACTGATGCCTACACTTTCACTTCTAGAGGCATTTTCATGACACATGTAGAATGTTCCTTCAGAGATGTCTGAAGCATTGATAAATCCTGTCATTCAAGCTGCCTTGGAACAAGTTCTAACCAATGTTCCTGCCTCTACTCCTCCAACTGAACCACCAAAAATGAAGGCAACGATGAAAATATTGGAAGAGTTGGAGAAATGGGAAAAGGAAACAACAAAGGCATTGGTGGAAGAAGCGTATGACTACCACGAATACCCAGAGCACCAACACTTGCAAATTGATGAGGTAGTCCATGAGGGAGAGGAAATAGAATCCTCTGTGAGTGATGAAGAAGAAGATGTTGGCACTAAATATATTGCAGAAACCTTCAATGGAGATCTAGAAGAAGAGCTAGCTTGTCAGCTAAAGGATGTTGGAGAGGAAGTAGAAAGGCCACCTCCTGAAGAAGAAAAGGAAACTAGTGATAAAATGGAAGAAGACGCTGAACTTCCAACTAGGGAACAAGAAGAAAGCTTTAAGCCAGGTGAAGAAGTGCTCCTATCAGAAGAACAAGAAAAGAAAGAATAGGAAGATGTGCCACCTCAATAGGAGGAGGAGAGTAAAGAAGAAGACAAGCCTAAAGAAGAGGCTGAAACCCACAAGAGCCCGAAAATAGAGCAGCCCAAAGAACATGGGCTTGAAGTAGAAGAAAAGGATACTGAAGGGGAAGACAACCCCAAGGAATGCCTACCCACTAAGTCCCCCATAAAATGCATGATGTTCATCTGGGACTCCGACGAAGAAGAAGAAGACACAAGGGCGGAGAAAGAAGCTCCCAAAGATACAAAAATTGAAATTAGGAAGGATGAAGAGGAGGGTGATAATAAATCACCCAAGAAAAAGTCTCAGATGCCCAAGTGGCTAGAAAAACAATTGGAGAGGAAATTTCCTGCTCCAAGAGTTCCAAGAGCAAGGTTGGAGGCCATCTTGGCCCAAGCTCAGATTGACACCAAAAAAGAACAGAAGCCCAAAATTAGATCCAAGATGATGATAGACGCTTCTAGATCTAGGACCTTGCAAATAGCTACACTAGTGGTGAATGAAGAAGGGATAGGTTACAATGTTTCCACCATCAACTTGGGGACAACCACCAAAGAGCATAAAGTATATCACCTTCAGGAGTTCGTTGCCATGATGGTGCATTTGATACAACAAGATAAGGTTTCCAAGGAAGAACTTAAGGTGCAACTGGCTGATTTAACAACCTATATTCAACAATGGTCATCTACAGAAGAGTTTACTACCACATCCTTGGCTCCACTACAACTATTGTCTAAGGAGAAAATTGACAAGCTAGAGAAAATGAAAAACTGGACTAAAACAATGGAAGATTGGTTCCAGAAAGTCTTGTATGCTGGAAACATGGGTATCAATCATGCTATTAGGACAACAAATAAATTTTTGGAAGTCCTAAAATCTCTTGAAGGGGTGCGGAAGTTCTGCACTAACTTCCTTAGGATATATGAATCCACTTGTCCTAAGATTGAGGCTATCCTCAAGCTATCTCACAAAATATGGATAGAGGACCTTCACAAAAGATGATCACTGACTGGTTGAAGTGTGGAAGATGGACTTCAACTACATGAAAGAGGTGTTGGATCAAGTCCTTCACAAGGTGGAGCCAGACATTGATTGGGCCAAGGACATCAGGGCCAATTTTATTGAGTATTTGAAATTGATGACATGCTACGATTTGCCCACTGTTGAGATCGATCTTGAAAAGGTGAAGCCTTATTTTCATAAGAAGATGGAAGATGGAATGATGGGAGATCTCACTACGGATTTTATGAATTTTGCTACTCGAGCCTTCACCCAATCTGAACAAGTCAGGGATAATACAACTAGGTGTGATGAAGATTGGGATACGCTTACAGGCCGATCTAAACAATGGAACTACTAGGTACTCCAATCCAGCATAATGGAGACCAAGAAGCTTTGGGCATTAACCAACAAGTTTATAGAATATGTTGCCTTGAAGAAGTAAGAAGGGAATCCAGTAATAGATGAAAAGCTCTGCATAGATTAGCTATAGCAAAGGCAATCAAAAAAAGACAAAAATTCTACAGTGTTGTCACAAGAGGATGAAAAATGGAAAAGACAAAGGATGTATTTTAAATTGTAATATATTTGGAGGGTAGGTGAAACCCTAGTTTGTAGTGAACCTTTGCCACACAATGAAAATTAATCTTGGCCATTCATTTTTCATTTTGAACACTATAAATAGGGGGTCTCCTCTCATTTTCAAGGGAGAGTTGAGTTGTTGTAAAGACATGCTGCAAATTTTTAATAGAAATACATTGACTTTGGTGGATTTCTGAGTTTCTTTGCATGCTTCTTGGTTCATCTCCCATAGTTAGCTGGTTTAGTTAGATTTACTTTGTTTTTCTTCATGGTCTTAGATTACTTTGATAGATTTAGTAAATGTTGTTCAATGGCCATGTAGATTTTTGTTGTGTTGATGCCTTTCTTTTCCATAATTTTTGTTGTTTACTGCTAGTAGATGGCTGTGTAAAGTTAGTCTGGGCATAAACTAAAAGCTGCTCCAAAATTTTATCTTTTGTTCATGCATGTTTATTGTGAATTAATGGTAGAACATTTGAAGTCCTTAGAAGCTAGCACAAGTTTCATGATATTGTGAGTTTTTTGGTTAATTGAAATTCTATTTTGAGAAAGCTATCCATAGTAGAATCCTTCATGATCACTGTTCATAGTTAGTTTTAGATCCAGAAACCTCTTCTCTTCCCTTATTTTTTCCTTTTCTTTTAATAAGTGACCTATGCTAAGGTTCATTGCACATTGTAAAGCTAAATCTCAAGATAAAACTGGAGTTTATGATTGTTGTTCAAACCTCCAGCAAATTGCACTCTAACTTCCCATCTTAGAAACTCCATTTTAAGATTCATCTCACATCTAGCCCATAATTATTCCCTATGATTACCAACAAAATCACATCAAACATCAACTGAGATATTCCATGCAAGTCATGAACTAACACCCGAGAGACCTTGGGGTAGCAATTGGTAATTTTCTTGCGAATTTCTACCTTTCAAGAGAGGTAGTATGCCTATGCACTGCCTATGTTGAGAAAGTGCTTAAAAAACACATCAATAGAACTAACACTAGAAGGAGGGTAGAGTTAAGATGAATCAAATTGGATCGTTCTGCCCTGAAAGATTCTAGAGAATTTTAAGGTCAACCCCAAACAAAGGGGAATTTCAAGAGTTGCAGCCCCCCACAAGGGCTAAGTGGACCAAGAGAGGGGATGCCACCTCTTCCTCTTCTTCCATCTCTTCCACTTACCTTCCACCTTCACCTTCCTCCACCTTTCATCCATCCCCCACTCAGCCACTCCAAACTTCCTTTGGGCCTCATCCTTCTGGTAGCTAGGGAGTAACCTCTTCCCCCACCCTCCAAGTTTAGGGCACAGTCCTAGCTGTCATGGCTTCAATGTGCCCCAAGTTACTGTTCCCCAACAACAGATACCACCTCCTCCTCCCCCCATGGCTTAGTTGGCACAAAATAATTCTCTGTAGAACTTCAATGCTTACCATGAGATGCCCAAGAATCCAGAGAGTTTTTGCACGAAGTTTAATCCTTGCGATCCACAAAGGACAACAAAAGAGTACATCAAGATATTTGAAACATCAATCAAAGATATGCAGGTCGATCACGACGATGTGGAATGTTAGCTCTTTCCATACTCGCTGGGAGAAGAGGATTTTTTTGGTATATCAATCTGCCGAGGGGGTCCATTACTTCATGGGACCTCATAATGAATGCGTTCCTATAGAAATACAAAATTTTGATCAGCCCTTTAGAGTTGTATTGATAGTTTATGTCCATCTGCAGGGAAATCATCGAACCAATGAGCTCTTTCAATGATTGTTTCCATCATGCCTACATGAGGCTTCAAGCTCCATATGGGCTCAACGATGCCACTACCTTGCCCATTTTTTATGCAGTGTTGGATAATCTGACATCGGCATTGGTAAAAAGAATGCGCTCACAGCACACAAGGTTGGTAGATGACTATTCAAAAGCAATCATTTCCAGTACTGATTTGGGATAGAACATTTATGGTCCACTGCCTTCTTTGGGTCTAGTGGCTCATCCAATGTAGGTCCAAGGACTCAACCAAGAATTTTCTCATCAGACACCTCTTATGAACTAGGTGCCTCAGCTGCCTATGGTCCCGCATCTGAGACAACCACTAAACTGAGCACCTCCGATGCCTTCTTACTTGCAACCTTAGCAACAACCAACCTACCCTCAAGCGGGCCCCAACAATAGTAGGTGTACTGTTAGTAGTCTCAAGCACCATTATACTTTCCAGGACCAAAATTTCCTCTGGCACATCGAAATCAGCTAGCGGCCCCACCCATTTTTCTTCAAAATCAAGTGTCACAACCAAGCAACACTGAGAAAGATAGGCTCGAGGAGCTGACTGAGATGATAAATAAAATGTCCACGAAGATGATGCACTTGAGAAATCTAAATAATCAATTACAACCCTCCCAACATAGCCTCCAAGCTAATCTCAATCAAGACAATAGAGATAATAGAGATAATAGGGATAACCATGAAGTAAGTACCTCCTCAGGACAAAATTATGAGAGGGTAGAACTCCAATTAGAATTTTGAAAGGAGGCCAACCCAAAGGCAAAATCAGACATGGAATATGAGATCCAACAATGGGGGTGTTCCCACTCCTCTTGATCAACCCACTAGTAATGAAAAGATGATTAGTGGAGTGTACTTGAGGCTACCTTATCCAGATGGTGCCAGATTCATAAGACAAGTAGACATTCAGAGTTGGACTATCCTGAATTCCAAACAACTATGAAAATATTTCAAATAGAGGTCTAAAATGCCATTGATAGTGCAAGATGTAGAGACCTCATTCCCTCTGAGCCTTATGAATCCTTGTGTCTCGTAGTCAACCAAGCCCCATTCCCTCAGAGCGACTGCAATGAGCTAGAGACTGAGGTTTCCCCCACCAAGATTAGAGTTGCAAGAGGTAAGTAATGAAGAAACCTTATGTCAACTTTTTGATTCAGTAGACAATGGTCCAGTAGAAGAGAAAGAACCATATGTAGATGAGGCTCACATGTTCCACCAAAGAAAAATTCCCTACTACCTTAGGAATAGACAGGTGGGTGGACCTTTCATAACTTCAACTCCACCGAATAATTTTAGTACCCCGCTTGATCCTATTGCTAGTAATAATCCTGGGCTTCCCGATGTTCACACTCAATACTTCAATAAGGATAGGCCACAAAATTAGCCACAAGATTAGTCACAAAATTAGCCTCAAGGCTAATCCCAAAACTAGTTGGGCCGGACACAACCTTAGCCCACTAGCTTTTCCATAGGCAAGGCTTTCAAAACTGAAATTGAACAAATGGGCGAGTATGTAGCAGAAGAGTTCAAGAAGATCAAAAGCAGCTTGTCTTCCTTTGAGTTACTCAAGGTCCTTGATGTAAGGAATGCCTTCTTTAGAGTTGTTAATGGGATTCCTTCCTCTAAGGAAGCACAAGAAATACAAGCCAAAATATTCTCTTTCGAAGACCCTCCAAATGAACCTGTTATTTAGCAAATCCATGGCAAGAAGGTAGATTCACCTCAACACCAGTCGACGGGTAAGTAGCCTACAAAATAACCAACTCAAAATAATAGGTTAGGCCGCAGGGATCAACCCTTTGGGAAAACTAAGGAAAATTCTAGTGATAAGAACAAAACTTAGGTAGCTCAGGTAGACATGCCTATGGGCCTCTTCCAAGGAAAGTTGGAAACACCACCCTTCCTCACCACCATTCGGATATTCAGGAAGAATTTGCACAATTGTATAATTGACTCTGGAGCATCTGCCAATGTTATGCCCCTAGCTATATGCAAAGCCATTAGGATTACCCCCACACCTTCAAGAAAAAAGGTGACTCAACTAGATAAAAAAAAAATTTAACATTGTGGGGGAAATGAATCGGATCCCCATGCAGATTGTTGTAGACCCAAGGGTGCAATAGGTTATTGACATCCAGGTTGTGGATATTCCTAACTCATATGCAATCATCTTGGGATGAGACTTCACTCATGCACTGAACGAATATGCTGCAATAGATTTTTCTCACCTGTGGCTTCCATGGAAGGGACTATCGAATTAGATCTGCATTGATCGAGAGCCATGCATGAAATTCATGATTTTGGAATACAACTTGAATGAGGTGTTTTTTGCTGAAATTGAATTAAGAAATTATTGTCCCTTTACTTATTAAGAGGAAGTAGAGATTCAAGAAGAAGAGATGGTTGTCGAAGTCCTCTTGGTGTAATGCACCCCTCTAATTGATTTATCCCATACGCCTCAGAGCACATAAATGCTAGTAGAAGCCAATGATGAGGAGTCTCTTGAAGATGACACTTTAGGATTGCTGGATGGATTTTGAGACTTTATGGAGAAGTGCATACAGAAGTAGCTTAGCTTGGGTGCGAGAATGAATTTCCAAGAGCTCATGCTACCCAATTTGTGTAGGGTACACGATGCTTTCCATTCTGAGTTTGAGTGTTGTTTATGCCAAAAAACAGTGGAACATGTCAAAAGATTAGCTACTCCTCAGAAGGAAACACCCTGAAACAAACTAAACCAATGCCTACTTTAGAGGTTGTAGATGTCAATTCACAACCCAAAGGTAATGATCGCCTCATTGGCCCAACCGTCAAAGAGCCTTCCATATTCTAGACAATATGCTTCAATGGATCCAAGTCAAAGCAGGGAACCAATGCTAGATTCAAACTCATCAGTCCCACGGGTAAGACCTATTTCACTACCCATAGATTTCAATTCTATTGTACCAATAATGTAGTGGAATATGAGGCTTTAGTCCATGGTCTTTTGATGGCCTTAAGGAAAAATGTTAAAATGTTGCAAGCTTTTGGTGATTCTAAATTGGTAGTCAAACAGGTCAGAAAATTATACTCGTGCCATGACAGAAGGTTGGAAAACTATAGGCATAAGGTTTGTGATATCTTAGAAGGCCTAGATGCATTTAATATATAGCTAATTCCTTGGGCTCAGAACCATACAGTTTATGCTTTGGATCAGGAAGCCAACACTTTGCAACCCCTCTCCTTGTTAGGCCTTAAGAAGTTTAGTGTTGAGTTGACTTCTACACCATCTGTTCCAGACAATGTTACCCATTTCTAGGTGTTCAATGATGACAAACACATCCTAGAATTTATCACTAGTTCAGACGTATTTACAACACAAATTATTGATGAAGCTGATCCAGAGGAGGCTGAATTACATATAGAGGGAGTTATTAACCTCAAAATAAACACTATCTCGAGAGGTATGGTTCAAATTAAATGCTTTTTTGACTTGGATTAGATCATAGATCAGGATCATAAAGTGGAGTCCATAAGAAACCAATGTGACACTCACAACTTTAGAACAACCGAGGAGGTCAAAAATGTGTTCATTGGAAAAGTATGCACGTCAGAAGAAAAAAAGGGATCGTTGATGCTTTGCGGAAGTATCACGATGTGGTAGCATGGAGCTACAAAGATGTAAAGACATATGATACCTCCATCATCACACACACTATTACCCTTAATATAGATGTGTGGCCATTCTTCCAACACCAGCACCCCATCAATGCCTTATTGGAGCCTATCATCTACAAAGAGGTGCAGAAATTACTTTCTACCAGAATAATATTTCCTATTAGACATTCCACATTGGTGGAAAACTTGGTTTCGGTCAGAAAGAAGAATGAGGAAATCAGATTGTTTGTGGACTTCCACAATCTGAACAAATCCTCAGAAAAGGACAACTATCTAGTGCCATCATTGGATGAAGTACTGCAAATCATCAATGGCTCATAGATGATGTCTTCCCTCGATGGGTACTTTGGGTACAATCAAGTGATGGTGCAGTATGAGGACCGCCATAAGATAGCATTCACCACTAAGTGGGGAACCTTTTCTTATAGATGAATTTCATTTGGGCTTATCAATGTCGGTGAAACTTTTCAATGTGCCATGGACATCACATTCAAAGATCTAATTAGAAAGTGTATAGTCATCTACATGGATGATTTGACTATGTTTTTAAAGAAATGAAGTGACCATGTCTCCGATTTATGCAAAGTCTTTCAGAGATGTCGGGAGTTTTGAATTTCTCTTAACCCAAATAAGTGCATCTTTGAGGTAACTGAAGGGAGATTACTCGGGCACATCATTTCAGATTGAGGAATATCCATAGACCTTGAATGCATCCAATCTCTATTGAAGATTCTGCTGCTAGGTAGCAAGAAAGAACTCAAATATTTCTTCAAAAAGATAAAAAATTTCAGGAAGTTCATCATAGGATTTTTTGATATCATCAAGCCACTCAATGCTATGCTGAAACAAGATGCTAAGATCAATTGGACTCCCGAGGAAAAAAAATCCTTTGAAGAAATTAAGCAAGAAATTGCTGAGGAACCAGTGCTAGTCATTCCAGACTATCTGAAGCCATTCTATATTTATTCATTTACTTCAGATCACTCATGTGCCAGTATCCTAACCTAGAAGGACGACGAAGGAAATGAGCACCCGATCGCCTTTATGAGTGCTCCATTGAAAGATGCTGAACTAAGGTACCATAATGTGCAAAATTAGGCATATTCCCTTGTCAGAGGAGTAAAGAAATTTTCACATTGCACCTTACGCAATAAGGTGTTTTCCATTGTTCCTGACCCAACAATGAAGAAACTGCTCATGCAAAATGAGCTAGGAGAATGAAGAGCGAAGTGGGTTACATTGCTGGAGGAGTATGATATGGAGATTCAACCCATGAAGTTAGTAAGAGGACAAGAACTTACCTGAATGATAGCTGAAATAGTAGCTGAAGTAGGGCCTGAGCTAATAGTGCAGCAATACCAGCTTGAGGATGTTTCCCTAGGGGAGTGGTACAATGACATAGTCTATTATTTGTTGAATCACAAGTGTCCACCCCACTTGCAGGGAGTCCAAAAGCTTTCCCTCAGGCTGAAGAGAAGTAGCTTCATGCTGCAGGAATCCATAATGTATAAGAGAAATCATGAAGGTATCTATCTGAGATGCCTTGGCAAAGAAGAAGTTGTCTGGGTCTTGAAGGAGCTTAATGACAAGTTTGGCACCGATCATGGATCCAACCCTTTGACTGCTCACCAGATCCTGCGTGCAGGTCATTATTGGCTGAAACTCTTTAAAGATGCTCATAATCATGTTCATTCATGCCACATACACCAGACTGCCACAACCAGAGAGAAGAATGTTGTTGTCCCGTTGCAGCTAGTTTTGGAGGTGAGACCATTTGCACAATGGGGTCTCGACTTCATTGGTTCAGTAAGCCCACCTTCATCTATAGGACACAAGTACATTATAACTACTTCTAACTATTGCACTAGATGGATAGAAGCCAATCCATGTAGGCAATGCACAACTTATGTAGTTACAATTTTTTTGGAAAGTTTTATTTTGAATAGATTCAGTTGCCCATATGCATTAGTATGTGACAATGGCCTTGCATTCTCCTCGTTAAAATTTACTAGTTGGACCTTTGATTATGGGATTTCTCTTAAATTATCATCCAACTATTACCTCCATGGCAATGGCCTAGCTGAATCCACAAATAAGAACCTGATCATAGTCATTAAAAAACTCCTTGTTAGGAATCCCAAGGACTGGCATACCCAGCTCCATTTTTCCCTTTGGACAGATCACACTTGCCAAAAGGTTGCCCTTGGTGATTCCCCATTCCACCTCATCTACGACTTAGAGCCAATCTTTCTAATCCATCTAAAAATCCCTACCCTCCAGTTCATCAACAACTTTTATGAAGGAGACTGCAAAGAAGCTCACTTGGCTAAGTTGTTGCATTTAGAAGAAGTGTGTGACCGCGCGATAGAGAATTTCATCAAACACCAGGGCGTAGTAAATAGATGGTTCGACCACCAAGCCAAAATCAAGGCCTTTCGAATTGCTGATCTAGTCCTATGCTGGGAAAAGGCCCATGAGAAGAAAATGGGAAATAACAAATTTGACAAGCTTTGGCTTGGCCCCTTTCAAATAGCTGAAATCCTAGGAGACAATGCTTTATGCTTAAAGACCTTAACTGGTGAAAATGTCCAGTTGCCTGTCAACAGGAAACACCTAAATCATTACTTCCAAGCCTAAGCTCTTTCGATCTTCTCTTTTGTAAATACTTGTACATAGGTTAGTTTAGGTTGCTTTCATTTTGCTATTTGTGTCGCCTCATTTTGCTCGTCTCTTGGCTGTCTTGCTTTGATGAGAGTGTCTCTTTGTCTTTGCTATAGTGGTCATGCCTACTCGACGAATGGTTCACTTTGTTGCATGCTCTTAGTTTTCTTTGGCTAAATATTCATTCTCAACCATTGGTCTTTGATCACTAATTTGGAATGACTTCCTCATTTGAACTTTGTCCTAGAAATTGACCCTTAGTTGAATCTTCCTTTTACATTCATCTCAGATCCTGCACAAAACACATATTGATTATTTCCAAAGTGTTGTACGGTGGCTGTTATGATAACTTGGTGAGTGAAAAAATATTGAGTATGCTCCAGTGACCATTGTGGTTCTCAAACCCATAGTAGGCTTCAGTGCTTACACAATTGAGAAAAAGGAGAGAATGTGAAATGAAATATCAGAAGAAAGAAAAGAAACAAAAAATTATGAAATCAAGCAACCATATGGGCATGCGGATAAATATACTGGGGTTATGGATGCCTGGCCGACAGTAGAGCAATATCCATGGGGTCACAATGACAACTCCATTGAGGCTATGGATGCTTGAATGGTAGCGGGGGAATGTCCAGGTTACTTTTGGAGTTGGAAGATTCATGCAGCTTGCTTGGTTTGATTGGTTGTTGCTTGTCACAATTTCTAAGGAAAGGAAATGAATTCATCAAACACACACTTCTGATATGCTTCGTGGGTTGACTTAATGAAGGACCCCATTCTCCTAGTTCACTCTTGGAAGTTGGCCCCTAATCTGTGAAAGCAGAGATTATGGGTTCTAAATGAGTGTTTATCCTCAAAACGCTCGGGAGCGTTCCCCAATAAAGTTTCCATTTGTTGTGCCCTCAGCATACCCACCTCGTTCGGAATGGAGACCCTCTCTTTCCTTTGCCTTGTTGGGTCACTTTTGGCTTTGCACTATTTTGCGTGCCTCATTTTAGTGTTCAAAATGGTCAACGAGTCCTAAAAGTGTCTTCTCAAGTCGACCATGTTTCACCCTCTCAGATTTTCTAAGTCCTATGTCTTTGTGGGGACCTCTTAGCAGTTTTCCTCTACTGATGTCCCTCAAGCTCCTTGGGTCTGCCCTGCAAGATTTCTCCTCCTAGGTTTTTGTCAGTTGTTTGTCATTTCCAATGGCTATTCACTGGCATCACTCTGCTTATCAAAACCCAGGCCCTTCTTCGTTGGTGGTTTTCTGCCAAACTTTTGAAATAACTATCTACCAATGACTTTTTGTTTGATGGATTTTGGCCATTCCATGACCATTTTCAAATTTCAAAACTAGCCAACCTTTTCGACCACCATACATGCATTTATTGCTGGTATTTAATGCACTTAAGGTTATAAATAGGCTAATTTGAACTATCATTTTCAAATCAGTTAATTAGAGAAAGGTCAGAGCAATTTAGGGAAAGTCAAAAAACCACCTCCATGTGCCACTGATAACTTGCTAATCTCAAAAGGATTTCTAGCCACAACTCTCTGACATCGCGGACCTCGACTACTTCTTCGTCAATTAAGCTCGTGCATAAACAATTGTGTTCCAAATGCCTTATGGACCCTAGCACACAGAACTTTGTCTACGAATTTCCTCGGTGACATCACTATTTCTTACAGCGTTCAAGCAAATACCCTCTTCCCTCTGGCTCTCGGCTTCCTCATGGATGTCAAACCAAAACACTAAAGTGCCAAATGACTAAAGGTTGGTAGGACATCCCCATCAGACCTTTGTTGGTAGAATTTCGTCTCGTTTCGGCCAATGCAAAAGAGCGAATTGCTCACGTCCTTCCATTGCCTGGGGCCTGATCTTCTATTTTCCCATGAATTAAAAAAAGAAAGCACAAATTCCAAGTCCTTTGCTAGGTCCAGCCCTTCGGGTTGCTCCCATTGGACTTCCACACTCTATCTGCTATTTCCAAATGGTGATTGACCAACAACTTCCTGCCTCCTTCAACCCAAAACACTTAAGAGACCAACGTCTATTGTTGACCACCATCTAAGATCACGGGTCCCACCTAGTGGAACTCCGCAACTAGAATGCCATCTCAACAGAGCCCTTCCAAACAACAAACCTTAAATTTCCAAGCTTCCCCCAAACTCTGACCGCCTCAAAGATGACCCAAATGGTTCCTAATATGAAAAAAAACTTTGACCCACGTACCAAAATGACCTATTCTCCTCAGTAGGCCTAATGATTTGACCAAGTCCTAGGGTGGGTGCAACCTTAGTGGCCGTCCTACCCTATTTTCCCCTCAAAACAATCGTCCTGCTAGGGAAGTCCAACCCCTGGGGTCCGAACTATCCAAACTCCCTCTCATGAACTGCTAACGACAATCTAGATTAAATGTTAGATTTATCGAATGCTAAATTATCCAATCTAACTTCATTTCTAGGGAATTGAATAACGTTTGTATGTTTCATGCTTGATTTTACTCATCTCTCTTTTGTCTTCAAAATATATGTAATCAAGTGCAGGACCCTTAGGGGAAAATGTAGAGAAAGACAAAGGAAAGAAGACATGCAAGGCACCCCATAGAAAAGAAGACAAGGACCAGATGAAGTATCAATTCTAGGGGGAACCTCTAAGATCTAGAATCACCACATATTGGAAGGATATTTCTGACACAAATATCAGGCACATTGATATCGACAAATTCATGCAAAGGGTTAGGATCAGCCCTAAAAAAAATAATGCAAGATTAATCACAGGCAGTGGAATAGCCAAAGCTACAGGCTTCCCTCCCGCTCTTGTTGCACTTGAACTGGTAATGGTTTGCAAGGAGAAGTACCAGCCGAAAACCAGAATAGGAGTAGATATAGATGGGAACATGTTGGTTGACATGACTACCAAGGAAATAAAAAAGACCTTTCATATCCCTACCTTCGGGGAGATGGAGTTACCAACCATAAAAGAGTGCACAACAATGTGGGACGAAGATCCCCTCAAGTGTAAAAATCTCATCAATCAGTATTGGCTCAAGGAGAAGAGGGGCAGTGATGCAAAATTTCCCCAGGAGCTCTTCCGTAGTGACTTTTATGAAGATTACCATGATTTGGTAACATTGTTAAGCAGAGTAATGGGCCTTCCTACTGCTGCTTTCTTCTAGGAATGGATGGTCTACTTCGTTGAAGAGATTCTCTATGGAGAAGACTACATTTTACTAGGGTGTGATAATTAGCAATTGCTTTCATGAGCAGTTCATGGCTGTCAAAAAAACCTCCAGATTTTACATGAAGTCCTACTTGGTCTACTCGTAGGCTAAATGGAGGCAATAGAGTGGCTAATTTAGAGCTCTAGATGAAGAACCTGGTAGGGAGCTGAAAGTCTGTGACAAGTACCCTCAACTGCAATTCAGAAATTTTAAGAAAGATTATTGCAGGGTCAATGACTCTTTCATAGGTCATATCATCAGATTGCTTGGGTTGACTTCAAGAGGAAAGTCTCCCACAGTGCCAATGCTTTCCTCAACTAGTATTCCTTTATGTTCATCCAATACCCAAAGTTTACATACATCATGCAGAAGGCTTCTTTGAAAGGCCAAACAAACTACCCTGGTATCCTAATGACCAGATGATATTGTTGGAGCTCTCTCAACAGTTGTGACATGTGCACACCCTCTTGAGCAGCAAACATCTGGCAAGGACTCCTTATCCCCTCTCTTCTGGCCAAGGGATGTATGAGCTCCATACCTCGCAATGTGCCCACAATTCAGAGGAGCTGGTAGAGTACCATTTGAGGCTCCACATGACCCAACCACAGATGGATCCATATGGCCATATCAGGAGTGCGCTTGGACAGGAATATGCCCATCTACATAGTGTTGAGGATTTCTGGGCTAATTGTAAAGATGACCATGAGGTACGGATGAGGCATTATATGCGGATAAATGCATACTTTGTAAAGAGGGTAAGCTGATTATGAGTACCTAATTAGGTGGAGGAAGATGAGAGCACAATAATAGACCCCTGATATGACGTAGTTACCAATCTCCCGCTGCCACTAATTGACTAGGATGAACAATATTTCAATGATCTTGATATCTTGACCAAGCCTGCCGAGGCTCACACAAAAGAATGGATTCATGGGAAAGTTTCCCAATTTAAATAGAAAGGGGTCACTTTGACCTATGAGGGGCTCAAAAGTGAGGCAAGTGGAATAGATGGCAGGGCAGCTGCTACCTCAACAGGAGAAATTTTGAAATCCCCTCCACTCACTCGGTCAAGGAAAAGAAAAGAAACTAATGAGAAACATCCCAATCCAAAGGTATAGGAAAGAAAGGCCTCGGAAGGTGAACCTTCCAAGAAACATAAGAAATCAGACAATGTCACTGAAATACCTATTATTCAAGAGGATCCACTACATGAAGGAGAGTAAATGGAGGAAAGGTGACCAAAATCTCCATCTACCACCTCCACCACTATTGTCCCTTCACCTTCTTCTCAGGCCATGGTGGCTACTTCCCCTCCTGCAGTGGACATCTCAATCCACCTTGCCTCTTCTTCACCTATTGGACTAGTCATAATGATTGATTCTTCTTCTGCCACCACCTCTCCACTTTCTTCTACTTCTATGTCTCCAACCACATCTCTCTTAGTAGTCACGACAATAATAGCAATTCCTACACTTTCAGTTCCAGAGGAATTTTCACTACACATGTAGAATGTTCCTTTAGAGATTTCTAAAGCATTGATGAATCCCACCGTGCAAGCCACCTTGGAACAAGTTCTTGCCAACGTTCTTTCCTCTACTTGTCCAACTGAACCACCAAAAATGAAGGCCACGATGAAAATATCCAAAGAGTTGGAGAAACGGGAAAAGGAAACAACAAAGACACTAGAGGAAGAAGTGGACGACTACCATGAACACCGAGAGCACCAACACTTGCAAATTGATGAGGTAGTCCATGAGGGAGAGGAAACACAATCCTTCACGGGTGATGAAGAAGAAGATGCCGACACTAAATATATTGTAGAAAAATTTGATGCAGATGTAGAAGAAGAGCTAGCTCAGTAGCTAAAGGATATTGGAGAGGAAGTAGAAAGACCACCTCTTGAAGAAGAAAAGGAAACTAGTGATAAAATGAAAGAAGACGCTGAATTTCCAACTGGGGAACAAGAAGAAATCTCTAAGGTAGGTGAAGAAGTGCTCCTCTCAGTAAAACAAGAAAAGAAAGAATAGGAAGATGTGCCACCTCAACAGGAGGAGGAGAGTAAAGAAGAAGACACACCTGAAGAAGAGGCTAAAACCCACAAGAGCCTGAAAATAGAGCATCCTGAAGAACATGGGCATGAAAAAGAAGAAAAGGATACTGAAGGGGAAGACAACCCCAAGGAACAAATGCCCACTAAGTCCCCCATCAAATGCATGGTGTTCATCCGGGACTCTGACGAAGAAGAAGAAGACACAAGGACAGAGAAAGAAGCTCTCAAGAATACTTAAATTGAAATCAGGATGGATGAAGAGGAGGGTGATCGTGAATCACCCAAGGAAAAGTATTAAATGCCCAAGTGGATGGAAAAGAAACTGGAGAAGAAATTTCCTTCTCCAAGATATCCAAGAGCAAGGTTGGAGGCCATCTTAGCCCAAGCTCAGATGAGCACCAAAAAAGAAAAGAAGCCCAAAATTAGATCCAAGATGATGATGGACACTTTTGGATCTAGGATCATGCAAATAGCTACACTGGTGGTGAATGAAGAAGGGATAGGTTACAATGTTTCCACCATCAACTTGGGTATATCCACCAGAGAGCAGAAAGTAGATCACCTTCAAGAGTATGTTGCCACAGTGGTGCATTTGAAAAAAAAGGATAAGGTCTCCAAGGAAGAACTTAAGGCACAACTAGCTGATTTGACAACCTATTTTCAATAATGGTCATCTATGGAAGAGATACCTACCACATCCTCGGCTCCACTACAACTGCTATCCAAGGAGAAAATTGATAAGCTAGAGAAAAGGAAAAACTGGACTAAAACCACAAAAGATTGGTTCCAATGAGTCTTGTATGCTGGAAACATGGGTATCAATCGTGTTGTTAGGACAAAAAATAAATTCTTGGAAGTCCTGAAATCTCTTGAAGGGATGCAAAAGTTATGCACTGACTTCCCTGAGATATATGAATTCACACGTCCTAAGATTGAGGCTATCCTCAAGCTATCTCACAGAATATGGAAAGATGACCTTGCATTCGTAGAAGATGATCACTGGTTGGTTGAAGTGTGGAAGATGGACTTCGACCATAGGAAAGAGGTGTTGGAGCAAGTTATTTGCAAAGTAGAGCTAGACATCAATTGGGCCAAGGACATCAGGGCCAATTGTATTGAGTATTTGAAATTGATGGCAAGCTACGATCTGCCCGCTGTTGAGATCGATCCCGAAAAAGGTGAAGCCTTATTTTCGTAAGAAGATGGAAGATGGAATGTCGGGAGAGCTCACTACAGATTTTATGAATTTTTCTGCTTGGGACCTCACCCAATCTAAACAAGTTAGGGATAATATAGCTAAGTGTGATGAAGATTGGGATATGCTTATAGGCCGATCTAAACAATGGAACTACCAGGTACTCCAATCTAGCATAATGGTGATCGAGAAGCTTCGGGTGTTGAACAACAAGTTTATAGAATATGTTGCCTTGAAGAAGCAAGAAGGGAACCCAATCATAGATGAAAAGCTCCTCGCAGATTAGCTACAACAAAGGAAATCAGCAAAAGACAAAATTGCTACAGTGTTGTCACAAGAGGACGAAATAGGGAAAAGACAAAGGATGTATTTTAAATTGTAATATATTTGGAGGGTAGGTGAAACCCTAGTTTGTAGTGAATCTTGGCCACATAATGAAAATTAATCTTGGCCATTCATTTTTCTTTTTGAATACTATAAATAGGGGGTCTCCTATCATTTTAAAGGGAGAGTTGAGTTGTTGTAAAGACATGCTACTGAAATTTTAATAGAAATACATTGACTTTGGTGGATTTCTAAGTTTCTTTGCATGTTTCAGGGTTCGTCTACCATAGTTAGCTTGTTTAGTTAGATTCACTTTGTTGTTCTTCATGGTCTTAGATTACTTTTATAGATTTAGTAAATTTTGTTCAATGGTTGTGTAGATTTCTTCTATGTTGATGACTTTCTTTTCCATACTTTTTGCTGTTTACTATTGGTAGATGGCTATGTAAAGTTAGTTTGGGCATAAACTAAAAGCCGCTCCAAACATTTATCTTTTATTCATGCATGTTTATGGTGAATGAATGGTAGAACATTTGCAGACCTTAGAAGCTAGCACAAGTTTCATGATATTGTGAGTTTTTTGGTTAAGTGAAATTTTGTTTTAAGGAAGCTGTCCACAGTAGAACCCTTCATAATCACTATTCATAGTTAGTTTCAGATCCAGGAACCTCTTCTCTTCCCTACCTTTTACCTTTTCTTCTAATAAGTGACCTATGCTAAGGTTCATTGCACATTGTAAAGCTAAATATCAAGATAAAACTGGGGTTTATGATTGTTGTTCGAACCTGCAACAAATTGCACTCTAACTTCCCATCTTAGAAACTCCATTTCAAGATTCATCTCACATCCAACCCATAAGTCTACCTTGTGATTACCAAAAAAATCACATCAAACATCAACTGAGAGATTCCATGCAAGTCTTGACTTGACTCCTGAGAGACCTTGTGGTAGCGATTGGTAATTTGCTTGCAAATTTCTACCTTTCAAGAGAGGTAGTGCGCCTATGCACTGCCTGTGTTGAGAAAGTGCTTAAAACAAAAATCAACAATGTTCATGGCCAACTAGGTGTTGAAGCGTGTTGTGGATCCTTGTAGAGAAATTAATTGAAGTGTTTTTGTGTTGGAGTTGTTGATTTGGGTCTACACTATGTTGTGGCCGACCTTGGTTGATTCGCATGAATAATTCTTATGTATTTTGGGCCGGCTGTTTGTAATTATTTTATTATTTCTTTGTGGCCAACTTGAAGCAATGTAATTCCATGTTGTTGATATACAAGATTGATTATTTTATCATTTGAAAGTGTGCAAGTTTGAAGTGTGTGAGCCCTATGTGTGAATATTGTTCAGATCATTCAAATGAAGAAGCATTGTGTGAAGAAGAGTGAAGAAGTGTTCATGTGCTTAACCAAAACTCCAATCAGGCATTAGCAGATGCTATTTTCTCAGTTCACAATCTGGATGGTTTTGAATCTAAATATTTCTTGGGCAGTGAGCCCTCTTGTAATTGAGCAGTGACCTCTAGGCAACGTGCCTGAATGCATGTGCATTCCCATTGATACTTCTTTATACTTTTAGTAGGGTATAATATTGTGGACTGACATCCACCATGGTTTTCCTCCTAACAGGGTTTCCATGTAAAAATATTGGTGGTCTCAGTGTTTCTGATGTGCTGATTGTTTATTGTTTATTGTTCATTCTGTGACAACTGATTCACCCCCCCTCTCAGTTGTTTGTCCTTGTTTTTCCAACATGTACATCTTTACATCTCTTACACACTCTCAATTTCAGTTGGTTCTCATTATATTCTCTTAGCATTAAGGGGGGACTATGATGTGCTATGCTAATGCTTCCTTCAATGAATTAACTTGGAGGAATATCCTTTTTAGGCCTTTTTGGGAGGCCTTGTGAACCTTCTATCTTGATCTCTCGAATCGGGATTAATTAAGTGGATCACTTTTTGAGATTCTAGTACTCCTAATCATAGTACTATCTATATTATCAACTTCATAGAGCTTGATTAACTTTGTGTATACTAGTTGTGTAGTGTTCATATGTTCACTCAATATAAAAAAATATCTCAATTTTGGCCCTAACCATATTTATTTGTAGTGAGATATAATTAAGGGGTGGTTCATGTGTTCTCTTTCTCTTTGCTAATATTAAATGTGATTTGAGCTACAAACTAATCTTAATATGTTCAAAAATACCATTGGTACATGAATGGGTATTAAGGACCATTCAATCCATTCAAAAAATCATTAAAATGTAGTTTAAGATTATATATAACCTATCTTCCATTGATAGTCATAAATTTTGAATGTAGTGTGAATAGAGTAGGAGATATTTAATATGGATATTCAATCTAATCATCCCATGATTTTATGAATGACACTTCTACAAAACCAAAAAGATATTTATTACCATTGTTGTTTTTCGTTCTCTATCTTTTTATTGTGTGACATTTTGCAGCATCATAAATTATCACCCTTTATAATTTCACACTATGATTCACTCCCCCCTAAGTGCCTAAAACCAATTATGCTTATTAATCATCCATTTTATTATCATCTTTAGAAAATCAAATTAATTTTAGGAAATTAAATTAATTATTTATTTCATGAGAATCTTAAATTCAAAATAGTTCCAAACTAGGGTGCCCTCGCCCTTGTCTTCCCTATTTTGGCCCAAAATTTAATATTTTATTGTCAACATCAATATGCTTATAAATTTAAATTCATTTGTCAGCTTATAAAAATAATTAATGTGGGAAATTTTGAAACTCATATAACTAGCAGTTGTGTGTAGTGGCATGCAACGATGAGCCAATAGGTGGAGGGGAAGTCCAAATGGAAAAGATGCAATATGAGAGTGAGTAGAGGATGCTTACATATATGCACATAGTGAATGATAAACTATATTGTAAGTGTTATAGCCAAAGATAGAGAACAATAGTAAAAAATTCCTTGTACTAAACAACATAAACTGTATAGTGTTGCGATAATCACCACAAAATGAAAGCCTTAAATGAAACAATGATGGTTTCAACAAAGACCTAGAAAATTATTGGTGTGTTTCATCTTATTACCCCTATATGCAGATATGTATGTGTGTCATACCAGATTGAAGCAAGATTGATACATACCAAGAGAGATCAAGTGACCACATTTAAGAATCCTTATGGCATCATTAATAACCCTTTATCATACCATTACGCTAAGATAGTAGGGGCATATTTACATAAGTCATGGACAACCATAACAATAAAGAGATAATTGCATCCCTAGGATTTTTTTGATGTTAATAAAAAAGTAGATCGATACAAAAATTTTGAACTATATATTTTTTATTTATTTTTGAATCTGACCTTACATGTGATTGGAATATATATCAAGAGATTACATATAAATTTTTTTGGGTGCAATGTTTAAAAATAGAGCATGTTGTCTCAATGTAATCAATGCTCAGAGAAATGTTTAATATTACACTTAATATACAACCTATGAAACATATGAATGTTTTCTGCATCTTATGTTAGAAACATACAAATATGCACATAGGAAATATAAAATGAAACACAAAAAAATGACGCATGTTCTCCACCCTACCATATTGGGTCATGGAGCCTCATGGGTTCTCACCAAACCCCTGAGCAAGAACATACATTGTCCACCACTCTTATCAATGGTGAAATCAATGTTCCTTACTAATTTTTTATTTTACCATTGTGACTAATCGATCTTGCAGTCACTATGATTATTTTGAAAGGTCGTTTATAACACATTACTTCATCAAAATCCCCATTATGGCTTGAGTATGTTCTGCAAAAATGACAACAAAATGTAAAGTTTAGTGCAATGAACATGTGTAATTGGTAGACAATATGTAAATCAAGAAATATAAAGAGTTCTATAATAGATAATATGCAATGCACCTGTAATAGAAGGGATGAAATAAATAAAATGTAGGTGCCTACATTGTGCACATGGTGGAATGCGGTATGAAGACAATAAAAGAAGGCCTACTAGATCCACCCTACCATATTGGGTCATGAAGCCTCATGGGATCTCACCAAACCCCTAAGCAAAAAACATAAATTGTCCACCATATTGATCAATGGTGAAAGCAATGTTTCAATACCTGCTGACTTCATAGAAGATGTAACGACATCAAAACATCCATGAAGGAGGATTGTTTGGATTGAGTATGCTCTACAAAAATAAAAGGATAATGTGAAGTTTAGTGCAATGAACATGTGTCATGGATAGACAATATCTAAATTAGGAAATATAAAGAGTTGTATAATTTATAACAAATAATATGCAATGTAGTTGTAATAGAAGGAAACAATTAAATAAAATGTATGCATACCTTGTGCAAGCAATGGATTGCAAAATGAACACAATAAAAGAAGGCCTGCTCTCCACCCTACCATATTGGATCATGGAGCCTCATGGGCTCTCACCAAACCACCGAGCAAAAACATAAATTTTCCACCACTTTGATCAATGGTGAAAGCAATGCTTTGAAACTTGAAAATTTGCTTGAGTTGAAATCAATGCTATACATTTTAAAGAAATTGACATGGAGTTGTGAAATAAAAGATATATAGCCTTACCTTTATAAACTGTATAGCACTGCAACCATCACCACAAAACAAAAACCTTAAATGAAATAATAATGGTTTCAACAACAACCTAGAAAATTCTTTCTTGAAAAGCACCTTATCAAAAATGGCCATATACACACATACATATAAACATTCAAATGTAAGAGTACATGTGACAATCGAACTAGACAAGCAATTCTTTGGCTGTAATGTCCCTCCAGTTGTTGCACTTTGATTCAGTTTGTTTATGTTCGGTTGATAGTAGTTTTAGCTATTTTTGATACTATGCTACTTTATTTTTGTTATGACACTGATACTATGTTGGTTTTATACCTTTTTGATGATACATTAGAGACATTGTTAATCATCTGATTATGTTTGTGTGGTGATATTTTGATTAGCATTAGTGTGTTTATGATGATGTATCTGATGTTGTTTATGATGTAGTACTGTATGATAGTCTTGGTGAAGGAGACAGTGTAGCATTACTCACTCGTGAGTACCTTGCTACGTTGCGACTCTCTTTCACGGTGTGATTGTCAGTTTATGTAGATATGTTTGGCAATTTTTTTTTACGTAGTTTGCAAGTACTGGGCATTGAATCCATCTTCTTTGTTAGGTTTGAGCATGCCATGAACCAATGGAAACATGTTGTTTCAGAGATAATGCTAGGTCCTTCTTTGTCCATCGTTTCCTTATAAGACAATTATTTGTGTTGTCACCTACCATTGTATTGTTGTTTAGGTCCATTGTGTCATTCATGTTTGCATCTTGATTGGAAATTCGTGAATTAGTTAAATGGTTTTTTAATAAGTTATTTGATTTAGTGTAATTTTGTTGAAATGATAAATTAAAATATTTATGTTTAGATGATTTAATAATTAAAATTTGATTGTTATTTTAAAAGGTTTGAGTAATTAAATTAATTAAATAGGATATTTATTTAAATGTGATTCTTAATTTTGAGTAAAAGATATTTATTAATTTTAAGGTGCAAACTTATAAATATATGAAAAGTAGATATTATTGAAGGGTTTGTTTTCAACAGATTATAAATAAATATCTAAAATACAAACTTTGAGTTAGAAGGTGTTATCTTGGATAATTGTCAGTTGGAAACTGGTTGATCAAACTTAATTTGCATGTTGATTGTTAGCTAAGTTTTTTGTTTATGAGTAAATTGGAAATGAATTAAAAAGCTTTGGTTATGCAAAAAGTTGTGCACGACAATTTTGGTTTTTTGGAAAGAAAATTTTCACGACAGTTTTTTTTGGGAAAAAAAAACTTCTTCTGTGTGTTTTTGGTTGAAAAATTTTGGAGATAGTGAATTCAAAGGATTTGTGCATTTTGGAAAATAAAGAATTGCGGATTTTCTAGTTTTTGCTTCAATCTATGTCAGATTCGAGAATATAATTCAGGTTCTCTTCTTTGTTTTGCATTTTCTTGAATAGTAGCTTCTAAATGTTGTTATGGTATTTTTTCTACTTGTGGTTGAATCCGTTTGCTGAATCTTTTGCACAAACATCAAAATTTTTTTTTGTTGTTGATTAGATGCATGCTCTTTTGGAAGATTTAAAGCTTTAATTTTTGTAATTCTACTTTTACATATCTTGTAACCCATGTATCCCAGTGAACCATGCCTTTCTCTTACTGAATGCAATCAATATATTTATATTTTCTCATTCTTAGTAGTCAGTGAGTTGATTCTCTCTCATAAATTTGTTCCTTCATTAAATTATGCTCTAGGGATTACTTGTAGTCAATAAATGGTTTTATTTGGCAACTATTGTATCATGTTTTCATTAATCTAGGTTGAAATCAACCTCTGTGCCTTCTTAACTTCATTGATCTTATTATTATTATTTTTAGGTAATTTCAGCGACATCGATCAGTGCATTGGTTTATCTTAAGAATGACTGGTATTCAAAATCACAATCAATATACCTTTTTCTCTCTTATAGGAATACTTTCCCGTTGCATGCTTAGTAGCCTATAACAATTAGTGAGCCTACTTTAATGTCACCAGTATCTTTTCCTCTAGCACTTCTTGATAACCGTTTACACTGATCTCCTTAATTTAGAATACCCATTGCATGCATTAGATAGGCATTTCAATTAAGAGTTAAGGGTAAAATTCAAGATCAATCTTATTCTCAATGTTTGGAAGATTCATATATATGCATGTTAAATATTATAATATTTGAAAATGTAATAGTATAGGCCGCATTTTATATAAGTTGGTGTCCATGTGTTGTGTTTTATATCTCCCTTTGCAATAGAGGAAAATCCTTGCAAATTTCTCTTAGATTAGAATATACGAGCTATGTATAACAATTCATATCCATTGATTATGTGGGAATCAATAGAGGACAAGTGAGTCTCATATAATTCACAGTAGAAAATTATACATAATATTCCGATGTCTTAAGAAATAGGCATCACAATATATCACCATGGATCTTGAAATGATTCTATTGTTCATTAAAACATTAAACCATGTTGTGTGTATCCTGCAATTATGCATTCCATGAGATGACACTGATTTGAAGTATTGTGTGAAATCGTTGCACACCTTGTTTATGCCTACTCACTTTACATATATGTTAGCCATAACATTTGATGTATTTCCCTTCCGTTATGCTTGGTGGATATCCCCTCTTATCAACCTCATGCATTTATTTTTATAGTGCAAATCTATTTTTTTAGATGGCTTCATTAGCATCATTGAATTTATGTTTTGTATCTGGTTAAGGTTCCTTATTTCCCTAGGTATGTTGTGCAATACCTTGCAATGCATGTGGCTTTGATGAAATATCTTAGGCATAGAGTTTGGTTGTTTTCTTTATCCTTCTAAGTCCGAAATAATCCCACGTTGTATGTGTATAAAATATGGACAGTTCAGATTTCTAACAGAAAGCTATTAATTTAATTTACATGCTATATATATCTTGTGTATCGGTTGTACGAGTTCACTGAAGATAATATTTTGTTTTAAATGATTATGGCTTTTAATTTGTGAATTAATGGGTTATTACTTTGAACTATTATTTTATTATTGATTTGGTGTCAAAGAAAGCTTTTGAGGAAGAATATTTTGTTGTGTTATGGAATTCTTTGAATGAATTGTTTAATCTATTTAAGTCACGATGATCATTTTTTATAATTTGTGATTTATCCATGCATGGTTTATTTGTTACCTTGGTGTTATTTTGAATGTTAAATGATTTGTGTCATGATTGAGATGTGTTCATTCATGGATTTGTTGAATGTGCATGATGGTTATCCTTTTTAATTGATAATGAGTTATGTTATTGGGAAGAGTGGCTTTCGATAGGGGCCGAAACCTAAGAGGTAACCAGGGTAACCTATCGGGAGTTTATAATTCAGTGTAAACCTAATTAAATGTACTAGGGGCTAGGTAGTATTCACTAAATAATTCATATTATTTGAATGCCTCGCCTAATACCTTAGTGCTTGTAAATATTAAGGGTAGGATGAGATGGCCTGGAATGGCATGATAATCTACTTTGTCTTCTTGAAGGGTAGTTCTATTCCACATGAGTTTTTTTAGGGGCCCCGAATCAGTAGAGGTTGCTAGGCTAACTCGGTATGAGGGCCAGTAGTCTAAGAAGATTCACAAGGGTAACCTATAATAAACTATGTGATGATACTCTTTTCCTAATGCATGTTACGTGGTCTCTTGTGTAGAGTTACCCTTTATTATGTTGTTACCTTTGGGAGCTTTGTTTGTATTATGTGGTTTAGGTATCGTTATGTTGTAATGTGTATGTCAAGCCATGTGATGTTATGTTTTTTCTTCATGTTTGTTTATCTTTGTAGACCTAGTATTATCTCCTAGCATCGGGGTGAACCTTCAGGTACCACGTGGTTGGGAGGAATGTGCTTTTTCCTCCATTGGTTCCCCTTCCAGGTGTTTCTATGATTGGATAATATTGTACTTGTGACAAATTCCTGATTCTATACAATTTATGAAGTTAGACGCTAATTGTCCTCATGAACAAGGTTGATAGATGTGTTATGATCTTCATCTATATTGTATATGCACTTGATGTGTATGTGTGAGCTTATTGTAATGTTATTATGTTGTTACAAGATTTGTCATAATCTCACTTGATGTAACTTGAATATGTAACTTGACTACATTATGATTATGTAATTGGATCATTCATTAGAGATATGATTTATCCTTATGCTTTATGTCTTATGGTTTAGTGATGTGATGTTCATATTTGTGAATTTTTATGTAGCGTTGTCATGGAAGCCTGAGAACGTATGTGTAGATGTTTCTTTTGTACTCATGTTGTAGTCGAATGTCTTTAAAAAAAAAAATGTTTAATTATTTTGTTACTTTTTGTGTTGTTCTTTGGGTTTCTTGGTGGGGCGTTGCATTAGCACCTGATAATTTACTTGAGTTGAAATCAATGCTATACATTTTTAAGAAATTGACATGTAGTTTTGAAATAAGAAATTGAATAAAAGATATATAGCCTTACCTTGTATAATTTATAACAAATAATATGCAATGCAGCTGCAGTAGAAGGCAACAATTAAATAAAATGTAGGCATACCTTGTGCATGCAACAAGCTATAAAATGAACACAATAAAAGAAGGCTTGATCTCCACCCTACCATATTGGGTCATGGAGCCTCATGGGCTCTCACAAAACCCCCAAGAAAAAACAAAAATTATCCACCACTTTGATCAATGGTGAAAGCAATGCTTTGCACCTGAGAGTTTGCTTGAGTTGAAATCAATGCTATATATTTTTAAGAATTTGACATGCAGTTGTGAAATAAGAGATGGAATAAAAGATATGTATCCTTACCTTGTATATAGATAGAATGTAGTTGAAACTCGCACACCATGCCAAATGTGCGATCGTAAAGATATTTAGCATTTTGGAGATCTATATACCTTGTATGTAAATAGAATGTAGTTGCAATAAAAAATGGTTTGACTCAGATATAGTTACACACAAGGAAAATGTGAATTTTACTAAGGTGGACATGTTTCATTGGTAACCAATATCTAAATTATGAAATTGAAACAATTCTATAATTTATAACAAAAAAATATGTAATACACTTGCAATAGAAGAGATCAAATAAAGAAGATGCACACATACCTTTTTCACAAGGTGTAATGCAGTATGACAATGATTACATATCGCATATAAAAAATGATAAGGAAGCGAATTTAGAAATGGTGGAAATTCTATATGCATGGAAATGAAGATGGAAAAGAGAAGCAGTAGAGTTACCATAAAGAATAGCAAAATTTCACGATGATGGAAATGAACACAATATTTGTTGCAGATGATCTTCTTCTTTCATTCATAGTGCAATGTAATTGTTGGCATACATATCTTGTAGTATCTAGCAAAATAGAAAGGCGGATCTACACATATTGCTAAAGAACCCAGTTGAAGTGAAGAATCGAGTTGTGCACAAGAAATATAGAATGAAACACAACAAAATGAGGCATGCTTTCTACCCTACCATATTACATCATGGAGCCTCATGCACTCTCAACAAACCCCCGAGCAAGAACATACATTGACCACCACTTTGATGAATGGTGAAATCAATGTTGCTTATTACACTTAATATACAACCTATCATTCAAACAACTCCTTTTTGAGGCTAGAAGAAATAATAACTAAAAAGGTGCATTTAAGTTCAAATACCTCTATATCGGTGTAGATTTTGTTTTCTAAAGTGATATACAGGAATTGTATGCCCTGGATGCATTTGTAGTGATTTGTTACTCGGATATATAAAGACACAAAAAAATGTGTGGAAATGTATGTATGTGGAATTACATGTAGACAACAGGTAGCATATCAACAATAAAAGGTCACATGACAACTAAAAGGGATAGGTACCATTACAATAAACAAGGATGGTAGGGCCAAGTATTCAACTTTGACATTATTGAGAGTGAGTGGACATAAATACAAATCACTTGTTTTGTGGTTTTTTGCATGGGGGGATGGTTGGTAAAGTAATAGAAAAGTCTTGGTGATGCCACCATTGATCAGAGTGATGGAAAATGGATTTTTGTTGTGTGCAGATATGTATGTATGTCATAGTAGATGCAAAGAACATTGATACGTATTGATCCCTATGTTTATTGTGTTGGGACATTCTTGCAATGATAAGTTGTATTTTAAGTGTTATATGGAACATTGATGCAACCATTGACCATAATGATGAACAATGCAATGTGCACATTTGGATGTATGTCATAGCAGATGCAAACAATATTGATACATACTGACACATTTTTGGAATGATAAGTTGTATTTTGAGTGTTATATGGAACATTGTTTACACCATTGTTCATATTGGTTGACAATGTATTTCCCCTATGTGAAAATATGTATGTATGTCATAGTAGATGCAAACGCCATTGATACATACTGATCCATATGTTTATTTTATTGGACATTCTTCCAATGATAAACTATATTTTTAAGTGTTATATGCAAGATTAACGCGTGCAAAAAATGGGAAAAGACTTATCACAACCGACACTTTTATATTGCTTTTGCAACCATCACCCCATGCAAAGAACAAAAAATAACCTCCAACTACCTTCACATAAATTCCACAACAGATAACTCCACTTGCACCTTCATAGAAGCTTTCCCTCCTCAGAGACGTTCGCTATGTTATCTGAGGTTTTAAATGGTAGGTGTTACTTACAATTGGTTGGTTGTTTTGCAAGAACATAGACTGTAAGCTAATGGAATACAATATACATCCAAGCACAAGAATGTATGTAATAGCCAGGCATAGTAACACTTGATAGAGATCAAGCGACCACATGTAAAAATTCTCATGGCATCATTAATAATCATTTTATGATACCATTACACTAAGACTACAGGGCATAGATGAGGTTGAGATAGATATTTGGCTACATGTAACTATTATCACATGAAATTGCACCCTGTTGAACCCGATGTTCAACACCTCAATGTAACATGGGAAGACCTCTAAAGATGTGGGTTTCTCATAAACAGAGGTCAACCTCTGGAGAAGGCCAGCTTCCTTTGGTGTCACCTAAACTACTGATTTTGTAAAGGGAAAAGGTAGAAGGAGAAAAAAACTAAAAGTAATGAAAACACTATCTCTATGGTGATGCACCGAATTTACTAAGAAGACACATAACACAGTTTACACACACAATTTCAGTCAATGAAAAAAGCTTAGTTGTACACAACTCAATCACGTATAGTTTCTGCATAAATATTTCATGAAAAGGTTCATATGGCTACACTCCTAGAAGGAAAGAATAACTTCACAACTAGAGAATACTGCATTTTGAACACATCTCACAACCTGTAAAATACATATTTCTCTAAAGAAAGGTGTTGAGACAAGACATAACCACTAGGAATCATTCAGTTTCACAAGTAGTTTCATCAATTATATGAATGCAAACAATTTTAATAGAGAGATTGAAAAGGTAAAGCACTTATACTCATTGATTTCAATGGTGAAACACTAACATACATGCCTGTCATGAGTTACAAAACATAGCCTCTCTTCTACAAAGAACTCCATGAGTTACAAAAAATAGAAAAGCACCAAGTAAGAACTGTCTACAAAAAAGGAAAAAAATGCCATATATACAAAAGATACAGCTGCTAGGGCTTACAAAAAAATATCTGCGTTCATAAAGATCTGCCCCTAGATCTTTTGGATGAAGTTAATGCTGCATCCCTGCTGTCCATGTCAGTGTGGAGTCACTCTAGGAATAGCCTCCTTGATCTTTTGTGATGCATTTAATGTGCCAACCTCTGGCCCTATGTTCACTTTGAACCTCTCTAAAGATCTATCTCGATCCCCTGGAGCATTATCATTAATGTCTATCTACCCTTGCCAGTAGCAATCTTAGTTGTTACTGTGACTCATGGTTCTTCTGCTTACCGATGACACCTCCTGGATATCAAACTGATTCATCACTTGATTCTTAGAGCAAGTCCATGTTGCTTATGTTCCGCTGATCTTCTTCATAGGGGTCAAACTGCGATGGCTCCTTGTAGCTTCCTCTGGCTGGTCGAACAGATGCCACACAAGCTTCTTTGGGCGGTGAAAAACTCTTCATCAGAATCGCATGTCAGTGAGACACTAGACGTGTCTCGCCGATGTGATTATGCCCCTCGACAGTTATCAGCGTAGCTCACAATTGTTTCCAAGAGCTCATAGTGAGTTACAAAAGTCATGCCGATGTCAAAAATTCTTGCCCAGACTATCGCTGTTAGCCAGAGGTCTCACTGAAGCCTATAACAGATCCATCACTATCGACAAGACACCACCAAGTCGACGAGACTTCATAGCGAACTCCTCCATTCTCCTCGAGCTCACTATATTTTAGCAAGACCCTACATGGGTTGGCAAGACATTACACTGGTGCATTTCATTTCAGCGAGACCTCACCCAGTCAGTGAGACATTATGCCGATGACACCTTGCTTTGGAAAGAAATCCTATCAAGCTCTCACTCTTCCTTCAACAAGACATTGGAAAGTTGGTAAGACCTTTTTCTGAACCCCCATCATTATACCACTGTGCTCCTCCATCGGTGAGACATCCATGTGTCAGTGAGACCTTTCATCGATGGAAAAACACTACACCAAGACCCTTCATTCTTTGGTAGGACCTCATTCCTTCGCCAAGACATCATGGCGACTCTACTTTCCCTTGCGTCGAGCTCACATTATTTCGGTAAGAGGTCATCGAGTCGGTGGGACATCTTGGCGAATCCATTCCACTTTTGCAAGACCACCTTTGGTCGGTGAGACATTACACTGACCAAACCTTATGTCAGCGAGTGCAACCTCCTTGGCAAGACATCACCCTATCAGCCATATGATATACCAATGTTAAATTCTCTCGGCGAGCTTGCTTTATCTCGGCAAGACCCTACCTGGTCGGTGAGACCTCATATCGAGCTCAAAATTTTCACTGAGACCTCCGCTTGGTCGCCGAGACATCATGGCTAACTCGTTTCTTTCGCCGAGAGCGTACCTCATTTTGGGGAGACATTGCTTGGTTGGTGAGACCTCATAGCGAGGTCTTCATTCTCCCCAAGCTCCTTCATTTGTCAGGGAGACATCGCTATATTGGCAAGACTTTGTGCCAAAGGAAACACCTTCGGTGAGACCATTAGTAGTCAGCCAGACATCTCAACGAGCTCCACCTTTTCCTTGTCACCGAGACCTCATCGTGTCGGTAAGACATCTCCCTGAAACCATGGCTTCATCCCGAAGGCACCACTTTGTCGGCAGGACTTTCTCCATTCGGCCAGACTTCATGCTGAAGCCTCCATCTCCTGGCGAGCGCAGACCCTCTTTCAGGGAGACTTCCCTCATACATCGAGACATCACACTGAGGGCATTTCATTTTGGCGAGACATTTCCTTGTCGGTGAGACCTTTCATCAATGATGCCTCCCTTTGCCAAGACTTCCATCTTTTAGCTAGACCTCATGGTGAATAAAAAACCTTATACTGAAGGCACCAAACATTCAGTGAGATATCTTGGGTTGCCAAGACATTACAGTGAGGCCCACCTTTTGTCCCTGTTGACATCTATTTTCATTGAGACCTCCTGCCGTCGCCGAGACATTACGGCGAACTCCCTTCTTTTGCCGAGACTTCTTGTCGGGCAGACCTCTCCCCGATGACACCCTTCTTTCGATGATGCTAGCCTTGTGCACAAGGGTCGGCGTGACTTCAATAGTCGGGGAGACATATAAAAACCCACGGCGAATAAAAATTCTTGCCAACCGGTGGATCCTGAATGAATATAAAACACTGCCAGTCAGCAAGACATCTGAAAAGTCCCAGCGAATTTCTTCCTCAGGAGTTTTATGTTGAATCTGACTGAAGAGAAGCTTTCCAATAGACTTCCTTGTGAAATATCCTCAGGTGCATGATCCAAATCTTGAGGAAAATGTCCCATTTGGCCTTCAAGAATACCTGAAACATAGATTGCCTTGCCTAATTGAGGCTGTAGGTGAGAATTGGGTAACATCTTTGGTGACCTTTGCTGGATGTTTGCATGCTAAACATAGAAACCAGTAGCCTAGGCCTATCCATTGGGCACAGAGTCATGAGGAAAACTCAAAAAAAGTTAAAACATCAGTTTTGCACATGGCTGCAACTCGCTTGAGACTCATAGAACACAATAGGTTGCCAAAACGATAAAATAGGAGAAACTAAAAAGAAGTTATTTACTGTGCTGGAACAACACTTAGGGAATGAAACGACAATCAAACTAAAGTGTAGAAGCACTTATTAAAAACATAAAACCTAACCTAATATATACAATGGAGGAACTTATCAAACCTCAAAACAAGGCTTGAGGTGTATCCCATTGACTGGGATAGGAAGCACTTCACCCTCAGTTGTGGCCAGTTGGTAAGCATTGTGTTCTTTGTAGTCTTTGATAATAAATGGACCCGTCCACATGTTGTCAAACTTGGTGTGATGGTCTAGCCTACTTTTTAGAACATCCCATTTCAGCACAAGATCTCCCACCATGAAATCTCTTGATCTAGTTTTCTTATCAAATGTTATCTTAGTCAGGATTTGCTGACGTTCCATGTTCTTCATAGCCTTGTTTCTAGCTTCTTCCAACTCCATCAACTGAGTATATATTAAGGCAAGTGGGTCAGTCTATTCAAATAGGACTAGCTGACTGGCAATGTCCAAGGCAGGAAACTCAGTAGAGATATGTAATTTTGCTTCTTTACGGTACACCAACATGTAAGGCGAGTTCCCAATCACCTTCTTAGGGGTAATTCTTTCTGCCCAAAGGGAAGTCTTTAGCCTAGCATGCCAATCTCTCTGATTGCTTTCAAGCGTCCTTTTGATAATGTTAATCAAATTTTTATTAGTGGACTTTGCAAGTCTGTTGCCCTGAGGATAATAGTTGGAGCTTGTGTTCAAGTAAATGCCATTCTTCAATTCCCAATCAACAACCTTCAAACCAACAAATGCCAAAGAATTGTCAAAAATTATAGAATCTGGGACTCCAAATCTGCAAACCAAGTCTTCATAAAAATTCAACACTATTGTTTCATTAGCTTCCTTCAAAGGCAAAGCTTCTGTCCATCGTGTAAAGTAATCTATTGCTGTGATAATCTACTGATGGCCTACATTTCAGGGTGGGTTAATTGCCCCTATGAAGTCAATTCCTCACTTCATAAATGACTGCTCTATCTGAATTGGTTGCAATGGAAAAGCAACAAGCTTTTCTTTGTCTGAAAACAAGGCACATTTGGAACATCTCCTGACATATGTATGTGCATCCTTGAACAAGTCAGGCCAATAATAGCTTGCTCTTAAATCTTATAGGCTGTTGTCCTTGCAACATAGTGACCTCCAGAAGGTCTATCATGGAACTCATCTGATCCACTTGATCATTATCAACACACCTGAGTAGTACTCCACTGTGATCTTTCCTATGCAAGACATCATCAATCAAGATGAAGGGAATAGACTGAAGTCGGTAGTACCTCCTCTTTGTTCTGTTCAGATTAGGTGGACATTCCCTGATTCTCAAGAAATGTGACATTTCCTGCAACCAACTGGTAGCTTCATCATCTGCTGTCCCAACATTAACCAAAACTGAGTCTCGTTGGTCCTCTACTATTGAAAATTTTTCGTTAGTCAGCTGTTGGCATAAACCTTTTCCCCTCACCAATTTAGTGACCTAAATCTCCACATCGAACTCCATAACTCTTGTGATCCATCTAGGCCGTTTTTCATTTAGATCTTTACTGAGTAAAAATTATTTCATGCTAGAATGTGCCACCTGTAGATGAATTTTGTTATGAGACAATAGATGTCTAAATTTCTTAGAAATTTTCACAATAGCCAGCACATGTTTTCTACGAAGGTATACTTATGCTCATAGTCTTCCAATCCCTTGCTAAAAAAAGCAATGGGCTGCTCCAACCCTTCTACATTTTTTTGCACCAAGATTGCAGAGATTACATCAAAACTACCAAAAGCATATAAGGTAAAATTTTTACTGAAATCTAGGTTGACTAATGTTGGGGTTGAAGCTAACGCCTCCTTGATATTTTGAAAACTGTCCCTTGCTTCTCAGGTCCATCTAAACTCTGCATTCTTTTTTAACATAGCTATAAGGGGTTTTAGCAAGGCTGCTATATCAGGGAGAAATCTCCTAACAAAATTGATATGACCAATGAAACTCTAAAGTCCTTTCTTATGCGGAGGTAAAGGCAGCTCTAGGATTGTTGCAACTCTTTTAGGATCCACAATAATTCCTTCCCTAGATACAACATACCCAAGAAGCTTTCCTTCATGAACAAAGAAAACACATTTCTTGGGGTTCAATGATATACCAAACTCCTGACAATGTTCAAAAACTTGCCTCAAATGGTCAATGTGATCTGCTGCCTTCTTGGAATACACAGTGATGTCATCAAGATATACTAAGACAAACTTATACATTAAGTTACTAAAGGCCATGTCCATAGCCTTTTGGAAGGTTGCTCCAGCGTTAGACAAACCAAATGGAATTTTCCTATACGCCATTGTGCCCCACTTTGTGGTGAAGGCAGTTTGAAATTGATCTCCTTTCCTTACCAAAATTTGGTTATAACCAAAATATCCATCCAGTAAAGAAAAATGTTCAGAACTTGACACACATTGAAGAATCTTCTCTATAGACGGAAGAGGGTGCATGTCCTTTAATGGAGCTTTGTTCAAATCTCTGAAGTCTACACATAATCTAAGCTCTCCATCTTTCTTCTTGATGGGAACTAGATTTGCATCCCAACTAGTATGCTTGATGGGAAAGATAATCCCACTTTCTATAAGTCTAAAGACTTCTTTCTACATTAATGGCTCCAGTTTGGGATTAACTGGCCTCTATTTTTGCCTTATGGGTTTGGCTGTTGGCTCCAATTCTATTGTATTATGTGCAAGATGTGGATCAAATCCCTTCAAATCTCCATATTCCTAGGTGAATATGTCAATGAATTCTTGGAATAATTGTAGAAAAGAATGCTTTTCAATAGCAGTGTTTATTTTCCCTATTTTGAGGCTTCTCTTGGGTGCAATTTCTAAATTCTCATAATGATCTTGCTGAACTAATAAGTTGGATTTATTACTTTTAGCCTGATCATCAGAGTTGAAAATACTTTCTAAGGTGACCAAACCTTTAGGCAACTTGTTATTCTTCAATTGTAGTACCTGGTCTCCACACTGTTGTTTAATTCTCTCCTGGTTTGATGCTGTAAACACGTCTTCTTCAAGTAGAAACTGCAAAATCTGCTCATCACTCTCAAAGACCTGCCAGTTAACATTGTTATCAGGCATGGAAGGCCTGATAATAACCTTAATGTGATGCTGATTACACTCCTTCCTTACGTTGTTTGGAATGTCAACCTGAGCTCCCACAGCTGCTAATCTATTAACATGCTGATTCTGATTTCTTGGAATTGAAATGATATTGAAAGCCTCAAAATCCCCAATGAGGTCCTAAACCCTGTGCTTATACAATTTAAGAACATTATTTTTAACAAAATTCAGGCCTCTAACCTGATTTACTACCAATTCACTATCCCCATGCACCTTCAAACTCTTAATTCCACATTTCCTCGCCCATTCCAGTCCTTGAATAAGACCTTCATATTCTGCTGTGTTATTAGTGCATGAAAATGCAAACCTAAAGGCTGCATAATATCTTTTAGCTCTTGGGGAAACCAATAATGCACCCCCACCAGCACCATGTCTACTCCTTGAGCCATCAAAATACATTTCCCATACTTTGTCTCACTGGTCACAACCATTCACTGACCTCTTAACCAAGTTAGGCATCACTACATCAGCTTCTTGAAACATGTAGTTACCCATACCAGCATTCGACACCAAGTCACTTTCAACACTAGAAGTTTGGCATACTGCCCATTCATCTAGAAGTATATTAGGAGTATCATTGACAACAATGCAAGGATCAAAGACAACATGCTCATCTTGTTCAGAAATTATGCAATTTGTATTTATCACACTAGGTATATAGGGTTCTATGTTGTCTTTTGTAAGCAATTTAGACTTAATGGTTACTTTAGTTCCATACCTAGTACGGAACAACATGTGATACCAGTCAGATGAAAGGTACCCCCTATTTTTGTCGTAAACTCTCTTGACAAATATACCCCAAAATATGGAGGAAAATTTGCCACATAAATGTCTAGGGAAATTGAAAAATTAGGGCAAGCATGCAGAGTTAAGCTAGCATCTTTGATAAGACCCACTGTATTAACAAATGAGCCATCCAGCTGGACTACTCCTTTCTCTAAAAGTTGATACCTTAAACCTAACTGATCAGCTACTTGCTTGGGCATCATGAAACATGTAGCGCCACTATCTACCATACAATTGTGCACTAAATTTTTTCCAATAATCAATGAAACATAGAATAGAGGAGGTATCACTTTCTTACCTTAAATCATAGATTTCTCTTTGCTGCTGGGAGTAGTAACTTTCCCTTGATCATCATTAGCCATCATGACCTTTTGGGAATCAATAGCAACTTGCTCAGGATTCACATTTTGAGATAGTGCCTTTTTTAGTAGATCAACCTGTCCAGGAATGCTTAAGGAGTCCCACATGGTCATAGTCACATTCATCTTCTTCATGCTATCCACAATATTTTAAGGTAAAGTTGAAGATATCTTCTGATGTACTTTGGCAACAACCGGTTCCTTATCCTTGTGAGGCTGCTCATTGATTGGTAAGACAGTAGTTTTTTTTTGGTACATTCAGAATAGGTGTGGATGGTGCTTCCATAGTTGCAGGCCCCTTGCTTTTATCAGCTGATTGCTCCACCTCTAGAGCTCTTTTCTTAGCTCGTGTATTGGCTGCAATTGCTGAAACAACATTCACACCACAAAACTCTTCACTTTGAAAATTTAAAAATGCAATCTCATTAAAATGTATATCTGATTGTTGTTCAGGTATATTAGCAGGTGTATCTGGCTGTGGACTGACAGCATTTTGGACCATAAATGCCTGATTAACTACCCCATTTGAGCATGAGGCTAGGTTATGTGCTTGATTACACGAATGAGACCATTCAATTTCCATCACAAAGTTATTCTGGGCTGGAACCATATCCTTCACTAGATTTACAACATTAAGAGGAGCTGGATTATAAGATTGGAATGGTCTCTGATTAATATTTTTCCTCTGGTAAGCACCACAGGGTTGCCTATTTTGCTGATGCTGATATCCCTAGTTTTGATAAGACTAATTTACATTCTGACTTTGTTGTTGGTTTTGCTGTTGGAAATTCGGCCTTGCCCCTTGATATTGTTTCTTCATGCTGATCAACTCATTTCCCATAGTTTGTAAAATGCTTTCTATCTTATGCTAACTAGACTTGATCTCTTGTAATTCACTTGATGGTCCTACAACTGACACTCACTGGCTCACAATAATGGGTAATGCTATAAAAGCAGGTAAAGGGGATAAAGATGGCATTTGGAATGGCATATTTGATTGAATTTCAAGGAATATAGGGCATAGGTGTCCTAGGTGCTAACTTGCCTACCTGAATGAGGTTATTTTTTTCCTTAATAGCTATGCTATAAGCTTGAGGTTTAGAAATACCCCCCATGGATTGTATCATGACTAAGATATCACTATTTAAACTTTTCAAATAATATAAGAATGCATAATCAGCAGAAGGCCTTACCGTAGTAGGTATTATGTTCCAAGTTTTTTGGAATCGGATATTGAAGTCCACCATTTGTTCTTGTGGGGCTCTTTTGATGGTTGTTAACTGCTCTACCAAAGATAAGTGATCATATTTTTTCTCAAAAAATCTGGTAAATTCATCACCAAGCTCATCCCATGTTCTTATAGAACCTACTGGCAAGCTTCTAAACCATTCCAACGCCTTCTTCTTCAAAGATGCAACCAACAATCTCACAGCTACATTTTCCTGTGTCACATGATGCACATTGCACAATGCTGCCACATCCCTGATATGCTCAAAAGGTGTCACTTGTCCTTCTCCAGTAAACTCTAGTAACCCTTTTAACGCTACTAATGGAATATCATCATGTTGTGCTAGATTAAGGGGACTACCCTAGTTGAACGGTACGAAAGTAAAGGCCCTTGGCACTGCCATTGAGCTGGAATGCATTGGTACTCTTGCTGTAATAGAACTTGAACTTGGTTGAAACATATTTCCTGTAGCAAAAAAATGTTTGTTGAACAATTGAAAGCCATGAATGAGGGGCCAAAAAGTTCCATTCTAAGAGTAGGAGATGCTGAACACCTAGCTAGAGGGGCTCTTCTTCTCCTTTCGTATGAAAACAGTGTCTTGTCACTAACACTAGGTGGTGTTGAATGAACTCTAGGAGAAGGAACATTCCTTCTGAGAGTTCTCCCTCTTCTTCTTGGAGGAGATAAATGTAGAAACTCTACAGCTTTTGAACTTCTAGTTTCTATTTTTCTCATATAAATAAACACATTGATATTCCTCCATGCAGAGTCGCCAAAAATGCTTAAAAAATGACCTCTAAAAGGCTATTAGCTCACTGTCAACACATCAAAGCAACAAGGCCTAAAAATTTTACTTCTAACTTGGTCCGACAGGGCATGCCAAAACTGTTATCACCTGAAATTGCACCCTATTGAACAAGATGTTCAACACCTCAGTGTAACATGGGAAGACCTCTAAAGATGTGGGTTTCTTATAAACAGAGGTCAAACTCCAGAGAAGGCCAGCTTCCTTTGGTGTCACCTAAACTACTAATTTTGTAAAGGGAAAAGGTAGAAGGAGAAAAAAACTAAAAGTAATGAAAACACTATCACTATGGTGATGCACTGAATTTACTAAGAAGACACATAACACAGTTTACACACACAATTTTAGTCAATGAAAAAAGCTTAGTTGTACACAACTCAATCACGTATGTTTTCTGCATAAATATTTCATGAAAAGGTTCATATGGCTATACTCCTAGAAGGAAAGAATAACTTCACAACTAGAGAATACTGCATTTTGAACACATCTCACAACCTGCAAAATACATATTACTCTAAAGAAAGGTGCTGAGACAAGACATAACCACTAGGAATCATTTAGTTTCACAAGCAGTTTCATCAATTATACAAATGAACACAATTTTAATAGAGAGATTGAAAAGGTAAAGTGCTTATACTCATTGATTTCAATGGTGAAACACTCATATACATGCCTTTCATGAGTTACAAAACATAGCCTCTCTTCTACAAAGAACTTCACGAGTTACAAAAAATAGAAAAGCACAAGGTAAGAACTGTCTACAAAAAAGGAAAAAAATGCCATATATACAAAAGACCCAGCCCCTAGAGCTTACAAAAAAAATATTTGTGTTGATAAAGATTTTCTCCTACATCTTTTGGGTAAAGTTAATGCTATGTCCCCGTTGTCCATGTCGGTGTGGAGTCACTCCAGGAATGGCCTCCTTGATCTTTTGTGACGCATTTAATGTGCCAACCTCTAGCCCCATGTTCACTTCGAACCTCTCTGAAGAGTTGTCTCGAATCCCCTGGAGCATTATCATTAATGTCTATCTACCCTTGCCAGTAGCGATCTTAGTTGTCACCGTGACTCACGGTTCTTCTGCTTACCAATGCCACCTCCTAGATATCGAACTGATTCATCACTTGATTCTCAGAGTAGGTCCATGTTGCTTATGTTCTATTGATCTTCTTCACAAGGGTCAAACTGTGATGGCTCCTTGTAGCTTCCTCCGAATGGTCAAATAGATGCCACACAAGCTTCTTCGGGTAGTCAAAAACTCTTCATCAGAATTGCATGTAGGTGAGACAATAGATGTGTTTCGCCGATGTGATTATTCCCATCAACAGTTATCGATGTAGCTCACAATCATTGGCAAGAGCTCATAGTGAGTTTCAAAAGTCATGTCGATGTCAAAAATTGTCGCCCAGACTATCGTTGTTGGCCAGAGGTCTCGCCGAAGCCTATAACAGATCCATCGCTATCGACAAGACACCACCAAGTTAGTGGGACTTCATAGCAAACTCCTCCATTCTCCCCGAGCTCATTATATTTCGGCAAGACCCTACATGGGTCGGTAAGATGTTACATCAGTGCATTTCATTTTGGTGAGACCTCACCCAGTTGGTGAGACCTTATGCCGATGACATCTTGCTTTGGCAAGAACTCCTATCGAGCTCTCACTCTTCCTTCAGCAAGACACTGGAAAGTCGGGAAGACCTTTTTCCAAACCCCCATCATTATACCACTGCGCTCCTCCGTCAGTGAGACATCCATGTGTCGGTGAGACCTTTCATCGATGGAAAAACAATATACTGAGACCCTTCATTCTTCGGCAGGACGTCATGCCTTCGCCGAGACATCATGGCGACTCTACTTTCCTTTGCATCGAGCTCACATTATTTCGATAAGAGGTCATCAGGTCGGTGATACATCTTGGCTAATCTATTATGATTGGGCAAGACCACCTTCAGTCGGTGAGACATTACACCGATTGAACCTTCTGTCAGTGAGTGCAACCTCCTCGGCAAGACATCGCCCTGTCGCCCAGATGATATACCGATGTTAAATTCTCTCGGCGAGCTTGCTTGATCTCGGCAAGACCCTACCTGGTCGGCGAGACCTCATATCAAGCTCAAATTTTTTTTCGAGACCTTTGCTTGGTCACCGAGACATCATGGAAAACTCCTTTTTTTTGCCAAGAGCATGCCTCATTTAGGGGAGACATCGCTTGGTCAGTGAGACCTCATAGCGAGGTCTTCATTCTCCTCGAGCTCCTTCATTTGTCGGGGAGACATCGCTATATCGGCAAGACTTTGTGCCAAAGGAAAAACCTTCGGTGAGACCATCAGTAGTCAGCTAGACATCTTAGTGAGCTCCACCTTTTCCTTGTCACCAAGACCTCATCGTGTCAGTAAGACATCTCCCCAAAACCATGACTTCATACCGAAGGCACCACTTTGTCGGTAGGAATTTCTCCATTTGGCTAGACTTCATGCTAAAGCCTCCATCTCCTAGCGAGCATTGATCCTCTTTTTGGGAGACTTCCCTCATTCGTTGAGACATCACACCGAGGGAATTTCATTTCAGCAAGACCTTTCCCTGTCAGTGAGACCTTTCATCAATGATGCCTCCATTCGCTGAGACTTCCATCTCTCGGCCAGACCTCATGGTGAATGAAAACATTATACCCAAGGCACCAAACATTCTGTGAGACATCTTGGGTTTCCGAGACATTACAGCGAGTCCCACCTTTTGTCCTCGTTGACATCTCTTTTCGCCGAGACCTCCTGCCGTCGCCGAGACATTACGGCAAACTCCCTTCTTTCGCCGAGACTTCTTCTTGTCAGCCAGACCTAGCCCCGATGACACCCTTCTTTCGGCAATGCTAGCCTTGTGCACAAGGGTCGGCATGACTTCAACAGTCGGGGAGACATATAAAAACCCATAGCGAATAAAAATTCTGGTCGACCGGTGGATCCTGAATGAATATAAAAAACTTCCATTCGGTAAGACATCTGAAAAGTCCCAACGACTTTCTTCCTTAGGAGTTTTATGCTGAATCTAACTAAAAAGAAGATTTCCAATAGAATTCCTTGTGAAATATCCTCACATGCATGATCCAACTCTTGATGCAAATGTCCCATTTGGCCTTCAAGAACACCTGAAACATAGATTGCCTTGCCTAATTGAGGTCGTAGGTGAAAATTGGGTAACAGTAATTTCACACATGTTGTGGATATTATTTCCTCCTTTTTTTTACAAAAAACAACTTGAAAATCCTAAGCTTGAGACAATTACTTCACACAAGAATAGGCACCACATGTTTCAGTTGACAAAAGCAATTTGAATAAATGCACGATACTAGTCTCCAACAAGAAAAATGCAACTATCAATTGAAACACATGTATCCATTCTTTTTTCAGATGTTATGGAAAATTTCAATGAATAGACAGAAGGCTATGTGATTGCAAGTAGCAATTAAATTTTGTGGAAAATTTTAAGCATAGACAGGGTATGTGCAGGATCATCATGGAAAAAACAAGTCCTTAAGTGGCAAAAAAATCAAAGTTAGGAAACTTGATGTAAAAATTTGAATAAGTTATCTATATTATTTTAAAAATATGTAAGAATAGAATTTGTAGCAAATTTAATGTAGTTTCTAAACTACTAGGTTTGTTTAAAAAAATAAAATCTATTTGGTGAAAAATTGAAATTTCAATGCAGTAGTATTAAATTTCAGGAAAAAATAAGAAGTAGGTGTCTGTTTGACCACCTAACCATAATAAAATAATAATAATATTTTAGATATAAGTAGAGGACTCATGTCCCGATGTGATGCATACTTTTTTGTAATGTTTTCCAAGTAAATAATTAATTATTAATTTTTTATTACAACTTTTTAAAAAATATAAAAAACTAGTATGTCGACCACCTTAACTTGGTCAAAACTTTATGAAATTCAATTTTTCTTTTTTTAATCCTATAGTATGCAAAGCATAGAATGTGACATGTTTTGGATTCAAAAAATGTGATACCATTTGAAAGCTATAAATGTTTTTCAATCAATCTATCAATCGACTTTAGTCATAATTTGAATAAAAAATGAATAATAATTACTTATTAAATTCAAAGTAAAGCATAATTTATATTGGTGGAAAGTTGAAAATCTCCTTTAAAAACCCTTTTCGTTTCATCAATTTTGGGTTAAAAAAAGTCGTCAGCCACATACCCATCATATTGCCACTTTTTGGCCCATCATGATCCTACACATACCCGACATACAAAAAAAAAGCAACTACCTTATGAAAAGAATAAACATAGGAAGGAGCATATATGAATGTTCTCTCCATATGATATCACATACATACATATATGCACATAGGGATGAATGTTGGCCATGACCTACAAAAGATGGCCAAAAGATTATCACAGCCGGAAATTTTGTATTTCTTTTGTAACCATTTCCCCATGCAAAGAAACACAAAATAACCTCCAAGCACCTACCGCTCACAACTTTGATAGCAGGGAAAGCCAGAGAATGACACCCAACAATGGTTGTGTTACCTGATTTTTAGCTTTCAACTAAAATTAGGTAACTTAATGTTTATTCTTTTGTGTTTTAGTTTAAACATTTAAAAGATAAACCATAGTTTTCTAAGTCATCAATATACATGAAAAAGATTTTCAAAGAAATAGATTACATTTTATTCCAATGTTGCAATTAAAAAAAATGAGAAAGAGAACCATATGTGTTACAAATGTAATCTTTAATCATGAAAGTGTAAATGTCCCTCACAAGCCAAGGGACTAGCTATCCTAATGCTAGTAAAGAAGAAATCGTACGCATATGGATACAAAAAATAAAATTGCATATAACATGAAAAGGGACCCGTCATTGCCTAGTGAAATGACGAATCCTATTGACATGGCCTTGCATCATCTCTGTTGCTCTACTACTCTGCTTCCATTTGACACCCTCCTTGTTGCTCCTAGGTTTCCTGCATTGGATTAAAATAGTGTTGTTAGAGAAATGAAAGGTACCAAATCAAAATTATATGCAAAACATCCACAAACATGTGATCAAATGTATACAATCATTAAAATAGCAGCATGCCATAAGTGTCCTTGAAAACAAGAAAAGAGTGAACAAACACACCTATGATATGCTTTGTTTATCTAACTATTTGTTCCTTGTGTAGTTTTAGGACAAGTCTTGTTACTATTCTATTTTAACTAATTACATCATGTGGGGTAAATGTGGCTCCCACAAGGGTAGAGCTCAGCATCCTGCCCTTTGATGTTGTAAGAGGGATAGGAAATTGAGCAACTTGATCAAAGATGCACATGCTATTAATGCATTAAATCAATATGAAATCACACCAGTTGATCAAGTTTCATTATCAGATTTGAAAGATGCAACACATAATGTTACCTATCATGAAACACATACTTCATAATGAATCGGTCATATGGCTACCATCATGTCAAAAGGAAGGTAAATTTTTCTAGACATGTCTTTCAATCATCTTAAGTGGATCCATGATCCATTTTATAAAAAGGAGTAAGTGATTTTAGAGATGCATCAAGTTCAATTATGCATCTCTTAAATAATGAAGAAGAAATCAAGGCATGCTTGAAATCATAATGAAATATATGGGGCAGCAAGAGGGAACAATCCAAGGTACTATCAAATCCCTCCCAGCTTAACCCTATTGGAAAACCACACATCATATAGGATGGTGAGCTTTCAGGTCACCAACATAGGTGACATGTGTCTGCCCACTAGGATCATAGTGAGGAGACAGTGTTATGTGTTGCACATGATCAAAAGGTAAGAAATTTTTGTGGAACCATGAAGGTTGGGGCAATCCTAATGAAAAAATACATGCTACATGTCATGAATAGGACAACACCAATGGATACAACCATGAATGCATGCTACAAGACAGTAAGGGCAATCATTACATTCATGAAGGGAGTAAGTGAATCATGTTTTCACTTTAGTAGTGAATGATAAACTATGAAGAAGTCATGCAATGGAAAAATGCATTCAGAAAACACCAAGGAGATACGTATCATGAGTTCATGTTAATCAAGTATGGTTTTATCATATGCTAGTATCATGCCAAGCATAGGAAAGAAGAGGTTCTACACCTAATAGATAATATCATGTGCTAAATTACAAATGATCGTCTGTTATCTGCATTTTATAAAGGCACTGAACATTAAATAGATAATACAACCTTTATTCCAAGTGTCACAAAAGAAAATTTTCATATAGGATAGTCATACCAGGGCAAGGATAAAGTTCAATGTAATGGCAGTCTATTGGAAGTTCTGGTTCACTATGTTTAAGGAATGCATCTCTTTCCCATCTTTTGAGTTGTAGGTCCAACAAATATGGGGTTTTCTTTATCTGCTAGTGGTATGTATTATGGTGCTCTCTAACATTTGCAAAAGCTACATGAAGATGGAGAAAGCTGATACAACTATATCATCACCTATGAAGAGAATGGGGGAAGCCTTATGAGATATGCAAAAGATAATATAAATTGCAGATCTTAGACATTGAATGTTATAGTACAATGGATGGATAGCACTAGAGAAAGTGAACAAAGTTCAAATGATTGATAGTCAACTTGAAATATGCAAAGGAGAGTGGCCACAAAAGGTGAGACATGACTACCATCATGAAGAAAATCCTCATAAGTGTGAGGCATACCTAAAAAGGAGATGATAGTAATTTTAAATTTGCAAATGTTAGTATAGTACTAAGGCATTGCAGTCAACTAGATGGACATTCACCACATTGAAACCAATGAACTCATCAAAGAGGACTATCATGAGAAATATACAAAAAATATAGTAGGGCAGTTAAGCATGACTGAATCCTCGCAAAAGGAATGATAGTCATTTAGATGAAATGAAAGTGTTGATGCATGGTTGTATCTAAAAGGAACATAGTTATGAAGTGTGCAATATCATTGGAGGAGGACATTTCATATGAAATAAACTTGTCTATCCAATAAGGAGTTGAGGACCATACCATAAATGAATGTTACATGTTGTGACAACCAAGAATAAGGTTTCCAATGGAAAACCCTATAAGAAGGGAAGAGTTATCAAAGAGGGAAGTCATGCAATTGAGAAGATAAAGAACTCAAAGAAATGTGACCTGATCCAGGGGTAGTTTTGAAGAGTATGTGACAAAGAACAAGGGAAACAATGGTAGTTAATAAGTGGACAGTCATATCATCAAGAATGACAATCCCTACAATTCTTATTCTTGTGCATAGTGACAATCACAGTCATAAATGACACAAGACATTCAATAACAATCCAATGATAGTCTTTTATGACTGTCATGACAGTCCTTGGCTAAAATAAGGTCACATGATAGTTTTGAAAAGGGCAGATTGGAAGGGACTATCTTATGACATGAATCAAGACAAAGAACGTGAAGAAATGATAAACTATGAAGAAGTTACAAGATGTATGGAGCCTTTTGGTTATACATATATTGTACCTTTGCATTGAATCATGTAGCATTTTGTTCTAAAAGGAGTAAATTGAAAATCCAGAACCACTAGTTTATTCCTCATGGCCTAGGGTTGAAGAATTGTTTTCCTCTGAAAGTAGGAAAACCCACCTGGGGTTTTTACACAAAAAAATTGTATGGACAAAAATGAAACAACAAAAGAAAAAGCTATTTTTTTATCTGAGTTTTCTTTCACAAATGGAAGAACCCATCTGGTTTTTTCATGAATTTCAAATATAGAGAAATCAAAGAAGAAATGTTGTGAGTTTCTTTTTAGAAAGGAACAACTCAAGCATTCAAAACCCCAAGCTTTTCTCCATGGCCACGACTAGAAGATCATTTTCCTTCATAAAACAACAAAAAGGAGCCATTTTATGATAGTTACTAAACACCGAGCCTTTCAAAAGGTTGTCATGAATTTTTTAAAAGAAAATCACAAAATATGATGCTATATTTCATTATGCTACAACTGTGGCCAGAAATTGTATTTTTTCTACAAAAAGGTAACAAAACCTAGCTGGGTTTATAATGAAATGCAGATTCAGAAATGGCAAGCAAAACAAACCCTATTCTATTGTCTTGGTCGCAGATTGAAGGAGAAAAATTCTTCAAAACATAACAAAGTACACTAGGGTTTTAAAATCCAATTGCTAAAATGTAGAAGAAAACCACATTCTTTACTTTATTCTCAAGAATGGAGGCTCGAAATGAGCCCTTTTTGCTCAAAAAAAAGAAGAAATGGAGTCGATTCAAGGCTTACCTAAGGTTTTTGCTCATTTTTTTTGCATATTCAAAGTTTTTCAAGCTTCCATTCAAGCTACATGAAGTCACCAATGGTGGGTGGGAACAAAGGAATACCAACAGAAGAGAAAAATGGCACACAAAATTATTAGAGAATGCTACATGTCACGACCCAAAATGCATTAGATGGTTCCATAAAAGGTGAAAAATACACATTCGTGTATAAAGAATGCATTTACTTACTATTCCATGTGTTTCTCCTCAAAAAATTTCCAAGAAACCAGTCAAGATCACCATTTTCTTAGCAAGCTTCAAACCCTAAGGCGGCAGCATGTCTCTTCCAGAATGCTTGATGGTAAAAAATGAAGATTTTTTCACATTTTTTCCATCTTTTGTTTCTTAGGGTTAAACCCCTATCTTTGGTGGTTGATGGGAATTTTTTCCCATTCTTTTAAAAATTTGAAACACATTAAAATGTGATGGGGGTCGAATGCCATGACTTAGGCATTTTATGCCTTATGTCTTTATTGCCTTGTTAAAAAAATTGTAAAGTTCCTCAAAATCAAACATGTGAAATGTGCCAAGTGCATAATATGACTTTCCCTTTACAATGTGATATGCCTTGAACACTTTCAAATGTTCCTTCCAAGAAGTGTGGAAGCCCTTTATGATCATATAGGCTGAATTTGGGCCTTTGTTTTTCCCTTTGAAAATCAAAGAATATTGACCAATGTATGGCCTTGGAGTGCAAAATGAGGCAAGTGAGAATGATCAAGTGCCTTGAGAAGTTTTTGAATTTTTTTAATGCTTTTGGAAGCATTTTGATATTGCATTATATTTTTACATTTTTTTTTCAAAGAATAAAAACATCATTTAAGTGATTTGCTAATCAGTTTGATATTATTCATATGCAAATATAATATAATTTAACATTGATGGTGGGGCCTTTTGCATTGGTATTTGAAATGTAAAGTGATTTGTTTAAGTGATGGATTATAAATCACTTAAACATATTATCTTTTTTTAATGCAAATTAGTGCCTTGTGTTTTCAAAAAACACATATTGCATGGGTCAAGGCTGGGAGACAAAACAATGACTTGAAAACATGAGGAGAGTGCGTGAGTGGTGCATTTGACTATTTTGGAGAAACATGTGCTATTTTGTAGGCTATTTTGTAACACTTTTGGCATGACTATGGTCTTGGCTTGACCTTGGACTATTTGGATGACCTTTTGGAGTGATTTTAGAAGGTTCTTTTTTGGCCTCATTTATGCATCTAACCAAAACCTTCTAGATGGACATGTGTGAGGGGATTTGAGGGTTTTTTTTTAAGTATCTTCATTTTGGCATTTTTGAGGGAGTTCTTTCTTTCCAGTAGAGTGATAGCTTTGTTTTTTTTTGGAGATATTTTTCATCATGGAGCAGTATTGTAACTCAAATGGACTTGTGATACAGTAAGGACTTTGAATCAATAAAATAGAGCATTTTACCTTCTCATTTCATGTTTCATAGTATGCTATTAGTGATTGATCAGTTTGTTTGTGAAATTTATCTTTCCTTGCAAACTTGTCTCATGTTTAGGCAACTATTTAATAGATAATTCATGGTAACAGGTTATAAGTTGTGTTAGTTAATAGTGTTGTTAGTTGTGAAATCTTTTATTTTCCTTCTAAAAATCCTATTTAGAGACATCTTTATAAATTATTTATGTGAATTGCATTTGAGAATGAGTTGTGTAAACCAAGTTTTATGATATTGTTTTGAATGTGATAGGTTGTTATCAAATCTTAGTTGGCTTTTGGTGTATCACCTTAGGTAGTTTCAGTTAATGTTCATGTTTTATGCATTTCTTACCCTTTACCTCAGAAATCAGTAGTTAGGTGGCATCAAAAGGGGAGCCAACCCATAATCTACAAATCTGCTTTCGAATAAGACACCCACAACATGAAAGCAGTCCCATGTAACATCCAAACCTACTAAGCTCTTTCATAGCTTGGCATTAGGGGTGAAGATTTGGATCACTAATAGTTTTGGCACACCTGGTGGGACAGTGAACTGCTTCTTAGTTCATTTTACACATTTTATTGTTGTTGTTTGGTGTGTACAATAGTAGTTTAAGCCTTTTGGAGGCATTTTCTTTACATACCTAGCAACTCCGAGAAGTTTTACTTGTTTTGGTATGATCAAGTGCTGGTTAGATTCAAGTAAATCTTATTTTTTCTCATTTTCCAATTTCTCAATGAATAAATATGTCCATATTTCATGGAAACATGTCATATCACCCAACATATCATTTAAATTCCAATTACCCACCATTCCATGAAAAAAATGGATGTATGACCTCTTACCATCCATACCACACAAAATAGCTTACTAATTTTATTTCAAATAACCGTATGACAACAAGTTACCAACATCCTCATTATGTTTCCCAATGTCCCACTCCTACTCAATCTCAATATTAGCCAGTATATGCCCAGAACTAGTCTCAAGCAAGATATTTTGTTCCAAAAAAAATTTCTTGTTCTCATTTACAGCCCCAAAATGCTAATGATATGGGGATTAGCAATATTGATAGTATATTGCTAGATTTCCATAGGTAGTTGGATGAGATCAATAAAGAATAAGAGTATCAAATACAACAATAGGAGGTTGACATGCATTAGGAGTTAGCCTACTAGGTGTACATTCAAGAGTAGGAGATGGAGATTCAAAGGAGATAAAATGAGGAATGTCTTGCAAAGAAGATAGTTGCAGAGGAACGCCAACAAAGGTATGAAACCTAGGCAACCCCTTGTTTACCTAGCTCTAGCTCAATTCCTCCTACAATGTTGAGTCACCCTATGAGTGAAGAGGTTCCTAAGTACAAGTTCCCTAGCTTTAGACAAGAAGAACCTTTTGAGCCATTGAGTGACCCTACCAATGAGCCTTCTACCTGTAGGTTTCCAAGTTGGAAAGGGCCATCTGATCTACCCTATGAAGTTCCTCCATCTATCATACAATTGGAACCATGCTCTAACATCCAGAAAGTAAAAGAAGAGCAGACCCTTAACCAACAAAACTCACTCAACATGGAGGAGACAAGGAGTGTGAACTTGCTACATTTAGCTATGGAGGAATACATGTACAACAACAAAATCTTGGACAACAGAAGGAGAAGGTGAAAGTTGTTGTTGAAGAGGAGTAGTGTACAACCAGATTTGATATTTTTGAGCATGTTATGCATGCGAAAGTAGATGTTGAGATTTATGAAAAAGTGTACACTAATATAATTGAACATTTTTGTTCAAAATTGGATGATAAGGAATTAGGTCTACTAGAGGAGTTTGGAACCCATGCAGAAATTCAACAGTAGGTTCACAAGTTTGAACAAGAAAATTCTCATGAGTTTGATTTGCAATGTCTTATATGGTTTGATGAGCTTCCTTTCTGCTATACAACATAGCTTGAAGCTGATTTATCAGCTGAAAGTTTGTTTTAGGAAGCTACTTCACTGTTTGAACACTTTCCTGTCTTCATTAAAGAAGAAAATCCTATTTTGGAGTACATCTCTTTGGGTGATAATGTGGATTTTAAGGTTAAACAAGTTGAATTTAAGAGCCTTCCAAGCGCTGACAGCTTTGATAAGTTATTAGCTACCTTGGTGGAAGGTGATTGTTCATTAACCATGGAGGAAGAATCAACATGGAAAATAATTATGCAAGGTGAAGCCATGAAGCAGGACAACCATGAAAAGCAAGAATGGAGAGAAGTAGCCAACAAGGGCATCTCAACCTTTGTCATTTCAAGAGGCTGCCCCATTAGATATTTAGCTAATTCGGAGGCCACTGAAGTAACAAAGGTCATGCTGGCACCAAAGTATGAGGATGCAATTGAAGAAGAAGCTGATTTTGGAGTTGCAGCTAAAGGTGATATGTTGTGCAATTTTTCATACACACGCCCCGCTTGAAGCGGGGACCCTCTTTTGCTTTGGTTTTGGTGTTTTTTCCCTTTCTTTTGAGGTTTGGTCTTGCCTAGGCATGTGTTTAAATTGTTTATTTTGAATGCCTAAGTGTTTTCCCTAGGTTATTCCTTGAAAATCGTGACTTCTAGATGAATTTTGGGCTTTTGCTCGGATTTAGGATTTTCTGCCTTGGTCGGATTTTCCCGGATCCTGCTTGGACTCCAACTGGACCCTTGTTGTTCAGGGATTTTTGATCCTCGCGGATTTCTGTGTGGGCCGGATTTTCTTGGATTCCACCCTATCGTCGAATTCCTGAATTCCTTCTCTAGCTGTCTTATTGACTGCATTAATGGCTCTGTGCATGTTCTAAGAAATGTATTTAACTTGATTCAAAGATCTTTTGTGTCATTATGCTCACTATTTTCCATTGTTCGAGCTAAGAAGTGTTTTCTTGCGAGTATTTGGTTGAGGTTTTGGGGCATTCAACTTTGACTTGATTGATTTGGTGGTGATTTCTTGTGCATTATTGCCTGTGTTCATAGTGGACACCCTTGAGCTTCACATTTGCTGCTTCTGAGATCAATTCCTACTTTATAATGGTATGTGTCTGATTACTCTGCTTTGAATTGAATTACGAATGACACATTGGTATTGTGAGGGCTTGTGGGATTTGAATTCCTGTGTATTTGTTTATTTTGTGCTAGGGTTGTTCAGTATTGCACCCTTTGTCATCTCCCAGGCAAGTTTTGAGTTCATGTGTCCATCTGCATTTTAATGAATCTCACCTGAGAATAATCAGTAAACCCTAGTGATGACTCGATAGTGAAACAACTAAATTCAGAATGTGTCTGTGCGCTAATGGTGGATGAGTAGGGTTTTACAATTTTTTGCACACACACCCCGCCTGCAGCGGGGACCCTCTTTCACTTTGGTTTTGGTGTTTTGGCCCTTTCTTTTGAGTTTTGGTCTTGCCTAGGCATGTGTTTAAATTTTTTATTTTGAATTCCTAAGTGTTTTCCCTATGTTATTCCTTGAAAATCGTGAGTTCTGGATGAATTTTGGGCTTTTGCTCGGATTCGAGATTTTCTGCCCTGGTCGGATTTTCTCGGATCCTGCCCTGTCATCAGATTCCCGAATTCCTTCTCTAGCTATCTTATCAACTGCATTAATGGCTTTGTGTGTGTTCTGAGAAATGTATTTAACTTGATTCAGAGATCTTTTATGCCATTATGCTCACTATTTGCCATTGTCCGAGCTAAGAAGTGCTTTCTTGCGAGTATTTGGTTGAGGTGTTGGGGCATTCAGCTTTGACTTGATTGATTTGGTGGTGACTTCTTGTGCATTATCGCCTGTGTTCGTAGTGGACACCCTTGAGCTTTGCGTTTGTTGTTTCTAAGATCAATTCCCGCTTTACAATGGTATGTGTTTGATTGCTTTGCTTTGAATTGAGTTACGAATGGCATGTTGGTATTGTGAGGGCTTGCGGGATTTGAATTCCTGTGTATTTATTTATTTCGTGCTAGGGTTGTCGGTATTGTGCCCTTTGTCATCTCCCAGGCGAGTTTTGAGTTCATGTGTCCATCTACATTTTAATGAATCTCGCCTGAGAATAATCAGTAAACCCTAGTGATGACTCGACAGTGAAACAACTAAATTTTGAACATGCCTATGTGCTAATGGCGGATGAGTAGGGTTTTAGGACCTAGGGCAGTGCCATATCAAGTGATTTCATCTTAAGATTGACCTAGAATACAAAGAAAATTCATGAAAGGTCTATCCCCGACTTGCTCTATGTTAAAATTTTTGAAATCTGTAATCGTGGGTCAGCGTCGTAGTCCGAGATAATCCATCCCTTCCAAATTTCATTTGCTGTGACCATTCAAGATCGCTGAGATATCATATCGACCACCTTGAGGTTCGTCGAAGTGGTATTCCTAGGTTCATGTTAGATCACCGTGACACTATCATTTTTATACCGATGAAATCTTGTATGCATATAAGTCGGCAAGACCTTTGCTTTCACCAAGACCTCACCCCGCGAGGAGACGTCTCATCAACGTGATTGTTCATACTCACTTTTGGAAAAACAAGTCCAAGTCACCAAAAGGTCATAGCGGGATCCAGTAGCTTTACCGATATTCATTCTGCTTCGCCAAGACATCCGTCCTTCGGTGAGACCTCCCACCGAGCACTTTTTCTTTCATTGACCTTTGTTCTTTTAGTCTCTGTAACCCTTCGAGGTTTGTGAGATGTCATGTAAGTCATCCTGTGTCTCACGGAAGCCTGTTCATGCGTTTGTATTTGATCACCAGGATGCAGTAACTCTCACACCGAAGTCTTTCTGTCGGCAAGACAAACCGCATCACCAAAAGCTCATAGCAGGCTCCTTTTGTCTTGCCGATCTTCCATAAGTTCGCTGAGACCTCCCCCTTTCAGTGAGACCTTTCGCCGAACATATCCTGCTATTGTTGAGTAACCTTCTGTTGGAGAGACATTCATGCTTTGCTGAGACCTTATCGTGAGCTCCCTACTCTTGCTAGAATCTTCGCTTTCACTGAGACTCCTAATGATCACCAAGATGTTTCACTGAAACCACTGAGTCTTAGCGAAACCTATCCTAGTGACTTCCTTCGGCGAGACTCCCGGGAGTCACCGAGACTTCTCAGCGAGCCGATTGACTCTTGTCGAAACTTTCATCTTGGGAATCTCCATTGGTCCAGAATTTTTCCTATACCGCGGATGTCTGTCAGGTCCGGATTTCTTTGAAATTTGTTGTTTCCCTGATTTTCCGAAGTCTCCTCTCTGGCTTGTTTTTCACAGGAATCTGTCTCTGGCAGATTTTCCTGAAAGTTGATGAAATGTAAAGAAACATGAAATAATTGGATTCGTTTACAATTTACGATGCATTTGATGATTATTTCATGTCATATTTGGATCTCCCATGTGAATTTATTGATGGAAAATGATCAAGTTTAATGATTAAGTAGGTTTTTCTTGGTTTTTTCCATTGGAATCCGGTCAGTCTAGAATTTCCCGAAATTCCTCTCTGACTCAGATTCCGCAGATGGTCTTGAAACCCAAAATTTGTTATGGTCATTTTATATGAATTTTAATAACACCTTGACTATATGAGATGCATTCTAATGGTGTTTTGATAGATTAACCTTGCTTTCCTATGGTTTTTATTATGTTTTCATGTTGAGTGCAGGCTGAATCAAGCAAAGCATTGGCTGGGTCTTCATTGTCCGATGCGGAGAGGATCAAGCTAGACATCAAGAGCAAGGTTCCTGAGAGTAAGATCACCTCTATCTGGTTAGAAGTCACTGATACAAATGTTGGCCTCTGGGACTATAAGGAATTTAAAGAAAGAATGGCATCTGAGAATCCTCCTTTGGTGACTAGAAGGGTGATGGAGTCAGGATTGTCACATGTTGTTGGTTTCCCTTCTACGGTGCAATGCTATGAGTGGTCCTTGAGTGCACCAAGCGCTATGATTTGGATACACAGAGGATTATTGGGCCTCAGGGGAGAGTTGTTTCCAATCTCAACCTGGTCTCCATTGCCCAAACCTTTGACATGCCAGACAGGTCTCAAGTGGTGGGATTCACCATTGAGGTAGCTCAAGAGTTCTATGATGACCAAACTGTGAAATTGTAGCAGCTGATCAACTCCTGGCTGGAGAAGCCCAAGTCCCACTATTCCAAGTTGCCTAAGCAGGTGTACAAAGAAAAATTCAAGGAGTACTATGATGCCATCACCTTTCTTAGCAAGGTGCTTGGATTGAAGAGTGCTAGTACATTCAAGAATTGGATGTGCCATGCGATTGTGAGGATGGAACAAGAAAAGATTAACTACCATTGGGCAGGGGTCATCAGCCAAGTAATTTACAAACAATTGTCCAATGTGTTGTAGACAAATACCTTCACAATGACCTCATATTTGGTCTATGCGCTGGCTAGATTCCATCCCTACAGAGGATTAGATACAAAGGGAATTTTCAGACAAGATATTATCTATGAGGTTTACCCTCATTTGTATCTAGGAAGCTCAGACTACAAGAGGGAAAATGATGCATTTACCATGCATATTACTAGAATGCTTTAGGAAGCAGATCATGTCATAATTTCAGATCAAGCCAAGGAGCTCATCAAGAAATATGGAGCCTAGTTCATTCAACTCCCAACCTTCTCCTACATTTGGATTGATGGCTGCTAGAAAACCCCATGTAGACTTCCAAGGTATCCCACTGACCACATCATATTGTTGGAAGTCACTAGGCAGATTTGTGATTTTGATGCCACTGTCAAGAAGGACAAACATAAGACTGGATTTGGTGGAGACTTCCCCTTGAGGATTGGCACTGGAGAGGTTTGTCCTTCCATTAGTTCCACCTAGGCTTCTGAACAAGAAATGAGTACTCTTGGTTTGTCCTTCCACTCCGAGAGGTCCATATTTGACATCATAGGAGAGGCTCAAAAGAAGGCCAGTAGAGAATATAGCCATAAGGTCAATTTAGAGGACTACTGGGCCAATTGTGGTGATGAGTATGAGGTTAGAAAGAAGAAGTTCTCTTAGCTTCCAGTTGATGCAGTCCGATTATACAATGTAAGGGTAGTGCCCGATCAATTGGAGGATGATGGGAACTTAATTCAGGACCATGCCTATGAAGTGGTAATGGACAAGCCAATTAGTGATGTGGATTGGTTGGAAGAGGAGAAGATAGAACTAAAACAATTGATGGATCCAGTCCTCAAATTTACTAGGATGTGGCTCAAACACAGGTATGGGAGTTGGAAAGTAAGGGAGTAAAATGCACATACAACCTGATGGGAGACTTAGATACCCATTCCACCTCCGAGGAGTCCACATGGCAGCAGGATCCTAAAGGTAAAGGTAAACTGGGCTCTCTTGTCAAAATTAAATCTAAAGGCATTCAAGAGGAAGAAACCCAAGGAGCAGAAAAATAGAGGGGCCAAAGGCCAAGAAGAGGACAAGGACTAAGAAGTCCGAGCAGAATCCTGAGGCTGATGCTCCTGTGCTGAAGAGGAAAAGAATTGTCAAATTATCAGAGAAGGAAAGCTCCAAGGCTAGGGAAGATGAAGTTTCCCCACCGGTGATAAACATTGAAAGTTCAGAGGAGAGAGAAAAATTATATACAAGGAGGTCTAGGACTCCTTTTCCTAGGGACAGTGTGCCTAGGGCTGACCTTCCTCTGGTGGTTTCTCATGAGGAGCAGCATGATGATGTCCCTCCCACTCATGAAGTTCAAAGTAAACCTGGCAAAACTGAGAAAGTTGATGAACATCTAGACACTGAGGGAGAGGAATTCCATGTGGGGGAACTCTACCGTGTAGAGGTTGAAATTGAAAAAGAAATAAAATCTCCCTTGGTTACATATGCAGAGTCACCAGTCACAAATGAGGTAGTTGAATCTCCTCCAAGGGAGGAAGAAGCAGAAAAGGTTATCTCACCTACACATGAAGAGGAGCATGCTGAGGGGAAGGAAAGTGAAATGGATGAGACCCTTGAGAAACAAAATTTGAGTGAGGAGGCACCTAAGGATCAACAAGAAGAGGAGATGGAGTAGAGCAAGGTGCAATTGGATTCCACTATCCCTAGTTGGCTGGAGAAAGAAATAAAGAGAAAATAGGTTGTGGTAGAAGATAGTCCACCAAATTGGGATGCACTGCTAGCCGTAATTGGAAAAGATAAATGTAAGAAGAAGGCTAGGGTGATCTCACAGGTTGAGAGAGATGAGGCACATAACAAGGTTGTTCATATTGCTACCCCTGTTCCAGATAAAAATAGAGGTGATGTGGCTGGAAATGATTATAATATACAGACTTTTAATCTTGGGTCTACATTAGTTGAGCAAGATATTGAGGACTATGAGGTCTCCAGTATTGTTATTGTGGATCGATTAAGGAAGGAAATGAAGGCCAAGCAGGAGCTGAAGAGAGAAAATGAAAATATCAGGAAGTGCTTGGAGGAATTAATGAAGCCACTGTAGTCCATTCATCCTTCTTCCTCTGCTACCAATCCTCTGCCTCAGGAGACCATAATTGAGCTAGAAAATATGAAAGCTTCCACCCTTGCCACTATGAATTGGTTGAAAGGGGTACAAGAAAAGGGCGATGAGGCTATTAGGGAGGTCCTATCAATGGGGAAAGATGCTATCATGGTGACTGAATGGTTAAAACAGGTGTTGGCACAAGATAAGGAGGATACAGACCTCCTTTTACAGAAAACTGGAACTCTAATGGAATACACCCGGGATAGATTAGTGAGTGATGGGATCCTTCCTTCTTCTAGAGTTTCCGAGCCATGGGAATGGTTTGAAGCATTGCAAATTAGGAAGAAGGTGTTGAAAAATATTTACAAACGAAGGAAGCAGATTGATGACACCCTAATTGGGGTTTACAATGGTTCCATTGCCTTCTTTGAAATCATGACGGGAAGAAGAAAGAACGCACCCAAGTACTTGAACCTAGAACAATTGAGAGAATGGTGGCATAATGTGTATGCACCACTTGATGATGGTTCTATTTTTGAGCACCAACTGGATGATGCAGCCACCTACCTCACAGTTATTGATAAGCATGTGACATATAAGGTAGATTGGGATAGGTCGGTCAAACACTCAAGGGACAAGATTGCGTCCATTAAGAGGTGACTTAGGGTTCTGCCAGTACCACTTGTAGTTGACTTAGATGCAGCGTTCTTGAAGCTACATGAAGAGTCAGATTGGCATGGGGATAATAGGGAAGAGAGCTAATGATGGGCTGCGACGCGATTTGTGCTTCCCTATTATCTTCTCGTGCGTTGTCCAAGCTGCACTGCAGATCTCAGGCCAACTTGGATGGTATGTGCATTTAATGCTGGTTTGACCCATTTTGAAGACTCTCTGGGCTAGGTTGTTGTGCTGAGTTATTGCTGCGAAACCCTTGCCTGGCCGACGGGTTCCTAGGATTTCTATATATTGGGCATGTCACCTCATTTGTAAAGGGTTCTAGAACAGTTAGAAATAGTTAGAAGGTTAGAATTTGTAATTAGAAAATAGAGCAGAGCTAGTTAGAAGTAGAGTAAGTTAGCAGGTAGTTGCCCTCAAGCAAATATTGTAACAAAAAGCTAGAATTGTTGCTACAATGAACAATTTGAATACAAGAAATGACATTGTGATTTGGTGCCATACTTGTTTCTTTTTTTTTGCATGGTTCTTGTTATTCTATCTTTAAAATTTCTTTGAGAAGGTTAATGTTTAGATTATATTTGATTTAATAATGTTTGTGATTCAATACTTGAATGTTGCAGCAATCCCTCAGTCCATACTTTTCACAACCAACTGATTGTTAGTTGCTTTGCAAAGTTAACCTGTACTTTACATTCCGTGTGCTTAAGTTCGATTGTAAAGATTTGTTCATTTTTAACTGCAATAGGGTTATTTGAATGAATGTTTATGATTTGAAAATATTAACACCTCAGAAGATTGCACTGTTTTCTGTAATATTGTAGATTTATCTTGGTCAAGTAAAAATTAGTTTTGAAGGATTGGTCCATTTTGAGTATTGGTTACTTTCATTGTTAATCTTAGGTTTAGTATTAAGTTTAGAAATCTCTTTGAAACCTTTCTCCTTCTTTTATTTCTTTGATTATTGGGTTAACTCTAGGATTGAAGCACCATCAGATTGTTAGATCTGATAAAATTGATTCAACATTTTGCTCGTAGTAAGGTCCCATTGTGATTACCAGCATTTTCACATTTCGTTACTGAGTTGTTTATGCACTATCAAGACCTGACATTAGAGACCTTAGGGTTATCTCTTGAGGTTTACCGATAGAGATTTACCTTTCAAGAGAGATAGGATATCATATTCTGTCTGGTTGTTATTGTGCAGAAAACATGATCAACATGATCAAATTCAGCTAACCTGTCCAGTTCAAGACAACAATAGGCATGATCGAGATCAAGGTGTAAGTGAGTTTCTTAAAATATTTCATGAAACATTACAATAGTATTTTGAATATCTACATGTGTTTCATGTTCTTTCAGCAATGCATAATCATGTAATGCATTAGTTGTTGATTAAAAATGGGTGTTATTTTGTAAAGCCTCTCAATGGTTTTGTTTGACTAGCTTCTTTGTTGGTTAGAGTAGGTTAGTGTAATTTGATTTTAGATGCATTTTTAGTTTTCCCTAAGTTCATTCTAGCATAGTTAGGTAGTTTTCATTCTGGAGTGTTGGGTTTTCAATAAGTTTTCAAAGTGTCTATTGTTGGTTTAGTGAGTTACATCAATATTTGATGTTGTTTGCAAGTAGTGTCATCCTTTAGATAACCCTGTGCCCAATGGATAAGCTTTAGGCCACTGGTCGAGATGTTTTGTAGGAAAACATATAGCAGATGTCACCAAAAATATTACCTAATTTTTAGCTTTCAACTAAAATTAGGTAACTTAGTGTTTATTATTTTGTGATTTTGTTTAAACATTTATAAGATAAACCATAGTCTGCTAAGTCATCAATATGCATGAAAGATATTTTCAAAGAAACATATTTCATTTTATTCCAATGTTGGAAATACAAAAAATGAGAAAGAGAACCATATGTGTTACAAATGTAATCTTTAATCATGAAAGTGTAAATGTCCCTCACAAGCCAAGGGACTAGCTATCCTAATTATAGTAAAGAATAAATCATATGCATATAGATACAAAAAAGAAAATTGCATATAACATGATAATGGATCCGTCATTTCCTAGTGGAATGACAAATCCCATTGACCTGGCCTTGCATCATCTCTGCTACTGTACTGCTTTGTTTCCATTTGACATCCTCCTCATTGCTCCTAGGTTTCCTGCATTGGATTAAAATAGAGTTGTTAGAGAAATGAAAGGTGCCTCATCAAAATTATATGCAAAACATCCATAAACGTGTGATCAAATGTCTACAAGCATTGAAATAGCAGCATGCCATAAGTGTCCCTAAAAACAAGAAAAGAGTGATCAAACACACCTATGATATGCTTTGTTTATCTAACTATTTGTTCCTTGTGCAGTTTTAGGACAAGTCTTGTTACTATTTTAATTCAACTAATTACACCATGTGGGGTAAATGTGGCTCCCACGAGGGTAGAGCTCAACATCCTGCCCTTTGATGTTTTAAGAGGGATAGGAAATTGAACAACTTGATCAAAGATATACATGCTATTAATGCATTAAATCAATATGGAATCACACTAGTTGATCAAGTTTCATTATTAGATTCAAAAGATGCAACACATAATGTGAGCTGTCATGAAACACATACTTTATAATGACATGGCTACCATCATGTCAAAAGGAAGGTACATTTTTTGGACATGTCTTTCAATCATCTTAAGTGGATCCATGATCCATTTTATAAAAAGGAGTAAGTGATTTAAGAGATGCATCAAGTTAAATTATAGATGCATCAAGTTCAATTATGCATCTCTTAAACAATGAAGAAGAAATCAAGGCATGCCTGAAATCATCATGAAATATATGGGGCAGCAAGAGGGAACAATCCAAGGTACTATCAAATCCATCCCGACTTAATCCTATTGGACAACCACACATCACATAGGATGGTGAGCTTTCAGGTCACCAACATAGGTGACATGTGTGTGTGTCCACTACGATCAAAGTGAGGAGACAGTGTTATGTGTTGCACATGATCAAAAGGTAAACAATTGTTGTAGAACCATGAAGGTTGGGCATTCCTAATGAAAAATTTCATGTTACATGTCATGAATAGGATAACAACAATGGATACAATGATGAATGCATGCTACAAAACAAGGGCAATCATTACATTCATGAAGGGAGCAACTGAATCATGTTTTCACTTTAGTAGTGAATGATAAACTATGAAGAAGTCATGCAATGGAAAAATGTAGTCAACAAACACCAAGGAGATAAGTATCATGAGTTCATGTTAATCAAGTATGGTGTTATCATATGTTAGTATCATGCCAAGCATAGGAAAGAAGAGGTTCTACACCTAATAGATAATATCATGTGCTAAATTACAAATGATCGTCTGTGATTTGCATTTTATAAAGTTGCCAAAAATTAAATAGATAATACAGCCTTTGATCAAAGTGTCACAAAATAATATTGTCATATAGGAGAGTTATACTAGGCAGTGATAAATTTCAATGTAATGGAAGTCTATTGGATGTTCTGGTTCACTATGTTTAAGGAATGCATCTCTTTCAACATCTTTTGAGTTGTAGATCCAACAAATATGGGGTTGTCTTTATCTGCTAGTGGTCTATGTTATGGTGCTATCTCACATTTTTAAAAGATCCAGGAACATCGAGAAAGGTGATACAACTATATCATCAACTATGAAGAGAATGGGGGCAGCCTTATGAGATATGCAAAAGATAATATAAATTGCAGATCTCAGTCATTGAATGTTATAGTGCAATGCATGGATACCACTAGAGAAAGTGAACAAAGTTCAAATGATAGACAATCAAATTGAAATATGCAAAGTAGAGTGGCCACAAAAGATGAGACGTGACTATCATCATGAAGAAAATCCTCATAAGTGTGAGGCAGACCTAAAAAGGAGATGATAGTCATTTTAAATTTGCAAATGCTAGTATAGTACTAAGGCAGTGTAGTCCACTAGATGGAAATTCACCACGTTGAAACCAATGACCTCATGAAAGAGGAATATCATGAGAAATATAAAGAAAAGATGGTATGGTAGTTAAGCATGATTGAATCCTTGCAAAAGGAATGATAGTCATTTAGATGAAATGACAGTGTTGATGCATGGTTCTATCTAAAAGGAACAGAGTTATGAAGTGTGCAATATCATTTGAGGAGGACATTTCATATGAAATAAACTTGTCTATCCAATAAGGAGTTGAGGACCATGCCACAAATGAAGGTTACATGTTGTGACAACCAAGAATAAGGTTTCCAAAGGAAAACCCTATAAGAAGGGAAGAGTTATCAAAGAGGGAAGTCATGCAATTAATAAGATAAAGAACTAAAAGAAATGTGACCTAATCCAGGGGAAGTTTTGAAGAGTATGTGACAAAGAACAAGGGAAACAATGGTAGTTAATAAGTGGATAGTAATATCATCAAGCATGACAATCCCTACAATGCTTATTCTTGTGCATAGTGACAATCACAGTCATAAATGACAGAGGACATCCAATAACAGTCCAAGGACAGTCTTTATGACTGTCATGATATTCCTTGGCTAAAATAAGGTCATATGATAGTTTTCAAAAGGGAAGATTGGAAGGGACTATCTTATGACATGAATCAAGACAAAGAACATGAAGAAATGATAAAGTATGAAGAAGTTGCAAGATGTATGGAGCCTTTTGGTTATACCTATATTCTACCTTGGCATTGAATCATGTAGCATTTTGTTCTAAAAGGAGAAAAATGAAAATGCAGAAGCATTAGTTTATTCCTCATGGCCTAGGGTTGAAGAATTGTTTTCCTCTAAAAGTAGGAAAACCCACTTGGGGTTTTTACACGAAAAAATTGTATGGACAAAAACGAAACAAAAAAAGAAAAAGATGGTCTTTTTATTTGAGTTTTCTTTCACAAATGGAAGAACCCATCTAGGTTTTTCATGAATTTCAAATATAGAGAAATCAAAGAATAAATGTAGTAAGTTTCTTTTTAGAAAGGAACAACTCAAGCATTCAAAACCCCAGGCTTTTCTCCATGGTCGTGGCCAGAAGATCATTTTCCTTCATAAAACAACAAAAAGGAACCATTTTATGATAGTTACCAAACACAAAGCCTTTCAAAAGGATGTCGTGAAGTTTTTCAAAGCAAATCACAAAATATGATGCTATATTTCATTATGCTACAGCCGCGGCCAAAATTTGTATTTTTTCTACAAAAAGGAAACAAACCCCAGCTGGGTTTATGGTGATATGTAGATTTTGAAATGGCAAGCAAAAAGAACCCTATTCTATTCTCTTGGCCGCAGCTTGAAGGAGCAGAATTCTTCATAAAATTAGAAAGTACACTAGGGTTTTAAAATCCAACTTCTAAAATGTAGAAGAAAACCACATTCTTTGCTTTATTGTCAAGAATGGAGGCTTGAAATGAGCCCTTTTTGCAGAAAAATAAGAAGAAAAGGAGTTGATTCAAGGCTTACCTAAGCTTTTTGCTCATTTTATTTTCATATTCAAAGTTTTTCAAGCTTCCATTTGAGTTGCATGAAGTCACGAATGGAAGCTGGGAACAAAGGAACAACAACATGAGAAAAAAATGGCACACAAAATGATTAGAGAATGCTATAGGCCGCGGCCCAAAATGCATGAGATGGCTCCATAAAAGGTGAAAAATATAGATTTGTGTACAAAGAATGAATTTACCTTCTATTCCATGCATTTCTCCTCAAAAAATTGCCAAGAAACCAGTTAAGATCACCATTTCTGAGCAAGCTTCAAACCCTATGGTGGCAACATGTCTCTTCCAGAATGCTCAATGGTAAAAAATAATGCTTTTTTCACATTTTTCCATCTTTTGTTGCTTAGGGTTCAAACCCTATCTTTGGTGGTTGATGGGAATTTTTTCCCATTCTTTTAAAAATTTGAAACAGATTAAAATGTGATGGAGGTCGAATGCCATGACTTAGGCATTTTTATACCTTATGTCTTTATTGCCTTGTCAAAAAATTGCTAAGTACCTCAAAATCAAACATGTGAAATGTGCCAAGTGCATAATATGTCTTTCCCTTAAAAATGTGGCATGCCTTGAAGACTTTCAAATGTGCCTTCCAAGAAGTGTGGAAGCCCTTTATGATCATATAGGCCAAATTTGGGCCTTTGTTTTTGCCTTTGAAAATAAGAGAATACTGACCAATGTGTGGCCTTTGAGTGCAAAATGAGGTAAGTGAGAATGATCAAGTGCCTTGAGAAGTTTTTGACTTTGTTTAATGCTTTTGGAAGCATTTTGATATTGTATTATATTTTTGCATTTTTGTTTCAAAGTATAAAAACATCATTTAAGTGATTTTCTAATCACTTTGATATTATTCACATGCAAATATAATGCAATTTAACATTGATGGTGGGGCCTTTTGCATTGATCTTTGAAATGTAAAGTGATTTATTTAAGTGATGGATTATAAATCACTTAAATAGATGATCTTGTTTTAATGAAAAGTAGTGCCTTGTGTTTTCAAAACACATATATTGCATGGGTCAAGGCTGGGAGACAAAATGATGACTTGCAGACATGAGGAGAGTGTGTGAGTGGTGCATTTGACTGTTTTGGAGAAACATGTGCTATTTTGGAGGCTTTTTTGTCACACTTTTGGCATGAATATGGTCTTGGCTTGACCTTAGACTATTTGGAGTAATTTTAGAAGGTTCTTTTTTGGCCTCATTGTTGTATCTGACTAGAACCTTATAGATGGAAATGTGTGAGTGGATTTGAGGGTTTTTGTTTAAGTATCTTCATTTTGGCATTTTGGAGGGAGTTCTTTCTTTCCAGCAGAGTGATAACTTTTTCTTTTTGGAGCTATTTTTCATCATGGAGGAGTATTGTAACTCAACTGGACTTGTGATACAGTAAGCACTTTGAATCAATAAAATAGAGCATTTTACCTTCTCATTTCATGTTTCATAGTATGTTGTTAGTGATTGATCAGTTTCTTTTGTGAAATTTATGTTTCCTTGCAAACTTGTCTCATGTTTAGGCATTTGTTTAATAAATAATGCATGGTAACATGTTATAAGCTGTGTTAGTTAATAGTGTTGTTAGTTGTGAAACATTTTGTTTTCCTTCTAAAATCCCTGTTTAGAGACCTCCTCATGAATTACTTATGTGAACTGCATTTGAGATTGAATTGTGGAAACCAAGTTTTATGATATTGTTTTGAATGTGATAGGCTGTTGTCAGGTCTTAGTTGGTTTTTGGTGTATCACCTTAGGTAGTTTCAATTAATGTTCACGTTTTGTGCATTTCTTACCCTTTATATTAGAAATCAGAAGTTAGGTGGTATCAAAAGGGGAGCCTGTTAGAAACCAAGATCTGATTGCAAACCAGAAAAATCACCTTCCATAGAAGAGAAAAATGAAAAAGCAGAGATTTGCAAAAGATGTGCAAAATGATATATTCTAAGTACAAATAATTACAAGAGATAATTTTCTTTATAAAAGCAAAGATGCATAAACCTAATCTTATCTTGAGCAACAAGATAGCTCCATAAGATAAAGATAAGAACCTATAACTTAGGAATTAAATATGTCTAAGTAAACTTATGCAAATGTGTAATTAAATATTAATTACACTAACACCCCCCCATAAGTGCAACTTAGGGAGAAGCAAATTATTATGCAAATATGAGTCCCGAGAACAAGGCCTGATTAGGTACTTATGTACAAATGCAAAGAGAGAGAAAACTCAGTGGGAAAAATGCCCCTTCAATGAGATGAACTACTGCAAAGAAGCACTAGAAGAACACTAATGAAGAAACACTAGAACCCAAAATTTGGAAAGCAAGGAAATATACTTTTGTTTACAAAATACCATATCAGAATCACAAATGCAACAGTAGACCCGATGCCAAGGACCATTGGAAACTCACATACTAGATCAACCCTAGAATCTGTAAGCAACAGTAGATGAAAGGATGAATGAAGCCCATAATGATGACAAAATCTAGAAGCTGTGTCTCTCGAAGCCAATGCCAAACTAAAAATAAAACTGCCCATAGGACGAGTACCATCAAGATTCTAGAACATTAACCATAAAAACATGGCCCTCAAATGAGAAAGATCTGAACCAATGTGGATCAAGAACTATAAAATCCCAATGTGAAGTGTGAACTGATGCAAACCAATGATGTGTCCATCTAAGCAAGAAAGAAGCTAAAAATAAACAATAAGAAACCAAAAAAAATCATGTGATTTGTCACCAATATGAAAGAAGGATGCAAGAACCCCCCTTAATGGAACTTTATATCAGTTTGTTATTACAATACCCAAATATTGTAGAAGGAGAGAATGCAAAACTACAGAAACATAAGCGAAAATGCAAACCTAGTGCATGAAAAAAAAATTAATGCATGCATAAAATAAGGTACACATATTATTTAAATGATCTCATATCTTCATAGAGGCCAAAACCAACTTTCCAACACTGCAAAAATTGCCAAAAACGGATAAGCGAGTCAAAAGATACGTCTCCTGGAGTGAAAACAGAAACATCTAACTTCTGAGGCTGAAAAAGACAGCAAAAAAGAAAAACCAGAAAATCACACCTGTACCATTACATAGAGTGTTGAAATTTCTTTTCGACGATATCTCGTTTGCAAAAAAAAGACGTTGTATGCCCAAGTTACGCCCGTTTCCATGAAAGTGTTCCAAAAAGGTCTGATTTGGCCCCTAGAAGCCCTCAGGGGTTAAAAAATAAGGCCCCTGGTCGCCTGGGTAGACCAGGGGGCTGAAGTGCAGGGGCTAGTCATGGAGCCAGGCTGGAAGCCCGGTGGGGGGCTGATGTAGGCACTCGGTCACCCATACGTCCTCGACAGAGGCTTTACCAAGCGCATGGGGCTGAGATTTGGAGAGCGGCGGACCCAGCAGAGGAGGTCCTTGGGTGGTGGGATGGTGGAGCTCTGGTGGCCGCTCGGCAGTGGACGGGTAGAGGTGTTGTATAAGCAATGTAGGTGAGTAGAGGTGGCCCGCAGGTGGACCTACGGTGGCCGCCCAGTGGTGCAGCGGCGACGCTGCAAAATTGAACTGGCCGTGCAAAAATAATATAGATTTTTTTATTTTTTTTCATACTTTGTGCCTCGAGAACTATGCCTAGGGGCCGTACAGCCCTCAGGTAAAAAATTTTTGCCTCTTCGAACGACTATGTCCAAATCGGACAAATTTTATATCAAAATAGGGTTTTTAGGCACTGCGAATCCAACAACAAGGTCCATTTGGGCCAAAAGTGCTCCGAAAATTAGGTGACCCCTAGATCTATCAAAAAAATCACCGAGCTTGAAACCCTCGTAGATCTGGAAAATGGTGACCAAAATGAATGAAATAAAAGTCATTTATGACTTTTTCCAGCGCTCTAAATCCAATGAAAAACCCTGATATGATCCAAGACACTGCATAAAGATGCTCAAGGAATGAAACCCTCGAGGGACCCCAAACGAGCTCTACAATGTATTCCTCTAAAAAATCTTAGAAGGGGCTGCAATCGAGGCTTTGATACCATGTTAGAAACCAAGATCTAATTGCAAACTAGAAAAATCACCTTCCACAGAAGAGAAAAATGAAAAAGAAGAGATTTGCAAAAGATGTGCAAATTGATATATTCGAAGTACAAATAATTACAAGAGATAATTTTCTTTATAAAAGAAAAGATGCATAAACCTAATCTTATCTTGAGCAACAAGATAGCTCAATAAGATAAAGATAAGAGCCTATAACTTAGGAAATAAATATGCCTAAGTAAACTTATGCAAACATGTAATTAAATATTAATTACACTAACAAAGCCAACCCATAATCTGGAGGTCTGCTTTTGAACAGGACACCCACAACCTGAAAGCAGTCCCATTTTACATCCAAACCTACTAAGCTCTTTCATATCTTGGCATTAGGGGTGCATATTTAAATCACTAACAGGCTGATCAAAAATTGGGTAGGCTTTCACTATGTTTTCCAAGGTTTTAAATGGCAAGTGTTATTACAGCCATCACCACTTCATAGAAACCATACCACAATTAATGTTGATTCCAACCAACATTTAACTTTGATGGATTTCTCCATCCATGCGCCAAGAAACCCACCACGTTTTTCCCAACCGGGGGTTGGGTGATCCCACAATGTTGGTTTACAATTTCTGGGAGATTTTGATTTTTGCTGAAATCACATATTTTTAGAAAATAAAATGATTTAAGCCTTAAAACATTCCATTTCAAGGATTCCAATTGAAGAGGGTTTGATCAAACTAGCTTAGATCAAACCCCCTTGGATAGAACCCCACTAGTTTTAAACCATACCTATAATGAAGTCTCCTTTGCACCTATCAAAATGCTGATAAAAAACCACTTTTGATTTACCTTTTGGGGGATCAAATGATTTCATTTAAATTTTATTTTTTATAAGTATGTAGTCCTTATCATAAGCTTCCCAAAAAGTGTAATTTTAAATAAATTTAATTATTATATCTATTTTTTATTTCTTGTGAATGAAGGCTTTTCACCGAAAATCAAGCTCCCTGTTATGCACATGTGGAGAAATAGCAGATTATCAATTATTTTTTTTGAAAAATATTAGTGCACTAGATATTGAAATCCTTGATCCAACAAAAAAAAAAAATTCTATTTCGATACATACAAAAAAAGTCGTGTTATACGGTTTGCCTATGTCTGATTGTAATTGGTTTGACTTCGAAACTTGATTAAGGAGAAAATATTCAATAAAACACTATGAAACCAATTGGAATCACTAGATATCATAGTTACAAATTTAAATTCAAAAAAAATATAATTTTATCCTTCATGGAAAAAAACGTTGTGTTATACGGTGAGCGTCACTCCTTAAAAATGGTGTTTACTAAAAAAAACTAGTTTTTGAAGGAGATGGAAAAAGAAGTGCAATCTGATTCCAAAATTTTTGAAAAAAATATATTTAGAATGTAAAGACAAAATTTCACAAATCACTAGTTTGCATCATCTTCAAATTCCTCACAGTTTAGCCCCTATAGGTGTCTGAAAGTGAAGACTTAGTTAGAAAAAATTAGTTCAGTGTCCAATTTGGCCAAAAATTGTAAACTAGTATTGTGGGATCACCCAGGTCGGATGGCTGGAGGTTTTAAAACTGGAAAGGTTGGCCTTCCCTATCGGCATGCCAAACGCTTCTTATTAAAAAATAAAAAACATCTACCACCTTTTTCCCAACCAGGAGCCCAATGCTAGAAGGGTTGAAATTTTGATTTATGGTTTCCATGTAGTGGTGATAGTTGGGAGGAAATTAAATAGTCCATATATATGTTTACAAAGAAAAATCTATACAGGTATATATGCATCTAAATTTTATATGTAGACAACACACATATGTAGCCATAGGTGGACTTGTCAATAGAGAAATCACCACGGGAGCAAAGGAAATAAATGTCACTTGGCACAGGCTAGCATGGCAATATCACTTGTCTACATCTGATTTCACATATTTACATAGTTACACATGGGGATGAATGTTGTTTGTTTCTAACTTGATAGATATACATATCTACACATAGGGAAAGTAAAATGGAACAAAAAAAAAGAAGGCCTGCTCTCCACCCTACCATATTGGGTCATGGAGCCTCATAGGCTCTCACTGAACCCCCGAGAAAAAACATACACTGTCCACAGCTGCGATAAATGGTGAAATCAGTGTTTCTTATTAGGCTTAATATAAACCCTATTATTGTAAGAATTCCTTTTTGAGGAGGAAACAAATAACAACTATATTCCCAAAACAATAAAAATGGGGAGGAGTGTATGTTGTCTACATCTAATTTCACATACATACATATCTACACATAGGAAAAGGAAAATGAAACACAAGAGAAGAAGCACATTTTTTTTTTTGTGGCTATATATTTCCAAACAATAGATTCCTATATATACATCAAACAGATCATGCAATAGATAAATATGTAGCTGGCAAACAAAATGAACACTGATATATATGTATGTAGAGGTAGATGCAAATATATATGCATTGTTGGTTGCTATTCAGTAGCTTAAAAAGTAGGAAGTTTGATGAAAATTCCAAGCAAAGTACACACACATAGCCTATCAACTAAAATTTTTAATATAGAGGCAATGGTTGTGAAGCAATAAACTTTATTTCATTTATGGTTTCCATATAGAGGAAATGGTTGCAAAGAAATAAAACAGTCCAATAGCAACATTGTTTCATATATGCTTTCCATATAGTGTCGATGGGAAAAATAATATTTAGAGTTCTAAAGTTACCAAAGCAATTAAACAGTTATGTTATTTCCCATAAGGCATTGTTGACTGTTGTCCTGTAGCTTTAGCTGCTATCAAGAGTGAGAGACACCACTTTGACAAGTGTTTTTGCAAAGAACATACATACATATGCACACCTAAACTTGTCAATACATGTGAAAATAAATAGTGATAAGTTTAAATGCAAATATATGTGTATTTTTCCTGAGAAGAGGAAATAAACATCACTTGGCACAACTTGCCATGACACCATTCTTTCATGTATGGGTTCCATATATTGGTGATGGTTGAAATAATAGCTTGCATTTAAAACTTACCAAAGTAATTGAGCAATTTATGTTATTTTCAATAAGGCATTGTCCAGTGGTGGGTTGTAGATTGAGCTGCAGAACATGTACACAACAAACATTATAGCCAAGAACCATATAATATCCATTTGCAACATGAAATTATGAGTTGACATGACAAAGTAGTAGGGAGAAAATTTAAGAAGCATTAGATGCATATACAGACATACACACTAACACATACAAATGCATTATAGACACATATCTACACACAACTATATGAAGAGGTTGTATGCACTGAGAAAATTCAAAAGGAGATTAAAATGATAGAAATCAATTGAAAAAAATTTAATTACATTTTGCATTTTAATCTTGTCCAATGGTTGATTTTAATAAGCCGGACTCAAGAAAAATCACAAAAGCATTGCATAGGCCATAGATGATAGTCATCATTGAACATTACATAGAAATATTATAACAAAAATAATTTTTTATGCAAATCTAATAAAATGGAAGATAACCATATATGTGACGTGGCTTTATGAATACAAAGTCAGAATGACATTTAATAGAAATGGATTCAATGGAGCCAACATTATAGCTAACACCAATTATGCAGAGATAAGAGTATGTGGCAATTGAAATAGACAAGAATCAAATAACTATATTGATATTAAAAACAAGTCACAGATACATATAAACATTCAAATGTGCATACATATACACATACAAATGCATTACAGACACATATATCTACACACATTTGTATTAAAATGTTGTATGGACTTAGAAAATTCAATTACATGGATATATATTTATGTATATGCATACTTAAATGTATACATGCATACAACCATGTCCACAAGTATATATATACGAACAATTGTAAATACTGATACATGTGTTAAATAGAGTGACATAAATATATAACCAAAGAACATAAAATAAAATGAGGGACATACACTTAAAGTGAAACAAAACTATTACCGACATAAACAATACAAATGAAAAGAAGTGTTTCTTTTTTGTTAAAAATTATAAGTCATAGTCCAATGTCTTAATATATAACTAGTTAAACAAGCAACAAAGCAATGATAGCAGAAAGGAAAGGTCTTCTAATATGACGAGAACTCCAAATAAAGAGAAGGAAATTGATGTCCAGTCAACACAAACTATAAAAAATATCCAAAGTCACAATTATGCATGGTTGTTTGACATTCAAGGTAGTATGACTATTATCTCTGGAGAGTCTTGCATGGTATGGGAAATTGCAGACAAATATGAGAGCAATAGCTTGCACTCAGCTTCAAAGTTAATTCTTGTAACTTTGACTATTCTTTTTTAAGCCTTGTTTCTGAATTATAGGACTAAGTTTTAATAAGAACAGTGAAAAAAAAAGAGGTGTAGGTGACAACATTAATAACAGACTTAACAGTCATTGCAGCAGAAGACTCATATTGCAACATGTAAAGATCCTTTGTTGACATTTGCAATAAGCTTGTTGCAGCCTTATCAAAAGTAGTAGCCCAAATCTCACCTCTGTGGTCTTCCATCTTTAGCATAAAAAAATGTTGAAAGTCACAATCAGCTATTGTTGTTTGGAATTTAAGGCAATACAACATTTTTTTGGCAGAATCTTCACACTTTTTCTTGCATTGTCTTCCATTGGCCTACAAGGGACATGCAACATAACAAAATGCATCATTTTTAATATATTTCATAGTTTCCTTGACAGTATCCTATAAAGTTTCTGGCAAGCCAAGACAATGATCCAAGATATATCCAATAGTGACCCTTCCATTTTCCAAAGCAACCTTTCGAGGGACTGTCCGGGAGGGATCAACACTAGGCGGCTCAATATGTCCTCGCTAGATCAAGGGATGTGCTTCTGGAATGTCAATATTTATGTATAGAAGAGTCCCTGTAGTTGCGTTCACAATAGTTCCATTACAATATCCAACACACATTTTAAATAGCAAAGATGATAACCAAACTAGGGGTGTACAACCTTTCCAGCTTGTCACCCTTTGCTTCCCAATTTGAGCCCCATAAATTAATGTCAATGCAAGAGGATGACAAATCATTAAGTTTGACAGTTTTGTGAATCGTTTCAAACTAATCATTTCTTTGAATAGTTGAGACCTTTCCTACATGCACCACAACCCCAATAATATCAATCAAAGTGTTATTTCTGTAATTTGTAATTTTAATTATTGGGATGAATTTAAATACTTTGTCTGACACAAAGGCCTCATCTTCACAACATTTCAATATCAATTTTTGATCCAAAATGATTTCCATGTGGTTGTTCAACTTATTAAATTTCCTATCTGCTTGTCTGACCAAGCCTTTTGACACATAATAAGTATGGCCCACCTGAACCCTATCATAATGTAATTCTGCTATGTCATTAAAGCAAGTGATTTGTATTTTTTTCCCTCACTGTCAATAATGTCAAATTTGAATACTTGGCCCTTGTGTCCCTATTTATTGTAATTGTGCATATCCCTTTTAGTTGTTACCCAACCTTTTATTGTCCATTTGGTTTGGTAAATATTCAAACCTTTAATAGGGCTGATATTTGCAGGAGCACTATGATGTGTTAGGGACGTATGAATCCCAAATGTTTAGGTTCATTTGGATGGGGAGGGTGACTCGCAGCCAAGTATTTGTTCTTCTTGATCTCTAAACAAATATCCAGGTTTTCCAATCAGCTAGCAATTTGACATTTTGACATCTAAGGACAATATGACAATTGCCTTGGAACTAAATGAAGATCAAATATTAAGAAAGGTGGTCCCCACAAATAAGAAAGCATACAACAACAAGTGCAAGTAGTGAAAAACAATAGCCAACCTTGATTCCCATAGCTTCCAAAACAAATAGTTTGTCAAACACAAGATGGAACCTATTTTCAATACCCCTGTAAACTGAAGGTCATTGTATTTTGTAGGAAAGGTCCCTATTTGCATGTGGGTTCCAACATCAATAGATTGTATCACATGTGTTGTCAAGGCTGGATGTACATTTGTATACTACAAGGCATTTTTACTCAGCCAAGCGAAAGCAAAGAGATGTTCATGGCTATGAGACAACTCTAGAAATAAAAGCAAGGGAAAGAGGCAGTACAAAATGAATCAATTATTGGTATCTGATAAACAAGGAAGCATACAACAATGTTGACACATTTGAAAACTACCTTTTTTTTTTTCTAACACATAGGTCACTCCCAAATGGCTAACAAATCAAAATGAAAAGGAAACATAAAGATTTTGAATATAAATTAGTTAGAACATATATTACAACAACTATTAATTCAAATGAAGCATATTCATAGTTCATTGGATGCACATGGCAAAGTGTCAATATAATTGTCAGCAACAAAAGTGAAATAAGGAAAAGACTTACAGGACTGGCACCTGAGGATTGTTCATCAGCCTAGGGAGAGCTAGAGTCCACCGACATTGTTGGGGCTTCTCTTTTAAAAGCTGAGAACTGCAACACCAGTGACTGACTACAAGCTCTATGCCACTACAACACGAGGGCCAAATGTTTAATTAAAGTAGTGTAGACACGTAAAATATAGTGATTGACATCGTGCATTTGATCCTGACTTACTAACATCATTTCTCCCTGAATCATCCTTTGGTCTAACCATTTAATCAAATCCCCCTATCTGATTAAATTCGTCAATATTCATCCCTTAATTGAATAAATCATTTTACCTGATTAAGTGAATTCCTTCTATTAATTAAATCAATCCATCTGATCTAATTATCCCTATTTAAATAAATAATCAATTTATTTGATTATATCTCTAAAGTATGTCCATTAAATTAAATAAATTAAAACCTTATTTGATTTAATCTAACACCATCCCTTTTAATTGAATAAATCAAAATCTCTATTTAATTAGCCTCTTATCATATTCCCTTCTTATTTGATTTAAATAAACCCATAAATCTAAGTCAAATAAGTCACATAATCTAATCTCTTGTTAAATTAATTAACCCTTAATTAATTTAATCTCATCTCATGTCACATCCTCTAGATAATGCAAGTTGCACATGAAAATAGATTTAATTCATTTATTAAATCTCTATTTTCCTCACAAGGCATCTTTTGGAATATTCCCTCAATTTGAATTCAAAAATTCCAAGTCAACATGTGCATCCAACAAGGCAATAACTTCATCTTACATGTCCTTTGCCTTGAGCCAAGTGGACATTTATTGTATTTTCCCTTCCCTCTTGCATGTCATTTCAATAAAATTTGAATTTCAAATATTGGCATTTATTGGCACAAACCCCAAATCTTGCACATCCATCATCCATTCATAGCTTGACAAGTGGCACCATATCATTGGATGAATGTTAGTCCCACATTGCTCAAATTTAGGCATTCATCCATCTTGAAATCCTATAAATAAAATGCACATATCCTCATTTCATCATCCACAATCCAAGAAAAGTTACCATGCTCAAATATCTCTTGAATTCCATCTATCATCATTGAGTCATAGCTAGGTTTTGCAGATTTTTGGCTTGGAGTCTTCATTCTTCATCAACAAAGTGGATCAATCTCTTCAACATTCGAAGCTTGCATCATAGGAATTGGGAAAGGGCCAATTTTCACATCAAATTGGCATTAATTCCCCCATGGGATCATGAGTTTGCATACTTAAATTAGGATTCAATCTTTATTTCATCATTTTCATTGTGTTCTTCACTATTTTCATTCCTAGTTTGAGGTTGTAAATGGATTTCATGGGGAATCCTTATTTTGGCTTGCAATATCTGACTTGAGGTGTTTATTCTCCTTGTTTTGCAAGTACCAAGGTTGGGGTTCGCACATTTCGCACTAGAAGGAGGGCTTGACATCATTATTTCTAAAATTTTCTTGAAATTTCCATATTTTTTCTTCACACACAGGAAATTCCAATGCGGGCTCGTCAGCATTGCTGTTTTGGCACTGTGGGCTCGTCAGTGTCCCTGTTTTGGCATCACGGGCTCATTAGTGTTGCTATATGGCACCGTGTAAAACACAAACTACACCACTGGACTCACTCTGCCAAAAAAATTAAATTTTTAACTCCGCCGCTAGACTCGTTGACTTGTAGGACTTTTTAAAAAAAAATTGAAAATGATGACGCTGGGAAAAATTGTGACGCAATCGAGCTCTCTATCTTGACACAAAGCGCCGCTGACTGGTAAGCGGCGCTGTGAGGGTGACGTTGGGAGAACAAACTGCGACACCTTCACGAGTTGTGACGCTGGGAGATAGTAAAAGGGAAAATTTGATTTTTAGCACGTGCTTTTTATTTATGATTTATTTACCTTCTATTTTCTAGTTTTTAACTTCTGTGTTTTTCCAGAATCTGACTGTTTTTCTTCTTTATAGGTTGGAAATTGAAAGCAAAGGAAGGAGGAGTATGGTGATGATATTTTTTCCAATCAAAGTGTTTTTAAACACTTAAGTGTTTGTTTAACACTTCTTTGAGGATTTGTTATCTTTTCATTCTTAGGACACTAATTTTCATTTGGGCTTAAAAAGGACCTTTTCCATTTCTTGCAAAGGCTAAAACAAACAATAGGATCAATAACTTACTAGATTTCGTTTATTAGATTAAAAAATTGAACAAATGTCTCTCACTTGTGATTTGGTGCTCTAAAATGAACTCACATATTGCTTTGAGGATCTAAAAAGAATAAGTGTAGCTTTGTTTTTCATGAGGGCATATTTAGACTAAAGCCATTGGAAAAGGATGTATGCGCTTCTCTCATGCTTTATATTGATCTTGAGAATCAAAAGGCCTTTTTCATGACTTTGGGTTAAGACAAAAAAATCACCTCCACACTTCGATTTGGGCTTAAAATTGAACAAAATCTTGTGTGAGTGTGAGTGGGGGCTTTGTTGCATATATTCTCTCTCCTTGTTGCCAACAAGGATTGATTGAGTTACGAATATTGTTCTTCATTCGCTTTTGTTTATCCTAGAGGGTCTGCCTTGGGGAAAAAGTACTCACCCAAGGGAAAGACTCAACCGGTAACACTCTAAAGCCAAGAGTATTTCCAACTGAGATATAAATGTGGATATTGGACGAAACACCAATATCACACGGTTGATTCTGATAAGATGGATCTGAAAAGGGACTCTTGCTGTATGGGTCAATCTCCACGAATGGAAAGTCCTTACTAAAACCCATGTGCTATAATTTTCCAAAATTCTTTTATCTATTTGTTGGTGCAAGAACGGTTGTTCTCAAGCCACCCCACTTTTACGGTCTTCTAGTAGAAATGGAAAACATTCCATGGGAGTTTCATGGGTGTTGATGCTTGGCTGCCTCGTATAAGTGAGTGTCGTGGAGGGGAGCCAGTGGGGTCAAGCATCTAACCATTTGCTAGAGATAAGCGTAGCTAGACTTGTCCAAGTGGGAATCCAACAAATATTGTCTTACACATCCATAGGATTGTACTTATTCTTGGGTTACAAAATGCATTGCTTGAGCGAAAACATCATGAAAACAAACATTTGAACCTCATCCAAAATTCAAACCCCTTTGAAGACAAATACAATTGACTCAATCCATATGTTATTGCTTTCCCTTGGGATTCACATCCTTAGAGGTTTCTAAACATTGGATTATATCTCAATTTGTCTCCTTAAGTAAACTATAGGAAAACCCTTGCCTTGAGTTCATTGAATTCCCACATAACATATCTTGTGGGGTTTGAAGAAATTAAGGCATCGGACATATAATTTTGAAAATCTAATTGAAGAAAGTGTTTTTGGTAAAATAAAGACATTAAGCAAAGCTAAGCAAAAAGAACTTTCATATGTGTTGAAGACCCACCACCCCAAAAGAAAAACAAATCATTGGTTGGAAATACAAAAATGAATGTTCAAATGAAATCATTTCTTGGTTACAAAGGTCATTAGGAAGCATTTGCATGCTCTTCAATACCTAGGTCTAAGCAAACAAAGTATACCTTTTTAGGTTCATCTTAGGATCAAAAAATATCAAAATCTCTTTTTCATCCATCCTCCAAAACATCAAAGCAAATCCATCTCATCATCACCTTTTGGAAAATATTGAAATCATCCTTAAATACTAGGCTTTGTGGAAAAATCAAAATCATCAATATCGAGACAAAATCCTTGAAAACATTAGCAAAAACACCTTTGGCTAGGTATGTGTAGATGCATCCTTTTGCATATACTTAGTCAAAGTTATCAAAATCATCTTGTCTAGCTTAATGTATGTAGACGAATCCTTCTTCATATGCTTAGTGAAACAATCATCTTGTTTGAAAAGGTGTGGGTAGATGCATCCTTCTCCTCACACATATTCAAAATCATCATCCTTTGAACAAAGCTATCCCTTAGATCATCATCCAACATCCTAGGGTCTTTTTGTTCAAAAATCAAAATCAAAATCAAAATCAAAATCAAGGACAAAATCTCAAAATCTCAAATCCAAGATCAAAATCTGCAAGTCCTAAAATCCTAGTATCTCATTCAAGATTTATCAAAAGCCAAAAACATCTGTATCATCCATCCCTAAACATCATCATCATATCATCACCTTTGATCCTGAAGGCATCCTAAAACCTTCTACTTTGGGACATAAAATAGAGATCAATCCCAAGAATCAAGAGATTCATCTCCCATATTCTTGATCCTTGTTTTATGGTTCTAACTAGATCTCAATACAAGAAGAGTATGGAAGCCAACAAAGAAACACCCGCTTCCAGCGATCTTAGCCAAACAAACGCATAAATGAATCTAGCTGAACCAAGTAATCCGTTGACCCTCTCATCATCACAAAATCCGCAAGAAGAAAATCAAGGAGAGGACCTTACTTTTGGAATGTCTCCTGAGGAAATGAATGAAGTGCTACAAAATCTAGACAACCATAGAATTATCAACATCATGATGAGACTTAACCCTTCATTGTACATGCTTGAACTAGCAAAACAAGGGGCCAAGTTACCTTCGAATTTTGATGTGAGTACCATAGTGGAGACATCATTTCCTCCAATCTCATCCACCATTCCCATCTCATCTACACCTCCATCTCAAAACATCACACAAAACATTCCGCAAATCACAACATCGTTTGCTCCAACACAACCCAATGTTAATAAGGGAAGTGCATTTCTCAATGTACTTCAAACACACCCCCTTGTTAATAATCAAAACGTGGACACAAACACCACATTGGAAAAAAACATACCCAAAAACCCATTACACAAAAACGTTCCTCTCACATTCCATCATGATCCATCATCATCATTTTTTCACACAACTCCTCAAACACCTCTTCTCACAAATTCAGAAGAAGAGGGAGATATGTTTAGAATAGGGGGCATCTTCAACACCACAACATTTTCACAAGGACTCGCACCCCTTACATTTCCACCTCTTCCACCATCGCCATTATCATCCACACCACTCCTTGGTTTAGGGCTTTCGCCCCTACCAAGTATCAATCAAAAAATATCCCAACAATTAATCAAAGTATTACACCAAATGCCCAAAATTTGTCGTTGATATCACAACAAAAAATGAAAAACACACAAGCAATGGCAACATCATCAAATACCCCATTAACATCACAAATCATGGTCTCTCAAGGACCAATCACATCAATAGCACCTTCCATCACACAAAACACCAACACCATCTTCGCAAACACCATTCTGAATCCACCACCAACTCCACCACCAACTTTTACCACATCAATCCAATACGACGCAACATTGCAAGCTGCTTTCCAAAGAGGATACCAACAAGTTCAAAAAAAATAATCCATACAACAAGCTGCTCAAGCTACAAAAGCTTCCCAAGCTGCACAAGCCACATTGCAAGCACAACAAGTGCAACAAGCCCAAGCATTATTGCAACAACAACATCAACAGGCCGCTCAAGCTGCACAAGCCACACAAGAATTACAAGCACAAAGGACCACTCAAGCACAACTTGTATTGCAGCAACAAGCCGCACAAGCACAAGCCCAAGTGCAAGCTCAAGTGCAAGCTCAATATCAAGCACATCAAACACAAGCACAAGCACAACTTCTTGCACAAGCAGCACAAGTGCAAGCATATCAACAAGCACTAAAGCAATACCAAGAGTAGCAAGAAGCACTAGAATTGGCAACCCAACAACAAGCATTGTGGGAACAACAAAAAGCACAACAACAAGTGGTGTTGGAATAACAACAAGCGCAACAACAAGCACAAATCCTAGCACAATAATAGCAAGATCAACAACAAGAGTTGTTCATACAAAAGCAAGTAGAAGCCTACTTCACCTTCCAGAACATACAGGTACCATCGAACAATGCACCGACCAACCCATCCATCCAAACAATGATTCAAACACCCAAAAAAACCTTCATCCCATCCCCTGATCCGCAAAGTTATGTGATGACACAGCTCAGGTTGCTCTTGCAACAAGTGCTCGACCTTCAATCAGGGCGAACGACCAAAATTCCAAGCAACTTGTGTCCCTATCCATTTGATAGGAGCTTAGAGATGAAACGATTCCCCAAGGGATTTGAGATCCCTAAATTTGACAAATATTGAGGGATGGGAAACCCTGAAGATCACATCAGGGAATTTCAGGTTCATTGCATGGAGTTCGTATATGACGATACTTATCTGATGCGGCTATTTCCTAGGAGCTTGGCAGGCCCCGCTATAGAATGGTTCTCTCACTTACCTTCAGGCATTAGAACATTCCAAGAAATTAGGGACACATTCATTAAGAACTACACATGTAACATTGCAATGGATGTGAGTCTCGAAGAACTATATGCTCTAAAATAAGGAAAGAATGAATCTTTTGCTTCATTCCTTAAACGATGGTGATCCAAGGCCAATCGGAGCAAGTGGACCATGCCAGAAGAACAACAAGTATGTACCATCATAGCCAACCTTGAAAGCCACCTGGAATTTCATCTCAAGGTTCAGGGCATCACCACATATGAGCAATTAATCTCCAAAGCGCTCAACATCGAAAGAGCCCTTGTGACGCAACCCGCGGAATCAACATCATATCACGAACAACAAAACAACCACCCATCATCCAATTACAATGATAAACCTCACACATGGGCAAGGAACAAGAATGTTACTAATGATGGTGTCATAGATGCCAAGGTGGTCATTAGTGGTCCACGCCAAAATACACCCACACCGCAAATCCAAAATCAACGCCAAAACACTCATCACACAACATACCAACCCAACAACAATCCAACCATCAATAATCTCAATGACCAAAGGGGACCACCCCAATGCAAAAGTTATCCCAAACAAAAATACGCTATTTTGGGGGAACCACTGGAGGACATAATTAAAAAGTTAATCGACAAAAAACTCATGAAGCCTTCTACATTCGAGAATTACAAAGAACCTGATGTCAAACCCCCTTGGTATAATGAAAATCAACTTTGCAAATTTCATAAAATCAAAGGCCACACCACAAAAAATTGCATGAGACTCAAAAATATCACCCAAGATCTCATTGACAAGAAAATCATAAATGTGGAACAACCTACCGAAAATCAGGATCTTAAAATCTACACGAATCCAATGTCGAATCATGGCAACAAAGGGAATAAAAATGACAAAGGGAAGGGTAGTGTAAATCATGTGTAAGAAATAGTCGTTGCCTCCCTAAATGAGGACTACATGGTCATCACCATCAAGGGCGCCCATGCCGAAGATTGTGGAGTCACCACAAGAGGTAGAAAAGTCACCATTGCAGGATCATCCCAACCAAATAGAGTCCCTTCATCTAGATCCGTTCCTAATGGTTACAATGTCCTAGACCAACTCAAGAGAACGCCAGCACACATCTCCATCATGGAGTTGTTAAAAATCTCATCAGTCCATAAGATCCTTGAGGAAGCATTAGCCTCATCCACTGTCCCCCACAGATCTCGATGCATAGCAATTCCAAGCTATGGTCGAAAATATCATAATGCCTAATCTCCTTACATTCTCTGACAAGGATTTCCTCGCCCAACCATCTCACAACCGTGCACTTCACTTAGAAGCCATTGTAAACAAGAGAAAAATCAAAAGGGTCTTGGTGGATGGAGGTGTAGGTTTGAACATTTGTTCTCTCAGCCTCATCAAGCAGTTGAAAATATCAGAAGATTCCATCGAAAAAGGTAAGGGCATCATGATAAGAGCATATGATGACCAAGAAAGAGTTTCTTAGGGCACAATCAAACTCCCTATTCAAGTAGGTCCTACCATCATGGAAACCACCTGTCAGGTTTTGGACCTCGACTTGCAATATAATATCCTCTTGGGATGCCCATGGATCCATGCGATGAAAGCTGTAGCATCAACCTTCCGCCAATGTGTGAAATTTACACATAATGGACAAGAGGTTACTGTCCATGGAGATCCCAAACTGTTTTTATATTGAAAAAATCTTGAAGCCAAGTATTACAAAATCCCCCAGGTGCCAAAGAATGATAAAGGCCCATCCACACCATACATCAACCCCGCCACTCTCGCGTCCACTTTTGCAACAGAGAAACCCGCCATTCCCACCATTCCCACCATCTCTGATATCAAGCTCATCATCCAGGAGGATGGTTGTGGAAGCTACAAGCTCCCTAACAATGATTTTGTAATAGGAGAGTTACCACAATCTCCTAGATCACGAGGACACCCACAAGAAAACCAAGCTTCCACATCACAAATGTATCCTGAAAACTATCCTGAATTCACAAGATGGTGAGACCTGGGCCATGAGGTTATTGAAGAAGATCCATCTCACATGTTGTATCAAGATGAAAGACCATCAGCTAATTTACCAATGGATGAGACAAGCAAGGGCCTACAAATGATGCTTGCAATGGGCTACGATAGAAATCAAAGATTGGGACAAAATGACAATGGGCTTATAATACCTATCATGAAAGAGATGCAACCCATAACAAATCTTGGTCTTGGATGTACCCCTCTGAGAATAACTATACATGGCCAAAGTCCTCCGGTTAGAGCAGTTAATGTCTCTCCTCAGCCAGTACTAGCACAAGTACACTCACCAATATTCACAAGTGGCAATACACATAATTTTATCACTAAGCCCTATATTAGTAGCGATGACGAAGACACCATATCCAATCTATCTAGGTTATTTGAGGACACCACCCTGTGTATGATTAGCACCCTCTCCTTTGAAACAAACCATCCAAATCATGAGATTGGTTTAGTGTACCCCCAACTGATCGACTATGACCAATGAGGACCACCAGTTCTCGATACATTCAAAAATGATGAGGTGCTCTCATAATTTATGGGATTGAGGGATAACATTCTAGGTGGAGTTCACAAGGCAAGGTTTATAATGGAGTTGGACACACATGCCTATTATGGGGAAATGATTGAATCCTTCAGTCGCAAAAGTGAGAAACTACGAATCATATCCAAGTCCTTGAGTAAAAACCACACTGTGGCACTCTCTGACAAGAAAATAGTAAAAAGAAAGGACGTATCCAACAATGAAAACCTCTCTGAGGTGCTCGAGGATGAAGGATTCAATATTCCCTTAAGAGCTATTCATCAGGAGAAGTTAACAGTCTAGGCCGAAAAGTGCAATCATGTCAACCTAGGAATAGAGGAGAACCCCTATATCACATTCTATGCAGAATCACTATTATCAGAAGAGCAAGAACTCCTAGCAGCATTCCTAAGGGAAAGGAAAATAAAATTCACATGTAGTTATGCTGACATGCCAGGGCTTGATCCAGAGACTATGGTTCATCACTTAGCAGTGTATCTGAAAGCAAAGTTGGTCAAACAAAAACTTTGAAAAATGCATCCTCAAATAGCCTTATTGGTCAAAATGGAGCTCAAAAAGTTGTTAGATGCAGGATTTATCTGACCAATTGATTATCCAGAATGGGTGTCAAATTTGGTACCTGTTTCAAAACCTGACGAAGCCATTAGAATCTGCACGAACTTTAGAGATTTGAACAAGGCATGTCCCAAGGATGATTTCCTGCTACCCAACATCGACATGATAGTAGAAATGACCACAGGGCATGAGATGCTATCACTAATGGATGGATTTTCAACATACAATTAGATCATGATAGCAAAAGAAGATTAACATAAGGCGACTTTCATGTGTCCATGGGGGACCTACTATTGGAATATGATGCCATTTGGCCTAAAAAATGCATGAGCAACCTATCAAAGGGCCATGACATTGATATTCCATGACATGATTCATAAAATAGTTGAAGACTATGTCAATGACATTCTAGCTAAGTCAAGAAAGAGACAAGATCATATAGCAACCCTAAGCACTATCTTTGACAGACTAGAGGAATACAAAGTTAGACTAAATCCCAAGAAGTGCATCTTCGGCGTACAATCAGGTAAACTGCTAGGATACATAGTCTCCAAGAGGGGTATCAAGGTGGATCCAAAAAAAGTGAAGGCAATCCTTGAGATGGAAGCACCAAAGACATTAAAACAATTGAGAGGCCTCCAAGGTCGACTTCAATCCATCTGATGATTCATAGCACAACTAGCAGACAAGCGGAACCCATACTCTCACCTACTCCACAAGAGGGTAGTGTACAAATGGGATACAAAATGTGAAGAGGCATTTAACAAAATCAAGAAATATCTACTGACACCACCAATTTTAATGCCACCCATCCCAAGAAAGCCATTGATCTTATATATGCCAGCAACAGTAGTAGCCCTTGGAGCTCTCCTAGCTCAGCATAATCAAAATGGAATGGAGAGGGCCATCTACTATATCAACAGGACAATGGTCAGTCATGAGCTAAATTACTCATTCATTGAGAAAGCTTTCCTCGTAGTAGTGTTTTCATCCCAAAAATTCAGACATTACATGTTGGCACACAAGATAAAGCTCATTGCAAAAATTGATCCCCTCAAGTATCTACTATCAAAGGCAATGCTCACAGGAAGAATAGAAAAATGGGTAATGATATTATTAGAGTATGACATCGAGTATGTAGAGTGGAAATCCATTAAGGGACAAGTTATTGCAAATCAACTAGCAGAAGCACCCATTTATTCTGAGAGCCCTCTTGTCTCAGAATTCCCAGATGAATCCATCTTTAACCTCAATGTAACTGACCATTGGAAACTATACTTCGATGGTTCATATACACAACATGGATCAGGAGCTGGTGTCTTCTTCATCACTCCACAAGGGGACTGCATACCGAAGTCATACAAATTGGCATTTCCTTGCACCAACAACATCACAGAATATGAAGCTTTGACTATAGGCCTCAAGATAGCAGTGCAATGGAACATCATAGCTCTCAAGGTGTATGGGGTCTCTCAGTTGATCATAAATCAGGTCAATAATGAATATCAGACTAAAGATGACAAGCTCACTCCATACAAGAAATTGGTGGAGACTCTAAAGGAATCCTTCATTGACATAACATTTGAGCAGATTCCAAGAACCAACAATAGAGCAACAGATGCCATGGCTACAATTGGGTCTTTATTAGACATCCCTCATAATGTGCTGAAATATGATTTTCTGTTTGAGCAACTTCTCATTCCCACATTCGAGGTAAGAATCAGAATATGTGTGTGAAATCGTTGGTCTTGGTGATCCTTGGTACCATGACATCTACACATATCTTCGCATAGGAGTCATACCCACTGACCTCCCATCAAACCTAAAATGAACCTTTATCAAAAAGGCATCCATATTTGTCATCCTAGGTGATACCTTATACGTAGAAGCATAGAAGGTACCTTGCTACACTATTTAAACACTGAGGAAGCATTAACCGCTCTAACCGAGGTTCATAATAGTATCTGTGGCTCACACTCAAGTGGAATGACCATCACCAAGAAACTGCTGAGGATGAGGTATTACTGGCCCACAATGGAAAGAGAAGCACATGATGATGCTAAAAGGTGTTTACAATATCAGCAGCATGGAGACCTCATCCATGCTCCAGCTCAAGAGCTTCATCCTATTATCACACCATGGCCCTTTTCACAGTGGGGACTCAATCTCATTGGAAAAATCACACCCACCTCATCCAATGGCCATAAATTTATCATAACTGCAACTAAGTACTTCACTAAGTGGGTGGAAGCCATACCCATGACATATATCATTGGGAAGCAGATCTCAAAATTCATCTTGAACTGTCTCATCTGTCATTACGGTGTCCCACAAGCCATTATCTCAGATAATAGGACATCGTTCAAGAACCAGAAGGTTCACGACTTGTGCGAGAAATTCAAAATCTAGCATCGCTTCTCCACCCCGTACTATCCCCAAGGCAATGGCCAAGTAGAAGCTACGAACAAAACCATCCTCAAAATCCTCAAGAAAATAGTTAATGATGCAGGTCGTGACTGGCATCTACAGCTTAATCCTGCCCTATGGGCTTATCGAACTAGCATCCACACACCCACCGGCGCCACCCCCTTCTCCTTGGTCTGGATCAAAAGCCATACTCCCCATTGAGATCGAGCTCCCATCCCTCAAAATATCATTGCAAAATCTCATCACTGATGAGGACTACCGGGTGTCAAGATTAAACGAGATGGAGTTACTGGATGAGAGATGAATAGATGATTTAAATCACTTGCAAGTCTATCAGAATAGACTCAAACGAAGCTACAACAAGAAAATTAGAAGCAGAACTTTCCAAGTCGGAGAACCGATCTTAAAAGAAAATCAGAAGAATGTCCTGAACCCAAGCAGCAAAGGAGGGTTCAAACCTAATTAGTTAGGACCTTTCGTCATCACAACAAGTTATAAGTCGGGGGCATATTAGCTATCAACACCCAAAGGTGAACCTCTGTAGGAGCCCATGAATAGCTCCCATCTCAAAAAGTTTTATGCCTAATTCTTTCAGGGTATAAAACCAAAAATCTAAAAAATTAGAAAAAGTCCTAAAAAAATGGTTACTTGAAAACACGGCAAATAAGCCTTGGTAACAACAAAAAATCAAAAAGCAAAAAATCCAAAAAAATTAAAAAAGGATAAAAAATAGTAAAGAGAAAAATTGTCCTCTAGTGAAAACCACTTTGGTGGCACTTTGGGCAAGTACCTTGGTGAAAACCTGGCAAACATGTGCCTTGCGTAAATAGGCACTTTCCATCCACCAGGATCTTTATGGCTTGACCTGCATCATCCATCCATTTCACTTCCATCATTCATCGCATTCAGGTCTTCATCCATCACTCATCCACTCACATCTGCACCATAGCTTGGTCATGTTTTCGCATCGTGATCCCTCCTAGTACTACTTGGCCCATCCTCAAGGTCAGTTTGTCCTACCTTTATCGAGGTAGTCTATGGCATCATGCTGGGGGCATGTTCTCATCGGATTGGATTCATGTATTGGCTTAAACTCCTCAAATAAGAAAATCCAAAAACATTCAAAACATATCAAAAATCCAAAAACAAGGCCGTCTTGTCAAACTACGTTGTCTCTGAGCTTGAACATAGGAAAGGTTGATCTTTGATCATCCCTCGAGACATTTAGGTCAATCCTATAGGAGTTCGTCATAATAAACTGACATCTCATCATGTATATCATCATCTGTAAATCGGTCAAGTCGTCAGTCAAACTACGTGGCCTCTGCATTTATAACGTAGGAAAGGCTAGTTTTTTTACCAGCCCTTGAGACCCCTAGGATAAGTCTTTAGGTTAGTCTCTTGGTCAAAATCTCATAAAATCCCAAAAACATTGGAAAATTGAAAATCAAAACATTTGCAAAATCTTGAAAGATACCAAAAATAGCCTCAAAACATTACAAAAACATCAAAAACATCCAGATATTTGAAAAAATCCAACTGCCTCATCTCGCTTGCACCCACAATAATCACCATCCATAATAAATTGATTATCATCGTCAACCTTTGGTGAAATAGTTAGAAACAAGTTTAAACAGATTAAAAGCAGAGCTCCCAACTTGAAGTCATAAGTCTAAGTCAGTGCGTAAGCAAATTGGTCATCTCTTTATATTGGTAACACAACATCTGAATTAGTCCCATATCAATCATCCCTTATAAATGAAATGACGTGCTGCCATCCACTAACATGTCCTACGATGAATCGTTCCTACAATGGGCATTATCTTTTGCAATAAGTTTTGGTTATCATCTTAGAAAACACATCCTCTTTCCATTAGTGGTATTGAAGAGCCTCAGTTTGTTTGTTTACTTGGTCTTTATCTTTTGACTTATCTTATTTGTGCTCATTCTAAGGACATCTCGATGATATCCCAAAACAAAGGATTTAGAGAAATAGGAATGGGGCAATGATCATTATATTTTGTCTGCTGTGCTTGTTGGACGTTCTTGTAATATAACCTCGATGAATACTTGCTTTGTTAGGTATGTGTGGAAGAGGTCTAGGGAAACTTGTTGACTATTGCATGGATAGGTTTACCTTCCCGTGTGTTGGTCCAAGGTGTTTGAAACTTTTGAAGTGCATCCTAGCAAGGTTTCTGTATGTCAGGTGTGAACAAGAATACTCCTATCTGCTTGTTGAGTCAAAGTCCATCACACTAGGTACAATGCCATCCTGGTTTTCTATACCTTGATGCATCGTACCACGTGTGTTATCAAACATAAGAAAATATGGCCCTTTGAAAATCCCAATTCTTCGGCAAGTAATCATGATGATGATGATCATCATCATTTGCATTTGTGTCATCTTGTGTCTTGTTGAAATGACTTCTTCTTTTCTTACTAACCACACTAACAAGGTACTATGACAGTTGATCATCATCACCATCATCGTCATCGATCCTACATCCACAAATCATTAGCATATTGCATAAGCACATCATATAGAAATCATTAGCATATGACATAAACATATCATATAGGAAACATACACATTGCATTTTTCATCATCATAAACAGTTTATCATAAACATTCTTCAATAGTTGCATCCATGTCATTGCATTTCACCCATTACATCACATAGCCTTCATTTGCATTTCATATTACCATTTATCATATAAATCATCACATAAGCATGAACAAAAGCATTCCATCATCATTTTTGCATAATCATAAGCAATAGGTATATAAGCATTTAATTCATTAGGCATACATAATTGCATAACATCATGACATCATATCACCACTTTTACGTTCACATCACATTACACATATCATTTTGCATTAACACATCATTTGCATACATCATTGATCATATTAAAATCCATATCACATATTGCATTATCATAAAATATCATCATATAGTAAACATCATTGCACATCATATCATAGGTGAACATAATATAGATCTATTAGTCATTATCATAACGCATACATCATTAGAAATAAATGCATCCATAACATATAAAAGAAGAATCATACATTTATAAATAAAGGAGTACACAATACATCACATCAAAATTGACTCATATATATATCATATCATCAATGTCACTATCAAAGTACATAAAATAATAAATCGGATCACTGTACATGTATGTCAATCAGTACAAAGCGCCCATGGGGCTATCAAAAACAAGACCATGGGGTACAAAAAGTGTGTATCATCTGGATCAAGCCTGATCTTTGTGAATGCTTTCCTCACCCCTAGCACCGTGACCCTCTGGTGGTCTCTGGCTGGCCTGCTCTGAATACTCAGGGACCCAGTCTGCTCTAGGTACGGTGTCATGGTAAGCCCAACGGTAGTACTCTATCTCTCGGATAGCACCCCTGTAAGATCGTACCGACACTATACCGTGGGAGGAGGAGGCTATCATACTCTTGATCTGCTATCTGCGGCCTAGCTCTGTGGCTACCTGTAGCTCTGTAGCCTGTCTCTACTGTACAACCTGATCCCTCTCTACTCTGAGTTGCTCTCTCTCAGCCCTCGCCTGATCTATCTTTGTGGTCACTGCCTGAATCTGGGCCTGTAACTGTGCAATCAGTGCATCCCGACCATCTGCATGTCCCTGTGGCTATACCCATGGCTGCACGTGAACCTGGTCCTCACCCTCGGCTCATGGTGGCAGGACTGGCAGATCCTGCTGTTGATCCTACATGTGGACATCCCCGTGACCTGGTGGGACTGGGGGCATAATGGTGGATCTTGTCGAATCTCAACCCTTAGTCCTCGCCCTCGTCCTCATCCTCTCCCCTACCTCTAACCCTACGCACCTCTGGATCCTCGCTTGGAATGGTCAATCGAAGAGGAGGTCTGAACCAGTCTCTGCAGGCTTGTGTGGTCCCTGGATCTACCAAGCCCTGATCATAAGCCCACGGTCGGGCTACCAACTGCTGAAAGCTATCAACTACCTCAGAGGTAGGAATATCGGCCCCCCATGATATCTGTGTCATGCTGCATGCAAAGATGGCTACATAACTATCATTAGGCCAATCTTGTGGCTCTCCAAACTGGCATTTTATGCACCTAGGTAGGTATCTCTCAATCATCGTATGCTCCCACCCCTACATATATCGATCCTAGTGGTAGTAAAAGAGCTGGGTAGCATTGTCAGCCCATCTGGGTTAACCAAGGTATGGACACCAAGTAAAGACAAGCATCTCATCTAGGACCCACCTCCAGTAGGGGATCCCATGCTTGCCAGTGTGTGTGAAGGACACACCACCTCTGTATAGTGCCACGAGGGCATCCTCTGCCCCCATCAGAACTGGAATGACCCGTGGACGTAGCACAAAAATGTGCTCCCATGCCCAGACATGAAGAAGTGTCACTCCAACCCCCAACGCTCTACCGTCCATGTATGCATACTCGTGGAGGTCTCTGTAAAGTTAAGCCAGAAGTACAGGCCCCCATACAAACTAAATTGGCCTATCTCAGACCATCCTCTCCTAGCAATAACCCCAACTGGGACTGAAATATCACCCTCGTCTATCTGGGGCAACCAAACCTGAAATGATCACTGCAACTGCCTAGCAGAAGGGAGGTGCTATAACCTTGTACCGCTCAAGCTCAATCTATCCCTCGTAGTAAATGATGTCCTGTGTGGTGAGGACTCTGATGTAGCACTCGCGTCCCTCATCCATGTCATAGATCACCCATTGGCCATGAATCGACAACCATAGAATGCGCCAAACATCCTCCAAGGTGACGGTCGCCTCACCAGTGGGAAGATGAAACCGCAATGTCTCACTATGCCACCTCTCGGCCAACGCTAACATCCCTAGGTGGGTGCGCACAGGTGCAAGGTATGCAATATGCCATAAACCAGCAACTCCCAGTCGATCCTAGTCTCTGTCGCCCAAGTCTCGTATGACACTTGCCAAATCTCGTGACTGGTGCTCCCAAGAGTAGAGCTCCCTGGGCCCATCTTGCATCAAGGAAAATCAACATGTTAAAATTTTTGAAAAAAATCCTGGCCTAATGCTCCAAACTCGTTCCCAGCGGCGCAGTTTGAGTTTTCTCAAACTCTATTGTGTGAGCCCAAAATGAGCCAAATAATGCGGCCGTGGCGCAGTTTATCCCCCAGCGTCGTAGTTTGCACGAAAAGGGTGCTACCACAGCATACTTTTCCCAAATCGGCCCGCCAAGCTCGAGCCCAGCGGCAGAGTTTCTAAACTCCAAACTGCATCGTTGCAGTGCTAAATAGCATCATTGCGGTGCAGAAAGGAATTTAGCGGTGCAGTTCAAATGCCGAGAGGCGCTATAATAGCGCCACTGGAGGCGAATTCTCTTTTAAAGTAGTAATAAATGTGTTAAATGAAAAAACTAGGCTTCAGTAAGGGTCACATACCAGTGCCCTGATGCCAGGTGGCCGCTGGTAGGTTCGAACTCGGTCTAAAATGTGTAGGGGAAGTTTTCATTGAGCCATATCACAAGAGGGTCAGAGCTTGAATCTCAAGTTTGCTAGCGAAGGTGTGTGAAAATGACTTGAAAGTGACCCCTCGGGCCCCTTTTAAGCCTAAAAATTAGGGTTTTTTAACCCTAAATGGCTGTCCTGCTAGGGTTTTGGACCCCTGAACCTATTTTTGTTTGTTTGAGGCTTGTTTTTCATTGTTTTATTGCATTTAGACACGTTTTTAGCCTCCCGGACCTCTTTCAGACCTGTCGAGCACTTTGTCACTTCTTTTCGTGAAATCACCCAAAAAATTAAAAATTTTGTCCAATCTCTTGAGGGGGCATTATAATGGCATGTTTTCTTTCACCATGGAGCAATGGGGAAAGTTTTAAAATATCAAAAAAATTTGGCTTTGATCGAGATCGTTTATTCTTTGAACCAATACAACGAGTGCATTGCTTCAAAGAGGGTCAAAATGTAGACACGTAAAATATATTGATTGACATCGTGCATTTGATCTTGACTTACTAACATTATTTCTCCCTAAATCATCCCTCGGTCTAACCATTTAATCAAATCCCTCTATCTGATTAAATCCATCAATATTCATCCCTTAATTGAATAAATCATTTTACCTGATTAAGTCAATTCCTTCTGTTAATTAAATAAATCCATCTGATCTAATTATCCCTCTTTAATTAAATATTCAATTTATTTGATTAAATCTCTAAAGTCTATCCATTAAATTAAATAAATTAAAACCTTATTTGATTTAATCTAACACCATCCCTTTTAATTGAATAAATCAAAATCTCTATTTACTTAGCCTCTTATCATATTCCCCTCTTATTTGATTTAAATAAACCCATAAATCTAAGTCAAATAAGTCACGTCATCTAATCTCCTGTTAAATTAATTAACCCTTGATTAATTTAATCTCATCTCATGTCACATCCTCTAGATAATGCAAGTTGCACATGAAAATAGATTTAATTCATTTATTAAATCTCTATTTTCCTCACAAGGCATCTTTTGGAATATTCCCTCAATTTGAATTCAAAAATTCCAAGTCAACATGTACATCCAACAAGGCAATAACTTCATCTTACATGTCCTTTGCCTTGAGCCAAGTGGCATTTATTGTATTTTCCCTTCCCTCTTGCATGTCATTTCAACAAATTTGAATTTCAAATATTGGCATTTATTGGCACAAACCCCAAATCTTGCACATCCATCATCCATTCATAGCTTGACAAGTGGCACCATATCATTGGATGAATGTTAGTCCCACATTGCTCAAATTTGGGCATTCATCCATCTTGAAATCCTATAAATAAAATGCTCATATCCTCATTTCATCATCCACAATCCAAGCAAAGTTACCATGCTCAAATATCTCTTGAATTCCATCTATCATCATTGAGTCATAGCTAGGTTTTGCAGATTTTTGGCTTGAAGTCTTCATTGTTCACCAACAAAGTGGATCAATCTCTTCAACATTCGAAGCTTGCATCATAGGAATTCAAAAAGGGCCAATTTTCACATCAAATTGGCACCAATTCCCCCATGGGATCATGAGTTTGCATACTTAAATTAGGATTCAATCTTTATTTCATCATTTTCATTGTGTTCTTCACTATTTTCATTCCTAGTTTGAGGTTGTAAATGGATTTCATGGGGAATCCTTGTTTTGGCTTGCAATATCTAACTTGAGGTGTTTATTCTCCTTGTTTTGCAGGTACCAAAGTTGGGGTTCGCACAAGTAGCAAAGGTTGACAAGAACCCCAGCCAAAACACATACAATTATAAAACAACAATAAAATGACAACCATCAAGATCTTCAAAAGACAACATTATCTCTCAATTTTTTTTTACACATTAACAATACGAAAAGAAAGGATTAATAATAAAAAGGGTTCAATGATTCATATAACACTTAATATATAGTTTATTATTCAATTTTTTTTCTAGAGACATCAACAATACGAGGAAAAAGGAATAATTTAAAAAAAGGCTTCAATGTTCCATATAACACTTAATATATAGTTTATCATTGCAAGAATGCCCTATTGAGGCTGAAACAAATAAAAAATATTTTCCCAAAAGAATAAACATCGGGAAGACTATGTATGTACGTACATTGTTTGCATCTACTTTGACATACATACATATCTACACAGGAAAATTCAATATTGTTTCATTTATTGCTTCCATTATGTGGCGATGGTTGCAACGCAATAAAATAGTCTTATGTGTTTTTCCATGAGGCATTGTTAACTATTGTTCTCTAGCTTTGGCTATATTGTTTCATTTTCGATACACAATAAAATAGTAAATGTTATAGAGTTTATGTTGTTATCCAAAAGGCATTGTTGACTATCGTTGCCACTAATTTTATTTCCCCTATGTGCAGAAATCTACATATGTGATATTACATGCGAAAAACATTATTATATAACACTTAAAATACAACTTATGATTCCAAAGATGTCCCAATAGAATATAGATAGGGATTAGTATGTATCAATGTTCTTTACATCCACTATGACATACATACATTCCTGCACATAGGGGAAATACATTGTCCATCACTACGATCAAATGTCTGCACAATTTTTGATAAAGAATTGTTGGCTGTTGTTCTATGGTTTTACCTGCTATCACAACTATGACCAAGGAGGGCAAGCTTCTGTGAAGGTGAAAGTTTGATCATCCATTGTCAAGCTATTGTCAAGCTAGGAGGAGGTTTTTTTGTGTTTTTCTACATGGGGTGATAGTTGCAAAAGCAATATAAAAGTGTCAGTTGTGATAATTTACTACCCATATTTTGTAGACGCTCAAGAAAGCAGGAAGCAAAGAGAAAGCAAGTGGGAAGAGGTACACTTGAACCAAGCAAGAAGAGGTGCAAATTGAAAAAAACCTTTGTATTTCCAGTTGTTCTTATATATACTTGTGGACATGGTTGTATCCATGTATACATCTACCTATGCATATACACAAACATATATGCATGCAATTGAATGTTCTTAGTGCATACAACATCTTGATAGAGATTTGTGTAGACATATGTGTCTGTAATGCATTTGTATGTGTGAGTGTGTATGTCTGTATATGCATTTTATACATGTATCTTTTAGGTCATGAATTTATGTATATATAGATATGTCCAATTTTTAATATCAATATAGTTATTTGCTTCTTGTCTATCTCAATTGCCACATACTCTTATATCTCCATAATTTCTATTCACTATTTGAATTTTTATATGTATGTGTGGTTGTGTATGTGTCTATATGCATTTTCCACATGTATTGCTAAAGCCATAGCTCAACAATCACCAATGCCCTATGGAAAATAGTGTAGACTGTCACCACAGGCCACACAAAAATAGCCAACAATGTTGTAATGAGAAGAACATGAACTGTTTTATTACTTTGCAACCATTTCCAGTAGACATAAACCATACAACAAACACAAAAGTATGTCTTTCTTTTGTTGTGTTCCATTTTTCTTTTCTTGTTTGCAAATATTTATGTATGTGAAATAAGATGTAGATAACATTCATATATACTCGTCCCTCTGTTTATTGTTTTGCTAGGATAGTTGTTATTTGTTTCATCCTCAAAAGGAATTATTACAATAATAAGCTTCATATTAAGCATAATAAGAAACATTTCTTGCCACATACAATGTGTCAAAAAGCTTTTTGAAGTTAGGAAAATAGCATAAACTGTTTTATTACTTCAACTTTGGCTATATTGTTTCATATTTGATTCACAATGCAATAGTAAATGTTATAGAGTTTATGTTGTTGTCCATAAGGAATTGCTAACTATTGGTCTATAGATTTGTCTATATTGTTTCATTTCTGATAAGATGTTGAAAAATAGAATTTGCTAGGTTGTTGTTGAAACTAATATTGTTTTATTTAAGGCGTGAGTGTGTATGTCTGTATATGCATTTTCTACATGAATCTTTGAGGTGATTCATTTAACTTCTTGATATTTGAGCTATCTATGTGTCCTTTGCCTTTTTGTTTGCTATCCATTTGGGAGTAGCCTATGTGCTATGGAAAAATGGTTCTAGTTTTTCAGATGTGTCAACATTGCCATGTGCTTTCTTCTTTATATTCAACAAAAATATAATTTTGTTTGCTTCTTGCTACAACACCTTATTGAAAATGAAATATTATAGCCTTTTCAACAACCTCTTATCAAAAATGAAATAGTATACCCTAAGCTAGAGAACAACAATTAGCAATGCCACGGTCGGAGGGTCCTCAAAGAGAAAAATCCAGACCATGCAACAAGAGTCACACAATGGAAGCAACACAAAAAATGGAAGAAAACATATATTTTAACATTCTTATTATAAGAGAATTCAATTACAAACAATCATCAACATCTGGGCTTACAAATTCAGCTTGCAAGCTTGATTACAACATGCTCAAATTACCCTCTTCTTGCATGCTCCTCAATGTGAGCAAAAATCCTATAGAGAAAATCTTTCTTTCTCTAATTTCAAAATCTACTTTCACTACTAATTTCTAATGATCAATTACAATGCACTATATATATCCGTAGATTCAAAAACATCTGCATCAACCCAGAGATTATTACAATATCCAATTAAAGAAAAAGTAATGTGACCGTGCATAGGTCAGCCTCAAATTTGAATTACTCCTTGGTGAATGCATAAGATAAGTGTGGACCTAAATCAAGGTTGGGGAAACCCCATAGAACAATTTGAATCACACCACCAAGATCCACAAGATATGAAAATGATCCACATGCGATCAAACTAGCCATTAGATAAGAACATTATTCCTGTGCCGGTTCAAGAAAATGCTACATAATCCGAAAGCGATAACTTGTAGGAAAATAAACCAATCACACTCAAATTTTGGAATAAGGAAAATGAACACGTCGACGATGTAAACATAGATCTGCATGGTCTAGTGAGAAAACATGAAGAATAACTAGATCTACCAACTTGAACTGAACAAAAACTAAAACAAAGACAAATTGGAATGAAAATATTTTTGGGTGATGCAAGATTGTCACGACCCAAGGATGCTCCTACATCAGACACCTGGCCTGGTGAGAAAATATGTTCTATGAGAGGAACTCATGAACATCCAACTGGATTCAGGATGTAGATCCCATGCTCATTCTTGATCCAAATGTCTTCTCTGTTTGTACTTCTCTTCCTCCTAACTATTGATGATGTTTTCTGCACAACAACTCAGACATAATATAATATCCTATCTCTCTTGAAATGTAAATCTCTATCAACAAGCCTCAAGAGATAACCCCAAGGTCTCTAATTTTAGGCCTTGACAATGCATAAACAACTTAGTGATAAATGTGAAAATGTTGGTAATCACAAAGGGACCTTACTACAAGCAAATACTGAATCCTAAATTTATCAGATCTAGCAGTATGGTGATACTTCCAATCTTAAATCTAACCCAAATAACAAAGAAAGAGAAAAAGAGATAAGGTTTTAAAGATATTTTTAAATTTAATACTAATCCTAAGATTAACAACGCAAATGATGAAACACTTGAAATGGACCAATCCCTTAGAAACTGATTTCTGCTTGACCTAGATGAATCTACAATCTTACAGAAATAGTGCAATCTTCTAAGGCATTAAAGATTTTCAGATCATGAACATTCATTCAAAACAATCCTATTTCAATCGAAATGAACAAGCATCCACAATTGAACTAAGCAAAGTGAATTTAAAGTCTAGGCTAACTTTGCAAAGCAACTAACAATTAGTTGGTTACAAAAAGTATGGACCAGAGATTGCTGCAACACTTCAAGCAATAAACCCTAAACACCATTGAATCATTTCTAATTCCAATTTAACTTATATCTAATATTTCTCAAGCAATTCCAAAAGATAGAATAGGAAGAACCATGCAAGATAAGTCAACACAAAGAGATCACGAGAAGTCACAATGTCTTCAATTGCATTGAATCATCCAGTAACAACAACAATTCCAGTGTTCTATGTTACAACATTTGCTTAGAATGAACAAAATCTTTCCTTACCACCCTACTTGCTTCTAAGTCTAATTCTTCTACTCTAGTGACTTCTACCACTCCCCCTTTACAAGTGAGGTGAAATTCCATATTTATAGAAACCCCCAAGATATGTCAACCTAATTAGGGTTTACAATAATAAAACGAACATAAACAAGTCAGCCCAAGAAGTTCTAGAACAAAATGAAATAGCATTAAATTCTTGGGACTCATCCAAGTCGGCCTGGGGTCTCCAATGTAATTCAGTCCAATGCATGCGAAGGATGAAGAAGGAATAATAGGGAAGCACAAATTTCAATGTAGCCCTATATTAAATGCTCTTTCCCTTATCTTTATCTGCTTGATCTTGCACCTTAAAAAATACCTTGTCCAAGTTGGCCACAAGTGGAGTAACCAACACTTTAAATTTCCTCTTCATAGATTAAATCTCATCCTTTGATTGATTGATGAATTTCAACACTTGAATCTGTCTGCCTACCTTATTGCCTTGCTAGCCATCACTCTACTCGATTCAACTTGTATCCAACAAGGAACCACAATAAAGATCACATGGAACCCAAGCTAATTAATCACAAATGGAGTATTCAACCCCAATATAAGTCCCAAGATAAGAAAAAATTCTCTAAAACCTCATAAAATTAATCATCTCAAGTTTGGGTTTTTAGTCATCCCACGGAATCCAGGCCAGAGAGGAATTTTGGAAAAATCCCAGCCAGGCGGATTTTAGTGAAATAAACATAAAGCATCCAATAATCATTTAATAAACCATCATTAACTAAGAAACAACATGATGCATCTTTAAATAATTCAAATTGATCATACAATGCATAATCACCAGCTAATAAATCATGTTATCTCTTGGTTCTTCATTTTCAACAAAGTTTCAAAGAATTTTGCCCAGGACAAAAATCCGTGAAAATAACAATATCTACGAATTTTGGGAAAATGAAGGGATGAAGGAAATTTTGGAAAAATCTAGAGGGAATGAAAATACATGAAGCAGGCATAACTCCAGATCACAGTGCATTTTGGGAAAACAGAGAGAAAATGGAAAATCGGGGAATTCCGCCAACAAAGGAAAATTGTGAAGTTGAAGGAAAACCTGAATGTCAAAGTTTTCTCACGACTTCACTCAAATTGATCGAACGATCACAAATTTGAGGACCTTGGGCTCAAATCCAATTTTTTTCAAGTCTCCTATTAGTTATCCATTGGTTTCCAACATTCTCAAAGGCAAATTGGTGAGGGACAGTGATTCCCTAAATTTAATCATCAATCTCCTAACCTTAAACCCCAAAATTTTCCATTAACTCAGGGTAGTTAGCTCAGATTTTGATTTCCATTCTAACTAAGCCCGAGGATGGGTTATTCAAAGGAGACATAGGTGAGTTTCACCTAAATGAAATCGAAACAAACTCACAAAATCACTTAGGGCCGACAATCACACAAGCTCAAAAAAACCCTAAAATCAACCAAAATGAAACAACCATGCACATAGGGTTGAGCTCAAAAATGCAACATGAGAATGCTAGGAACGATTAAATTGATCGATCAATAAGAGAATATAGTGACTGGTCCATCAACATTCAAGAAACACAAGCAAGGCCCGAGCCACATACCCAAATGAAGTGAATTTTAACTATAGCAATAGCTGGAAACAAACCTCAATGCCCTAGCAAGCAACTGAAGATGCAAGAAACCCATTGATAAATCCTTAAATAAATCACCTGAGTTGGGAAATGAATCAAGCACTCAACATCAAAATCCTTAATGGAAATGCAAAGCAAACGAAAACAAGAAATCTTCCAAAACCCACTAAATACTGGACGTAAGAATCGTACCACCAAGCATTAATGCAATCAATAAGATAGGCCAAACACAACCCGAGAATTTAGCAAGGAGATGGATTTTTGGGAAAATCTAGTCCATGCGGAATTCCACGAGGTAAGAGAATTTTTGGAAAATAGTGCAAAACATTAGCCACCAAGTTTTCAAAGCATCTGGGGAATTTCGTCCAGAGGGAATTTTCCTGAAAAAGAGCCAAAAACCTGAAAGGAGTTTAGAACATTAAATTTTCAAAGTGATTCCCAGAAGGGGGGCATTTGCATGAATAAGATAATCATTCAAGAATGTGGTAAGGCAACAACCTCAAAATCCAAGGGTCAAGACACCAAAAAATAAAGCAAAAGAGGGTCCCTACTTTCAGCGGGGTGTGTGTGCCAAGAATTGCACAAAACTAACCTCTTTCCTTTCCTCTATCAGATCCTGCAACTGCTTCTTCTCTTTTCCTTCCTCTCCCTACCTCATACCTGTGCAAGGTAGTAAAGGAAATTTACCACTACTCACCTTCCACCCATCTGATCTACCTCTCCTACGAAATTTCACCTTATCTACAACCCAAGTCTTTTGTTGCACAATTCTGTCTTTACATTCTTTTGGTTCCATCTTTCCTTTCGGTTTAGCCACATGGTTCTTCATCAAACCCATGCCATCATCCAATACAACCTCTACATCTCGCTTCTCAACTCTGCAACTCTTCACTAGACTCAAGTTCCTTACTTCCTCCTGCTTATTCTTTAAGGAAGCCAAAGTAAACTTATGTCCATCTTTCTCTACAGTAATCAAATTCCTTCTGCAATCATATATAGCTCCTTTATCAAACTGCTAGGGTCTTCCCAACAAAACATGACAAGCACTCATAGAAAAAACATCACACAAAACCTCATCTTTGAAGAGGCCAATATTAAAGTTCACCCAACACTATTCTTTCACCTCCTTTACATGATCATCTTGTAACCAACTTATCCTATAAGGACAAGGATGTGGAATCCTCTTCAAGCCAAGTTTCTCCACCATCTCCATAGATACCAAGTTATAAGTACTTCCAGTATCCACAATAACCATACAACACTTACCTCCTGATTTGCACACAATCTGAAAAGGATTCTTCCTCTGTGAAGTTTCAACCTCTTCCCTACTCTTCCTCATCAAGACTCTCCTAAGCATAAGAGATTCTCCCTGCTCTAGTTCTATTCCATCTTCAACTACTTTCTCTTCATGTTACATACAATTCTTTTTACCAGTTCCTTTACTTGATCCCTCAAGACACTCAAAAGATCGATGTCTAATTTTTCCACACTTGAAACATTTTCCCAAGAACTCTCTGTTGCCATTTCATCTCCTTTGTAACCTTTGTTCCAATTCTTTACTCCACTTAGGTCTTGATTCTTCTTCACTTGTCTACTTCTCCCTACTACTGTTCATCTGCCTTTCTTTCCCTCTGGGATTATTCTATTGTCTTTTCTTCACTTTGTCTTCTGCCTTAAGAGCATATCGGTAGGCATCTTCAACTGTGGAAATCCTCAACATACTCATCTCATCCTGAATGTTAAATCTGAGGCCATTTATATACCTTGCCACCTTCTCCCTAGTCATGTCTCAGTGCTCAGATATGATTGTCATCTTGTAGAATTCCTCAATATACTCTTTTACACTCATGTCCTTCTTCTTCAGGTTCTGCAACTTCTTAAATAATTCCAACTCATAGTCTTCCATAATAAACTTAGCCTTCAGCCTTGCAACCATCTGTCTCCACCGAGTGATTCTTGTTTCACCATTTTCCACTCTATCCTTCTGCAACTCTTTCCACCATAAAGCAACATGTTCTTTCAACTTAGTTTGTGCCAACCTAACCCTCAATAGGTCTCTAATATCCTCAAGCTCAAAATAGTCTTCCAAATCTCCTATTTAGTCTATCAAGTCTTCTAGATTCAATGTACTAGAGAAGTTAGAAACCTCCACCCTATGAATTTTACTTACTTGTGCCACTACTCTCAACAATTTCTCTTCTCTCTCATTTATTGGCCCTTCAACCTCTTTAGTCTCAAGTTCTTTTGCAGCTTCTTCATATTCATCCTCTGGTTCAGGGTTTCTCCTCAAACCACCCAAGAGGTTCTAGATCTCATTCCTCATCTCATTTTTAAAGTCATCCATCATCTTCTCCATTCTTCTAGGGTTCATCCTTCTTGGTGGAATCTCTCCCCCTACTTAGTGCAACTACCTCAACTCAGTGATCTGACTACAAGGTTTCAATTTCCTCTCTCTTAGTGATCTATTGAACACACTTACAACCTACCTCAAGATGACAATCTGTTCACCCAAGGAATACCACAAGGATCTCAACCCACTCAAGGTTTGCAACCAGCTCTCATCTCAAGATTCATAGGTTCACAACCATCTGCTCTGATACCATCTAATGTAGCCAAGGTCGAAGGGTCCTCAAAGAGAACAATCCAGACCATGCAGCAAGAGTCACACAATGGAAGCAACACAAAACATGGAAGAAAAAATAGATTTGAACATTCTTATTATTAGAGAATTTAATTACAAACAGTTGACAACATTCGGGCTTACAAATTCGGCTCGCAGGCCTAATTACAACATGCTCAATTACCCTCTTCTTGCATGCTCCTCAATGTGAGCAAAAATACTATAGAGAAACTCTTTCTTTCTCTAATCTCGAAATCTACTTTCACTACTACTTTCTAATGATCAATTAGAATGCATTATATACATCTGCAGATTCAGAAATATCCAAGTCGGGCCAAAGATTATTACAATCTCTGATTAAATAAAAAGTAATGTGAGCATGAATAGGCTAGCCTCAAATTTGAATTACTCCTCGGTGAATGTATAAGATGAAGTGTCCACGGACCTAAATCAGGGTCGGGGACACCCCATAGAACAATTCGAATCACACTACCAAGATCTACAAGATATGAAAATGATCCACAAGCGATCAAACTAGCTGTTAGATAATTGAACATTATTCCAGTGCCAGTTCAAGAAACTACCACATAATCTAGAAGCAATAACTTTCCATAAAATAAACCAATCACGCTCAAATTTTGGAATAAGGAAAATGAACATGTCAACGATGTAAGCATAAATCCACAAGGTCTGGTGAGCAAACATGAAGAATCACTCGATCTTCCAACTTGAATTGAACATAAACTGAAACAAAGAAAAACTAGAATGAAAATATTTTTGGGTGATTCAAGATTTCCATGACCCAAGGATGCTCCTGCATCATATTTGAGCTATCTATGTGTCCTTTTCCTTTTTGTTTGCTAGCCATTTGAGAGTAGCCTATGTGCTATGGAAAAATGGTTCCAATTTTTAGATGTTTCAACATTTCCATGTGCTTTCTTCTTTATATTCAACAAAAATCTAATTTTGTTTTCTTCTTGCTACAACACCTTATCAAAAATGAAACAATATAGCCTTTTCAACAATGTCTTATTGAAAATGAAACAGTATACCCTAAGCTAGAGAACAACAATCAACAATTCCTTATGGAATCAATGTTGTTTGCATCTACTATGACATACATACATATTTTTCCATAGGGGATATACATTGTCCATCACTCTAATCAATAGTGCCATTACCAAGACTATTGTATTACTTTTGGAAAGCGGGAAGAGGTGTGAGAGGAGGTGTATATTGGAAAAACCCTTTCTAGAGTATTTCAAAAATAGTTTATGTTATTTTCCATAGGCCATTTTTGATTGTTGTTGTCTAGCTTAGGGTATATTGTTTCATTTATGGTCTTCGTGCAACCACAATGGTTAGAAGGCAATATTGTTTTTCTTTACATTGGATTATTACTGTGAATTGTTGTGTTTTGTGGGTTTTTTCATCTGATTCACTGTTGAAAGTAATATAGTTTCAAAAATAGTTTATGTTATTTTCTATAGGCCATTGTTGATTGTTGTTCTCTAGCTTAGGGTATATTGTTTCATTTATGGTCTTCGTGTAGCTGTGATGGGTGGAAGGCAATATTGTTTGTTTTTGCATTAGATTGTTATTGTGAATTGTTGTGTTTTTGTGGGTTTTTACATTTGGGTCACTATTGAAACCAATATAGTTTCATTTATGGTTCACGTTTTGTGGTGAAGGTTTTCAATGGGTTTGTTACTGTGAGTTTTTTATTGTTGTATGGTTTCCATGTAGTGGCAATGATTGTAAGTAACACTTGCCATTTAAGAACTCATAAATCATAACGAATCTTTGCGAAATTTTCAACAAGGCATTATTGGGTGTCGTTCTGTGGATTTACCTTCTATCAGAGGTGTGAGTGAGGAGGGAAAGATTCTGTGAAGGTGCAAGTGCAATTATCTGTTGTGGAATTTTTGTGAAGGTGGTTGGAGGTTATTTTGTGTTTTGTGCATGGCGCAATGATTATAAAAGAAATGATTTTATTTTGCAAATATCGGTGTAGATTTTGTTTTACAAGAACATATGTAGGCATTGCATTCCCTGGATACATTCGTAGGAACCTATTGTGCAAATATATATGCACATAAAAAAAAAGTGTGGGAATGTAATGATATATAGTTTATATTGATTTCCATATGGCATTATTGGTTTGTGTGTGGTGCCGATGGTTGCAAGGAAAACACTGATGAACAATGCCATGTGTAGATTTTGATGTATATCATAGCAGTTGCAAACAACATTGATACATACTCAAACATTGTTGGAATTATAAGCCATATTTTGAGTGTTATATGAAACATTGATGCCACCATCTCTATAGAAATTCTTCCTTAAATAACTTCAAAAGTATTTTCAACACATTGTATGTGGAAAAATGTTTCTTATTATGCTTAATATAAAGCTGAGTATATATGAATGTTGTCTACATATAATTTCACATACATACATATGTGCACACAGGAAAATAAAAATGAAACACTACATCAGATGGAAAAACCCGCAGAGCACAAAAATTCACAATAACTAACCCATCCAAAACCATCACCACAAAAGGTGAACCATAAATCAAACAATATTGGTTTCAACAAAAAATATAGTATTTTGTAGAGTACAATCAACGATGCATATATATGTGCATCTAACTTCAGATATATATATATATATATATATATATATATATATATATATATATATATATTAGTGTAGTTTTTGTTTTGCAGCTACATATATATGTATTGCATGCATTGGATGCATATGTAGGAATTTGTTGCTTGGAAATATATAAACACAAAAATTATGTGTTTATTTTTTTGTGTTTCATTTCTCTTTTGCTGTGTGTAGATATGTATCTATGTGAAATTAGATACAAAAAACATTCATATATATTTCTCACCATGTTTACTATTTGGGGAATCTAAAGTTAAATACACCTTTTAGTTATTATTTCTTTAAGCCTCAAAAAAGGAGTTGTTAGAATGATAGACTGTATAGTAAGTGTAATAAGGAACATTCATTTCACCATTGATCAGAGTGGTGGACAATGTATGTTCTTGCTCGGGGGTTTGGTGAGAGCCCATAAGGCTACATGACCCAATATGGTAGGGTGGAGAGCAGGCCTCATTTTGTTGTGTTTGATTTTATATTTCCTATGTCTAGATTTGTGTGTTTCTGACATTATATGCAGACAACATTCATATGTTTGAAGACCACCTATGTATATATATGTGTAACAGCCTATGACACTCCATGGCCCAATATGGTAGGGTGGACAATAGGCTTTCTTTTGTTGCATTTCATTTTATTTTCCCTATGTGTGAATATGTATCTATGTTTAATTATATGCAAACATCTATATGCACAACAACCTCTATATTAACTGTAATAAAAAACATCGATATCACCATTGATTACGATGGTGGACAATGTATGTTGGTATGCCACTATATTCAATAGTGAGACCAATGTTTCATCTCACACTAAATATACAACCTGCCATTCTAAGAAATCCTTATTAAGGCCTAGACAAATAAAAACTATCCTTAAAGACACACAAAAATAGCTAACAATGCCTTATCAAGAAGAACATGAACTGATTTATTACTTTGCAACCATCGCCGCTACACATAAACCATAAATCAAATATTTTATTCAAGGCCACAAAACAAAAATCAACAATACCTTATGGAAATAGCATAAATTTTTTTATTACTTGAACAAATATTAAATGCAAGATCTGGAAAATTGGAATGCAACATATCAAGCAATAAGAGAAATATGTATGTACCTTTGAGTCATTCTATTACGCAATAATTGAATTGTGAACATATTGTTATTTCTTTTGTCCTCAAAAAGGAATTCTTACAATAATAGGATTTATATTAAGCATAATAAGAAACACCAGTTTCCACATACAATGTGTTCAAAACCTTTTTGAAGCTATTCAAGGAAGAAGTTCAATATTTTTTCCAAGACTACCTTATCAAAAATGAAACAATATAGCCAAAGCTAGAGAAGAACACTCAACAATGCATTATTGGAAACAACATAAACTATATAGCATTAACTATCTAGTTACATTGCAACCATTACCACAAAATGGAAGCCACAAATGAATAAACATCGGGTGTTATTACAACCATCGCTAGCACACAAAACCATACAACAATTTACGTTGATGCCAACTAGTGTTTAATTTTGCTGGCCTTCTCTATCCACGTAGCGGACAATCCACCACCCTCTTCCCAACATGTGCCAAGTGCATTTTTTTAATTTAAAAAAATATCTGCCACCTTTTCCTTGATCACAGGAAGGCTTAAAAACTAGGAAGGATGACAAAATTTTTGACGAAAGTTCACACATATAGCCTAGTGGCTGAAAATTATGACCAAATTTCACATATATAGCCTATCGACTAATTAACTATTTGGTTATGTTGAAACCAACACCAAAAAATGGAAGCCACAAATGAAACAATATTGGACTCAACATTGACCCAGATGGAAAAAACCCAAAGAATAGCCTTTTTTTCAACAACACCCCATCGAAAATGAAATGATAACATCAACTATTTTATTGCCTTTTTGAAAATGAAACAATATAGCCAAATCTTTGTAAACAATTCCTTAGTGAAAATAACACAAACTGTTTAATACCCTTGCAACCATCGACACCACATAGAAACCATAAGTGGAACAATATAGGTCTCAACAACAACCCAGATGGAAAAACCCACATAACAGTCTTTTTTCAACAACACCTTATCGAAAATGAAACAATTTAGCCTAAGCTATTTCCTTTGCAACCATCGGCACCACACGCAAACCAACAATGACCACCACAAAACAGAAGCCATAAATCAAACAATATTGGTTTCAACAACAACCCAGATGCATAAGCCCACATAACACAAAAAATTATAGTGACAAACCCATGCAAAACCATACACACAAAACACGAACCATAAATGAAACAATATTGGTTTTAACAAACAATATAGTCTCTTCTCAACAACACCTTATCAAAAATTAAAACAATATAGCCTTTTCAATAACACCTTATTGAAAATGAGACAATATATCCTAAGCTAGAGAACAACAATGAACAATGCCTTATGGAAATCAACATAAATTGTATAATGCTAGTGTACAACCCATGCAAAAATATAGTCTTTTCTCAATAGTACCTTATCAAAAGTTGAAAAAATATAGCGTTTTCAATAGGACCCTATAAAAAATGAATCAATATCAAACAATATTGGTTTCAACAACAACCCAGATGGGAAAATCCATGCAAAATCAAAGCCACAAAATGCGTACCATAAATGAAACAATTTTGGTTTAAAAAAATAATATAGTCTCTTCTCAATAGCACCTTATCAAAAATTTAAACAACATAGCCTTTTCAACAACACCTTATCGAAAATGAGACAATATAGCCTAAGCTAGACAACAACAATCAGCAATGCCTTATAGAAATCAACATAAACTGTATAACATTAACTATTTTATTGCATTGCAACCATAGCCACAAAATGGAATTGGTTTCAACATCGACCCAAATGGGAAAACCCACAAAACCCAAAAAATCACAGGAACAAACCCATGCAAAAATAAAGTCTTTTCTTAACAACACCTTATCGAAAACACAACAATCTATCCTTTTCAACAGAACCTTATAAAAAATGAAACAATATAGGCTAAGCTAGAGAACAAAAATCAACAACACCCTATGTAAATCAACATAAATTGTATAACATTAACAATTTTATTGAGCTGCAACCATACCCACAAGAAACAATAATGGCTTCACAACAACCTACGAAATTCTATTTTTCAACAACACCTTATCGAAAAGGAAACAATATATCCAAATCTATAGACTAACAGTCAAAAATTCCTTATGGATAACAACATAAACCCTATAACATTTACTATTGTACTGCAAATCAAATATGAAACAATATAGCCAAAGCTAGAGAACACCACTCAACAATGACATATAAAAATTCAAAATAACAAACACCAATTGTATAGATATAAGAGTATGCAAAAATTGAGCCAGACAAGAAGCAAATAACTATATTGATATTAAAAATTGGACATATCTATATATAGATAAACACAACCATATCCACAAAATGAAATTGGTTTCAACACTGACCCAGATGGGAAAACCCACAAAACATAAAAAATCATAGGAACAAACCCATGCAAAAATATAGTCTTTTATCAACATCACCTTATCGAAAACACAACAATCTATCCTTTTCAACAGAACCTTATCGAAAGTGAAACAATATAGCCTAAGCTAGATAACAACAATCAACAACACCCTATGTAAATCAACATAAACTGTATAACATTAACTATTTTATTGAGTTGTAACCATACCCACAAAACGCAAGGCATAAATCAAACAATATTTGTTTCAACAATGACCCAGATGGATAAACCCACAAAACACAAAATATTGTAGTGACAAACCAATGCAAAACCATAGCTACAGAACACGAACCCTAAATGAAACAATATTGATTTTAACAAACAATATAGTCTTTTCTCAATAGCACCCTATAAAAAATGAGACAATATAGCCCTTTCAATAGCACCTTATTGAAAATGAGACAATATAGCCTAAGCTAGACAACAACAATCAACAATACCTTATGGAAATCAACATAAACTGTATAACGTTAACTATTTTAAAGCTAGACAACAACAATCAACAATGCCTTATGGAAATCAACATAAACTGTATAATGTTAACTATTTTATTACGTTGCAACCATAGCCACAAAAATGGAATTGGTTTCAACATCGACCCAGATGGAAAAACCCACAAAACACAAAAAATCATAGTTACAAACCCATGCAAAAATATAGTCTTTTCTCAACACTACCTTATCGAAACTTGAAACAATATAGCCTTTTCAATAGCACCTTATCGAAAATGAGACAATATAGCCTAAGGTAGACAACAACAATCAACAATGCCTTACGAAAATCAACATAAACTGTATAAGGTTAACTATTTTATTGTGTTGCAACCATAGCCAAAAAACACAGGGCATAAATCAAACAATATTCGTTTCAATAGAGACCTAGATGCAGAAACCCAAAAAACATAAAAATGCATAGTAACAAACCCATGCAAAAATATAGTCTTTTCTCAAAAACACCTTATAAAAAATGGAACAATATAGCCTTTTCAATAGAACCTTATCAAAAATAAAACAATATACAATATAGTTTTTTCTCAACACCACCTTATCGAAAATTGAAACAATATAGCCTTTTCAACAACACCTTATCGAAAATGAGACAATATAGCCCAAGCTAGACAACAACAATTGACAAAAACTATATAACATTAACAATTTTATTGCGTTGCAACCACAACCACAAAATGGAAGCCATATATTAAACAATATTGGTCTCAATAGTGACCTAGATGGGAAAACCCACAAAACACAAAAATTCACAGTAACAAACCCATGCAAAAATAAAACTAGCAGTTTCGTGTAGTAACACACAACAATGAGCCAATAGGTAGAGAGGAACATGAAAGGAAAGCGATGTGCAGACAGTGAGATTGGAAGAAGATTAGAATGTCAATGGCATGAGTGGGTATAGTAGCTATGAAAGGCATATGCAGCATTGGGTATATGTTGTAGCAGATCTGTGAAATTTAACATGTGCAATTCTCAAGGAAGGGTAGTGGGGCTTGTATACACATAAATTTGCATTATCATTTAGAATGCTCTAAATAATATAGTACATCATCTATAAAAATATTAGGATTAATGAGGTCACAATAAGATGAGCTTCATTTTTTTGGAGATAACAATTAAATGTTGAGAATTATCAATGAGCTTATCAGATTGGGCTTCATGCATAGTACACACTACAAAATGAATAACATTTTTATGATTAGATGTCATAACTCCATCTATATAAGAAAGTAATATGGTATGTATCTCTATAAGGCCCTACCTCGCATGTGATTAATACAATCCTAGATTGTTATATAATTTTCTTAAATAGATGGCTAGATATATTACAGGCGATAATTAAAGTGATTGAGTGACAACAATATTGTATCTCATTTTAACCTTATAGTTTATTGTCATTATTTTATTTAATGAACATGTATGTAAATATAAATTGTGGAATAAAAATTAAATTATAATGGGAAGCGAAGGAGGGTGTTAACCCTAATGGGTTAAAAGGAGCATATGTATATAAAGGATAAAGTGTGTAAGTAATAGTTGGTGAAAAAGTATTTTTTGCTGAATTTATATATACACATATAGAGGTATAAGTGCTGGTTAAAGAAGAATTCTATTAACATTCAATTAATTATTTTGTGATAACATCATTATTTTTGGTAAGTATTTTGGTGGGATAAATAATAATATTATGCAGTTAAGTTGTTAATTAAACGATAATATTATTATTAATTTCAAAAAGATTTAATTTAATAATACCAATATCATTAAGTTTTATTAGTTAATCAAAATATAATATTATTATGGATAAGGTTCAATGGCTAAATAATTGATGACATTACTAATGTGTATTTAATTGGGAAATAATAATGTTGGCATACTATTAGTTGAATTCATGATTATATAAGGCCACCCCATAATTTAGCCACTAGATCAATTGTTTATGATGAGAACTAACGATCTTTTCATAGCTTGTAACAAAGTATCCTAGATGAATTATGGCTAAAACATTATAATTATATTTGTGTGATGTAGAGTATAAGAAAGAGAACAATAATCAACAATTCCCAATGGAATCTAGCATAAAGTGTATAAGATCAACTATTTTACTCCATTGTAACCATAACATAAAACATATGATTTTTTTTTTAATCCTACGTCAGAAAGATAGCGCTTTGTACTTTAAAAATATAAAATAAAACTCAACACAATGAGGCCTGCTCTCCACCCTGCCATATTGGGTCATGGAGCCTCAAAAACTCTCACCAAACCCTCGAGCAAGAATATACATTGCCCACCACTTTGATTAGTGGTGAAATGAATATTGCTTATTACAATCAATATAGAGTACATTAGGATCTAATTGTTTGTTTGACCATTGTTACTAATTTTATAGTCACTATCATTATTCAGAAAGGTTGTTTGTAACACATTAGTTCATCAAATACCACATTATGGCTGGAGTATGGTCTGCAACAATAACAAAAAAGTGTGAAGTTTAGTGTGGTGATTATGGAAAAATAGAATGAACTACAAAACATTAACTATTTTACTCCATTGTATAGCGATTGCGAAAAAAAGCTAAAAATCACAATTACAGTCCAATGGAAAAATTTCACTACAAAGACCAGACCATATACAGTTTATGTGTATAGAAAGTGTGAATTTTAGTGCAGTGATTATGTCTAATTCATAGACAATATGTAAATCAAGAGATATCAAAGTTCTATATTTTATAGCACATAACTTGCTCTATACTTTCTATGGGACAAATGAAGCAATTATAATTTAGCCATACCTGTTGCATGTGATAGAATGCAATATGTACAAAACAAAACAAGGCCTAATTTCCACCCTACCATATTGGCTCATGGAGCATCATGCACTCTCACCAAAACCCCGAGCAAGAGAATAAATTTTCCACCATTGTGATCAAGGGTGAAAGCAATGTTTCGGCCACAAATGACTTAATACAAGATCTAATGACATCAAAAGGCATGTGAAGCACAATTTTCTAGGTTGTGTCTAGCTACAAACATGAGAGGATTATCTGAAGTTTAGTGTAAAAAACACACACCATTGGTAGACAATAAATAAATCAGAAAATATAAAGACTTATACAATTAATTACAAACATGATGCAATGTAGTTGTGCTTAGTATAACACAGTAAGTAAATAGAATCTAGGCATACCTTTTGCACGGAATGGATTTAAGTATGAGCATAGAAAAGGAAGCTTGCTGTCCACCCTACCATATTGTGTCATGTAGCTTCATCGGCTATCACCAGACCCCTGCAATTCACGTACCATAAAGTAGAGCAACTCTTCATGATCATCCCAATAAATAGTATTGTTAGAGACAATTAGCTTGTTTAATTTATAGTGCACTGTAATTGTTGGTATGTATGTTGTAGTATCTAGCAAAATACAAACATGGGTCTACATGTAATCACAAAAAAAACAGTTCAAGTGAGCAATTTAGTTGCACACATCGCAAATATAAAATGGAAGAGAAGAAAGTGAGGCCTACTCTCTAATATTAGGTGGCCACTACTTTGATGAATGGTGAAATCAATGTTCCTATTTTCTTAGCTAGTCTTATAATCACTTCATCTTCAAAGTTGGTTGAACTTCATTTGCAAAGTCCATTCTTATGAACTCAACATGTACACTGGAATATCAACACCCCACTTCTTGAACTCTCTCTCATAAGGGAGAAGCATGTTTTTTGGAGCAACTGTGAATATGAAGAGATTATAAAATTGGCAAAGAGCAACAAGATGATGGGGGAAAATATTAAAAAAATTAACAACAAAATGCGAAGCATAAAGAGAGAGCCAAAGGGAATTGACAACAACTCAACGCAACCTTATCAAAAATTGAAACAATATAGCCTTTTCAACAACACCTTCTCAAAAATGGAACGTTATAGCTTAAGCAAGACAACAATAATTAGCAATGCCCAATGGAATCTAACATAAAGTGTATAAGATCAACTATTTTACTATGTTGTAACCAGAACCTAAAACATATGAAGTTTTTTATGAATCGTATGTGACCAAGATAGCAATCTATACATTAAAAATATAAAATAAAACTCAACACAATAAGGCTTGCTCTCCACCCTACCATATTGGGTCATGGAGCCTCATCAAGTCTCACCAAACCCCCGAGCAAGAATATACATTTCCCACCATTCTGATTAGTTGTGAAATCAATATTGCTTACTACAATCAATATAAAGTACATTAGGATCTAATTATCTATTTGACCATTGTTAGTGATTTTGTAGTCACTATCATTATTCTGAAAGGTTGCTTGTAACACATTAGTTCATCAAATACCACATTATGGCTAGAATATGATCTATAAGAATAACAAAAGAGTATGAAGTTTAGTGTGGTGATTATGGAAAAACAAAATGAACTGGATAACATTAACTATTTTATTCCATTACAACCATCATGATAGAAAGCTAAAACTCACAGCTACAGTCCTATGCAAAACTTTTACTGCAAAGGCCAGACCATATACAACCTATGTCTATACAAAGTGTGAATTTTAGTGCAGTGATCATGGTTAATTCATAGACAATATGTAAATCAAAAGATATCAATGTTCTATATTTAATAACACATAATTTTTTCTGTACTTGCAATGGGATGCATGAAGTAATTATAATTTAGCAATACCTGGTGCATGTGGCAGAATACAGTATGCACAAAAGAAAACAAGGCCCAATTTCCACCCTACCATATTGGCTCATGGAGTGTTGTGCGCTCTCACCAAACCCCTGAGCAAGGAAATAAACTTCCCAACACTGTGATCAATGGTGAAAGCAATGTTTTGGCTGCCAATGACTCAATACATGATCTAATGGCATCAAAATCCCTGCAAAGGATGATTGTTTGGATTGTGGCTAGCTGCAAAAATCAAAGGATTGTCTGAATTTTAGTGTAACAAAAAGGTACCTATTACCTAATTTTTCACCCTCAAGCTCAATCAGTAGAATATCATGTGACCGAGGTTCAAGAAGGCTAGATGGGGGATTTTTGTGCAGGATTAAATCATGCATCTGATGCTAGGTCACAAGGAACTCATTTGAAAGTATGCCTCAGTCAGTTTTGACATAAAATCCATCAAAGAAGAAATTCGGCAAGACCCCTCTGGTGTCTTGTCGACTAGTAATGCATTCCATTTGTCTAAAATACCAGTCGCCAAGACATTTGGGTTGCCATAAGTCTTGTGTGTCTCTCCGATGTGGATGTCTCACTGACAGTAGCCCACAAAGTTGATCTCGGGGAAATGGTTTGCTTTCGGCAGAAGGTCTCGGCGATCATATAGGGTCTTGCCAACTAGCAAGGGTTTTGCTTTTGGCATAAGGTTTTGCCTTTGGCAGGAGGTCTCAATGATGTGAGAAAGTCACACCGACTGCTTGCATTTGGGGTAAGTAAGGGAAGTCTACAATAGGTCTCGGCGACCAGTGAAGTCTTCTAGATCAACATTAAGGTTTCGATAGGAGATGTATTTCAACATATGGTCTTGGCGAACCGGTGATGTCTCCCCGACAACAGGGAGCCTTCGGTGTAGCATTCAAGATGGAGAAAGGTCTCCCCGACTCCAATGTCTTGTCGACAACAAAGAGATCACCAAGAGGAGATGCCTTCACCGTAATGTCTTGATGAAGACATTTAGTCTCACCGACTGAGTAAATGGGATCAATATCTTTCCCTTTGGTGGGAGTCTCGTCGATACCGAAGGGTCTTGCTGATAACAAGATGGGTTTGCCAAAAGATTTGAAGCTCGCCTAAAGGTCTTGCTGAAAGCCGGTGGTCTTGCCGAAGAAATGGAGCTCAGGGAGATGTCTTCTCGACTGATGGGAGTCATGGTGAAAGACAAGGAGATCTCGGTGAAGGGGAGGGAGCTCGGTAAGAGGTCCCTTCGATAATGATTGTCTTGGTGACCACAGAGGTGATATTGGCATGATCTTTCAAGTTTGATAGAACTCTCAACGACTGTCAATTGTTATGCCGATAGCTTCAGAGGGCCATAATTGCATCGGCGAGACACCTCCAGTGTCTTGCCGAGATGTGATTTCGACTGAACGAGTTTTGACCAGAGGGGAGTCTATGTGGAGTGAGCTTGACCAATCTGAAGGAGCCAAATATGAACCTTTGACAATTCAACTATTTGACTCCCTTGTGAATAAGATCAACAGAGTAAGCATGATGTGGATCAGCCATGAGCTCAAAAAAATTCAAAGCAGCTTGACTGAAGAGGTTCAAGAGGACACAGAGACAGAGGAATTAATGCAGCAAAAGATCTGAAGGGTTCCCCTGAGGCAATCTTTCACACCGACATGAATAGCAGGGACACAATGGTAGACAACATTAACTCCATAAAAGATCTTATGATAGATTTTTCTGAGACCGATATTTTTGTAAGCCCTAAGGGGCCAGCACTCTCTGTATATAAGGCATTTTTTGCCTTTTTGTAAGGAGTTCAGATTTATGCTCTTCTAAAGTCTGTGACCCTTTTTGCAGTCCTCTCTCAGACTAGTAGGTTTCTATAATTCAACTTGGTAATTCAACTTGGAGCATGTTATATAAAGCTTACCTTGATCACTATTGATATTCAGATTTCCATCTTGTTCATGCAAAGTGTTGTGCATTTCAGGTTCATGATTAAGTTATTTTTGTGAATTTCTTTCATTCCTTCATAACTTTATCTTGTGTTTCATGCCTTCCTTTGCAAAAGTATCATTATACAAATTATAAATTGTGTTCAATTAGTCACACATGGATTCTGATATGTGAAAATATTTCTTTCCTCTCCGAAAAAAGTGTGGGAATTGAACCTGTTTGTGAAATGTTAGTGCAAGGCTTGCAGAATTTGATGTGTAATCTTATGTTCACCATCAATGTTCAAGTGTAAATTAAGTATTTCATTGTTCCTGTCATTTAAGTGCATCACCTTAGTTTAGTTTTTTCAATTTATGTACTCCTTATCCCTTTCCCTTAAAAGAATTAGTAGTTTGGGTGACACCAAAGGAAGCCGGCCTTCTCCGGAGGTTGACCTCTATCTACAAGTGACCCACAACTTTAGATGTCTTCCCATGTTACACTAAGGCGTTGAACATTAGGTTCGAAAAGGGTGCAACTTCAAGTGATAACAGTACCATTGGTAGACAATAAAGAAATAACAAAATATAAAAACTTATACAATTAATTACAAATAAGATGCAATGCAGTTGTAGTAGAACACAATAAGTAAATAAAATCTAGGCATTCCTTGTGCATGGAATGGATTGAAGTCTGGAAATAGAAAAGGAGGCCTGCTCTCTAGCCTACCATATTGGGCCATGGAGCATCATTGGGTATGATGAAAGCCCTGAGCAGTAAAATTAATTGTCCACCACTTTGTTCAATGGCAAAGGTAATGTTTTGGCACCTGGGGAAATATGTTCAGTGGAAATCAACGCTATACATCTTTTATAATTTGACATGGAGTTGTGAAATGAGAAATGGAAAAAAAGATATATAGGCTTACATTGTATACAGATGGAATGTAGGTGAAGGCCATACAACATGAAAATATGGAATCGTAAAGCTATTTAACATTTTGGAGATCTGTACATCTTGTATATGAATACAATGTAGTTGCAATCTAAAATGCTTCCAGTGAAATATACCTACACAGAAGGGAAATGTGAACTTTGGTGCCTTGAACATGTTTTATTGGCAAGCACTATCTAAAACAAGAAATTTAAGTGGCTCTATAATTTATAAGAAAAATATATGTAATACCATAATTACATGTCACATATACAAAATGATAAGGAAGTGAATTTAGACAGGGTACAAATTCTATATGCATAGAAGTGAAGAGGAAAGGAGAAGCAATTCACTTACCATAAAGAAGATAAAATTTTGATGATGATGATAATGAACAGTTTTTTGGAGATGATCAACTTGTTTGATTTATAGTGCACTCTAATTGTTGGTATGTACCCTGCAATATCTAGCAAAATACAAAGGTAGGTCTACACGTAATCACAAAATACACAGTTCAAGTGAGCAATTCAGGGCTGCAATCTCTTTTGTATGGATAACTTGTGAGACAAATCTAAGCCTTTCCAAAGAGGCACATATATATGCATTATTGATTGCACAAAGCACAAAAAAATTATGGTTGGAAAACCAATTGATTAAAAATAAGCTAGGCTAGCGAGCAACAAACGACAAAAAAAATCTGGATTATGTCAAGAATTTTATTCCATTGGAAACATAGCCACAAAATGGAGGGCATACAAAGAAGTGCATAAAAAAATTCATGTTGACAAACCCATGGAAACCGCTGGCTTGTTTTTGGAAAGAAGGATTGGAAAAAAATTATCACAGGACACACGCTGCAAAATCCAATCCATGAATCAAAGAATATTGGTTTGAATAAACTATATAGTGTTTCCCAATAGAAGCTTGCCAAAAAGGAAAAAATATACCCTAAGATAGAGAATGACAATCAAATCTCCCTTACTGAAAATAAGGCAACCTGTATAACATGAACTATTTCATTTGCTTGCGTAGAGGAAACAAGCATCACTTTGCACAGCTTGCCATGTGGGAACATTGTCTCATGTATGTGTTACATATATTGGCAATGGTTCTAATAATACTTTTCATTTAAAACTAACCAAACTAATTGAGTAGTTTACGTTATTTTCAATAAGGCATTGTTCACCACTGGGTTGTGGATTGAGTTGCACAACATATGTAACAAACATTATAGCCAAGAACTATATGACATCTATATCCAGCATGGTACTATCATTAGAGATCACAAAGCAATAGCAAGAACATTCGGTAAGCATTAGATGGATACCCACACATAGATAATTACATAGACAAATACATCATAGACACATATATCTACACAAAACTCTGTCAAGATATTCTATGCACTGAGAACATTGAAAAAAATATGAAAAAAAAATCTCTTTAAAGCAACTCCCAAATACTTGTAAATATTGAATTGTGCATGCATATACGCATATATATCCAATACATGTATATATATTTACACACATATGTACCAGAAAGTTGTATGCACTGGGAAATTTCAACTACATGCATGTATATTTATCTATATGCATACGTAAATGTACACATACATACAACTATGTCCACAATTAGATATATGAAGAGTTGTAGATAGTGAAACATCTCTTAAAAAGGACAACAACTCTATATAAATAAAAATCATAAAATTAAACCAAAAATATACACTTAAGACATAATGAAACTATAAGGAACATGAATAATAGAAAAGAAAACAAACTGTGTATCTTTTCTTCTTAAACATTATAAGTTATACTTCATTGTCTTAATATATAACCAATTAAATGAACAACAAAGCAATAGCAGTATAAAGGAAAGGTCTTTTTGATGTGACAAGTAGTGCGAGGGAACAAAACAAAGTAAATGTCCAGTCAACATGAACTATAAGAAATATGTAAAGTCACAATTAGCCATGGTTGTTTTAGTGTTCAAGGAAATACACGAACTATCTCTGGAGACTGTTGCACGACAAGAGAAATAGTAGAAAAATCTAATATTAAGAGCTTGCACTCAGCTTCAAAGTTAACCTTTGCAACTTTCACTATTGTTGTTTTAAGTCTTGTTTCTTAATTATAAGTTTTAGTTTTAATTAGAATAGTGAAAACAAATGACATGTAGGTGACAACATTGATAACAAACTCAACAATCATTGTAGTGGTAGACTCATATTGCAACATGTAAAGTTGTTTTGCTGACATTTGTAATAGGCTTGTTGTAGCCTCATCAAAAGCAATTGCCCAAACCTCACTATGTGGTCTTCCATCTTTAGCTGCAATAAATATCGAAAGTCATAGTCAACTATTGTTCTCTGGCATTTAGGGCAGAACCATGTATTTTTCTCGGATTGTTCACATTTTTTCTTGCATTGCCTACCATTCACCTCCAATGGTCTTGCAACATAACAAAATGCATTAGTTTTTATATATTTTACTATTTCCTTGAGAGTAGCTTGCAAAGTCTCTGGCAAGCCAAGGCAGTGGTCCAACATATATGCAATAGTGACTCTCTCATTTCCCAAAGCAACCTTTCGAGGCACTATTCAGGGGGGGCTCAATAGTAGGTGGATCAATATGTCCTCTTTCGATCAATGGTTGTGCTTCTGGTATGTCAGGCTTTATATATAGAAGAGTCCCTGTGGTTGTGTTTAGAACAAATCCATTGAAGTACCCAACACATGCATTTTTAACAACAAGGATGAGAGCTAAACCAAGGGTGTACAACCTCTCCAACTCATGACCCTTTGCTTCCCAATTTGAGCCCCATAAATTAACATCAATTGAAAATGATGACAAATCATTAAGTTTAATAGTCCTCCAAATTGTTTGGGATTGATCCTTTCTTTGTATAGTCGATACCATTCCTACATGCACCACACTGCTAATAACATCAATCAAACTGTTATTAGTGCAATTTTCAATTTCATTTAATGGGGTGAATTTAAATACTTTCCTTGGCACAAAGGCCTGACCATCACAACATTTAACATTGAGTTTTGATCCAAAATAATTTCCATCTGGTTTTTTAACTTATTAAATTTCTTTCCTTCCTATCTCACCAATCCCTTTGACACATAATAAGTATGGCCCACCTCAACCCTATCATAATGCAACTCTTCTATGTGATTAAAGCACACAATCTATATTTCTATTCCCTCATTGTCAATAATATCAAAGATAAATACCTAGCCCTCGCGCCCCTGCTTGTTGTAATGGTGCATATCCTTCTTTGTTGTTACATGGCCTTTTATCATCCATTTGGTTTGGTAAACATTCAACCCTTTAATAGGGATGATTTTTTTAGGAGCATCTTGCTTCCTCGGGGATGTATTAATTCCAAAGGTTAGGCTCGTTTGGATGAGGAGGGTGAGTCACAACCAACTATTTGTTCTTCTTGATCTCTAAACAAATATTTAGGTTTTCCAATTAGCTAACAATCTGTCATTTTGACATCTAGGGATAGTATGACAATTGTCCTAGAATGAAACAGACATTAAATACTTTAAAAGGAAAGCCCCATAAACAAGGAAGTAGGAAACTACAAGTAGAAGCAAGGAAGAGCTATATCAAACCTCAAATCCCACAACTTTCTAGACAAATAGTTTGTCAAGCACACAATCAAACCTATTTTCAATTCCCTTGTAAACAAAAGGTCATTGTATTTTGTAGGCAAAGTTCCCATCTGCATGTGGGTTCCATTAGAGAGGACGAATTTCTACTGGTCGACTGGGCTTTGATCACCTCCTATTTTTTGGTAAGACATTAGTTGGAGGACTAGAGATGGGACAACATCTCCAACATCTATAAATTGTAGTGCATGTCTTGTTAAGGCTGGATTCACATTTGTAGCCTACAATGCAATTAAACTCAACATAGTGACAACAATGAGATATTTATGACTATGACTCAACTCTAAAAGAAAATAGTAATATTGACACATTTGGAAACTGAGACATTCTCCCCTCTAACATATAAGTTACTCCAAAATGGCCAATAAATTGAAAGGAAAACCAAAGACAAAGAGTTCAAATATAAATAAATTAGAACATATATCATAGAAATTGTTAATTCAAATGAAGTATATTCTTGGTTTGTTTGGTGCAGTTGAGAAAGTGTCAATATAATTGGTAGTAGCAAAAAACTAAACAAGAAATAGAATTACATGACTGCTGCTCGAGGATTGCTCGCTAGCCTCAGAAGAGCTAGAGGCCACCAACATTGTTGGGTTTTCTCTTTTAAAATCTGAGAGTTGCAATGCCGACGACTGACTACATGGTCTATGACTTCAAAACACAACATGGGCACTCAATTTTTTTACACATGCATTAACAATATGACATGAAAGGATTAATAATAACAAGGGCTTCAATGATTCAAATAATACTTAACATACAATTTGTTATTCCAAGTTCACTATTTTAATTTTAAAATCCCTCCTTTTTTTCCCTAGAGACACCAAGAATACGAAGGAAAATAAATAATTAGGAAAAAGCATTCAATGTTGTATATAATAGTTAATATGAAGTATATCATTTGAACTATGCCATGTCAAGATTCAGAAAAATAACTATTTTGAGAAAATAATAAACATTGGGAAGAGCACGTATGTACATTGCTCACATCTACTTTGACATACATACAAATCTACACGCAACAAAATTTAATATTGTCTCATTTATGGCTGAATTGTTTTGTGTGAATGGTTGCAATATATTAAAATAGTCTATGTTGTTGTCCACAACACAATCTAATTGTTGTTTGCTAGCTTTGGCTATATTCCCCTCTTTCCAATCCATAATAAAATAGTTAATATTATATAGTTTATATTGTTATCCAAAACACATTCTTTACTATCATATATATATACACACACACACACACAATATTTATTTATTAATGATTCACGTTCTATGGTAGAGGCTTTGATTTAGTCTATTACTACAAGATTTTTGTGTTTTGAGGGTGTTCCATCTGGGTCGTTGTTACAAGTACTATTTTTGTGGCAATGGCTACAATGCAATAAAATAGTAAATGTTATGCAATTGATATTGTTTTGCACAAGGCAATGCTCATTGTTGTTGTCTACACTAGGCTATATTGTGTCATTTCTGGCCTCCATTCAGCGTGGCTAGAAAAGGAAGGTGGCAGATTGTGTTTTGATTTTTAAATTAAAAGCATTTGCAACATCAATAGAGAAGGCCAGTGAAATGGCATCAACATTAATTCTTGTATGGTTTCCATGTAGTGACAATAGCTATAACTAGTAGTTTCCTTTTCAAGCAGTCAAGAAGATAGAAAATTCCTACACAATGTTTGAAAGGGCATTGCCCTATGGCTATATTGATTTGTTTCTCAAAGGGTCTCGTTGAGAAAGAAAGCTAAATTGTTTCAATTTTTGATAACACATTATTGGGTGTCATTCTTTGAGTTTAGCTTGTTGTTCAAGATAGCTATCAGCAATGGGGAAAGCATGCATTAAACACACATTCATAGTTGTTATTTCTTTAGCCTCAGAAAAGGAGTTGTCAAAGTGATGGACTGTATAATAAGTATCATAAGGAAGACTTAATAGGCACTTCTGTATAAATGGTTAGAGGCTATTTTGTGTTTTTGCAGGCAACGATGTTTGCAAAAGAAAAATGAAAGTGCCACCTGTAATAATTTTTTCCAACCCTTTTTTGGCACAATAAGCTAGCGGTTTGCATGGGTTGCTCAATGTCAATTTATTTGTGGGCTTCTTTCTATGACCTCCATTTTCTGGCTATGTTTGCAACAGAATGAAATTCTTAACATAATCTAGTTTTCTTTTGTGGTTTGTTGCTCACTAACCTAGGTTATTTTTATCGATTAGTTTTCCAAGCACATTTTTTTTATCCTTTGTGCAATCAACAATGTGTATATATGTAATTTCTTATATGTTTTTTCATTTCTGGATACCTTTTTCATTGTAATGTAATTCCCAACTTTTAGTTTTGCTTTTCTACTTTTTCTGGTCAGCTGCTATTTTTAGTAGGTATTGGAGTTTGAAGGTATTTGGGGACAAAAAATATATGGGAGGATTCATAATGGAAAAATAAGAATATTGGTGAAAGAATCAGGCCGAGAGCATTCCCGGTTTGAAAGATATTGTAGTTTTAGTCTCCCAGAATTCCACCTGAAAACCTTCCAGATCAGATTTGAGGCATTAAATGGCCCCAAAACAGCCCCAAAACTTGTTGAAATTGGTGTAGCAATTTTAAGCACGTTCTTGACTCCAATAACTTTCCAACAGTTCAAATGGTTCGAAAAACAGAGTCCCGGGTCAAAAGTTATGACTCCTGAAAGTTAGTGCACTTTCAAAAATGTGCTAATTTTTTAATAAGGTTTTAAAATTTGAATTTGAATTTGTAAATTTTGGCTCCAAACCGCCAAAGCTCATAATTTGAATATTTTTTTGGCTCCAATATGTAAAAGGAGCTATTTATGGGCAGGGTTTTTTTTTTAATTTTTGTAGGTTTTTGGGGGGGAATTTTTGTAATTTTGTAACTTGCATGTATTGCAAAGCTCAAGGATTTGACATCATCTACATGTAATATTTTCATCATTCTGAATAAATAATATTCTTTATCAAGTGTGTGATATTTTGTGTCTCAGGTTAGCACCCTTGTTAGGTGGTATCAGAGCGAGGTTTTCTTGAGTGTGTGGACAAATCTCTGATCATGATGAAATTCACACCAGGAACGTGGTTGTCGGTTCAAGATATTCAAGATTCATCCAAGAGTGGTGTTTGCTAGGCATGGTGGTGGTAGAGGTGGCATAAATATTGGTGGAAGAGATCCACTGGAAGCTGAGGGTTTTAGAGCCCTCTAGAGATAAATTGATGCATTGCAGGAACATATGAGAAGAGGGTTAAACCTGGGAAGGAGAGGAGAAAGCGAAGATGAAGAAGAGGTGGAAGATTCAGATGTAGAATATGAATAAGAAGAAATTGATCAAGATTAGATGCGGCTGATAAGGACCATTTCAAAGATCCAAAAAAGACCCAGAGTAGAAGTTCCTAGTTATTCCGGAAGTCTTAACCCAAAAGAATTGATCGACTAGATCAATGAGCTAGAAGAGTATTTTGAATATGACGAAGTAGAGGATGCAGATCACGTTAAGTTTTCAAAAACAAAGCTTGAGGGCCACACAAATATTTGATGGAAAGAGGTCCAGTTGGAGAGAAATCGAAGAGGAAAAGACAAGGTCATCAAATGGGATCGCATGGTGGAGAAATTGAAGAAGCAATTCATACTAGTGGACTATGAGTTAGATCTGCTGAAGAAATTGCAAGGGTTGAAGCAAGGAAATAGATCTATGAAAGAATACATAGAATATTTTCACAAGATGATCATCAAAACGAGCCATGTAGAGGCAAACAAGGAGAAGGTATCTTGTTATCTTAATGGGTTACAGTCGAGCATTCAAGAGGAGCTAAGCCTGGTCAGAATGACCACCACTGAGGATGCGTACCAGTTCGCTTTGAAAGTTGAAGAGAAGTTGAAAAAAAGGTTTGACAATAAGAAAAAAGGACAAGGAGGTCAAAGTAGTTCTAAGGGGTAGTGGAAGATCTTCTAGAAGCCAAAATGAGGATGAGAAGAAAAATGGAGGTGTGCGTACCAGCCGAGGACAAAAGAATGATAATTTCTACTACCCTCGTGATCAAAATAGTGGTGATCAAAGAGGTAGAGGACGGGGAAGATTTGGGAAAGGATCCAGAAGAGGTGGTTTTAGAGGAACTTGTTTTCAGTGTGGTGAAGAAGGGCATCAAGCCTATGAATTCCCACAACACCAAGGAAGGACAGACAAAAGGCCAGAAGGTTGTGGAAGGGTTGCACATGTAGTTGAGGAGGCTCAATCTCTGCATTCAGATGATGTTGAAAGGGGAGAAGCCTTAGTGGTTAGAAGAGCCCTAGTGACTGAAGAGAAGGAGCCAAAATAAAGGAAGAATTTGTTTTGCACAAGGTGAAAATGTGAAGGAAAATGTTGTGATGTCATTATTGACAGTGGTAGCACCAATAATTTGGTGTCAGAAGAGATGGTTACGAAGTTGAAGCTAAAGAGGGAAAGACATCCACATCCGTATTGGATTGCCTAGTTGTAGAAAGACCACAAAGCGTTGGTCAATGAGTAGTGCCTGGTGAAGTTCAAGATTGGGAGCTATCATGATGAGGTACTCTGTGATATCATCCCCATGGATGCATGCCACATGTTGTTGGGGAGGTCGTGCCAGTTCGACAGGCGAGCTATACATGATGACCATGCAAACACCTATTCCCTAATGAAGGATGAAGTCTGCCATGAGTTGAAACCCCTAAAGGAGGCCAAAGAAAAGGTATGGATTAGTGTTAGATTTTGTTATGTTGATGGAAGGTAATTTTTAGAAGGTATGAAGCATTAGCATATGTGTTATACATTGATTCCTAGAATGGATAAGGAGGATAGTGAGAATGTGCCAGTAGAATTTTCTGGATTATTGAATGAGTTTCATGACATTGTTTCTAATAATGTACCTGAGGGTTTACCACCAGTGAGGAAGATCAGTCATTAGATTGACTTGATCCCTGGAGCCAGCTTTCCAAATAAGGTAGCTCACAGAATGACTCCTATAGAAAATGGGGAGTTGAACAGACAAGTTCAGGAGTTGTTGAGAAAGGGTTTGATTCGAGAGAGTTTGAGCCCATGTGCAGTACCTACAGTACTAGCACCGAAGAAGGATGGGGAGTGGAGGATGTGTATAGACTCCCGGGCCATAAAAAAATCAAGTACATATTTCCCCTGCCAAGGATGGATGACTTGATGGACTGTTTGAGTGGAGCACAGTACTTTACAAAGATTGATCTGAAGAGCAGATATCACCAGATCTAGATTTGTGAGGGAGATGAATGGAAGACCGCCTTCAAGACCAAAGATGGCCTGCACGAGTGGTTAGTCATGCCCTTTGGGCTAACCAATGCACCTAGCACATTCATGCGGCTCATGAACGAGGTACTGAAAGAGTTTCTAGGGAATTTTGTTATTGTGTATTTAGATGATATTTTGATATTTAGTAAGTCATTGGATGAACATTTAATGCATATTCGTAGAGCTTTTGAGAAGTTGAGAGGATAAATTGTTGATTAATATAAAGAAGTGTAGTTTTGTGAAGGAGTTAGTGTACATGGGGTTTGTTGTCTTGGTAGGTCTCAAGATGGACCTAGAGAAGGTGAAGGCTATTCTGGAATGGCCTACCCCAAGAACTACTATTGAGGTGAGATCTTTCAATGGTTTGGCCAATTTTTACAAAAAATTCATTAGAAACTTCAGTAGTATTTGTGCATCCTTGACTGAAACAATGAGAGGGGATATAAAAGAGTTCAAGTGGAGCACTAGAGCAATGAAGAATTTTGACCTGTTGAAGCAGAAGGTGATAGAGCAACTAGTTTTAGCCCTCTTGGATTTCAATAAGGTGTTTCACGTGGATTGTGATGCCAATGGTTGTGCCATTAGAGCAGTGTTGAGCCAAGAAGGTAAGCCCATTGCCTATTTCAGTGAAAAGTTAAATGATGCAAAGAGAAAGTACTCTATATATGATCAAGAATTTTATGCAATAGTTCAAGCATTAAAGAAATGGAGGCATTATCTATTGCCAAAGGAATTTATTTTGTTTACTGATCATCAAGCATACAGTATCTGAATAGTCAAGGAAAATTAAATTAGAGGCATATGAAATGGGTAGAATTTTTGTAGAGTTATACCTTTGTATTACAATATAGGATTGGGAGATCGAATAGGGTTGCAAATGCCTTAAGTAGGAGGAAAACATTATTTACAGAGATGCAAATTGAAGTGGTTAGGTTCAATGAACTCAAGACATTGTACCCTAAAGGTCTTGATTTTGTAGAGGCTTGGAAAGCTTGCAAGGAACTTGTTACAGTTGACAACACAAAGTAGCTGGATTTCATAATCTAGGATGGCATGTTGTTTAAGGGAAGTCAATTGTGTATTTCGAGGAGTTTCATGAGGGAGAACCTAATAAAGGAGAAGCACAGTGGAGGAATGGCATGACATTTTGGTCAGGATAAGACCATTTCCATTATCAATGAGCATTATTATTGTCCCCAGTTATCACAAGATGTGAAGAAGTTTGTGTAGAGTTGCAGGGTATGTCAGATGGCTAAAGGAGTGAGCTAGAATACAAGGTTGTATCAGCCCTTACCTATACCAGAGAGGCCGTGGGAGGATATAAGTATGGAATTTGTTTTTGGTTTTCCAAGGACATAGAGAGGGAATGATTCGGTGTTTGTGGTAGTCGACAAATTTTCAAAGATGACACATTTCATTCCATGCAAGAAGACCCATGACGCAGTCCACATTGCTGACTTGTTCTTCAGAGAGGTGGTGAGGCTACATGGTCTACCAAAGAGTATAGTCTCAGATTGTGACACCAAATTTGTGGGATACTTTTGGAGGACCTTGTGGAAGAAATTGGGTACAGGGTTGAAGTTCAGTTCTGCACACCATCCACAGACTGATGGGCAGACTGAGGTTATGAACAGAAGTCTGGGCAACCTACTAAGATTCTTAGTAGGAGATAAACCTAAGTGATGGGACTTGATCTTACCCTAGGTAGAATTTTCTTACAACAATTCTGTCAACAAAAGTAGTGGTAGATCACCATTCCAAATTGTGTATGGAGGCAGTCCCATAACTGTTTCAGAACTGAGGAAGATGGACCAAGAGAAGAAGATAAGTGTTGAAGCCGAAGACTTTTTAGAGCACATCAAGAATGTACATGAGGATGTAAGAGAACATATTAGCAAGATGGATATGCAGTATAAGGCTAAGGAAGATCACAACAGGAGGAATAAGGAGTTTCAGATTGGTGATGAGGTGATGGTCCACTTGAGGAAAGAAAGGTTTCTGGTGGGAACCTATAACAAATTGAATACAAAGAAGTTTGGTCCCTATAAAATTTTGAAGAGGCATGATTTAGGGAACACATATGAGGTAGAGTTTCCAAATGGAGTTAACATTTCCCCTATGCTCAACATTTTAGATTTGATAGAGTATCATGAAGGTGGCACAAAGGAAGTACCAACAATGAAGTAGTATGGCATTCCACCACCTACTTCGGAGAAGGAGGAGATTGAAGCAATCCTGGATAGCCATGTGGGAAGGAGTACCAAAAATAGACAATATGAAGAATATATAGTAAAGTGGAGAAGAAGGCCCATGGAGGATTCATCCTTGCTGTCTAAGGTAGAGGTTGACCATTTGGGTTTTCCTCAACCATTTGAGGTATGACGGGGTCACTTCTCAAATTACCCTAGGTGTCTGATGCAGGAGCATCCAGTGGTGTAAGGGCAATCCTACATCACCCAAAAATATTTTCATTTCCCATTTGTAGTTTCTTAGATGTTTTTGCATTTTTGGATACCCTTTTCGTCGTAATGTAATTCCCAACTTTCAGTTTTGATTTTTTTCTTTTTCTGGTCAGCTATTATTTTTAGCAGGTATTAGAATTTGAAGGTATTTGGGGACAAAAATCATATGCGAGGATTCAAAATGGAAAAATAAGAAGATTGGTGAAGGAATTAGGCCTCGAGAGCATTCTTGTTTTGAAAGATATTGTAGTTTCAATCTCCCAGAATTGCACCTGAAAACCTTTCAAATCAAATTTGAGGCATTAAATAACCCTGAAATGGCCCTAAAACTTGCCAAAATCAGCGTAGCAGATTTTGAGCATGTTCTTGACTCTGATTCCTTTCCAATGGTTCAAACAGTTCGAAAAATGATGTCCCAAGTCAAAAGTTATGGCTCCTAGAAGTTAGCGCACTTTAAAAAATGTGCTAATTTTCGAATAAGGTTTTAAAATTTGAATTTGAATTTGTAATTTTTGGCTCCAAACCACCAAAGCTCATAATTTGAATATTGTTTTGGCTCCAAAACATAAAAGGAGCTATTTATGGGTGGGGGTTTTCTAATTTTTGTAGTTTAAATTTGGGAAGATCACATATTGTGAAAAGGGGGAATTTATGTAATTCTGTAACTTGCATGTATTGCAGAGCTCGAGGATTTGAGATGCTCTGCATGTAATATTTTCATCATTATGAATAAATAATATTCTCTATTGAGTGTGTGATATTCTGTGTCTCGGGTTAGCACCCTCATCAATATATATATATATATATATATATATATATATATATATATATATATATATATATATGTATATACAATGTATATATATATGATGTATACATCATATATATATACATCATATATACATATATATACATTGTATACACACACACACACACACACACACATATATATATACTTACATAATTGTATTCACCAGCACCCTATAAAAAATTGAAACAATATAGCCTCTTGAGCACCACCCTATCAAAAAGAATTCCTTTTGGATAACAACATTAACTCTATAATATCAACTCTTTTATTATACATTGCAAATGAAAGTATATAGCGAAAGCTAGAGAACAATAATTAGCATTGGGTTATGGAAAACATTGGTCAAAATTTTTGTCAGCCCTTGTGGTTCTAGGTCTTTGGCACTGTGTAGTAGGTGGTGAATTGTTTTTTTTTTTTAAAGTGTTTGGCATGATGATAGAGGAGGCCAACGAAATGGAATCAACATTAATCATTGTATGGTTTCCATGTAGTGTTGATGGTGCAAGTAACATCTATCTTTAAAGTCCTTAGAAAAAAAAGTGAATGTTTGTGCAGTTTTCAATAACGCATTGTACATATATATATACATATATATACGTATATATATACATACACACATATACATATACATATATATATACATATACATATATATACGTATATAGAGATACATATATACACACACACATATATATACATACATACACACACACACACATATATATATACATATATATACACATATATATATATACATATATATACACATAAATATATACATACATATATATATACACACACACACACATATATATATAAATAGATATATAAGAATTATCACAACCCACACCTTTTGCAACCATCAACACATGAAAAAAACACAAGATAACCTCCAACCACCTTCACAAAAATTCCACAGCCGAGGTGGGTTGTGATAATTCTGTGTTCATTTTTTGCAAGCTATGGAGAAAGAACAAAGGGGAGAGAAAGCAAGCAGGAAGAGGTGTAATTGAAGGAAGTGGGAAGGGGTGCATATTGGAAAAACTATTTCGTTGAGTATTTCTAAAATAGTTTATGTTATTTTCGAAAGGGGATTGTTGATTGTTGCTCTATAGCTTAGTCTAAATTGTTCGGTTTATGGTTTCTATGTAGTCGCTATTGGTGGAAGGCAATAGTGTTTCTTTATTGTGTGTCGTGTGTTGAATAACCTCCACCCACCTTCGCAAAAGCTGCACAAAGCTTAATCCAGCTTGCACCCTCACATAAGCTTACCCTCATCGCTCACAGCTCCCATATCAGGTATAGCAATAGAAGGACACCAAAAAATGCCTTATTGAAATTGTTTTAGACATTCGTTTTGCTCCCTGAGAAATTAAATGACAATTGTTATTACGACCATCACTAGTACATGCAAAGCATATAAATGTATATATATAGACATATATATAGTAGTTGTAATTGTGGCGGGAAAGCCTCTATGAAGGTGCAAGTGTGTGTAGTGGTAATGGTTGTGGTACATACACACACACACACACACACATATATATATATTGATTGAGAGGAACCAACAAAGATTGAATGAGGAACGAAAGTAAAAGTATACTCATTTCTCAACAAAGTATATGTGTGTATATATGTAGATTTTTGTGTGTATATATGTATACATGTATATATGTATATATAAATATATATGTATATGTATATATGTAAAGCCTGAATAGTGTTAGCAATGTAATTCCTTTGTAGACATGGCCCTACAAAGTTGAAGGAGTAAACAGAATCCCATACCCAAAAAATTGCAGTGTGAAAGCCATGTGAAGACATACTATTTTTTTCTCAATAAAACCTGATTGAAAATTGAAACAATATGGGCTTGCCAATAGCATCTTTTTTGTTTTTTGTGTTTCTTGTGTTGAATTCGAGTGTTTTCTGTGGCCTTTCCCATCTGGCTTATTCTTGAAACCAATATTGTTTCATTGTGTTGATTATTGTTGAAAAGACTATATAGTTTCATGGGTTTTGGAAGGTGGGTGACTGTTGGCTATATTGTTTCATTTATGGCTTCCATTTTGTGTGAATGGTTGCAAAATAGTTAATCTGGTGTCTTTTTGACGAATATTGAAATCAAGTTTTTTTCTATTTTGTGGGTTTTGGTGTGTGGGTAACTATTAGCAATATTGTTTTGTTTATGGTTTCATTTATATGCACATTAGTGCCTACATCAAGTACAATTAAAAGCAAGATCTATCTTTCATCTCACACTTTATATACAATTGGATAAACAACAACTATCATCACAAGTATTGCAAGCACACACAAACCATACAACAACTAATCTCAATACCATCTAGTATTCAAGAGACCAAACATCCACACAAAATTTTCCCTCAGTTGACTGGTTGAGAAGACTATGAATTCAAATCCTTTGTTGCCTATAGTAATTCCTTGCTTTGGACTATACAATATATTATAGCCAACAAAAGGTTTGAACGCATAGCCTTCTCATCTAGGAAAATGAGGGAAAATTCAATCTGGATGTTTGTTCTCTTTATAATTTTGAACAAGCTAGTTGCATATCAAGGCAAAAAATATGGTATACACATCTATTTAGATATAGCAGTCTCTACATAAATAAATTTACGATACATATAGATATATATATATATATATATATATATATATATATCTATATGTTTTGTCCTCTTGATTGACCCTTAAGGTGTTTATTCTAAGGTTTGATGGGAAAATATTTCCCTCTCAACATCTTGTTATCCTAATCAAGTACCATATGAAGCATGCCTGCAACTTATTTTAATAAGAAATATATATTAAATAAGAGATTATTTAAAAAGGGAGACAAAGCATTGAAAATTGAAATATATATAAATATATGTATATATGTACACATATATACACACATATATATACACATATATATTAATATTAAAATACACCCAATATAGCCTAAGGAAGAGAACAATATTCAGTAATACCTAATGTAACCAAACATAGAATCAACATCAGTAATTATTTTATTCTATTCCAACCATAACCAAAAAACCAAAGCCATAAATGAAACAACATTGGTTTCAACAACAACTCAAATGGAGAAAGCCACAATATAGCTTGAGTTATACAGTAAAAATTGACAAAAACTGTATAACCTCAACAATTTTATCTCGTTGCAAACATACCCACAAAACACAAAAATTAAAGAGAAACCCGTCAAAAATTGACCCATATAACGTGTCCATAAATGAAACATAATTTGTTTTAACAAATAATATTGTCTTCTATGAACAACACCTTATTGAAAATTAAAACAATATAGCCTTTTGAACATAACCTTATCGAAAATGAGACAATATAGGCTGAGCTAGAAAGTAACAATCGACAAAAATTGCATAAGGTCAACAATTTTTCCCCATTGCCAACATATCCACTAAATGCAAGCCATAAAGAGAGACCCATGAAAAATTAATATATATAGAAATATATGCATATATGTACACATATATACGTATATGTACACATATATACGTATATGTACACATATATACATATATGTACACATATATACATATATATACACATATATATTGATATTAAAATATACCCAATATAGCCTAAGGCAAAGAACAATAATCAATAATACCTAATGTAACCAAACATAGAATCAACAACATTAATTATTTTATTCTATTCCAACCATAACCAAAAAATGAAAGCCATAAATCAAACAACATTGGTTTCAACAGCCACCCAGATGCAAAAAGCCACAATATAGCTCGAGCAATACAATAAGAATCAACAAAAACTCCATAATCTCAACAATTTTAACCTTACACATATATATTGATATTAAAATATACTCAATATGGCCTAAGGTAGAGTACAATAATCAATAATACCTAATGTAACCAAACATAGAATCAACAACATTAATTATTTTATTTTGTTCCAACCATAACCAGAAAACAAAAGCCATAAATCAAACAACATTGGTTTGCAAACATTAAACAGATACCCATAAAAAATTGACAGTAACAAACCCATACAAAAAACACTCCTTTCTCAACACAACCTCCTCAAAAATTGAAATAATACAGCCTTTTCAACAACACCACCTCCAAAATGAAACAATATAGCTTAAGCAACAAAACTATAATCGACAATGCCCAATGGATGCTAACACAAAGCGTATATGATTGACTATTTTATTCCATTGCAACCATAACTACAAACCAGAGGCCATAAACCAAACAATATTGTTTTAAAGACCGACCTAGATGGAGAAACCCACAAAACACAAAAAATGACAGATAGAAGTACCCATGCAAAACCATAAACACAAAACATGAACCTTAAACCAAACAATACTCATTTTCACAAATAATATAGTCTTTTCTCAATAGCCCCTTATCAAAATTGGAAGCAATCAATAGTACCCTATCAGAGATAAAACAATATTGCCTGCCAAAAATAATGAGCCACAAATGAAACAGTATGGCAAATAGTTTTTCCCATATGCACCTCTTCCTGCTTGTTTCAAACAAACCTCTTTCTACCAGCTTTCTCCAAGTTACATTATTTCTCCAAGTCTACAAATATATGTAGATAACAAAAACCATAAATAGAAATCCACAAAAAATGATGTAGTATCAAATCCATGCAAAACCATACATAGAAATGTGAACCATAAATCAGACAAGATATTTGAAACAATCAACAATACCTTATGGAAAATCAAGCAATATAGCCTGGCACAGACCACGGACCACAAATCAAACAATATTGCCAAGAATTTCTTTGACATGCACCTCTTCCCACTTGCTTCAAACACACCTCTTCTCTACAACTTTCCTACACGAAAATGGGGAAAATATTATCATAGGCGACACTTTTATTTTTCATTTCCAACCATCCACCCTTGCAAAAAACACAAAATAACCTCCACCCACCTTCGCAGAAGCTGCACAAAGCTTAATCCAGCTTGCACCCTCACAAAATCTTACCCTCGTCTCTCACAGGTCTCATATCAAGTTTAGCAATAGAATGACATCAAACAATGCCTTATTGAAAATTTTCCAGACATTCATTTTGTTCCCCGAGACGTTAAACAACAACTATTATTATGACCATCGCCAGTACACACAAAGTATACAACAATTAATGTTAATGCTAACCGACATTTAATTTCCACAGCCTTCTCTATCCACACGGCCTGAAAAATGCCACCCTATTCCCAAAGCAACCAACAACTGCCTCCACCACCTTTTTCACAGCCATCAAAAGGCTAAAAATCTAGGAGGCTAACAAAAGTTCTGACCAAAGTTATAACCCATCCTCCACCTTTCCCGACTGCCGAAAGTCTGAAAAACAGGGAGGCTGATGAAAATTTCAAGCAAAGTTGACACAAATAGCCTATCAGCTAATAAACTATATAACTATTTTATTCCGTAGCAACCATAACCACAAAATAGAAGCTATAAATCAAACAATATTGGTTTCAATAGCAACCCAAATGGGGAAACCCAAGAAACATAAAAATTCACAGTAACAAACCCATGCAAAACCATAGCCACAAACTGCAAACCATAAATGAAACAATATTCATTTTTACAAACAGTATAGTATTTTCTCAACAACACCTTATCAAAATTTGAAACAATCAACAGTACCTTATCGAAAATCAAACAATATAGCCTGCCATAAACCACGAACCATAAATGAAACAATATTGCCAAGGGTTTTTATGATATGCACCTCTTCCTGCTTGCTTCAAACACACCTCTTCTTGATAGCTTTCTCTCTACTACCTTGTTTCTTGAACACCTACAAAAAATTATCACAGGCAACAATTTTGTTTTGCTTTTGCAACCATCGCCCCATGCAAAATAAACCAAATAACCTCCAACCACCTTCACAGAAGTTGGACAATGCTTGATCGAACTTGCACCTTCACAAAAGCTTACCCTCCTCGCTCATGGCTCTGATAGCATGTATAGCAATAGAATGAGACCCAACAATGCCTTATCAAAAATTGTGTAGACATTTGCTATGTTTCTTGAGGTTTTAAACGATAGGTGTTATTACAACCATCGCTAGTACATAGAAACCATACAACAATTAATGTTGATGTGAACCAACATTTAATTTCATTGACCTTCTCTATCCATGTGGCAGAAAATTCCACACCCTCTTCCCAACACATGCCAAGTGCATGTTTTTTAATGAAAAAAACATCCGCCGCCTTTTTCACGATCGTCGAAAGGCTTAAAAATTGGGAAGGCTGATGAAAATTTTGACTTAAGTTAAAAAACATTCACCACCTTTCTCACGACGGCCAGAAGGCTGACAAAAATTCTGAACAAAGTTCACACATATAGCCTATTGGCTAAATATAAGTATTTTCCTCCATTTGAAGCTAGAATCAAAATTTGAACATCCTTATAGAATCCTCAAAATAAATCAAGGCAATTCAAGAGTAGAATAAGTAATAATTTTGCAAGATTTTTATCAATCAAAATCATGTTTTCAATGCATCATCAAATATACTTTCATGCATAGTAAGATGCTTCATGTTTATGTTTATCATTGTTATGAGGACTAACCTTTTGTAGGATCTTCAAGAAACTATCAAATTCTCCTTGTGTGAGATGAACTAATTGACATAATTCCAACAAGGAATGCATATTTTATTTATTGAATAGGTCATCTAAAATAGGTCATCTTATTTTATTTAGCTATTGAATGGATTTGATTGGTGGAAGTAGAGAAGAATATTTGTTTTCAAGGACTAGAATTTGGGCTCATGTGGATCATACAAATTATTCAAAAAATATAATAGAGGACAAAATTTGGAGATGGATGCTAAAGGCAATGCTAAAGAATTGTTTAAATGGGTGGTTGGAGGAGAATGAAAATAATATTTTGAATACCACCTTAGATAAATGGATGGTTGCCCCTTTGGGAAAGCCTTCTAAATGGGAAATAATTCCTTCCAATAAAATACATTAGATGAAGAAGATTTGAGGATTGTTGGGGCTAATTTAGATGAATGGCTAAGCTTTGGAAATAAATTGGATGAGGAACTAGGAATAATAGGGCCTAATTTGTATCAACCAATAAAATTCCAAATTACTCAATACTAATATCGCTTTAGGGAAAAATGTAGAATAAAAATGAATAGTGAAATAAGGGAAGACAACACTATGTCTAAAGGGGAATAAACAGTCATGAAATACTTTCTAAGATCTAAGGGAGGAGTCCCCTCCCTTAGAGATCAATAAAAATATCTACTTAGAATGTTCAGGGCTTGAACATCCTAACATATAGTGCATTACCAAGCATGAAATAAAAGTTATGTTAGTTTATCAAGTATAATGTTACAAGAGTACAAACTAAACTATCCAAATGTGAATCTCTTCCTAATCCATTGTAAGGGATGAAAAGGGATTTGTGTGGATGATATCAATGCAAGAAAATGAATAGATTTTTTATGATTTCCCAATAAATTATGTGTTGATTTGATTTTCTCCTTCTCCTTGATTGGATGCTCCTTTGACTAATTAGTTTACTCTCTAATCTATCTTTCTACTTACTAAATGCTTATTCATCTTCAAAATTAAAAGAAAAATTATTGGTCTGTAATGAGATTACATCCTCCAACTATTGCTAATCGATTGTTAGATTTATACTTGGTGGGAACTTCAAAGAAATTCTCTCCACATCTAAAAAAGTAGGGGTCTCTCACACACTTCATATTAATGTATACTCAATTTTCTAAACTTTGTGAAGAAGGTAGGTCTTGTAGATGTAGTTCCAAAAAATGGTGCCTATACCTGGATGAATAAGCATGTGGGGTTCACAAACATTGCAGAGTGTTTGGATTAGTTTCTTTTCTCCACTAAAGTTGGATAAAAAGTCTATTATTTTTAAATATTTTATTTCATAATTTTACGCTTACACCATTTCCAAGTGATTTTAATTTTATGGGAAGAACCTCCCCTTAGATACAAATTGAAATTTGAAAAAATATGGTTTTGAAGGGAATATTTGTTGGAGTCAATTTAGTGTTAGTGGTCTTAGGCTATACCTTAGAGGGGTGTAAAGATGTTTAATTTTTTTTTTTAAATATATTATCTCAAAACAAAGATCAAGGAGTGGAATAAATTCTCTTTCAAGAATACCTTTAGGGAAAAGCATATAATTGAGGAAGAATTGGATGGCCTAAATCATAATTACTATAATTTTTCAAGAGGATTTCTATAAATAGAAGGAACAAATGTCAGAAGATGCAAAAAAATTGGGTAGGGAGGAGGTTTAAAGGAAATTTAAATGAAGAGGGACTTGGCTGGTTAAAAGAGACCCCTCAATACTAAAGTTTTCCACAATGAATCTAAATTCAAGAGATCCTAAAATATATTTTCTAGTATCAACTCCTTGGATGGAAATCACATTAAAGAAATGGAAGATATCCAAAATTAAACCATCTTTTTTACAATGATTTATTGGTGGGCATTGGTGCATTATAATCCTTGAATATGAACCACATGTTGGATAGTATCCCTTGAACTTTTAAGTATTAAGATAATGAAATTATCATGCATCCAATTTCTAATAATAATAAGGTGAAGATTGTATACTTTCAACTACATCCAAGTAAGGGTTTGAGCTTAGATGGGTTTCTTGTGTCCTTTAAGAATAATTTTTTGGATATCATGGGTGGAGATGTGTACTGAGGTGGTTGAGGACTCACAAAGATACAAAAATATTTTGAAGGACCTAAACAATACAAACATTTCTCTCATGCCAAAAAAGTTGGAACACATCTTTTTTCTAGACTATCTCCCTATCTCATTATGCAACACAATTTATAAAATAATTTGTAAGATAGTGGCCAACATGTTTAAGAGGATTCTCTCTACTATAATTTATACTAAGAAGAGAGGTTTTACACCATGTAGAAGCATCACAAGTGGGATCATTGTTGCAAATTAGATAATTCATTTTATTTCCAATTCTAACTAGAAGATTAGAGTGATCAAAATTGAAATCAATAAGGCCTATGATGGGGTGGGTATTCTATTCTTGATGTGATTTTTGAAAAAAAATGATTTAGGGAAAAATATTTTGATTGGATCTTTAGATGCTTCTCTTCTTCCATAATTTATATTTAAGTCAATGGAAATCCTTGTGGCTTCTTTGAAGTTGTAAAATACTTGAGGAAATGAGACCCTCTATTCCCTTTTATTTTTGTGCTAATGTATAAATCTCTTGGAAGAGTAATAAATTCCAAGGCCTTTGAGGGTTCTTGGAGTGATATTTAGATTACTAGGAACATGGAGCCTATTACCCACTAATAATTATAGATGATACTATTTTATATGGGGAAGTTTGAATGTAGGAGAGAACCATGATCAAATCAAATCTTGATTGTTACATTTCACTATTTAGTAAATCAATCAATAAATATAAATCTAAGATATTTTTATTTAACACAAAGAGGGTGGTATGTAAAATAATTATTAGCCATGTTGATTTTAATATCAATCCCATCCCAAGAAAGTATTTGGTGGTCACGCTATATAAAGGAGAAATTATGATAGCTCTATGAGATAACACTATTGTAGTATGAAAAACTAATTTGGAAGCATCTAAAGGTTGGTGGCTAATCACAACAAGTAAGATCATGATGAACAAGGTTGTGATTTTAGCTATGCCTATTTACATATGATGCCATGTATTGAACTTACAAAAAATACTACATGAATCATTGATGGAGCCTTGAAGAGATTCCTTTGGGAAGGCTCCAATGAAGCTAAGAGAATTCCTTTGGTCTACTAGGATATGATAAGAAAAAGTAAATTTGATGGAGGCATAGGCATTCACATCTCTTTGACACACAAAACTATATTAGATACAAAGCTATTGTGGAGAATGTTTGAAAACCCTTCCACCATTTGGAGTAGAATTTATAGAGGAATCATTTGGATAATGATAACTTAAAAATATTTATAACAATAACCAATCCTCTAAATGGTTTGTACAATTATGAATTCATGTTTAATTGTAGGCACGTTATCACAAAACACCCATCTTGGGTTATTAGTAGATACAAGGTTGTTAAATTTTGGTTAGAATATTGGAATGCTTACATGCCTCTCAGTTATATTCTAGAACTAAGTGAGTGTAAGCAAATAATGATGGATGTGTGGGATGATAAAGTTGTAGATGTCACTAAGCAGTCAAGGGAAAAATGGTGTATAATAGGATTGTAGGGACTTTAATAGGGCACCCCTTCCCTTGATAGCCAAAGAAAAGACCTGTTATAGATGATTAAGCATAAGAATCATTTTATTTTCTCCAAAAGTGAAAAGAAATTATCTAGTGTGTGGCGAAAACAAGAAGCTACTAAGTGAAAATGGGATATCACATTTAAAATATTTCCTTAATCAACTCTTCATGGCCATTAGATCTTTGTTGCATCATGAAAACTATATTTAAATGATTTAATTAAAGGATAAGAATGTGATCTAGACTAAAGCCAAGAAAGATAGACTTTTTGTACAATAAGAATTATTTGGCATTACAATGGATTTGTATTAGAGTTTTCCCAAGAAAGAGAGAGGTAGTAACTAAGAGATTCAACCAAAATATTAAATATCCACAAGTTATTTTTTTCAAAAGGATATGAGGGGATTTTCGGGCCAAATTCACATGCATATTACATCAATTTACTAGGTAAACATTACAATAAAATGATAATTGTGTGGGAAAGGAATGGTTGAAATTTGAAAACTTTTGTGATGCTAGCGCATTTTATGGATGTCTATGTTGTGCTCACATCTTGAGGAAATTCTCTAGAATTTGACACATGTTCCAAGAATAAAAGATAGAGCAATATTGCATAACAAAATCTTAGCAAAAATTGGTGAAGATAATCCAATATTTAGGCTAAAATGAGCCTAAAATTATATTGTATAAGAATGTATATCAAAATGGGTTAAAAATACATGAAATTATGAGGGTACATAAGTTTCTATGTTATAGTTTTTTTGAAACTACAAAGTATAAGGTTTGTATGAAAGGGCATTAATGCAACTATCAGAATATAAATTTTCTATACAAATTAGGATATTATTCAAAATTACTATTCATTTGACTAAAGGGGTGATCATAGTAACAATTGGTAGGAATTTATTTGAGGGAGCTAATTTACATTATAAAATCATTATTATAAGAATATTAAAATAAGGCTTTAATATTTTATATTTAGAAATGTCAAGAATTATCGATTTTCTTTAGAGATGGAATGAGCTCACATGAAAATCAAGAAACAAGGGAATGAATTTAAAACTTGTAACTTACTGCTACAAGATTGAATATTCAAATTTGAAGCTGTAGTTAAATCATATCAACATCTTCATTCCCCTTTTTCTCACTCCCTTTTATATTTATATTCTTCACTCCATGTGTGTATATATATATATAACTATATATATAACTAACCTTTTCTTAGCTTTACTATTTATTTAAAGTATACTGTAGCAATCTTGACTTCTCTGATATTATGAGGCGCATTGAACCAAAGTGGCGGATATTGATGGAAAATCTTAGATAGCTTGATTGAAATGGTTAGAAAAAGGATAGGAACTATTTTGTAAGTTAGAAATAGGAGTAGGAGTAGAACGATACGGAAAGATAAATGCAAGCTTGTCCGATTAAGCTAAAACATCCGTGGGCGCCGAGCAAAGTATGAAAGATGATATTATAGTGCGCATAGAACCAACGTGGAGGATATTGGTATCTAGAGGGAGTGTGTTAAGACGTTAAAGTTGCATTCGTGGCAGACTTGCAGTGGAAGTGAAACTAGCAGACTAGGAAAGTGAATGTGAGGGGGATGCCACTGAAAGAAAGAACCCACGTAACCATTTGATAATGACGTCCAGGAATACGGATCTTACCAAGGCAACAACACTAGTGGTGGTGGAAACTATAAATATGAATGAAAATACAAGGAAGTCGTATCATTCAAACAGTGCACAGCTGTATCCATCCAAGAGAAGAGAAGAAAAATCGCAGGGTATACGTTTTTCAAATTTAGAAGTGAGGTGAGGTGAAGTTAGAATTATATGGTCACCGAGACTTTATATTTAGTGGTCATCTGATATGTTTCTCCTGGGTTTTGCAGGGAAGATGAGGATGATGATAATGGCGTTTGGATTGCTACTGAGCATGTCCATAGCGAAATGCGGTAGTCCTGATGCTGCAGGAATCCTGGCATCGTGCAATCCCAGCGGATATTTGAATGGCAACTCCCACAAGTGCAATCAGAAACACGAATCGGACTGCTGCAAATCAGGGGAGCGATACCCACAGTACAAATGCTCGCCCCCCGTTACAGGCAGTACTCCGGCCAAACTCACTGTGAATGGGTTTCAGAAGGGCGAAGACGGAGGAGGGCCTTCCGAGTGCGACAACGACTACCACAATGACAACGATCTGGTGGTTGCTCTTTCCACAGGCTGGTACGCCGGTGGCAGCCGCTGCCACAACTACATAGTAATCACCAATCCAGACAATGGACGAAGCGTGCAGGCCATGGTGGTGGACGAGTGCGACTCATTCTCTGGGTGTGATTCGGATCACGACTACCAACCCCCTTGCAATAACAATATCGTCGATGCCTCTCCAGGCGTATGGAAAGCCTTGGGAGTCGACAATTATGATGATGTTGGTGAGATGAGTATCACATGGTCTGAAACTTAGCCCCCCGTTTTCTTCTTTTCTTCGTCAAATACACTCTGTCAACCATTCCTCATGCAGTCTTCTCACTTTCTCCACTATAATATATAAGGGAGAGGAGCCGATCGTGGGACAGGGTCGCATCACTGGTATACTTATGGACAGCGTGAGGTCCACCGGTAGGTAATATTTATACCAATAAAAATCTCAAATTTTCTTTTAAATATGATATGACATATTCATATTAAATTCACAATATATTCTATCATAGGTTGACTTTTTTGTTGCCATCTTCTCAATAGTAGGTGAATGCAAGTGGACATTTATTTTTCCTATTTCACAATATCAAGTGAATGCATAATGATAATTTTTTTTCCACAATATAAATAATATTTGCCACCTTTCCAATAAAAGGTTGTTGTGAAGGGATATTTTATTATCCAAAATATAAGTCTTTTGTATTAAAAGTGAGTTGACATGTACATAAGACATTGGCAAGTGATTTAATTCCAAATATATTTGAACAAACTACATTTCAACATGTCCCATTTTTCATATTCTTTTTACTATGAATTGGTTCCCGGATGTCCATAATAACCAAACTTTTTCAGAATTTGCCTACAAAATTGAAAAACACAAACTCGTAGGCTCACTATGCATTGCAAAAATTCATTATAACACTTAATTATCACTCTATTATTTACAAATCCACCTAAAAAACAATAATCATTAAAAAAAATTAAAGTTGGTTACAATTCAAAAACAAACTTAATATCACTTCAAATCACCAACCATAAATCCTACGTACCCATTAAGCTATCACTTCTACCATTAATCCATTCAATGCAGATGAAATTCCCTTCCATAATTCAAATTAATCCACTTGCTACCAATTCAAATTCAATAAACCTATTTATGCAAGCAATCCTCATTTGTGCGATGCAAGTTACACATTTCAGTTTATTCAAATTTCTCACTTTGCATGCTCTTGAGCGACGATGACCTCCTCCAGATCAATGCAGACTCCTCCTTCAACTTCTACGGTAAGTGAAGCTTCTTGCCTTCGAAAATATATAAACCACATTTCCATTTTATACTATCACCAATTGCCTTCTCTATTTACATTTAAATGAATAGACACCTTGTTAATTTCCATAACCATCCTATATGTTGTCATCAGCCAGTCTCCCATTAAGCTCTGTTATGGTAGAAATATTTCCAACCCTTTCAAATACAACATTACCATATATATATATGATGCACAAAATTATGCATATCAATTATAATTATATGTTTCCCATAGCCCTATCCATTTTCATGAAACTTACACATTTATCTATATCTGCAAATATACAGCCCTGTTCATTTTAATGAAACTTACACATTTCTCTCTCCCTATATATATATATTTATATTTTTACAGAGATAGAAAAATACCTAATTTGAATCAGATACCTAATTTGAATGTAAATGAACAAGGTATATATATATATGTAGAGATAGAGAAATACCTAATTTGAATGTACATGAAGAAGGTATATATATTTCTATTTTGTGCATACTTAAATTAATATATTACTCAACAGTTCATCAAAAAATATAGGTATCTACATTCAATTTATACCTTGTTAATTTACATTCAAATTAGGTATAAATTGAATGTAGATACCTATATTTGTTGATGAACTATTCAGTAATATATTAATTTCAGTATATAATAGATAAATACCTAATTTGAATGTAAATGAACAAGGTATATATATTTATACCTTGTTCATTTACATTCAAATTAGGTATCTATCTATCTCTCTCTCTCTCTATATATATATATATATTTGCAGAGTTAGATATATATTGCATACTAAAATTTATATATTACTGTATAGTTCATCACCAAATATAGACCTATCTACATTCAATTTATGTCTTGTTCATTTACATTCAAATTAAGTATCTAACTATGTAAATATATATATATATATACACACACACATAGATGGATATGTATGTCATCATTTACATTGAACCTAATTAGATGTATGTTTTGTTTGTTTTTTAATTATAGTGACTATAAATATTAGCCCCTATCCCTTACAGTCAATTGTCATAATGGGTAACTCCTACTTATGTTACAAAAAATAATTAAAAGCCATGACACACACAGACACATTTATATGTTGTATGAAGTTATATTTGACTACGTTGTTTGAGAAATGGTATTAACATAAGTAGGAGTCAGCCATCATCAAAGTTAGCTGTAAGGGAGAGGGGTCGATATTTACGTCACATCAAAACACTCTTGCCTTGCAATGCATGCAGTTAGATCTGCTATTAAATCAATGGAAAATACCATGACTTATAAATTCTTGGCAAATGCCAAGAATTTAAATTTCATGGAAAATGCCATGAACTTTATAACACTTCACTGCATTCTTTGTAGGGAAAAAAAGCTCATCCATTTCTTTGTTTGTTCTTCAATTAAATTGACAGCGTATACATGTTTCCTATAGTAGGCTTTCACATACCATACCCACCATATGTCATATGTCCAAATGTATACCTGGTGATCGGCTCCTATGCCTACACATAGCTCCTCTCCCTTTTGTGTATGTATTGTTTGTTCTCCAATTTAGCCCACTGTAAATGAAAACCCCTCTTCCTTATAGCCAACTGTTATAGCATATGACTCCTACTTATGTTATAACCATGGAATGAAAGAGCATAAATAACTTGAAATAGAAGTAAGATAGATATATACATACATATATAGATAGATAGTTACATATGTATATATATAGATACATATATATATGTATATATGTATATACATATATATACATATATATACATATATATATAGCAGAGATAGATAAGTACATAAGTTTCCTATAGATAAAATAAAAGTTGCATAATTCCAGCTCGACTATCAAGGGGCGTGGCATAAAAAATTTAGCCGACTGGGACGCTGACGACATGGACCCCTTGCTCAAAGTTACCCTACCCACCATCGGTTACATTCAACTTAATTAGATGTATGCTTTGTCTGTTCTTCAATTAAAGTGATAGTATGCTAATAATATCTCAAACAACATTATGAAACATTTACACAACTTGAAATAGCCTGGTATGATAGCAATATTTGAAACCCTTTCTTGTCTCGTAATGTTGTTTGAAGATATTAATATAATAAATATTTGTATCATCTTATTGTTGCAAGTTCATATATATGTGTATCATGATGTTGTTGTATGATATTGTTGTTTCAAGTTTATATATAATGTTATCATAATGTTGTATGACGAAGGGTTTAATGGTATCACTGAAATGTTTATAAGAGGTAGAGTTCTACATATGACAGTATAGCATGCATTGCTTGATTCATTGCACACATACCCTTCATCATTTCAAATCAACTCAATTAGATGCATGGTTAGCTTGTTCTTCAATTACAGTCAATAGTAAATATATGAATTCATTGTTTCATTCGGTATCATTATTTTCAATATTAAGTGTATGTTGTTTACTAATCACTGTGTTGGTTCAATACAGAGGAAGATAAATGCACAAAAATATACCAGGCGATCTTCAAGGAGGAAGCCTCCACAAAAGCGGAGGTGGAAAACTATGCCCACACACAAGAGAGGTGTGCATCTTCCACATAGCGATGAGGAGGATGTTGTCATTCCTATTCACCAGAAAACTGAAGAACCAAGTAGTAAGGAGGAGGTAGAAATTGTTCTGGAGCAGCCAACTGAATCTGTAGTGCAAGCTAACCTAGTTGTATCAACCAAAAAGGTTGCACCGAGGCAGGAATGGACCTAGGCTGACATGGACCATGCCCTTGAAGATGTCAAAAACTACGGCTAGTCAACTAGTGGGGTATTCCTACCTCAACATTGAACAATTGGCTAGGTGGTGTGACCACTACAAAAAGGAAAGGGCCCCCAATAGTCCTAACTGAGGAGGAAGAGTCATTGATTGTCGAATGGTGCAAGGAGATGGTTGTTGTTGGCCAAGGTTTGGAGATCGTTAATCTAAAAAAAAAAGTGGCCCAAATATGTGAAACAAGGAATAATCCCTTCAAGAATGGGCTTCCTGGCAAGTCATGGTGGACGGGATTCAAAAGACGACATCTTGATCTCTGCTTGAGAACAGCCCAAGGTCAAGATAGAGACCATGCTATAAATTTGAGGCAACTGGTTTTAAGTGCTTTCTACGACACTTTGGAGAAGGCATATGCAGGAGGGAACTATGGACCGTAGAGGATATGGAATTGCAATGAGATAGAGCTGCAAGTTGGCTGGAATGGTAACATGAAGGTGCTTGCCATGAAAGGCATGACAAGTTTTTCTTACATTATCCCAAAGATCTAGGAGTGGATCACTATTCTAGCATGTGTAAATGTTGCAGGTCAAAAACTTCTAGATTTTTATTTTTTCAAGAGAAAAAATAATGTGAAAAACTACATAGCCAACTATGTGCCAAGAGCATTGATGGCTGTTCAACCTCACACATGGATGACCAAAGAGCTTATTATCAAATGGATCAAGTTCTTTGCTATGCAAGTACCTGGGGGTTGCTCACCCACCCATAGACACCTCTTGATATTTGATGGCCATGGCAGCCATGTAGCTTTCTCTACCATTACCAAAGCAAGGGCACTTGGTATTAACTTGCTCACCCTACCCGCCCACACATCACACAAGTTGCAACCTATTGATGTGAGTTTTTTCTCATCTTTCAAGTGTAACTTCAAAAAGGAAAGGACAAATTGGACTATTAGATATCCAAATCTGGAGATAAGAAGGGAAGAATTGGCTACACTTGGCAGCCTAGCTTTTCAAAAGTCATTGACTTTTTCAAACATTATAGTTGGCTTCAAGAGGACAAGTATTTGACCATTTGATCGAAATGCTTTGGATAATGACATGAGGGTTAGCAGACATTACACTTTGCTGCCCCCAAGGAAGCATCAACTGCTGCAAACATTCTAAGCCTTTCCAACAATGGTTTGGCAGTGAATGAGGGTGAGTGTAATGCTGGAACTCTAGAAGTTGGAGATCAACAAAATGGGATGCATGGTTAGTATGTTCTGCAATTGTTGTATGAAGTTAAATTTTAGTATGTTGTTTGAGAAATGGTATTAACTTAAGTAGGAGTCACCATATGGTTAGTATGTTCCACATTTGTTGTATGAAGATATATTTCAGTATGTGTTACACTATGTACCATTGTTTGATATGTTGCTCATTTCCAATCACCTCAATTAGATGCATGGTTAGTTTGTTTATCAATTACACTCAATCTTACATGTATGAATTTCTTGTGACACTATGTGCCATTGTTTGATATGCATATGCATATTCATATTCATATGAGTATGCATATGCATATGCATATTGCATATTGCATATGCATATTTACAATATGCATATGAAATATGAATATGCATATATGTATAATGTTGTATGAAGTTAAATTTCTCTATGCTGTTTGAGAAATGGTATTAACATAAGTAGGAGTCTGCATATGCATATGCATATTTGCATATGTTGTATGAAGTTAAATTTCTATATGCTATTTGAGAAATGGTATTAACATAAGTAGGAGTCTGCATATCTCTTTCAGATTCCAATGAACCACTTTCAAACCAATAGTATTGGGAGACCACAATATTATTGGAGACATATCTATTTCCTTGTCAACTCCACCTGAGCATCCCTCCTAGCTCTTAGATGGTGCTGACAATCTTGGTATGGATATACATGTGGATGAAGAACATAGTCTTTCGATGCCATCTCCACCGCATAGCATGGGTCCGAATACGTTAGTACATTTCTGTGCTAATTGGGGAGACAGTGACTATGAGCAGTTAGAAGATAGAACAAATACTACAGATAGTGAAATTCCTGAAACAAATAATGTTGATTTGATTGAGCCTTTGGGAGGCCAACAAACTTCACACATCTCACAATTCTTGAAGCTACCAGTTCATGTGGTGAAAGACAAGTCTAATAAGGTAGCTGATTGTTGGATCAAATTGCAAAGAGGATCCCAACTCCTAACTACTGATGATCAATGCTAAGAGAGCAAGAGGAAAAGAAGAAGGAACTAGAAAAATTGAAATGGAGGAAGAAGCAACAGCTTGCAGAGCGCAAGATAGAAAGGATTGCTGAATTGGAGGCAAAAAGTCTTATGAGAATTGAAAAGGAAAAGCAACGAGTAGTAGTAGAGGCCGAAAAGAAGCTACAAAAGAAGGAGAAGGACAAAAAAAGGGAGGACCAATGAAGAGAAAAGGAAGCCACAAAAAGGGAAAAAGAGTTAGAGAAGGCACAAGCAAATGGTGCAAAGGAGAGGCAACTCAACATCCCTTTAAATCCCTTGCCTGATCGCTATATGATCTTCATAGATTTTGTATCTATTCAATGCCCCCAATATTGCCCATCACCTATCCAATCTACCAGCCACACATTTCAGAGTTGGAGTCCTTCTCACTCGCTCTCCTATACACACTTGCCTAGCCTAACAAGAAGCCAACCATATGAGAGTTGGAGTCCTCATTTATAGGCCTATCCAACCTCACCTACCCCAAGTATAATCCAACAAACTCAATCATGGAGTCCTTCTCCATCACAAGCCACATCAAACTCACAAGAAAAATTTCCATCAAATTTTAGTTTTCCTACATTTTTCGATTGATTTGAATGTTTGGATGCTAGTTTTTTGTTGTGAACTTCTTGATGGATTTGAAATGATGTTTGAACTTTTTTTGTTTTGAATGTTTGTAACTTAAAACATGAGTATGGATACCATATAGACAACATATTCCATCATGTTACTATCTATCTCTGCAATATGAAACATATGTATCTATCTATCTCTATGAGAGGAAAGCTATGTGTCTATCTATCATAATCTATACATATATGTATCATAATGGTGTATCATTCTACTACTTTAAGACAATTTGAAAATTCAGTATGATGTATCATTATGTGAAGCATACATATGTATGGTAATAATGTATTCAAAAGGGTTGGAAATATTTTTACCATAACAGAGCTTAAAGGGAGACTGGTCGATGATAGCATAAAGGATGGTTATATGCACATACATTTGCATATACATATGTTGATTCCTACTTATGTTAATACCATTTCTGAAACAACATACTCAAATTAAACTTCATACATCATATGCATATATGCCATATTGCATATATGCATATGCATATACATATCAAAAAATGGTACATAGTGTAACAAGAAATTCATATGTAATGTAAGATTAAGTGTAATTGATGAACAAACTAACCATGCATCTAATTTAAATGTAAATTGAGATAATTGTTGATAGTATGCACATGCATATGCACATGCACATGTGTATGCATATGCACACACACATGCATATTCATATGCACATGCATATGCATAAACATATGCTGACTCCTACTTATGTTAATTGATGAACAAACTAACCATGCATCTAATTGCAGTGATTGGAAATGAGAAACATATGAAACAATGGTACATAGTGTAACAACATACTGAAATATAGCTTCATACAACAAATACAAACATACTAACCATATGTTGACTCCTACTTATGTTAATACCATTTCTCAAACAACATACTAAAATTTAACTTCATACAACAATTGCATAGATGCAATATGCATATGTATAGATGCAATATGCATATATGCAACAACATATCTAACAATGGTACATAGTGTAAAAACAGATACATACATGTAAGATCAATTGTAATTGAAGAACAAACTAACCATGCATATAATTGAGCTGATTTGAATTGAACAACATATCAAACAATTGTACATAGTGTAACAACAAATTCATACATGTAAGATTGAGTGTAATTCATGAACAAACTAACCATGCATCTAATTGAGGTGATTGGAAATGAGCAACATATGAAACAATGGTACACAGTGTAACACCATACTAAAATATAGATTCATACAAAAAATGCAAACATACTAACAATATGCTGACTCCTACTTATTTTAATACCATTTCTAAAACAACATATTGGAATTTAACTTCATAAAACAATTGCATATATGCATATGCATAGATGCAATTTGCATATATGCAACAACATTTCTAACAATGGTACATAGTGTAAAAATAGATGCATACATGTAAGATCAATTGTAATTGAAGAACAAACTAACCATGCATATAATTGAGCTTATTCGAAATGAACAACAAATCAAACAATTGTACATAGTGTAACATCAAATTCATACATGTAAGATTGAGTATAATTCATGAACAAACTAACCATGCATCTAATTGAGGTGATTGGAAATGAGCAACATATGAAACAATGGCACACAGGGTAACAACATACTAAAATATAGCTTCATACAACAAATGCAAACATACTTACCGTAAGCTGACTCCTACCTATGTTAATACCATTTCTCAACCAACATACTAGAATTTAACTTCATACAACAATTGCATATATGCAACAACATATCTAACAATGGTACATAGTGTAAAAATAAATGCATACATGTAAGATCAATTATAATTGAAGAACAAACTTACCATGCATATAATTTAGCTGATTTGAAATGAACAACATATCAAACAATTGTACATGTAGTGTAACAAAAAATTCATACATGTAAGATTAAGTGTAATTCATGAACAAACTGACCATGCATCTAATTGAGGTGACTGGAAATGAGCAACATATGAAACAATGGTACATAGTGTAACAACATACTAAAATATAGCTTCATACAACAAATGCAAACATACTAACCATATGGTGACTCCTACTTATGTTAATACCATTTCTCAAACAACATACTGAAATTTAACTTCATACAACAATTGCATATATGCATAGATGCAATATGCATATATGCAACAACATATCTAACAATGGTACATAGTGTAAAAATAGATGCATACATATAAGATCGATTGTAATTGAAGAACAAACTAACCATGCATATAATTGAGCTGATTTGAAATGAACAACATATCAAACAATTGTACATAGTGTAACAACAAATTCATACATGTAAGATTGAGTGTAATTCATGAACAAACTAACCATGCATCTAATTGGGGTGATTGGAAATAAGCAACATATGAAACAATGGTACAAAGTGTAACAACATACTGTAATATAGCATCATACAACAAATTCAAACATACTTACCATATGCTGACTCCTACTTATGTTAATACCATTTCTCAAACAACATACTAGAATTTAACTTCATACAACAATTGCAATATGCATATGCATAGATGCAATATGCATATATGCAACAACATATCTAACAATGGTACATAGTGTAAAAATATATGCATACATGTAAGATCGATTGTAATTGAATAACAAACTAACCATGCATATAATTGAGCTGATTTGAAATGAACAACATATCAGAAAATTGTACATAGTGTAACAACAAATTCATATATGTAAGATTGAGTGTAATTCATGAAAAAACTAACCATGCATCTAATTGAGGTGATTGGAAATGAGCAACATATGAAACAATGGTACACAGTGTAACAATATACTGAAATATAGCTTCATACAACAAATGCAAAAATACTTACCATATGCTAACTCCTACTTATGTTAATACCATTTCTCAAACAACATACTAGAATTTCACTTCATACAACAATTGCATATATGCATATGCATAGATGCAATATGCATATATGCAACAACATATCTAACAATGGTACATAGTGTAAAAACATATGCATACATGTAAGATTGATTGTAATTGAAGAACAAACTAACCATGCATATAATTGAGTTGATTTGAAATGAACAACATATCGAACAATTGTACATGTAGTGTAACAAAAAATTCATACATGTAAGATTGAGTGTAATTCATGAACAAACTAACCATGCATATAATTGAGGTGATTGGAAATGAGCAACGTATGAAACAATGGTACACAATGTAACAACATACTAAAATATAACTTCATACAAAAAATTCAAATATACTAACCATATGCTGACTCCTACTTATATTAATACCATTTATCAAACAACATACTAAAATTTAACTTCATACAACAATTGCATATATGCATATGCATATTGCATAGATGCAATATGCATATATGCAACAACATATCTAACAATGGTACATAGTGTAAAAATAGATGTATACATGTAAGATCGATTGTAATTGAAGAAAAAACTAACCATGCATATAATTGAGCTGATTTGAAATGAACAACATATCAAAAAATTGTACATAGTGTAACAACAAATTCATACATGTAAGATTGAGTGTAATTCATGAACAAACTATCCATGCATCTAATTGAGGTGATTGGAAATGAGAAACATATGAAACAATGGTACACAGTGTAAAAACATATTGAAATATAGCTTCATACAACAAATGCAAACATACTAACCATATGCTAACTCCTACTTATGTTAGGGTAAAAGCACAAAGCTGTGTCACACTTTATAAAGGAAACGACCAATGTTGATCCAATTTTAAAACCTTTTATTTTTATTTTTTTTTGTAAAAAGGGGTAATTTTTTTATTGAAGATTAGAAAGAAACTTTATAAAGGAAGCAAAGGACCGAGGCCCCAAGGAAAATCAAGAGCAAAAAAACAAACTAAGATAAAACAACCAACACCATCATCTATCACCATTCCCATCACTATCTTTAGTGAGAATATTCATTAAATCAAGATGGAGCTCCTGAGGAACCAACTCCCACTCCTCAATTCTCCATCCCTCAACATGCTCAGAAGCCCATTTCACCAAACAATCAGCTGCTCTATTCCACTCCCTTGGAATATGAACAAAAGTCATCATTTCCATCAAAGAACTAACTTGCAGAATTTGTTGCACAACTCTAGCCAACTACTAGCTGACATCTACCACTTTCTGCTCAATAAGAAAATTGATCAATATGTGGGAATCAAATTCACAAACAATCCTTCTCCACCCGAAAGCATGAGCTCTCTCAAGAGCATCAAGAATAGCCAATCCTTCCACTAGGTTGATGGTCTGTGTCCCTTCATAAATCAAAAAGAGGAAGATCACCGAGCCCAAAGAATCCCTACCAATCCCCCCAATACTAGCCAGTTCCAGATTGCCCCTTGAAGATCCATCAATATTGATCTTCAAAACACCGAATGGGGGAAGTTTCCATTTTCCATCCCTATCAATTTTTTTCTTCTCTCATCATCCTCTCTTAGCCCTTGCCAAAGCCAGTGACGACCTCTAAATCCCTAATCTCTCCACCAACTCTGTATCCCTTTTCACCAAAGGGAATTCCACTTCACACCTGTCTTCCACTGTTTCCTGAACCATGCCCAATAATCTCTGCCAAATTTGTTGCACCAACCTCTGTTCTCCACGAAATATCCTTCAATTGCATTCCAACCAAATCTACCATAATAAGAAGATAGGCCCCACAAACCACACCTACAAAAAGGAGGCCACAGAAGGGACCCAACCCATCCCCTGCCAAAATTCAATCAAGGAGGAAGCATGAACACAAGGAATTTTCCAAACACCCCACCAAAAATGCCAAAGCTAGAGCGAAAAAGAGCAACGAAAAAACAAGTGCGTAGAGTCCTCCTCATTAGCCCCACACATAACAAAAACAGAAGGACCTTGGAAACCTCTCTTCCAAATGTTATCCCAGGTCAAACACTTATTCTAGGCCAACATCCAAACAAAGAAATTACATTTTGGCCAAGAAAGCTTGTTCTAGACTTTCTTCCACCACTGAATTTCAGGCCCAACCAACCTATGAGACAATAACACACTATAACCAGAGGCCATAGTATAGGTCCCCTTAGGATTGGGGGACTAGGCAAGCACGTCATCATCTCAAAGAGAGCTACATCTTTGACTGAAGAGGATAGTTTTCAGCATCGCACACTCCTCTTGCAAACCAACATCCGACCACTCATCCAGGGACTTCCATTTGGCCACCTCCATCTGACCACAGGAGGAAAAGGACTTAAAATCACCCACCTATGACCAACCAGCCTCAAGAAATCTCTGGCAAAGATTCAACAAGTTGGGAAATTGAGAGGTGATGGGAGAAAAACCATCCCAAGAATGAGACCAGAACTGGACCTCTGTCCCCTTCTTACAGATCCAAAATAATCCTTCCTTAATAAGAACAACCCATTTTTGAGGGTGCCCCATATCACAGAGCTGTTCCCCACAAGGGGGTACCTAGAAATATCGGGCTCAGGAATCCCCGAGAGATACTTCTGAGAAAGAACCCTAGCCCAAATCTTATCCTGCTCGTTACACCACCACCAATACAGTTTTGCATCTAGAGCCTCCCCAGTCAATGCCGACTGCCTCAAACCAAGTCCACCATATTGTTTTAGACTACAAAAAACCTCCCATCCAACCAGACTCCATTTGGAGGACTCCAAGCAACCAGCCCATAAAAATTATCTTGCCATAGAATCTAGGTCCTTAAGAAAGCCCATAGGGGCAACCTGGAGAATGCATCTATAAATGGGCCTAGCCTGCACCACTAAATTAATCAACTGGACACGACCAACAAAGGATAACCATCGATGAGTCTAGTGATTAACTTTTGCCCAAAATTTATCCAAAATAATCTTCCAAGACTCCCTAGGCAGTCTACACACTGAGATAGGAATGCCAAGGTAAGTCAATGGGAGAGTCCCGATCTGAAATCTCAAAGTTTTGGCAATCCTCTGTTGAATGGGCCCCATAGTGTTGAAGAAGAAAATGGAAGAATTTCCCTCATTAATCTGTTGACCAGAGGCAACCAGGAAAACATTCAACACTCTTCGTAAATTAGAAGCCTCTCGCATTGTAGCCATCCCCATCAAAGCAGTATCATCCACAAACTATAAGTGAGTTTGTGGAGGTAAGGTGCCACTCCACCTCCAACCCTAAATGAGACCAGACTCCACACTCCGTTTAATCCATCTCCCCAAACCTTCAGCCAAAAGAATAAACAAGGGGAAAGAGGGTCTCCCTGACGAAGCCCCCTAGAAGCACCAAATAACTCAGAGTGACTCCCATTGATAAGCACGAAGAAAGAGACTGAAGTAACACAACTCAAAACCCATTGAATCCATTCTTCAGCAAAACCAAAAGCACCAAGAACCCGCCAAAGGAAGGACCACCTGACTCTATCATATGCCTTAGCCATGTCCAGTTTGATAAACATCGCTTTTTCTTTATAGCTGACCATAGAATGGATGACCTTAGTTGCAATAACAATCCCATCCAGAATATTCCTACCAGCAACAAAACCACTTTGTTTCTCAGAGATCAGCTCCTCAAGCCCCTTTTTCAACCTGTCAGCAATAAGTTTAGAAATAATTTTATAAATTACATTGCATAAAGAAATGGGCCTAAATTGGCTTAACCTATTTGCCCCCTCACTCTTGGGAATAAGAGCTAGAAAGGTAGCATTTAAAGCCCTTAGCATCTGCTTATTTTGTTGAAACTCTTGAACCACTGCCAGGAGGTCAAGTTTGATGATATCCCAGAATTCTTGAAAAAACTCAATCGGGAAGCCATCTGGACCAGGCGCCTTCCCTTTCTTCATACTGAAAACAATCCCTTCAAGATCTTCAAGCGAGATATCACTCATGAGTTGTTGATTTAAATCTCCATACATGAGAGAGGGAATACAAGAAAGAATTTGCGCTTCCTCAGGAGACCCCCCTTGCGAGTCCTCCCTAAGAAGAGATTCAAAATGCTGCACCACCTCCCTTCATATTTCCTGGAAGGAGGAAAGAAGGTCTAACCTATCATTCACCAGACCAGAGATAGAATTACCATGTCGCCTAGCTTTCACCGAATCGAAGAAGAAAGCTATATTTTTATCCCCTTCGTGAAGCCACTCGATGTGAGCCTTCTGTTTCCAATACATTTCTTCTCACAACTCCCATTCTTCAAGATTTTTCATAGCCTGAGTCTTGTCCTGAAGCAACTCAGCCATCACCCCATCCTCCCTTAACCTCCTCGTGATACCATCCAAATCTTCCTAAGCCACTGCCTTTGCATGGAAGACATTCCCAAAGTACCGACGATTCCACCGTTTGAGCTCATATTTAACATATTGAAGTAACTTAGCAAAGGAATACATTGCCATACCATAAGCTGGTCTACCTTTCTTCCACCAGTTAGTCACAAAGGCCTTCAAAGAAGGGTCCCACAACCACATGAATTGGAACCTAAAAGAGGGCATATGAGGCACACGAGTTGACTCAGTAGCAAGCTTAATAGGCTAGTGGTCTAATCCTCTCCAATCCAAGATCTCATAGCAAGATGACCACATCCCTCCAACCCAGTAACATGAAACTAGAAAATGATCTAATCTTTATGCAATGCAAAAATCACCAACCCAATGATTGTTCCAAGTGAACTGACCATTGTTGGGTTTGATATCAACAATATTCAAGGTATTGATATTGTCACGAAACAACACTCAAAGGGCTCCAACCTTCTAGTACCCCCTCACTTCTCAGCCATCTCACAAATAGCATTGAAATCTCTAGCCAAAATCCATGGATGAAAAGGCGTCATGCTACAAATAAGCCTGATATGGGACCACAAACCTTGTTTACCCTAAAAATCTGTAGGAGCATATATATTAGAAAACAAAATGACTTCCTCTGTCTCAAAACTAGTAGCAATCATAGACATAGAGGATTTAGAAGAAATCCACCAAAGATGTCAGATTCTCCGTGGATTCCATAAACATGCTAGACCCCTAGAAGCTCCCTGAGCTCCAATGTACTGGCACTCCCCGCTCCTCCACAACTTAGGTGCCAACCCTTGCATATTCTCAATAGATAACTTAGTCTCCTACAAAAAGAAGACATTAGGACCTTGAATTCTAACTAAATCATGAACCGCTTTTTGTCTAGGGCCGCTGTTTTAGCCCTGTACATTCCATGATAGAACAATCATTTCAAGGGGCTTGAAAAAAGAGAATCTAGAGTCTTTACTGACCCTGACTCCACCAAATTCTCGCCTGCCAGTTTAATCTTTTCCACATCCTTTTTTTTGCCAGGTTTAGCAAATTTCTCTGCCCCACCCTTCTTAATATCCTTCTGCATGATGCCCAATTTGGGGGGAGGCTTGGTCTTCTTAGCCGGATCCGAACCAGTGTTCCACCCAGGAAGAGAAGAATCCTCACCTACTATTGTAACAACAACTAAGGGTGCCTACACCAGCGAAAGAACCATCTGCTGATCAGCTTCCATGTGCAGAAAATCATCCCTTTGTGGATCCATAGAAGAATCAAGAACAAGATCCTCCTGAGCTAAGCCCTCAAGCCCCCGATCTAGGTTGATCAAGCCCAGGTTCAACTCCTGTTGGCTGAGCTCATCGAAAACCTCAAATCTGTTAAAGGTACCTTCATCTTGCCTTTCTTTAAAAGGCCTCTTTTGACCCTTGTTATGATTTTGAGCCTTGACCGAAGCAAAACCATTAGAAGCACCTACCTCATCAGGAGAAATGCTCTTCCCCTTATCTGTGTCAAGAAGATTGCTAGTAGGTTGTGAAGGCTGGGACTCCACAGGCTTGTACCTTGGACATCTTCACTGCAAATGGCTATATTCTCGACAAAGTCGACATTGAAAAGGAAGAGTTTTATAGTCCAAATGCTGCACCCAAGAATAAGAGCCCGCACACATATCTATTGCATCAGGCAAAGGCCTACTTGGATCAATCTCAACACAAATGCATGCAAAAGTCATTACCTTTTTACCCAAAGTCTGTGATGAAGTCCCAATTGGTTTTCCAAGCATGGAGGCCAAAAGGTGCAACACATCCTCTCGATAGCATTCCACCAGAAACCTCGGTAAACGAACCCACATCGGGACACAATTTGGAAGCTCCTCAGTGGGGTTAAAACTTGCATGCCATGGCTTGATAAACAACCCTACCTTATTATGAAAATAAGGGCCTCCCTCAAATACCCAATTGTGATTAGCAATGCAATTAAAAGTAACCATGAAATAATTGTTCACCAACAACATTATCTCCATTTCCCCCTCTAGCTCCCATGTCCTCCAGGCCCAAACCTCCAAAAATTGCAAGGAAACCCTCATCCCCCAAAACTTACAATATAAAGAGTGATTTGAATAATACTCAACATCTTCAACAATCATTTCAGATGGAACAACCAGTTTTGGCCTCTCCTTGTAACTCTCGAGACAACCGTTAATCTTCATGATCTGTGAACCATTAGATAACCCCAAATCAACAATCCATGTATTCAGAGCAAACAGATTGTTATCGAAGGTCTTCATCCCTTGACTTGAAAATTTTGAGCCTATCGTTGCCCGAAAGTCCAAGTGAGGGCTCCTCACTAATGTCTCACCCTTTGAGCAGGCCATCATGCTCAGGACAAAAAACACAATCCCTGAACCAAAAATGGGTGGGGAAATCCTCCCCACTCCCTTCCTCTTAGCACCGCACCAACACCAAAATCCACACCTCCAATCCTCCCCACCCACGCAACAGAGAGAAGAAAAAAAGACCATAGGAGGAGAACGCACTAAGGCCTCTCCACCACCAAAATGCCTCCACCCCACTGATATGAAAACTCCACCACCAGATGGCCCTCTCAAACCAACATGCAAACTCAGCAAAGTAATCATGCAAGGGATTCTGCACAGGTAGCAAGCCATGAGCAGAGATTCCAAACACAGTCCAACGAAGAAAATTCTTCACTCAGAAGACACCACCCATGTCCAATCCCCACCAAAACAAAGACCACCCCACCCACTTGCAAAGAGAGCTCCTGAAACGCAGAGGACGAACAGAGCTAGGGCATTGAAACCCTAGCTCCCCCAGACGCCTCCCAGCTGCTTGCCATTTTCTCGCCAATCCAATTTTTAAACTTGAATCACTAAAAAGTGGCATATATATTTTGAATTTTGAAATAATGTAAATTAGTAAAATATGTATTTTTTAGTATATTTTCTGTTTGTATTTAAAAAAAAAATTAAAAAATTATTTTAAACTAGTTTTTAATAAATTAAAACTATAATTTAGTTGCTAATAAAATGCTGAAAAATGAAGTTGCATGGGACGTCAAACTTTTTATAGTAATTTTTTTTTTCTTTCATTTTAGTGCATGGATATATTTTTTTCCAATTTTGACAAATATATATTTTTAAATAACTATTAAAATGTGTGTGAATCAAAAAATGATTGTTTTCATCGGACGTCAACTTTCATATTAAATATTTATCTAAAATGGAAAAAAAAATATACCATCTTAAAATAGATTCTTTTATCTACTGCATCATATTTTTTTCCACTTTTTTAATAAGTTTTAGTATTTTTCCTTGGCATAGTAATCAACTTAATATTTTGTGTTGATAACCTACTTAAATTAGTAAAAATAAAAAATAATTAAACTATTAAAATAAATATATTTTTGAAAACTACACTTATGGATCTACAAAAGGGTATTTTTATATTTTTAAAAAAATGTTATTTACATTAGCAAGAGTTATTGAAACTTCAAGTTTTCAAATAATTTTGGTTTTTTGGTAAATTAGACTCAAAGTGGTGCTCCATATATTTTTAGCCAACAATTTTAGTTGAAAAATTTGTGGAAGTATCTAACTTAGCTAGAATGAATCTTACTAGATCATATGTTTGACCAAAATTGATTTTTAGTTAGAAATACTTAAATTCAGTTGTGCTGATAAGTTGGCTGGAAGTGTGATACAACTTTGTGCTTTTACCCGTTAATACTATTTCTCAAACAACATACTGAAATTTAACTCCGTACAACAATTTCATATATGCATATGCATATTATGCAATATGCAACAACATATAGATCTAACAATGGTATATAGTGTAAAAACATATGCATACATGTAAGATCAATTGTAATTGAAGAACAAACTAACCATGCATCTAATTGAGGTGATTGGAAATGAATTAGGGAGACTTGATTTCATGAACGCTCGTCTGATGGCAACCTATGCTACATGGGTCAAAAATTCCATTTGAATTGTTAAGTGCTACATAGGTAACCATTGAAAGCCTTAACAAAACCAAGTCCCCTAAGTGATTAAAATACAAAGCTAAAATAGTTGCATGATAGAATTGTTGTAGGGCTGATTTGATAACCATGCATCTATTCGAGTGTATGGGAAATGGTGTTAACATAAGTAGGAGTCAGCCATCATCACAAATAATTGTAAGGGAGAGGGGTCGATATTTACAGTCACTTTAATTAAAGAACAAACAAAGCATACATCTAATTAGGTTCAATGTACATATGTATATGCATATGCATATACATATATGCATATGTATATGTACATGTATTTATGCATATGCAATGCTACATTGGATGGAGAATGTAACGAATGGAAGGTACGATGCATTATATGATGGAGACTATAATGATGCTGCTAGTTATGCTTATGCATCATTCCTTCCTTCGTTCCACTCTCCACCTAAAATAACAACTTCACTTTTTCCCTTGCATATGCATATATACATATACATATACATATGCATATGCATATGCATATACATATGATCACTTGAATAGAAATGTAATTGTAGAACTGAAACTTGCATATATATTGTTAGAATTGTAAAATTCTGATAATTTTACATATTTTTTCATACCCCTGAGTTTCCAAATGAGTCTTTGTCATGTGCACAAAGGTCCTCTCTTCATAACATTTTTCTCACATTCTACCCATTGAGATCCTATAAAATCCATTTAGGTTTGAGTATTTCACATTATAATCCATATCAACATGAGAAATCAAGGTCTCCCTAATCCATATTGCATTTTTTGCTAATATACATTTGTTGCAGATTATCGGTAGGACCTCAGGGATGTCACATCAATTGGGATCATCTACAGGCACATTTTGGCGTGACACAAATCATTGTCCCGACGACAGGAGAAAATTCATCCATCGACAAAGGGGGCTATCGTCGGCACAAGGTCTTACTAATCGCATTTTGTCTCACCGACTAGCGATAGAAGGAGCATGTCGGCGAGAGATTTTCTTCGGGGTGAAGTCTCGCCAAACTTTTATTGTCTCACCAACTAGCACAGAACGAGCAAACATTTTGGCAAGTGTTGTGTCTTCGGTGTGTGGTCTTGTCGAGCGCTTCATGTCTTTCCAACCGCCAATAAGGGTATACATCTCGGTGAGAGTCTTTTTGTTGGAGTGAAGTCATAGCGAATTCTTTGTGTCTCACTGACTAGCGTGGAACTACCAAGCATTTTGGCCAAACAAATTGTATTTGGTATGTGGTCTCACCAAATGGGCCATGTCTTACTGACCGACAACAAAAAGAACACTTCGGTAGGACTAATATGCATCAGAGTAAAGTCTCGGCGAGTACCTCCGGTCTCGCCGACAAAGTGCAAGGGAATTATATCAACAACTATTAGAGTAAGGTTATACAGTCTTGCCGACCCATTTTTCATGCCGAAGTGTCTCATCGGTGAGAGAATGATCATGTTTTAGCAATAGGAATGCACCATGGGGTATTTCGGTATGACGTAGGGTGTTCTATGAAACCTCTTCCCGACTCAAAATTATCTCAGCGACTAGAAAATACATTAAAGAACACATCTCAGTAAGATGAAGTACTGTCTATGGGACATGTCCCCGACAACAAAGGTCACAGTAAAACACAAAGGATGCAGGATGACTGTCGGCGAGACGTTGGCCTTTGGTGTGACTATGGGATGTCTTAGCAAGTGTTTGGCATATGTTAAATAAAGCCTAAATATTGTTGGACAACATTTGGAATGTGAAACGATGTGTCTCTTCAGATGCAGATGTATATATATCCATTTTCGATTGTAAAAGGAGACATAATTAGATTAGATTAGATAGTAGATAGATTAGAAATGGATCTAGTAGAATAAAATTCTTAGAATAGAGACTATGATGTATGATTTCAAATGCAGATTTCAATAAAAATCAGTTGATGTGGTGGTTCATTTTTGGTGTCAATTGTCTGTTGTGCTTATTCAAAGTATTACTAAAGTTGTCTCTAGGGTTGGTTTTTTCTGGTTATTTAAATTGGTATAACAAGTTTATATTCAGTTTATTAGTTCACATTTGTTGTATGTGTGTGGTTAATTAACTAGTTCTTTCAAGGAGAGATTAAATCCCTTTGATTAATCATAGTAATCAGGGAAATTCATTTGGATGATTAAGAACTTAGTAATCATAGTCTTGCATGTTTATACAAGTTATAAACAAAACATATGCCAACAATTTGATTGTTTTCCAGAAAGGGGTTGCCCATTGCTATTTCATTTGACTCCACATACCCAATAAGGCACTAGTCTTTGCATTTCACCATTTAGATTCATTCATTTTCTTTACATCTATTAACCGAGCATATTAGGTTTTAGTTTTAATATTGTATACAATTTATACCAAATTTGATTTTATTTGTCTACTTCCATCTACCATTGTGGGAAAAACATTTTAAGAAAGATAAGCACATTAATTCTACTTCATTCGTATAGGTACACCCGCCTAGGTCTAGCAGCACCTAAAGAGTAGAAAGCTTAAACCATTTGGCTTTGTCTATTACCCTAAAACATACCAAGAGAATGGCAGCCTCTTGAGGTATTCTTACCTGCATTTTTGAGAGCTAAAAAATTGGTGACTTTGCTAGGGACTAAATTTAGAATTAGGGCCTTAATCATAGAGTTAGGACCTTTGTGTAGGCTCCGTTGGAAATAAGAAATGTCAAATACTTTCTCACTTTTGAAAAAAGTGAGTGGCGACTCTGACAGAAACATTGCATTTTTTCAAACATGAATGGAAGAAGATCTCAATACATGGAATTGGAATGAAAACAAAGAATGGAGGGTGACCAAAGTGAGCCCACTGATCATGAAACTCCTCAAGATGATTATGATTCTTCAACTTATGAAGAATTAAAAGCACAATTTGAATCTCAAAGAAGGGAAAGAGAAGAACATGAGAAAGACCAGATGATACAATCATTAAGAGAATTCAAATTGCAGAAAGCTCATAACATTACTCAAAAAACTGGTTGCCCAAAGTATGTACCAGCTCATAAGCAGGGAAATCATAGTGCAGGGCCTTCTGATCCACCAAGGGTTCCTCACCATCAAGTAGGGAATCAATACAGACAACCAAACCATCCACCGCATATTCCCTCACAACATACAAATATACAACCACCTCATGGTTAGTATTATATCCCACAACATAATACACAATACAATAACCCTATGTACCAATATCAGCATTCACCTAACCCTCCCCCCATCAATACATAACAATGATCAAATAATTCGACATGATAGGGTTTCAACGATACCCTTACCCTATGGATAGTAGCTGGAGAAGTCTGGTTCCTAAGTTTACAGGGAGTAGTGCAATTTTTGCTAAAGAGAATTTGGCGAGTTTCAATGCTTTCATCGAAGACTTGGATACATGCCATATGAAGATCTACATATGAGGCTATTCATGATGTCACTTATTCATGAAACTAGGGACTGGTTCTATAGCTTACCAATAGCTTCTATTGATTCTCTCCAAGGATTTCAGGATCAATTTCTTGAGAAATATGGAAATCTGTCTGTACCAAATTGGGCTTCCCATGGGTTATTAGAGATTCAAGAAAATCATAACTTGTAGCAATATGTATGCCAGAATAAACAATTTAAAGAAGAAGAAGATGGCTATGTATATATTCAAGGCTAGGATTCCATCATATAATCAGGATGCATAATTTCCCCCTTGAATGCATTTCTCAACATAAGGAGACATGAAGGAGAAAATAAAAAATCTTTATACAATAGGATGATAAATATCTGTATGCAATTACCTCCTAATTGTAGGCCTACAAGGGCCATGTTTGTTTAGCAGTTTGTAAGAGCATGGGAGCCTGAATTAGTTTATTGGCCAAAAAAGTAGCGTACCTTTTATCTAGTGAATAAATTCATTGATGCCATGGAGCGGATGAGGTATGAGAACACTATCAATGTTGAAACCAATAGTTGTATTTCTGATGAGTATAGAGAAATTGATCAAACAATGTAGCCAATAGAAGATGAGACAAGTGCAAGTCGAAATGGTTCGTATGATAGCTTGCATGAGAAAGATGAAGATACAAGAGATCTCTCTTGCATAGCAGATTGTGACAGGGAAAGCAGTGTATGTTATGAGGGATCTAATGAATATTCTGATTGTGAAGATGAACCTATTGATTTTGATTTATAGCAAGGTGACTCTTACAGTTCTTGTGATAATCACGAGGAAGAAGCAATGGAGAATGCAGATCCATTTGATAATGAAAAAGTAACACTTCCTACTATAGATGAGAACCATGATACATTTGATGATGAAGAGGAGAGTACATCTACATGTGAATAGAACAACTATAATGATCTTGAAAATTGCCATGTTGATGAATCAAAAAATGAAATGGAAGGGGATTGTGTATCATGTCATAATAAGGAAGAGCTTGAGTAAAATCATGTGAATCTTTATTTACAACATGGAGATATTTCCATCTCTTGTGGAAATCAAGAAGAAGGAGAAATAATAGAAGATATGGAAGAAGAGACATATTCACTCAGTAGTGAGAAAATTTCAGATTTTCTAACTCTTGAATATCAAAGATGTGTACACAAGGATGATTATGAAGTTTTGTGTCCAACTTACATTTTTATTGACAGTGAAAGTTATTTGTGTAATGACTCATGTGACTCCTAGTGCATTTCTCGAAATGATGAAGAAACCTTTGAAGTTAATCAAGAATCCTTGTCCATTCATGAAGAGGTATGTGCTTTTGAAATTTCTAACTCATGTGGAGAAAACATTTATTCGCATACCAAGGATGATAGAAGTCCAGCATTGATTGGTTCATACATGCACGATATTGAGGATATGAGTCAGAATCCAGTGTCATCTCCAAATGGTGATACTGAAGAAGTGCAAAAGGTTTCATATTTGTTTGTCTCAAACAACATTGATATGACATAATTTTTTTCTCATGACAAGCATTCTGATGGTGAATTTTTAGTACAGCTGGGAGAATGTTTTATAATTCATAGCAGTGAGAAAGATAATCAAAAATTTTGCATTGAATATACATGTACCTTGTATGTTAAAGATAACAAAAACTTGTCCCGTGATGATGGAAATTTTGAATTATAGAATGGTGAAGGGAATTTGGGTCAAGCTAAGCATGATGATTCTCTGAAAACTTTTAGTAGTAGTGACAGGGAAGATTGCATGAATATCTTCAAGAAGAATCTGATGAACTCAAGGCAAAACCAGGTGTTTGACAGAGGAAAGTATGGGCCTTTATTTTGGATGGTCTTGAGCCATCATTTATGGTTTGAATTTCAAACCATAACAGTTCAAAACTGATGAAGTTAAAACACAGAGGATTAAGGGTTTCTAGTGCATGGACAACTCTTGGTGATCCTCTTTAAAATTATTTTCCATGCACAGTAGTTTAGGGTTTTTTTCATCTCCATTTTGCATTCATGTCCATTTCCATCTTGCTCACATCATCCATCACCTTGATTCTGGTCTGCTCACCCATAGATCTAGATCCTTGCAATGATTTTACAACCATTCATCCCCAGATGGAGCCACTATTAGAACTATAAAATTCTGATAATTTTACATATTTTTTCATACCCCTGATTTTCCAAATGAGTCCTCGTCATGTGCACAAAGGTCCTCTCTTCATAACATTTTTCTTACATTCTACCCATTGAGATCCCATAAAATCCATTCAGGTCTGAGTATTTCACATTATAATCCATATCGGCATGAGAAATCAAGGTCTCCCTGATCCATATTGCATTTTTTGCTAATATACATTTGTTGTAGATTATCGACAGGACCTCAGGGATGTCACACCGATTTGGATCATCTACAGGCACATTTTGGTGTGACACAAATCATTGTCTCGACGACAGGAGTAAATTCGTCCATCGGCAAAGGGGGCTATCATCAGCACAAGGTCTTACCGATCGCATTTTGTCTCACTGACTAGTGATAGAAGGAGCATGTCGGTGAGAGATTTTCTTCGGGGTGAAGTCTCGAAAAACTTTTATTGTCTCACCGACTAGTGCGGAATGAGAAAACATTTCGGCAAGAGTTGTGTCTTCGGTGTGTGGTCTTGCCAAGTGCTTCGTGTCTTTCCGACCACCGATAAGGGTATACATCTCGGTGAGAGTCTTTTCATCGAAGTGAAGTCATAGCGAATTCTTTGTGTCTCACTGACTAGCGTGGAACTACCAAGCACTTCAGCCAAACAAATTGTATTCGGTATGTGGTCTCACCGAGTGTGCCGTGTCTTACCGACCGACAACAAAAAGAACACCTCGGTAAGACTAATATGCATCGGAGTAAAGTCTCGGCGAGTACCTCCGGTCTCATCGACAAAGCACAAGGGAATTATATCAACAACTATCGAAGTAAGGTTTTACAGTCTTGCCGACCCGTTTGTCACGCCGAAGTGTCTCATCAGTGAGAGAATGATCATGTTTTAGCAACAGGAATGCACCATAGGGTATTTTGGTATGATACAGGGTGTTCTATGAAACCTCTTCCCGACTCAGAATTGTCTCAGCAATTGGAAAATACATTAAAGAACACATCTTAGTAAGATGAAGTATTGTCTATGGGACATCTCCCAGACAACAGAGGTCACAACGAAACAAAAAGGATGCAAGATGACTATCGGCGAGACGTTGGCCTTTAATGTGACTACGAGATGTCTCAGCGAGTGTTTTGCGTATGTTAAATAAATCCTGAATACTGTTGGCCGACATTTGGAATGTGAAACGATGTGTCTCTTCAGATGCAGATGTATATATATCCATTTTCGATTGTAAAAGGAGACATAATTAGATTAGATTAGATAGTAGATAGATTAGAAATGGATCTAGTAGAATAAAATTCTCAAAACAGAGACTATGATGTATGATTTCAAATGGAGATTTCAGTAAAAATCAGTTGATGTGGCGGTTCATTTCTGGTGTCAATTGTCTATTTTGCTTATTCAAAGTATTACTAAAGTTGTCTCTAGGGTTGGTGTTTTCTAGTTATTTAAATTGGTATAACAATTTTATATTCAGTTTATCAGTGCACATTTGTTGTATCTGTGTGGTTAATTAACTAGTTCTTTCAAGGAGAGATTAAATCCTTTTGATTAATCACAGTAATCAGGGAAATTCATCTAGATCGTTAAGAACAACTTAGTAATCACAGTCTTGCATGTTTATACAAGTTATAAACAAAACATATGCCAACAATTTGAGTGTTTTCCAAAAAGGGGTTGCCCATTGCTATTTCATTTGACTCTGCATACCCAATAAGGCACTAGTCTCTACATTTCACCATTTAGATTCATTCATTTTCTTTACATCTGTTAACTGAGCATATTAGGTTTTAGTTTTAATATTGTATACAATTTATACCAAATTTGATTTTATTTGTCTACTTCCATCTGCCATTGTGGGAAAAACATTTTAAGAAAGATAAGCACATTAAGTCTGCTTCATTCGTATAGGTACACCCGCCTAGGTCTAGCAACACCTAAAGAGTAGAAATATTAAACCATTTGGCTTTGTCTGTTACCCTAAAACATACCAAGAGATTGGTAGCCTCTTGAGGTATTCTTACTTGCGTTTTTGAGAGCTAACATATATAATGGCAGTATTACAACATTATCATGTACACTCCATAGTTTTGGGTGGCATGTACCTATGTTTTGGAAAAAGTATGTATGTATGTATGTATAAATACTATACACACATACAATTAGGTATGTTTGTATAAGTATGTCTATGTATCAAATACAGACATAAATAGATACATAAATAATTATTATGTATGTATGTATGTATGTGTGTATACATGCATACCTAATATTTTATTGTTTAGTATAATATAAAGATGTTGAATATTATATCAATTTAAAAAGAAATGTTTTGTCAATTAAAAATTAAAATGATTACTAAATTGACTAGGAAAATCATATAAATGATTAGTCAATTAAAAAACCAAAATGATTACGAAATTGACTAGGAAAATTCTAGAAATGGATATGACTATATTCCCTAAAACTCCATGATACAAGCAAAGACGAAGGACACGGAAGAGTGGACAATGGGGGTCAGGAATTTTTGAGCGAGGGGTTCACAACAACAGTCGAAAGAGATGACTAAAACATAGGTGCATAAAACCCTTCATAGTCAAGCCGCAGAAACACACGAATGGTATGTATATGTATACACACAGTCGGCAAAAAATATACACATACTGCCACTATACATATGAAAATTACAGAGGTATAAAACACAAACAAAGTTCTATATGAATGGGAGACTGTGTGTATATGTGTGTATACACACATATATATGCATATACAAATTACAGAGGTATAAAATGAAGACAAACACATATATTATGGCAGTGTGTATATATCTATGTACACATATATATATGGATATATATAGACATATACACATAGTTGGCCGTATATACACATAAATGTAACTGTATACACGCATATACATAGTGGGCCATTTATATGCATATATAAAACTATATTCTCACATATACACACAATCTGCCATTATATAGTTCCATTATTGCTAGAAAATTACATTTGCTGGTTGTTCCTATGTGTATATGTGTGTATACACAAATATATATGCATATATATACATTTATATGCATATATATCTATTTATACACACATTTACAAATAGTCGGCCATATATATGCATATATATATATGTATAGTCACATATACATAATAACGACCATGAATAAGCTGCAAGAAAGCTTCATTACACAATGAAATCATTACAACTTTTTCTTGCTATTTTAACAAGAGAAAATTGCAAGCAAAACCTACAAAAATCTTGCAATGCATTGTTACTACTTGAGTGAGGTTGGAAGACAACCTCACCTGCATAGCAAGAAGTTATATAGTTTCCTTTTACTGAATATGGTGTTGATAAACATAGAAAGCACGAAAAATGTATCACCACCACTCGGCCATGGCCTCACCACCGTCAACATCCATCCTAACCAGAGCTGGTTCTGAATGCAACCACTGAAAATGAATCATGTATCATGAATAAACATTTTGTGAACACAGATAAAGACCAATAGAATGGTGTGCATGCTGAGGTGGTAGGCATTAAGATCGACGACAGGTAATGTGTAGCAGTTAATGCGCATGCTAGTTGCAAGTACTGGTGTGGCACCAAACAACTGTCAGTCATACATATGTCTATGATAGGTATATGCCACATTTTTAGACATTTTGGTAGTTTTTGGAAATTGCCCCCAAAACTTTGGAAAGCGTGCTTGAAATCGCCCCAATTTTTTGTTTCAAACTGCCAGCTCAACAATGAAGGGACGTGGCCAAAAAAATTTAGTCGACTTAGACGTTGATGACATGGACTGCTCACTCAAAGTTACCCTACACACCATCAAGCCCTCTCCCTTACATCTCCCTTGTACAATATGCCCTCTAAAACTAGTGTCTATCTATGAAAATATAATAAATGTTCAACCATGATTATTACTCTATTTATCGTTAAAATCACGTTTCTTTTATTTTAAAGTTTATATTCTTCCCATTTTTGAAATAACAAATGATATAAAATGATGTTTACTTTTTAGGCAATTTAATATATCAATTTTATACAAAGAGTATGTTTTGGTATTAAAATGAGGTTTATTAAATAGATGGCATAATAATTCTATTCAAAGGAATTATTTCTTAAGGAATTAAAAAAAGATAAGAAAGAGTAGGCTATTAAAGTTTTATGTTTAAAGTTAACATTGCATATGAGTAGTCAAAGAACAAGCTTAATTTTTATTATTTTAATTAATAACTACCAATTGCACCTTGGTGTTCAATGGGTATGCTGAAGAGGTGTGGAAGGTCAATTTAAAGAAAGGTCTATTTTTAACACATTTGTGCAATAAAGGCCTCATTGGAGAAGTGATATGCATCCATTTACAAGGATCCAAAGATGATTGAAACAAAAACTTTGAATCTGGAAAATAATCAAGCTCCTTTACCATAAATATCCATATGCATGGTTCCATTTTTTTTGCATTACTATTTTGTCATTATAAGTTTCCCTTGTTAGGTCTATCATTATTGGCAACTTTGATTAATTTAACTGTCAAATTTTATGTTGTCAGTAATGCTATCCAATGGGAGTTAAAATAAAGAGCTGAAAATTATTAAAATCACACAACACACCAACAAATGACAAAAATGTCTCATGCAACTTGACTTTCTAAAACGAGACTATTTGAGCTTATGCATATCCAAAAAAAAAGAAACAGGAACAAGGTAATGTCCAACTTTCAAAAAAATATAAAAAATGCACTTACTTTTCTTTGCACACAAAGGTAGAATGCTAACAAAATCTATGAGATTTGGCTTTACACCTGCGAAACAAGAACAAGGTAATGTCCAGCTTTCAAAAATAATAAACAAATGCACTTACCTTTTTTTTCACACAAAGGTAGAATGCTGACAAAATTAATGAGATTTAGCTTTACACCTATGAATTACATTTTCTTGGAAGTTTGCATAATTTTATTAACAAATTCATATTGTGCGCCACCACCCTTCCTAGTCTTTCACCTATGGGGTGCTCTACCATGGGAAATTGTTTAGTCCACAACTTATTTGATGGTATTCCAAAATCCATCTATAAAATTTTGGTCTGATAATTGTTCGGTTACAATTTTGTTTGACACATGCTAATAATGATCATATAATTTTTCAGGACCCCTCCAAATTTACAAGAAAATGCCTGAAATTGTATTTTACATTCATGGTCCAAAATATATATTCTCATTGCAATGAAGCTGTAAAAGTTGGACCAGCTAGATCTCTCTCAAGATCACTTTTCTCTGATCTCCCACATTTTGGCTACTCAATAATTATGGTAACTATCATGGGTCCATTCATATAAGATAATATTCTCAAAGTATCATGAATTTAGTTCTAACAATAGGCTGAATGAGCTTCTACTAGACACTTGCAAACTGTTGCAAAATCATCTTTTAAATTAATATATAGAATTCTTATAAATTTAGAATAAGATACCTGAAGGAACATGCCCTTTAAAAAAAAAAAATTCTACATTGGGTGTCAATTTGAGTGTAAATGGTTTTATCATTCATTTATTACATTAGTATTGAATCACTTTTAAATTAATATATAGAGTTTAGAATAAGATACTTGAAGCAACATGCTCTTTTTTTTTAATCAAATTCCACATTGGGTGTTAGTTTGAACATAAATTATTTTATCCTTCATCTATTGCATTAATATTAATGTCTCTTATAGTTTTTCTATCCTTGGCAAATACTATATTGTTTTTACTCTTTTTAACATACAATTGGAAGTTTGTTAACCTAAGATAAGAGTACCAAGTGATACAATATTGCCAAGATGGAAACATGCTATTGTGATACAATATTGAAGAAAGTAATGTTAGCAAATGGATTAGTGGTGGCTATTGTAGGTGCCAAAGAATTGAGCCTAAGACAATGATGCAGGAGCATCTGGGTACATGCGCAATCTTGCATCAAGCAAAAAATATTAAATTTTGAGTTTAGTTGCTCTTGGATTACGAACCAACTTGATCTCGGTGGGATTCAACAGTGATTAATTGACAAGTTTGACATTGATTTTAATCTTGATCAAGCATCTTATTACTCTAATATCCAATGGAGTTAAATTGGTTTCTAAAATATTATGTTTATTTCCTCCAAAAGATTGGGTGCGGGATTGACCTTATTAAGCATATGCTTTTGGTTATTCTTATTTAAAATCAATTCAAATATTATTAATTGATTTTGGATATTAAAAATAGAAGAAATAAATAAGATGAACAACGTTCTGTATACCACGCCCCATGAGAGCAATAGGGAATTCAAAACATAAAAAAAAATGATGGAAAAAGGAAAGGAGGGGAAAAGTCGCACCAAAAGGAGAGTAGAGACGTTGGGTTTAACAATTGTTTTGCAGACCAATTTGTGCAGACCAATCTGAAAAGAAGAGGAGCAATGTTGGAAATGGAGGTTGCAAAAGAATTGAAAGAGAAAAAGAAAAAATTTAAATTTTAAAAACTGCAGAGATTAATAGAAGAGGCTGCTTCGTGGAAGAGGGAGTACCCAACCTGGAAGAATGGCTGAAAAACAATAAGGAGTTTCTTATGGGAATAACACATGGAGGAGGTGCATAGAAAATGGAGGCGAGGATGCCCATGTAGCAGAGGAAATTGTACCAAGAATGTAGAGGAAGGTGCATTAAAATAAAATAGTTTCCAAACTGGTTATTTGAAAGAATAGAGTTTAAGGAAAGAATGATAGTTTGCAAACAAGAATGTAGGATTGTGGATGGTGCCAATGAGAGATTTCAACCCAGATTAATAATATAAGAAATTGTTTGACTATGGTTGGATGTGGGAATGAGGAGAGTTTGTTGTGTAGAGAGACAAGAGGGAAAAATTTTCAAATAAAGGATTGAAGATTAATAAAGTGGAACATTAGATTAAATGTTAGAAACCAAGATCAAACATGCAAACTAGAAATAGCCTTCCACAAGAGAAAAATAGAAAAAGCAGAGCAATTTGCTTGAAGATGTGCAAATGAATAATATTCAGGAATTGAGGAATTACAAGAGATGAATTTCTTTATAAAAGTAATGTAGCATAACCCTAAACCTAATGTTGAACTAAAATTAGCTCAACTAAATAAAGCTTATTTATTAATTAAGTAAACTAATTATTACCTAAGTAAACTTAATAAAGTGTAATTAAATAATTAATTACACCAACACCCCCCCTTAAGTGCAACTTAGGGAGACTAAAAAATCATGCAACTAATGCTAGGATGAATGCATGAAAGCATGAATGGGCCCCGACTACAAGGCCATGTTAGGTACTCATGTACAAATGCAATGAATGAGAAAGAGGAGAAAACCTAGTGGGACAAAACATCCCCCTCAATGAGATGACCTGCTACAAAGAAGCACTGGAAGAACATTGGTGGAGTAACCTTGGAATCCTGAATCTGGCAAGCAAGGAAAGATACCTCTATTTACAAGAAACCATATGAGAGTCACTAAAGGACTCAAGCGGAATCATTATAATGCAACAACAAACCCGATGCCAAGGAACACTAAAAATCTCACAAACTGGAACAACCCTGGAATCTATGAAGCAACAGTAGATGAATAAATGATGCCCCCCATAAGAGGGAATGATATGATGAAAGAATCTAGAAGCTATGTGTATCTCAATGCCAATGTCAAACTGTGACTAAAATTGATCCATAGGAGCAAGTACCATGAAGATTCTGGAACATTAACCATAAAATGAATGGCACTCAAACTGAAATGTGACCCAATGTGAATATGATGTGATTCAGGATCATTAACCATAGGCTCTCAATCTGAGATGTAAACTGATGCAAACCAAAATGTGTCAAGCTATGAGCAAGATGTGGCCAAAAGAAACTATAGAATCTAGATACAACTCATGTGAGTTGTCATCAATATGAAGATGAGATAAAAGTTCATGCAATGTAACTACACTCTAGAATCAAATTATTATGCAAGAAAATCCTCTTATGGAACTTTATATAAGTTTATTTATTATAATAACCCATGATTGTAAAAGGAGAGAATGCAAAACATGCATAAATTAGAGAGAAAATGCAAAACCTAGTGCATGAAAAAAAAATAGAGTGCATACACAAACCAATGTTTACATCTTCCTCCCTAATGAGAAAAACTCAAATCTATGTAGAGGACTAAATCAGATTTCTGATGCCACGAGAATGGAAAAAAATGGATAACTGAGTCAAAAGATATGCCCTCTGAAGCGAAAAATGTTTCATCTGAGTTCAAAGACCTACAAAATAAAATTGGAGAAAAATCTAGAAAAAATACCTTCACCAGTCGATCAGGCTCAGAACCAGATTTCCAATGGTATCTTGTTTGTAAAAAATGACACTGTATGCAAAAGTAATGCCTGATTTCGTGAAAGTTACTCCAAAAGGCCCAATTTGGCCTACAGGCAACCTAGGGGACTAAAAAAAATTCATCCCCTAGTCTTGTGTGCGACCAAGGGCTAGTAGGCAAGGGGTTGGGGTGGAGCCCTTGGTCATCAATATGACCACAATAGGGGCTAGGCAAGCCAACAAGGGTTGGGCGTAGAGCACCTGGTCCTTCAAAGGACCACCGACGAAGGTTTTTAAGCCTGCGGGGGCTAGTCGACAGTAGCAGCGGATGAGTGGGGAGTCACCGATGGCGGCCGCTCCTGGTGGCTGCTAGGTGGTGTGGTGGTGGTCAAACCCTTTTGAACTGGAGGCACCGGTGGAGTGTAAAAAACCTTTTTTTAATTATTTTTTTTATTTTTTCGCCTTAGAGTGCGTGTTGGGGAGGCCGTACAACCTTGTCAAAATTTTTTGCCTTAGAAACCAACTACTCCAAAATTGATGAAACAATAGGTGTTCTTATGGTTTTTGGCTGATGCAAACGCGATGGTGACCTCCGTTTGTGGCCAAAGTGCCCTGAAAAATTGGCTACCCCCAAATCTTGAAAAAAAATCATCGAGCTTTAAACCCTCACAGATTTCTTCAACGATGACTAAAATTAATGAAACAAAAGTAGATCCTGACTTTTTCCAGCACGTTGAATCCAATGGAGATTCCCAATCTGATCCAAAACACATCATAAATAATCTCAAGGCATTAAACCCTTGAGGAACCCCAAACGTTCTCTCCAATGATTTTCTCCAAAAGTTGAGAAGGGGTATCAAATCAAGGCTTTGATACCATGTTAGAAACCAAGATCAGACATGCAAACCAGAAAAAACCTTCCACAAGAGAAAAATAGAAAAAGAAGAGCAATTTGCATGAAGATGTACAAATGGATAATATTCAAGAATTGATGAATTAGAAGAGATGAATTTCTTTATAAAAGTAATGTAGCATAACCCTAAACCTAATGTTGACCTAAAATTAGCTCAACTAAATAAAGCTTACTTATTAATTAAGTAAACTAATTATTACATTTAAAGTAAACTTAATAAAGTGTAATTAAATAATTAATTACACCAACATTAAATTCATTGAACAATCTAAAATTGTACAAGTTTGATTGATGTAATTAAATCTGATTTGTTTGAATTTGATTGATGAATGCAATTTGTGAGTTATCAATTGGTATCATTATTGTTCACTTGTAAAATTTTGAATTGGTTAAGGAATTTGTCAAATTAAGTGTTTTGGTTGTGAAGTGGAGAATCGCACTAAAGTTTGTTTTGAATAGCAAGAGGAGAAAGTTTCTATTTGCATCAAACAACCCATCCATTTGTATTTACCCATTATCACTACCACTGAGGATGATAATCTTTCTCTAAAATCTGATTGAACTTTCCACAAATTTGAGGCATGATTCTAGCAATCAAGAGATACCCCTCTCTCTCTAAATTGTGGGTCCAACTTCACTTTTTGCAACATCCATCAATGAGATGGATTCAATAGCAAGTATGTTGAACATGAGGATGCTAGCCCCTAGCTATTGAATTGAGAGTTTTCCAAGGGCAGGGGATGCCAACACATTTAATATGGAGACTTGACTGGAGTGGAGGATGAAGTCCTCTATTGTATGGTTGCAGTTTTAGTTGATAGGGTGCTATTAAAATAAATTTTTGAAATTCATCTTCATAACCTAAAAATTAAGGGTAAGCAAAATTAGCAATAAAAAATGCACAATATCAGAACACTACAGGAAAAAATATTTAGTCTTATACATCAGTGTGTATCAAACCACCAAACCTTTGAGGCTAATAACATTGTTTGATTAGTTTGAGTGTTAAGGGTCTATCTTTCAGGTTTGAAAAATGATGCATTGTGACCTACAAAGTTCCTTGTCATTATGTTCTGTAAAGTAGTGTCAATACGCTAATAAAAAAAAATTGACTTATGTCAACATAACATTGTAAACAAAGATTTGTTCCATAATACATATATTCAAGGACTACAAACTTCATAATAGTATCAATTGTATACAAAAAAAGATGCCAACGCACACTCTGTAGGAATAAAGAATTAGGTCCAAATACATCAATAATTATGCTAGTTCAATTTACTAGCATCATGCCTCTCTCTGGTAGTAATATTGCTTACTAATCTTTGTGTTAAGTTGGGATCTTTTGGCCTTTTAATAATGCATATTCTGTGAGGGTTCATATTATGTTTTTTTGTAATTGAGGATCTAATATGCTATTAAAGGAAACTTACTTTTGTTAACTCCATACCATAGATGTATGAGGATTTCAAAGATAGCATTTATAGTAGCACACTAAAACATGTTATAAAGAAAAAATGTACTACACCAGTACTCAGAAGTTTGAAACTTGAGTACTTTAAATTCACTATTTCTTGCTCAAACTCAAAATCATGCTTAACCTAGATTTACTAAAATCACATATCTATCAAACACCCATAAATAATTAAGATCAAAACAAAAGAAATGAGTCCCCAAATATGAGTCTAAGTGACTCGTTAATCAAAACACAATCTAGCAGTAGCACTAATTTATTTAAATTGGTGGGCATTACTTTTGATGTGTGATGAGATGATTGTGGTACAGAGTTACTATCGATTGTTTTATTTTCTAACTAATGCCAATAAGCTACTAAATGAAATTGTTAAAGCCAATTTCACAAATCATGTCATCAAGGTCTAGAAAACAAGTGGTAATAACCACTATCATTAGCAATTATGCACCAGAACACGGATAAAGAATAAGTCTAGTTCTTGAATATATCAACCCACTGTTTATTAGTAAAGTACCAGAAGATTGTTGTATTATTTTACCTACACAAACTTTCAGTAAATTTATTCAGTTTCCATAAATAAAATTACAATCTCACAGCTCCATTCCAAAACAAACCTGTAACTTTTGGAGCAAGGTGATAAAGCCTAAAATTTGTTGAAAGTATGGGTCAATTCAAAGAAATTGACAAAAACCATGGGCAGTGTTGTGGTAGAGATCTATTTAATGGTCATGAATATAACTAGGGAAAGTAGAGCACATAAATAGACAAAAGCTTCCTTGGCCTGTCTTGCCCGGTCGCCACCTAGTGATAAATGATATTGTTTCATCTCTTTGATGGATGTCCATACCCTGCTCCAAAGCTTCCATTTTGGAACATGAAGGAGGATACAGTGAAGGTTGGGGAATTTAGCTATACACCTTCCAATTGCATTTGCTTGCAAGTTTCTAAATCCTTTTCAACAAATCCATTTTGTACATATCCGCAATCATGCACCATGAGATGACATATTTTTGTGATTTTCTATCAAACAACTCCGTGCCTTGTTAATGCTTCTATCAATTTTTGCATGCATGTCTACTAAGGAAACAAACTATAATATCAAATAAATTTCCTCTATCCTTTATGCTTAGATGGATCTCCATCTTGTTCCAAAGCTCTCATTTTGGCATGGACAAGGAGGGCTGAATTTGTCTTTAAACCCGACGATTGCATTTTCTAGGAAATACCTTTTTAACAAATCCATTTAGTGGATATATTGCAATCATTATAGTCCATGACACCACATATCTATGAGGCACCTTGGATACTTCACATGCCTTATGTTGGAAATAAGAAACACCGAGGGGGTGAATCGTGTTGTCCAAAATTAACTTTATTATTATAATCTTTAACCCACTTCAAACATTCAACCAAAAGAAATATGCATGAAAAGAAAGCAAACAACCACAACACCATAACAAAAGGATTTTACGTGGAAACCCTATTAGGGGAGAAACCATGGTGGATGGCCAATCTACAATATGATTTGAGTATACTCAAAAGAAAGATTACAATGTGGGAATGCACATGCATTTAGGCACTTCCTAGAGCTTAGTGCTCAAAATAGAAAGGCACACTACCTTACAAAGATTTGGATTAGATCCAAAGGAATGAACTGAGAGAGTAGCATCTACAAATGCTTGATTACATTCAGTTAAGCTCATTAGTCAATCTTCTATCCTTGTAACGATTTTGCACGCTCGCTGCTTAACTCGCATACAAAATATTTAATGCACAAGTGAAAATATAATCACTCAATCACTCTTGATATTCACAACACACATTGACACACCTTATTCACACACAAAAATAATATAATTGATCATTTATATATATCTGTGACTAAGAATCTAATGCAACATGTCATCTTCAATAAAACTTAAAAATATTTACAACTAACACTCAAATAATGAAGAATATTTAATGTGTATCCACAATGGTCAGCCACAACTTACCTCAAACCCAAATCAAGATGATCGAACACAAAAACATTTGAGTAAACACTCCTTGAATATCTGCGACATGTTATATCAATTGGGTCGGCCACAAAATACTGATGAACATAAAGATATCCAACCAGATTTCCATACTTGCACACAACTTGATATGAGGCTTTGAGATTTTCGAATTACACAATACATACATTGAGAAAACTCCCATGAGATTCACAACTAAAAATAACAATAGAAAATCTACATGCGAATCGATGAACACAAAACTATCAAATGCTTTTTTCTTCCTTGGTTTTCTTCAATCTGTTTGCTAGTATGAGCAAATGATGACGTGTGGAACCAATCACCGACTAGAATTTCCATCAATGACAACACTAGAAAACATTTGTAGTGTCTCCTTTCAACAATCTCCCCCTTTGGCATTGATGGCAACACTTAGTGAAAAATGACTGAGTGTCGGATCAGTACCAACATGAATACTTCCACTTCAAAAAGAATCTTCAATCACAACTTAGAAATTAAACTCCCCCTAACATGAATATACATTTTTTCACTGTACAACTCTCTCCCTTTGGCATCAATGGAAAAATTGTGGAAACTAGAAAAAAAGATCAAAATTTCAAACTGTACAAGCATGATCTTGTAACTTACACAAATTTGAAAATATTTGCACAATCTCTCTTCAACACACTTAAATTTGTGTCGCAAACCATTTTTAGACACTCTAGAATTGTTATGTGACCAAAAAATAAATGAGATTGTGTTTTTGCAGCCTCAAGATTCATTGGGTCACCAACTGCCATAACATCTTTGGCTTCCTTTAATGCAGTCACCATTATTTCAATCTTTGGACCAATTAGTCTTCTGAGCTCCCTTTCTCTTCCTACAATCCTATCATTTTCATGGTTCAAGCTCCTTATTTTTTCAAGTAGAGATATTACTTGATCTTCTTGCTTATCAACATCACCATCTTATAGATCAAAAGCATTAGAAATGGTATCCAATTATTTTTCAAGATCCTTCACCTTCATCTCATTGTCTTCAGTAAATTTGGACAAAACCAAACATGATTGATAGGCCTTTCCACCTTCAAATAGATAAACTTGAATATTCATCATACATGTAGCTAACAGAGTTTTATCATTTACAATCATTTCTTTCAACCTACTAAATCTTTTTCCATCAAACTCTTTCTATACTTTAACCATGGCTAATCTTCCAAGAGACTTGAAATGAGTACTTACATAATTTATGAGCTTCTTCAATTCATTGGAAGAGGAACTAGATGGATCCTTACCATGAGTTGGCATAATTTTCTCCAGAACTTCAGATGCAAGACCCACAAGTTCATTATCCTCAATGTGGGACTTCAACAATTCTTCTCTGGCTTTTTCCTGGGCAAAAGATGCAACTTTCATTTTCTAAATTGGGGGCAAGGTGAATAGATCGATCAGGCCTTCAACCAATTCAGGATCAAATTCTTCCTATTGATCCACCTAAAATTTCTTCACTATCTCGGTAGTGTCTCTTGCTTCCATTGGAATTTCCTTAACTTGAACCTTTACTTCTTCAACTTCTAGTTCTTCAATAACTTTTTCTTGATTTCCTTTAAGAGCTTCAACTTCTTCATTTGGAATCTCCTTTCCTTCAGCTAATTCAACTGAGGAGCTTCATTCTCCATAGGTACTTCTATATTAACCACATCAGGAGGAATCTGAATATCCTCAATATCTACATTCACCTCCTCATTTACCTGATTAGATAAATCTTTAGCATTCACCTCTTCAACATTGATCTTGTTCTTTGACATAAATGCTTCCAGGATTTTCTTGGTTTCATCAGCAACAACATTAGTTTCACCGATCATAAGTTTGTTCACCCTTGTTTTGCTTTTATACTCCTTGGCTTTTTTCAAGAGTGACTTCATCTCCTCAATAGAAATTTCTAGACATAATTTTGCAAGAATTCTCTTTCTCATATGCTCTTCTTCTATCCTAGCAATTACTCTTCTCATCTCCAAAACCTCATACAAACTCTTAGGTAAACCAAACCTAATTTCAACAAGAACTTTGTTGAAAATATTTAGATGTTTTATTATTGCCTCCTCAAGAATTCTTTGTCCTGATTCATCAAAAATTTCATACCATTTGTAGAGGGGCTTTAGGTTTCCATCCTTGACAACTACATTCTCAACTTCTTCAACTACCAATGGAGTGGCCATTTTTACAAATTCACAGGTTTTTTCGATAAATTCCTTTTCATTGGATCAGGATTTGATTGTTGAATCTTCCTCACACTTGAATCTCACCATAATTTAGTAAAGTTCGCCCTAGAGCTCTCCAAACTTCCAAAATGCAAAGTGACAAATGAAGGATAAAAATGATTTTTATCGTTCGCACACCTAACCCTTTTTGTCACAATAAATGCTTTTACCTTAACTCATCTAGTTACCTTGTTTCCATGCACTGTGATAGATAATTCTTCAAGAGATCTCCAATACTATATAATACTTTCTCCAATTGGTTAAAAAACATATGAAAAGCATCTATGCACTTACTGGACTAATCCACATTCCGCTATCAGTTACCGGTAGGGGGTGAAGAGATTTTCTTGATAGATCCTCTTGTGCCAAAGGCCTAAAACTAATTCCTAGAGGAATTACCAAAAACATATTCTAGTGCTGGCACATTTCCTTCAATACAGGGATTCTGCTTCACCCATTTCTTTTGCATTTGCCTCTTGATCACATCTGTAGTGACTTTACCTTTTCCCTTAACATCTTGCTGCATGTTTTGTTTTACGAGACCTCTTTTGTTCCAATAGAATCTAGTACTAAGACCAAATTTGTTGCAGTTGTAACACATATTATTTCTCTATCCAGACCTACTATTCCACTGATTTTTCCTTGATCTACATTGGTTAGCAATATTACCAAGTCTATTACATGCAAAGCATCTAACATATCTATGAAAGTTGTTCATCACATTTTTGCATTCATTTGACTTATGACCAAACTTATTACAATTAAAGCACTAACATGAGAATGATGGTCCACTGGGTAGAGAGACCAAATCTCTATGAACCCTCATTGCCTTCAAATCAACACTCTCATTGTCATTAACATTAGTAGACTGTAAGTCGATGGAAGATGAGGAGTTCTTCCTGTGGATTTGGTAGTCACCTAGATCGAGAAAACATAGAAAGGGAAAATTTCTCCAAGACTTCACTGCATATGCAAAGTGTGACTAGCCATGACCATAATAGATAGGCGAAATTAAATTTGTATTTTTTGAAAGAATGGATTAGACCATTCTGATTGTATCCCATCCCCTTTAAAGAATTGCATGTTCTTTATCGGTGAAGTTAGCTGGGAAAACTTCAAATAGGATATGCATTTAGCATAAATTAAACGCAAAAAATTGAGCTAAATTTAAATTTTTATTTTAATTAACAATTACACTCAAATTATATATCATGATAGTAAAAATTAGTGGCAAACTTGACTTCTAATCTCAAGCTCAACTAATGACAACCTCATGTCACAATTCTACAATAATCTAGAGTAGCACATGTAGAACTTTGAGATACTTAAAGAAATCAGAATCTAGGAGCTTTCAAGTCTATAAGTCTAGTGAAGAGGGACATGTGACATAAATTAGTTTGTCTACTCTATTGAATTCTCTAGTGTTTCAAAAAATTTAGACTTCTCTAAGTTATTATCTCCATAAATTAGTTGCATGAACCTAAAAAAATTCTTAAACTTGACTTATATTCCATTTCTACAATCTCTTTGTACCCAAATATACATGCATATGAACCAAAAACACATACACCACCCATGATCTATTTTTTTCAAATAGTAGTTCATTCATGATAAAACCTTAATATATGTCTCCCCTAGAAAAAAACCACCTTGCTTTGATGAAATCTATCATGGTATAACATTATTCAATCTCTTTGTGACTACTTTTGAAATAATTTCTCTCATTACCTTGCATAGGGAAATGGGATAGAGATCTAAAAAGGGATTTGGATTTGGAGACTTTGGGATTGGAGCAATGAAAGTTCAATTGATTTATTTTTAGATTCTTGTAGTTTTCCAAGAAACCTCCATTACCAATCACACTTTTCAAAGAATAGAATCCCAACAAGTTTCTAAAAAGCGAAACTAAAAAACCATATGGGCTAGGTTTTTTATCACTTTATAAGGAAAATATGCCACTTATAGTTTCATCTAGTGTAAATTACACTAGCAACATCTAATCATCTTCTTTTATTTCTAACATTATAATATGATATAGTAAATGGAGATAAAAGATGTTAAAATTTTGTTACATTCTTTTAAGAGTCCTTATAAAAGGAAGCTACTCCCTTCTAGATGTCATTGGATCTATTAACTATTAACCATCTATAAATTTTACTTATGATATAATTTTTTTCTATCTTCTTGTCTTAGTGGAGGCATGAAAATAATTTTTTTCCTTACCTCCCTCCTCTAACCGTAATTCCCTTGACGTATGCCTCCAAATATTTCTTCTAGTGAAAGTATCTATTGAGGCTCTTTTCTTAAACTATTTTCTAACTGAAAATTATATCCTATTTAGTATTGAATTTGGCGTGGGAGAAACAAACAGTTTAACCAAATTAAATATTAAATTGAAAAAGTGAAAAAATTTAATTCTCAAATTTACAAATACTTTGTAGTAAAATAGGCCTTACTTGAAGATGCCATTGATGCCGAATTAAATATCAAATAAACTCAAAAGTGATAAAAGTATAGAAAATAGAAAGATAAAAACAAATTAAATTGAAATTATATCTACATATAATTTTTTTTATCTAAAATCTTCAATCAAAAATCCTTTATGAATAATATGTGTCTCAAAACAATTCCCAACAAATGATGGATGTGTGGGATGATAAAGTTGTAGATTATGTCACTAAGTAGTCAAGGCAAAAATGGTGTATAATAGGATTGTAGGGACTTTAATAGGGCACCCCTGCCCTCGATAGCCAAAGAAAAGGTTATAGATGATTAAGCATAAGAATCATTTTATTTTATCTAAAATTGAAAAGAAATTATCTAGTGTGTGTGGCCAAAACAAGAAGCTACTAAGTGAAAATGGGAAATCACATTGAAATATTGCCTTAATCAACTCTCCATGGCCATTAGATCTTTGTTGGATCACAAAAACTATATTTAAATGATTTAATTAAAGTATAACAATGTGATCTAGACTAAAGCTGAGAAAGATAAACCTTTTGTACAATAAGAATTATTTGGCATTACAATGGATTTGTATTAGAGTTTTCCCAAGAAAGAGAGAGGTAGTAACTAAGAGATTCAACCAAAATATTAAATATCCAAAAAATATTTTTTCAAAAGGATATGAGGGGATTTTTGGGCCAAATTCACATGCATATGACATCAATTTACTAGGTAAACATTACAATAAAATGATAATTGAGTGGGAAAGGAATGGTTGAAATTTGAAAACTTTTGTGATGCTAGCGTATTTTATGGATGTCTATGTTGTGCTCACATCTTGGGGAAATTCTCTAGAATTTGACACATGTTCCAAGAACAAAAGATAGAGCAATATTGCATAACAAAATCTTAGCAAAACTTGGTGAAGATAAGCCAATATTTAGGCTAAAATGAGCCTAAAATTATATTGTATAAGAATGTATATCAAAATGGGTTAAAAATACACAAAATTATGAGGGCACATAAGTTTCTATGTTACAGTTTTTATGAAACTACAAAGTATAAGGTTTGTATGAAAGGGCATTAATGCAACTATCACAATATAAATTTTCCATACAAATTAGGATATTATTCAAAATTACTATTCATTTGACTAAAGGGGTGATCATAGTAACAATTGATAAGAATTTATTTGAGGGAGCTAATTTACATTAAAAAATCATTATTATGAGAATATGAAAATAAGGCTTTAATATTTTATATTTAGAAATGTCAAGAATTATTGATTTTCTTTAGAGATGGAATTTGAGCTCACATGAAAATCAATAAACAAGGGAATGAATTTAAAACTTGTAACTTACAGCTAGAAAAATGAATATTCAAATGTGAAGCAGTAGTTAAATCATATCAGTATCTTCATTCCCCTTTTTCTCACTCCCTTTTATATTTATATTCTTCACTCCATATATATATATAACCTTTTATTAGATTTACTATTTATTTAAAGTATACAATACTGTAGCAATCTTGACTCCTCTGATATTATGAGGTGCATCGAACCAAAGTGGCGGATATTGATGGCAAATCTTAGATAGTTTGATTGAAATGGTTAGAAAAAGGATAGGAACTATTTTGTAAGTTGGAAATAGGAGTAAGAGTAGAACGATACGGAAAGATAAATGCAAGCTTGTCCAATTAAGCTAAAACATCCGTGGGCGCCGAGCAAAGTATGAAAGATGATATTATAGGGCGCATAGAACCAAAGTGGAGGATATTGGTATCTAGAGGGAGTGTTTTAAGACGTTAAAGTTGCATTCGTGGCAGACTTGCAGTGGAAGTGAAAGTAGCAGACTAGGAAAGTGAATGTGAGGGGGATGCCGCTGAAAGAAAGAACCCGCGTTGCCATTTGATTATGACGCCCAGGAAACGGATCTTACCAAGACAACAACACTAGTGGTGGTGGCAACTATAAATGTGAATGAAAATACAAGGAAGTCGTATCATTCAAACAGCGCACAGCTGTATCCATCCAAGAGAAGAGAAGAAAAAATTGCAGAGTATACGTTTTGCAAATTTAGAAGTGAGGTGTGAAGTTAGAATTATATGGTCACCGAGACTTTATATTTAGTGGTCAGCTGATATGTTTCTCCTGGGTTTTGCATGGAATTAGATGAGGATGATGATAATGGCGTTTGGATTTCTACTGAGCATGTCCATAGCGGAATGCGGTAGGCGTGATGCTGCAGGAATCCTGGCATCGTGCAATCCCAGCGGATATTTGAATGGCAACTCCCACAAGTGCAATCAGGAACACGAATCGGACTGCTGCAAATCAGGGGAGCGATACCCACAGTATAAATGCTCGCCCCCCGTTACAGGCAGTACTCCGGCCAAACTCACTGTGAATGGGTTTCAGAGGGGCGAAGAAGGAGGAGGCCCTTCCGAGTGCGACAATGACTACCACAACGACAACAATCCGGTGGTTGCTCTTTCCACAGGCTGGTACGCCGGTGGCAGCCGCTGCCACAACTACATAGTAATCACCAATCCAGACAATGGACGAAGCGTGCAGGCCATGGTGGTGGACGAGTGCGACTCATTCTCTGGGTGTTATTCGGATCACGACTACCAACCCCCATGCAATAACAATATCGTCGATGCCTCTCCAGGCGTATGGAAAGCCTTGGGAGTCGACAATTATGATGATGTTGGTGAGATGAGTATCACATGGTCTGAAACTTAGCCCCCCGTTTTCTTCTTTTCTTCGTCAAATACACCATGTCAACCATTCCTTATGCTCTCTTCTCACTTGTTCCAATATGATATATACATCGCCCTTGAACAATATGCCCTCTAAAACTAGTATCTATCTATGACAACGTAATAAATGTTCAACGATAATTATTACTCTGTTTATGGTTAAAACCACGTTTTTTTAATTTTGAAGTTTATATTCTTCCCACTTTTAAAATAACAAATGATATAGAATGACGTTTACTTTTTAGGCAATTTAATATATCAATTTTATACAAAGAGTATGTTTTGGTATTAAAATGAGGTTTATTAAATAGATGGCATAATAATTCTTTTCTAAGGAATTGTTTCTTAAGGAATTAAAAAAAAGATAAGAAAGAGTAGGCTATTAAAGTTTTATATTTAAAGTTTAACATTGCATATGGGTAGTCAAAGAACAAGCTTAATTTTTATTATTTTAATTAATAACTATCAATTGCACCTTGGTGTGCAATGGGTACGCCGAAGAGGTGTGGAAGGTCAATTTGAAAAAAGGTCTATTTTTGACACATTTGTGCAATAAAGGTCTTATTGGAGAGGTTATATACATCCATTTACAAGGATCCCAAGATGATTGAAACAAAACCTGTGAATCTGGAAAATAATCAAGCTCCTTTACCATAAATATCCACATGCATGGTTCCATTTTTTTTGCATTACTATTTTGTCATTATAAGTTTCCTTTGTTAGGTCTGTCATCATTGGCGACTTTGATTAGTTTAACTGTCAAATGTTATGTTGTCAGTAACGCTATCCAACAAGAGTTAAAATAAAGAGTTGAAATTATTAAAAACACACAACACACCAACAGACGACAAGAATGTCTCATGTAACTTGACTTTCTAAAATGAGACTATTTGAGATTATAGATATCCAAAAAAAGAAAAGAAACAAGAATAGGGTAATATCCAACTTTCAAAAAAAATAAAAAAATGCACTTACTTTATTTTGCACACAAAGGTAGAATGCTGACAAAATTTATGAGATTTGGCTCTACCTTTTTTTGCACACAAAGGTAGAATGCTAACAAAATTTATGAGATTTGGCTTTACACATGCGAATTGCATTTTCTTGGAAGTTTACAAAATTTTATTAACAAATTCATATTGTGCACCACCCTTCCTAGTTTTTCACCTGTCAAGTGCTCTACCATGGGAAACTGTTTAGTCCACAACTTATTTGATGGTATTCCAAAATCCATCTATAAACTTTTGGTTTGATAATTGTCTAGTTACATTTTTTTTGACACCTGCTAATCATGATTATATAATTTTTCAGGACCCCTCCAAATTTACAAGAAAATGCCTCAAACTGTATCTTACATTCATGGTCCAAACTATATATTCTCATTGCAATGAAGCCATAAAAGTTGGACCAGCTAGATCTCTCTCAAGAACACTTTTCTCTAATCTCCCACATTTTGGCTGCTCAGTAATTATGGTAACTATTATGGGGCTGTTCATATTCGGTAATATTCTCAAAGGATCATGAAGTTAGTTCTAACAATAGGCTGAGTGAGTTTCTACCAGACACTTGCAAACTGTTGCAAAACCATCTTTTAAATTAATATATAGAATTCTTAGAAATTTAGAATAAGATACATGAAGCAACATGCCCTTTAAAAAAAATAATAATTCTACATTAGGTGTCAATTTGAGTGTAAATGGTTTTATCATTCATTTATTACATTAATATTGAATCACTTTTAAATTAATATATAGAATTTAGAATAAGATACCTGAAGCAACATGCTCTTTTTTTATTAATCAAATTTCACATTGGGTGTCAGTTTGAACGTAAATTATTCTATCTTTCATCTATTGCATTAATATTAATGTCTCTTATAGGTGTTCTACCTTTGGAAAATACTATATTGTTTTTATGCTTTTTAACATACAATTGGAAGTTTGTTAACCTGAGATAAGAGTACCAAGTGATACAATATTGCCTAGATGGAAACACGTTGTGATACAATATTGAAGTAAGTAATGTTAGCAAATGGAGTTGTGGTGGCTGTTGTAGGTGCCAAAGAATTGAGCCTAAGACAATCATGCAGGGGCATCTGGGTACAGGGGCAATCTTGCATCAAGCAAAAAATATTTCATTTTGAGTTAAGTTTTGTTGTGGTTTTTGCTCTTGGATTACGAACCAACTTGATCTCGGTGGGATTCAATGGCGACTAATTGAAATGTTTGACATTGATTTTAATCTTGATCAAGCATCTTATTACTTCGATATCCAATGGATTTAAATTGGTTTCTAAAAGTTTATGTTTATTTCCTCCAAAAGCTTGGGTGTCAGATTGACCTTGTTAAACATATGTTTTTGGGTATTCTTATTTAAAATCAATTCAAATTTTATTAATTGATTTTGGATATTCAAAATAGAAGAAATAAAGAAGATGACCAGCCTTCTGAATACCACGCCCCATGAAAGCAACAGGGAATTCAAAACGTAAAAAAAAATGACGAAAAAAGGACAAGAGGGGAAAAATCGCACCAAAAGGAGAGTAGAGGCATTGGGTTTAACAACTATTTTACAGACCGATTTGTGCAGACCAATCTGAAAAGAAGAGGAGCAATGTTGGAAATGGAGGCTGCATAAGAATTGAAAGAGAAAAAGAAAAAGTTTAAATTTTAAAAACTGCAGAGATTAATAGAAGAGGTTGCTTGGTGGAAGAGGGAGTGCCCAGCCTAGAAGAATGGCTGAAAAAGAATAAGGAGTTTCTTATGGGAATAACACATGGAGGAGGTGCATAGAAAATGAAGGTGAGGCTGCCCATGTAGTAGAGGAAATTGTGCCAAGAATGTAGAGGAAGGTGCATTAAAATAAAATAGTTTCCTAACTAGTTAAAGAAAGAAAAGAGGTTAAGTAAAGAACGATAGTTTGCAAATAGGAATGTAGGAATGTGGAGGATGCCAGGGAGAGATTTCAAACCAGATTAATAATATAAGAAATTGTTTGACTATGGTTGGACGTGGGAATGAGGAGAGTCTATTGTGTAGAGAGAGTAAAGGGAAAAATTTTAAAATAAAGGATTGAAGATAATAAAGTTGAACATCCAGTTAAATGTTAGAAACCAAGATCAGACATGCAAACTAGAAATAGCCTTCCATAAGAGAAAAATTGAAAAAGTAGAGCAATTTGCTTGAAGATGTGCAAATGAATAATATTCAGGAATTGAGGAATTACAAGAGATGAATTTCTTTATAAAAGTCATGTGGCATAACCCTAAACCTAATGTTGACCTAAAATTAGCTCAACTAAATAAAGCTTATTTATTAATTAAGTAAACTAATTATTACCTAAGTAAACTTAACAAAGATTAAATAATTAATTTCACTATCACCCCCCCTTAAGTGCAACTTAGGGAGACTAAAAAAGCATGCACCTAATGCTAGGATGAATGCATGAAAGAATGAATGGGTCCTGGCTACAAGGCCATGTTAGGTACCCATGTACAAATGCAATGAAAGGGAAAGAGGAGAAAACCTAGTGGGACAAAACACCCCGGTCAATGAGATGACCTGCTACAAAGAAGCACTGGAAGAACATTTATGGAGTAACATTGGAATCGTGAATTTTGCAAGCAAGGAAAGATACCTCTATTTACAAGAAACCATATGAGAGTTACTGAAGGACTCAAGCGGAATCATGATAATACAACAACAAACTCGATGCTAAGGAACATTGGAAATCTCACAAACTCGAACAACCCTAGAATCTATGAAGCAACAATAGATGAATAAATGATGCCCCCCATACGAGGGAATGATATGATGAAAGAATCTGGAAGCTATGTGTATCTTGATGCCAATGCCGAACTGTGACTAAAATTGATCCATAGGAGAAAGTACCATGAAGATTTAGGAACATTAAGCATAAAATGAATGGCCCTCAAAATGAGATGTGACCCGATGTGAATCTGATGTGATTCAGGATCATTAAACATAGGATCTCAATTTGAGATGTGAAATGATGTGAACCAACATGTGTCAAGCTATGAGCAAGATGTGTCCAAAAGAAACTACATAATCCAGGTACAACTCATGCGAGTTGTCATCAATATGAAGATGAGATCAAAGTGCATGCAATGCAACTACACTCTACAATCAAATTATTATGCAAGAATCCCCCTGATCTATGTAGAGGACTAAATTAGCTTTCCGATGCCATGAGAATGGAAAAAAATGGATAACCGAGTCAAAAGATATGCCCTCCGAAGCGAAAAATGTTTCATTTGAGATCAAAGACTTGCAAAATAAAATTGGAGAAAAATATAGAAAAAATACCTTCACCACTAGATTGGGCTCAGAACTAGCTTTCGAATAGTATCTCGTTTGCAAAAAAATTACACCGTATGTGAAAATTATGCCCGATTTTGTGAAAGTTGCTCCAAAAGGCCCAATTTGGCCTACGAGTAGCCTAGGGGCTAAAAATATTTTGGCCCCTAGTCCTGTGCCTGACCAAGGGCTAGTAGGTAGGGGGCTAGGGTAGAGCCCCTAGTCATCAATATGACCACGATAGGGGTTGGGAAAGCCACCAAGGGCCAGGCGCAGAGTGCCTAGTCCTTCAAAGGACCGTCGATGAAGGTTTTTAAGCTTGCGGGGGTTGATTGGCAGCAATAGCAGATGAGTTGGGTGCTGCCTGGTGGCCGCCGCTCCTAGTGTGGCGGTGGCTGAACCCTTTTGAACTGGGGTACCATTAGAGTATGTAAAAAACCTTAATTTATTTTTATTTTTCCATCTTGGAGTGCGTGCTGGGGAGGTCGTACAACCTCCCTGGCAAAATTTTTTTGCCTCAGAAACCAATTGCTCCAAAATCAATCAAACGACAGGTGTTCTTAGGTTTTTTACCTACTGTGAACGTGATGGTGACATTCGTTTGTGCCCAAAGTGCCCCAAAAAATTAGCTACCCCCATATCTTGCAAAAAACTCACTGAGCTTGAAACCCTCACAGGTTTCTTCAATGATGATTAAAATTAATAAAACAAAAGTCAATCCTGACTTTTTCCAGCACTCTGAATCCAATGGAGATGCTCGATCTGATCTAAAAAACTTCATAAATAAGCTCAAGGCATGAAACCCTCGAGGAACCTTGAACGTGGTCTGCAATGATTTTCTCGAAAAGTTGAGAAGGGGTAGCAAATCAAGGCTCTGATACCATGTTAGAATCCAAGATCAGACATGCAAACCAGAAAAAACCTTCCACAAGAGAAAAATAGAAAAAGCAGAGCAATTTGCATAAAGATGTGCAAATGAATAATATTCAAGAATTGACAAATTACAAGAGATGAATTGCTTTATAAAAGTAATGTAGCATAACCCTAAGCCTAATGTTGACCTAAAATTAGCTCAACTAAATAAAGCTTACTTATTAATAAAAGTAAACTAAGTATTATCTAAGTAAACTTAATAAAGTGTAATTAAATAATTAATTACACCAACATTAAATTCATTGAAGAATCTGGAATTGTACAAGTTTGATTAATGTAATTAAATTTGATTTGTTTGAATTTGATTGATGAATGAAATTTGTGAGATGAAGTGGAATTAGTTTGCATGTAGTATAAATTGGTATAATTATTGTTCACTTGTAAAATTTTGAATTGGTTAAGGAAATTGTCAAATTAAGTGTTTTGGCTGTGAAGTGGAGAATTGTACTAAAGTTTGTTTTGAATAGAGAGAGGAGAAAGTTTTTGTCTACATCAGAACCCCCATCCAGTTGTCTTTACTCATTATCATTGCCATTGAGGATGGTAATCTTTCTCTCAAATCTGATTGAACTTGCCACAAATTTAAGGTGTAATTCTAGCAATCAAGAGAAACCTCTGTCTCTCTGAATCGAGGGTCCAACTTCACTTGTTGCATCATCCATCAATGAGCTGGATTCAACAGCAAGTATGTTGAACGTGAGGAGGCTAGCCCCTAGCTATTAAATTCAGAGTTCGCCAAGGGGAAGGGATGCCAACTCTAGTATCTTTGGAGGTTGATGCCAATCTGCTTGGTCCAAATGATATGTGGATGTGGCATCTACCATCACTTAATGGATATGATCCTAAACTTATGGTATTGAAGAACTTCTGAGGGAGATCTTTGGTCCCAGTTCCCAACAAAAAGGAATAATTAAATTCTTAAAGGCACAAGCTTGCTGCAACTTTTGTCAAAGTGCAATTTGAGCTGTAGAAGAAAGTTGGAAACAACACTTTTAATATGGAGACTTGGCTCGAGTGGAGGATGAAGTCCTCTATTGTATGGTTGTAGTTTTAGTGGATAGGGTGCTATTAAAATAAATTTCTGAAATTCATCTTCATAACCTAAAAATTAAGGGTAAACAAAATTAGTAATGGGTGATCCCACAATAGTGGTTTACACTTTTTGGCCTAACTGGACACTGATATTTTTTTTTTAACACAATCTCCACATTCGGGCACCTATAGCGATTAAACCGTAAGGAATTTGAAGATGATGTAAACTAGAGTCTTGTCACATTTTGTCTGTAGATTCTAAAAATATTTTTTCAATTTTTTGGAATCAGATTGCACTTCTTTTTCCATCTCCCACAAAATTGGTTTTCAAAAACAGCATTTTTAAAAGTCGTATAACATAACTTTTTTTCCATGAAGGATAAAATTCCAATTCTTTCAAATTTAGATTTCTAACTCCGATATCTAGTGCTTCCACTTGGTTAGATAGTTTTTTATTGAATATTTTTTCTTTAATCAAGTTTGAAAGTCAATCAAATGACAATTCAGACCTAGCGCGACCGTATAACGCATAACTTTCACTGTATGTATCAAAATTCTTCTCCTTTTTTTTTGTTGGATCAAGGACTTCAATATCTGGTGCACTCATATTTTTAATTTTATTTTTTTTATAATCTTCTATTTTTCCACTTGTGTAGAACAGATATTTTTGTTTTTGATGAAAAACCTATATTTAATAAAACTTAAAAAAAAGATAGATAATAAAACCAAAACATACTAAAATTATATTCATTGGATAGCTCGTTCTGAAGGCTACTCGATTCCAAGTTTGGTTTCTAAATATCCCCCCATTTTCATCCCCAACCGGAGCTTGAAAGCATAAAATTTTAGGTTTTTTGTGTGTACAAATTAAAAAATTAGGGAAAAAGGGGGTTCGCTAGAAGGGTTCTAGCGCTAACCAGGGTTTCATGTGCACATTTTATTTTTTCGGGAAATGTGGGCCCAATAGTTAATGGGTTCGCTCGAACCCTAGTTCGGTCGAACCCCTTTATGGTTCAGTCGAACATGTAGGTTCATGTGAACCCCTAAAACTAATTTTTTTGCCATGGGGTCATTTTTTCTCAAATTTCCTTCCTCTTCAAAAGTGTAAACCACTTATGTGGCTTCACCCTAATAAAAAAAGCACAATATCAGAACTCTGCAGGAAAAAAATATTTAGTCTTATACATCAGTGTGTATCAAATCACCAAAACTTTGAGGCTAATAACATTGTTTGATTAGTTTTAGTGTTATGGGTGTATCTTTTAGGTTTGAAAATGATGCATTGTTACCTACAATGTTCCTTGTCATTATGTTCTGTAAAGTAGTGTCAATATGCTAATAAACAAAAATTGACTTATGTCAACATAACATTGTAAACAAAGTTATGTTCCAGAATACATATATTCAAGGACTACATACTTCATAATAATATCAATTGTATCCACAAAAATATGCCAACACACACTCTGTAGGAATAAATAATTAGGTCCAAATACCTCAATAATTATGCTAGTTCAATTTACTAGCATCATGCCTCTCTCTGGTAGTAATATTGCTTACTAATCTCTGTGTTAAGTTGGGATCTTCTAGCCTTTTGATAATGCATATTCTGTGAGCGTTCATATTATGTTCATTTCTAATTGAGGATCCAATGTGCTACTAAATGAAACTTACTTTTGTTAACTCCATAACATAGACGTATGAGGGTTTCAAAGATAGCATTTATAGTAGCACACTAAAATATGTTATAAACAAAAAATGTACCACACCAGCACTAAGAAGTTTCAAACTTGAGTACTTTAAATTCACTATTGCTTGCTCAAACTCACAATCATGCTTAACCTAGATTTACTGAAATCACAATTCTACCAAATTCCCATAAATAATTAAGATGAAAAAAAGAAGAAATGAGTCCCCAAATATGATTCTAAGTGACTCGTTAATCAAAACACAATCTAGCAGTAGCAGTAATTTATTTAAATTGGTGGGCATTACTTTTGATGTGTGATGAGATGATTGTGGTATAGAGTTACTATTGATTGTTTTATTTTCTAAGCAATGCCAATACGCTACTAAATTAAATTGTTAAAGCCAATTTCACAAATCATGTCATCAAGGTCTAGAAAAAAAGTGGTAATAACCATTATCATTAGCAATTATGCACCAGAACATGCATAAATAATAAGTCTAGTAATTGAATATATCAACCCACTATTTATTGGTAAAGTACCAGAAGATTGTTGTATTATTTTACCTACAAAAACTTTTAGTAAATTTATTCAAATTCCATAAATAAAATTACAATCTCACAACTCCATTCCTAAACAAGCCTGCAACTTTTTGAGCATGGTGATAAAGCCTGACATTTGTTGAAAGTATGGGTCAATTCAAAGAATTTGACAAAAATAATGGGCAGCATTGTGGTAGAGATCTATTTAATGGTCATCAATATAACCAGGGAAAATAGAGCACATAAATAGACAAAAGCTTCCCTGGCCGATCTTGCCCAGTCGCTTTCCTGGTGATAAATGATATTGTTTCATCTCTTTGATGGATGTCCATACCTTGTTCCAAAGCTCCCATTTTGACACAAGAAGGGAGGATACAGGCGAAGGTTGTGGAATTTAGTTGTACACCTGCCAATTGCATTTGCTTGCAAGTTTCTATAGCCTTTTCAAGAAATCCATTTTGTACATATCCTGCAATCATTGTAGTCCATAAGATGACATATTTTTGAGGGTTTCTGTCAATCAATTCATGTGCCTTGTTAATGATTCTATTGCTTCCACTTTTTTGCATGCATGTCTACTGAGGCAACATCGACTATAATATTTGATAAAGTTCCTCTATCCTTTATGCTTAGATGGATGTCCATACTATTCCAAAGCTCTCATTTTGGCATGGGCAGGGAGGGTCAAATTTGGCTTTAAACCTGGTGATTGCATTTGCTTGGAAATACCTTTTTCATAAATCCATTTAGTGGATATCTTGCAATCATTGCAGTCCATGACACCACATATCTATGACGCACCTTGTCAGATACTTCAGGTGCCTTATGGTGGAAACAAGCACACTGAGAGGGGTGGTGAATTAGTGTTCTCAAAAAATTAACTTTATTATTATAATCTTTAACCCACTTCAAACATTCAACCAAAAGAAATATGCATGAAAAGAAAGCAAACAACCACATCACCATAACAAAAGGATTTTTACGTGGAAACCTTGTTAGGGGAAAAACCATGCTGGATGGCCAATCCACAATATGATCTGAGTATACTCAAAAGAAAGATTACAATGTGGGAATGCACTTGCATTCAGGCGCACTACCTAGAGATCATTGCTCAAAATAGAAAGGCACACTACCTTACAAAGATTTGGATTATATTCAAACTAATGAACTAAGAGAGCAGCATTTAGAAATGCTTGATTATAGTTCTGATTAGGCTCAGTAGTCGATCTTCTATCCTTCTGACTGATTCTCCACTTTTTCTCTTCTCTGCTCTAACTCGCATTACAAAATCTTTAATGCACAAGTGAAATTGTGCATAATCACTCAATGACTCTTCTGATATTCACAAGACATATCAACACACCTTATTAACAAACCAAAATTATATAACCGATCATTTATATATATATGTGACTAAGAATCTAATCGCAACATATCGGCTTCAATAAAACTTAAAAATATTTACAACTCATGGCTAAAATCATGAATAACATTCTATGCGCATCCACAACAGTCGACCAAAACTTAGCACTAAGCCAAATCAAAATGCTCGAACACAAAAACATTTGAGTAAACACTCCTCGAATATCCGTGACATGTTATATCAATTGGGTCGGCCAAAAAATACTCATGAATAGAAAGATATCCAACTGGATCTCCAGACTTGCACACTCCTTGATATGAGGCACTAAGATTTTTGAATAACACAAGAAATACATTGAGCAACCTCCCATGAGATCCACAACTCAAAATAACAATAGAAAATCTGCATTTGAATCGATGAACACAAAACTGTCAGATGCTCTGTTCTTCCTTGGTTGTTTTCAATCTGTCTATCAGTATGAGAAAATGATGACGTGAAGATCCAATCACCGACTAGGGTTTGCATCAATGACAACACCAAAAAACATTTGCAGTGTCTCTTGTCAACAATCTCCCACTTTGGCATAAATGGCAACACTTAGTGAAAAATGACTAAGTGTCAGATCAGTACCAACATGAATTACACTGCCACTTCAAAAAGAATCTTCAATCACAACTCAGAAATGCAACTCCCCCTAACATGAATATACATATTTTCACTATACAATTCTCCCCCTTTGGAATCAATGGAAAAATTTGGGAAACCAAAAAAAAAGATCAAAATCTCAAACTGTACAAGCATGATCTTGTAATTTACACAATTTGAAAATATCTGCAAAATATCTCTTCAACACGTTTAAATTTGTGTCCCAAACCCTTTTGAGACTCTCCAGAATTGTTATGTGACCACAAAATAAATAAGATTGTGTTTCTGTAGACTCAAGATTCATTGGGTCACTAGCTTCCATATAATCTTTGGCTTCCTTTAATGCAGTCACCATTATTTCAATCTTTGGACCAATTAGTCCTCTGAGCTCACTTTCTCTTCCTACAATCCTATCATTTTCATGGTTCAAGCTCCTTATTTTGTCAAGTAGAGATATTACTTGACCTTCTTGCTTATCAGCATCACCAGCTGACAGATCAAAAGCATCAGAAATGGTATCCAATTGTTTTTCAACATCCTTCACCTTCTTCTCATTATCTTTAGTAAATTTGGACCAAACCAAACATGACTTATAGGCCTTTCCACCTTCAAATAGAGAACCTTGAATATTCTTCATATAGGTGGCTAACATAGTTTTATCATTTGCAATCATTTATTTCAACCTACTAAATCTTTTTTCATCAAACTCTTTATGTACTTGAACCATGGCTAATCTTCCAAGAGACTCAAAATGAGTACTTGTACATAATTTATGAGCTTCTTTAGCTCACTAGAAGAGGAACTAGATGGATCCTTAGCATGAGTAGGAATAATTTTCTCCAGAACTCCATATGCAAGACCTAAAAGTTCATTATCCTCAATGTGGGACTTCAACAATTCTTCTCTGGCTTTTTCATGGGCAAAAGATGCAACTTTCATTTTTTGAATTGGGGACAAGGTGAATAGATCGATTGGGCCTTCAACTAATTCAGGATCAAATTCTTCCTATTGATCTACCAAAAATTTCTTCACTGCCTTGGTAGTGTCTCTTGCTTCCACTGGAATTTCCTTAACTTGAACCTTTACTTCTTCAACTTCTGGTTCTTCAATAACTTTTTTTTATTTCCTTTAGGAGCTTCAACTTCTTCATTTGGCATCTCCTTTCCTTAAGCTAATACAACCTCAGGAGCTTCAGTCTCCATAGGTACTTCTGTACTAACCACATCAGGAGGAATCCGAATATCTTCAGTATCTACATTCACCTCCTCATTTACCTAATCAGATCCAACATCTTCAACATTCACTTCTTCAACATTGATCTTGTTCTTTGACAGAAATGCTTCCAGGATTTTCTTGGTTTTATCAGCAACAACATTAGTTTCACTGATCATAAGTTTGTTCACCCTTTTTTTGGTTTTAAACTCCTTCTTGGCTTTTTTTAGGAGTGACTTCATCTCCTCAATAGACATTTCCAGACATAAGTTTGCAAGAATTCTCTTTCTCATATGCTCTTCTTCTATCCTAGCAGTTACTCTTCTCATCTCCAAAACCTCATACAGACTCTTAGGTAAACTAGACCTAATTTCAACAAGAACTTTATTGAAAATATTCAGATTTTTTATTGTTGCCTCCTAAAGAATTCTTTCCCCTAATTCATGAAAAATTTCATACCATTTGCAAAGGGGCTTGAGGTTTCCATCCTTGACAACAACATTCTCAACTTTTTCAACTACCAATGGAGTGGCCATTTTTACAAACTCACAAATTCATAATTTTTCTGATAAATACCTTTTCATTGGATTAGGATTTGATCATTGAATCTTCCTCACACTTGAATCTTTCCACAATTTAGCAAAGTTCTCCCCAGAGCTCTCCAAATTTCCAAAATGCAAAGTGACAAATGATGGATAAAAATGAATTTTATCATTCGTACACGTAGCCCTTTTTGTCACAATAAATGCTTTTACCTTAACTCATCTAGTTACCTTGTTTCCATGCACTATGATATATAATTCTTCAGCAGATCTCCAATACTATATAATATTTTCTCCAATTGATTGAACAACATCTGAAAAGCATCTATGCACTTACTAGACTAATCCACATTCCAGTGTCAGTTACTGGCATGGGGTTAAGATATTTTCTTGATAGCTCCCCCTAGGCTAAAGGCCTAAAACTAATTCCTAGAGGAATTACCAGAAGTAGATTCAAGTGCTGGCACATTTTCTTCAACAAAGGGATTCTTCTTCACCCATTTCTTCTGCATTTGCCTCTTGATCATATCTATAGTGACTTTAAATTTTCCCTTAACATCCTGCTACATGTTTTGTTTTACCAAACCTCTTCTTTTCAAATAGAATCTAGTAGTGTGACCAAATTTGTTGCAGTTGTAACACACAAGATTTCTCTGTCTAGACCTATTGTTCCACTAATCTTTCCTTGATTTGCATTGGTTAGAAGTATGCCCAATTCTATTGCATGCAAAGCATCTGACATCTCTATGAAAGTTGTTCATCACATTTATGCATTCATTTGACTTATGACCAAACTTATTACAATTAAAGCACTGACCTAAGAATGATAGATTCCATCTCATGCTTTAGGGCAATATTTTCTCTAGAGAACTTTTCACATTCTTCTGTTTTCCCCTTCAAGGCATGACTCATTTTTTCATCTTCCATGCTTCTATTCTTCTACTTAAGTTGATCACATAATTCCTTTCTTTTCTCCCTTGATTTATTGATTTTTTCTTTCAATGGCTGAATGGATTTCTCTGTATTCTCGAGACTTTCCTGTAGTTCCCAGTTCTTAGATTTTGACTAGTCAAGATCATCTAGGGCCACCAAAAGTTGTTGTTGAAGACAACTTGTATCCATTGAAAATAATTTCCAAGATCGCCCCAAGCTGTTAGACTTCTTTTGAGGAACTAGCTCTGATACCAATTGTTGGAAACAAGCAACATTGAGAGGGGGGCTGAATCAGTGTTCTACAAAAATTAACTTTATTATTCTGATCTTTAACCCACTTCAACCATTCAACCAAAATAAATATGCATGAATAGAAAGAAAACAACCACAACACCATAACACAAGGATTTTTACGTGGAGACCCTGTTAGGGGAAAAACCATGGTGGATGGCCAATCCACAATATGATCTGAGTATACTCAAAAGAGAGATTACAATGTGGGAATGCACTTGCATTTAGGTACACTACCTAGAGCTCACTGCTCAAAATAGAAAGGCACACCGCCTTACAAAGATTTGGATTAGATCCAAAGGAATGAATTGAGAGAGTAGCATCTGCAAATGTTTGATTACAGTTCCGGTTAGGCTCAATAGTCGATCTTCTTTCCTTTTGACTGATTCTGCATTTCTACTCTTCTTTGCTCTGACTCTCATCACAAAATATTTAATGCACAAGTGAAATTGTGCATGCTCATTCACTCTTCTTATATTCGTAACGAAGATCGACACACCTTATTTACACACAAAAATGATATAATTGATCATTTATATATATCTGTGACTAAGAATCTAATCACAACATGTCAACTTCAGTAAAACATAAAAATATTTACAACTGATGGCTCAAATCATGAATAATATTCAATGCGCATCCACAATGGTCAGCCACAACTTAGCCGAAAGGAAAATAAAAATGCTTGAACACAAAAACATTTGAGTAAACACTCTTCAAATATCCATGATACGTTATATCAACTGGGTTGGCCACAAAATACTGATGAACAAAAAGATATCCAACCGAATCTCCAGACTTGCACACAACTTGATATGAGGCACTAAGATTTTTGGATAACACAAGACATACATTGAGAAACCTCCCATGAGATCCACAACTCAAAATAACAACATAAAATTTGTATGCGAATCGATGAAGACAAAACTGTTAGATGCTCTTTTCTTCTTTGGCTGTCTTCAATCTATCTGTCGGTATGATCAAATGATGACGTGCAGATCCAATCATCGACTAGGGTTGCCATCAATGACAACACCAAAAAACATTTGTAGTGTCTCTTGCCAACACCTTATATGTGCATCCACATTTTTCATACATGTCTACCAGGGCAGTTGCAACCACAACATCCTCCAAAATTCCTCTATCCTTTATGCTTTGATGGATGTCAATATCTTGTTTGAAAGCCCTCATTTTTGCACAGGCGGGAAGAATGGTAGCAAAGGTTGTGGAGTCAGTTATAATTTTTCCCTGATAACCATATTAGTTACGACATAAGGTATATCATAATATCAGATAAACTATGGCATACATTACCCCATATTGAATCCTTCTGTGTGTATGCTTCCATGCAAATGAAATTCATAAAGTTCAAAATAGATAATTTACACCTACTAAGAAATGAATGGTATCTTACTTGATAGGCCACAAAGACCTGAAATCCATGGTTGGGTGGCGTAGTGAGACCTGTTACAGATAGATGCCCTACACAAAACTAGAGAAATTTGACTGAAACTTTCAAAAATATAAAAAGGACTTTGAAGGGAAAAATCAAAATGGGTACAAAATTAAATCATTGAAAATGCAAAAAAAATAACTAGGTAGAGAGACCAAATCTCTATGAACCCTCATTCCCTTCAAATCAACACTCTCATTGTTGTTAACATTAGCAAACTGTAAGTCGACGGAAGATGAGGAGTTCTCATCGTGGATTTGGGTAGTCGCTTGGACCGAGAAAACTGAGAAAGGAAAAATTTCTCCAAGACTTCACTGCATATGTAGAGTGTGTCTAGCCATGACCAAAACAGATAGGCGGCATTAAATTTACAAATTTGAAATGAATGGATCATATCATTTTGATTGTATCCCATCCCCTTTAAAGCATTGCATGTTGTTGATCAGTGAAATTAGCCAGACTTCAAATAGGATACACCTTTGGCGTAAATTACACGCAAAAAATTGAGCTAAATTTTAATTTTAATTTTAATTAACATTTACACTCAAATTATCTATCATGACAGTAAAAAGTAGTGGCAAACTTGACTTCTAATCTCAAGCTCAACTAATGAAATCCTCATGTCACAATTCTATAATGATCTAGAGTAGCACATGTAAAACTTTGAGATACTTAAAGAAATCAGAATCTAGGAGCTTTCAAGTCTATAATTCTAGTGAAGAGGGACATGCGACATAACTTAGTTTGTCTACTCTATTGAATTCTCTAGTGTTTCAAAAAAATTAGACTTCTCTAAGTTATTATCTCCATAAATTAGTTGTATGAACCTAAAAAATTCTTAAACTTGACTTATATTCCATTTCTATGATCTCTTTGTACCCAAATATACATACATATGAACCAAAAACACATACACCACCCATGATCTATTTTTTTCAAATAGTAGATCATTCATGATAAAACCTTAATATATGTCTCCCATAGAAGAAAACCACCTTTCTTTGATGAAATCTATCATGGTATAACATTATTCAATCTCTTTGTGACTACTTTTGAAATAATCTCTCTCATTACCTTGCATAGAGAAATGGGATAGAGATCTAAAAAGGAATTTGGATTTGGAGACTTTGGGATTGGAGCAATGAAAGTTCAATTGATTTATTTTTAGATTCTTGTAGTTTTCCAAGAAACCTCCATTACCAATCACACTTTGCAAAGAATGGAATCCCAACAAGTTTCTAAAAAGCGAAACTAGAAAACCATATGGGCTAGGTTTTTTTATCACTTTATAAGGAAAATATGCCACTTAAAGTTTCATCCAGTGTAAATTACACAAGCAACATCTAATTATCTTCTTTTATTACTAAAATTATAATATGATATAGTAAATGGAGATAAAAGATGTTAAAATTTTGTTACATTCTTTTAAGAGTCCTTATAAAAGGAAACTACTCCCTTCTAGATGTCATTGGATCTATTAAGTATTTACCATCTAAAAATTTTACTTATGATATAAAATTTTTCTATCTTCTTGTCTTACTGGAGGCATGAAAATAATTTTTGTCCTTACCTCCCTCCTCTAACCATAATTCCCTTGATGTATGCCTCAAAATATTTCTCCTAGTGAGAGTATCTATTGAGGCTCTTTTCTTAAACTATTTTCTAACTGAAAATTAGATCCTATTTAGTATTAAATTTGGCGTGGGAGAAACAAACAATTTAACCAAATTAAAAATTAAATAAATTCAAAAATGTTAAAAGTATAGAAAAGAGAAAGGATAGCGATTTTTCCTCTCGAAGAGATATTAGTATATGGTCATGTTTCTGTATAGAATAAAAATGAATTCATAGAGAATTATTTTTCACATATTTATATCAAAATAATTTCAGTATACAGAAAATTGAAAGAGAGAAAAAATATAATTCTCAAATTTACAAATACTTTGTAGTAAAACAGGCCTTACTTGAAGATGCCATTGATGCCGAATTAAATATTAAATAAACTCAAAAGTGTTAAAATTATATAAAAGAGAAAGATAAAAACAAGTGAAATTATATCTACATATAAAAAAACTTATATACAATCTTCAATCAAAAATCCTTTATGAATAAATATGTGTCTCGAAACAATTCCCAACATATGAATACCTTGTATTAGATAGTTTCTCAGAAGAGAGTAGTCTATGAGAAACTACAAACACACTCGTGCAAATAATAGTTTCAGCATTCGCAACCTAAAATATGTGCTACAATGCCACTGTAGACGTCCTTTCAATATTAGTTAATTGGTAATATTGCAATGGAATGTAGATTTTGTTGAAGGTAAGCTTCTTTCTCGCTTATCCAATCCTCTTACCTGTCAATATATAGCTATATTTACAAGAAAATCTCTCATGTGGGTTTTGTAATCAAATCATACACCCATATTAGATATAGAATCCCTCATTTACAGATTGGAATAGAATGGTATGGATTGTATATAGGAAAAATATTAAAATAGATTTAAAACTCCCTGGAGAAAGGAAGTATCCTAACTTCTCCAAGTAGTGTAGACATTTTAAACATACGATTGCACATTAAAACAAAGGATTCACAATTTACAAAGGGGCAGCAAGTATATTTTTGTTAATTTTTTTTCAGGGGGCTTCCTAAAAAATTGCAGTGGGTTCTATTGAAAAATTTTAAGAATATTTTAAAGCTGGTTGTTTCATGATTTTAAAAGTGCAATTCAGCTTAAATTTTGATCTCCAAAATTTAAGGAATGAACTACAGTGATTTGATAAATATTAATAAATAAATAAAAAATATCTCATTTTTATTTTTTGATGGGAATTTAAAATTTTAGATGATAGACAAGTGGCAGAAAAAATTCTTAAGCTGTAGGAGCAATTTTTTGCCCCACCTCAATTTCACCAGCTGAAATCTTTAGTCTTAAAAGGTAGGGGCTACTATTTTTTTGGAAAAGATTCCAATTAATTTTGTAGTACAATTTTTTTTTTCCCATGAGACCTCCTTCTCCATGAAAATAGAAGCCCAAGTCCCCATGAGACCATACTGTTATTAGTATAAAATTAATAAAAGAACATTCAAACAATTTTTTATACAAGCTCTTGTCAAGTTTTTCTGTTCAATTCAATCATGGTTGGTGTTAGCAGTGATCTAACTCAGAGTTGAATTCCCATTTTCAATTGAAAAAATTACAATTTCTTACTATTTATAAAGTAGTAAGATGAAGACCCCTTTTGCACTGAAGATGTGTGGAATTTGGTCAAAAATGCATTTTCTATATTAAAATCACAATTTCTAAAGTAGTGAGATGAAGAGCCTTTCTCTGAAAATATGTGGAATTTGATCAAAAACATATTATTTTGAATTAAAATCACAATTCCTAAAGTAGTAAGATGAAGACCCTTTTTACTCTGAAGATAGGGTTGAATTTGGCCAAAATTGCTCATTATAGCATACAACACATTGATATATGTAGCATACAACAATTGATATATGTAGCATACAATGCATTTATATATGAAAAGAAAGATTTGTTGAGAGAAGAGAAAGAAGGATGTGAGATTTTTTATTCATTCTCTATGTCATAGACAAATCCATTTTTCCTATAGTTATAGGAACAAGTAAGGGAGGGTTTATAAACAACATATAAGGTACAAACAAGGTTAAAGTAGTTGATTTATAAGGCTTGGTACATATTTTTAAAATTATTTAGATTGTATGATTGCATTTTTAATTCATAAAATAGATGTCATAAATCAAATCAGATATCATGGTGAGAAATTAGAGAATAAAAGGTAGTAAAAACCATTTAGATTTTTTGTGCAAGGTTTGTCTCCATTATACTTGTAATATAAAAATAAAAAGATTTAACATAATTGTATGATGATGAGTTGCTAAAATACTTATAAATCCATGAGAGAATGTTGAATATAAGAGCTAGTTGTATCCTTAAACATGCCTTTAAATCACATTTTTCAATGAGCAATAGTAAAGGAAGAGAAGAATAAAATTCCAATAGAGCTAGGGGAAGATATTTTCTAAGAGAAAGAACAAACACATTTAATGATGAACACTAGAAGATTAATTGAACATACAAATTTCTATATTGCAAGTTGATCACTCTCATGGTTAGATGTATGATAAATCCCAAGTTGAATGTTAATCACTATGAAAAAATTGGATATTATACAAATGGGTGTAGAAATAGGTGTTTTGACATGAGTGGATATATTATAAACTATTCAAGAGAAATTTATATTGAGAATGAAAATAGTGATTTAATGTTTATAATTCATCACAATGTTGCTCAAAAAAATGTAAAAGATGTGTGGTTTTAGAATAGTGAATATAGTCATCATATGATTGGATGTAAATACATGTTTATGAATATAAATAAAACTATAATTAAAAATAATTTTGGGAAATTATAACAAAAATTTAAATGTCATAGATGAGGGAACAATAAAAGTTAAAATCAAACACGGTGAAAATAGATAGATTCTAAACATGTATTATGTTTTTATATTCAAACAAAATTTAATGAGTATAAGACAACTTGTATTCAATAGATGGAAAGTCTATTTTGAACATGGAGCATATGTCACTATGGGTAAAGATCCAAGCAATAAACTCATTAAAAAAATTAAATAACAATAATAAAATGTTTCCCTAAAAAATATAACATGAATTATCAAGTGCATATGCCTAAATTATCATTGTAGGAGGTAGCTCATATGTAGTCAATAAATCAACTCTAAATTATTTATCTTCACTTTATCAATGTGTTTAACTATATTCAAACTTTAGGTAAAATACTTCTTGGTTATAAAAAAGGAATATGGGAAATGGTTTTTTGATTAATAGAACATCAAAGCATAACTTAAAAGGGTTGTATTATAAAAAGTAGCATAGAGAATCTTTTCCTATTGTAATCTCTTACTGAGCTAATAATCCTTGTGAGATTTTTATTTAAATATTTATAGAATTATGAAAATATAATATACTTGTTACAACCTATCTTTCTCAAACCTTATTAATGAATTTTTTTTCCTTCTTGCCATTAAAATTTTAATCTATTTCATATGAATTCATGCCATTGTCACCCTATGATTATAACTAATATAAGATATGTTCAATAAGGGTTTCATTTTTGTTTAGTTAAGGTTTTGTTTTTTCCATCAATCTTAGTATTTTTTCATGTTATTTTATTTTTGTCTTAGCTTGTTGTTATGCTCACATGTGATTAATTCACATAATATGCCTAATTCTAACCAATATAAGAACATCATTTGATTGTACTAAAATCCCCTAGGCTTTTTGGGTGCACATTAATGGACATGTCTTTATTACATTTTTTTCCTTTTATCTCTAGTGTGTTCATATGTTTTCTAGTTGTGATGTTCTTATTCCTAGACTAGGATTCACTACACTTTCAGGATGATTGTGTATTAAACCCTAGGCACCAAGCCCTAATTTTTTGTGCCTAAGGTAAATTCATAATTAGTTGGTTCTCTAATTCACATTAAAATGACCATGCCAAGAACTTAAGTAGTTTATTTATTTTCACTCTATTAATAACTATAGTTCAGGTAAACAACTTAGAAAATCAACAATTTATCACATTCATTACTATCACCTTGACTAGTCTTTACTATTTCTAATTATCCATCACATCTACTAGCCCCATTTTTTTGAACCTTAGCCACCATATGAAAATAAATTTTCACCCCTCATACGATTAGTATTTATTCACATTTTTTTATGGACCTTTAACATCCATTGGTAGCACACAACTAATGCGCACCCCTCGTACAAATTTATTTCACTTGCTATGCATTGGGCATTGGTGCATCTATGAAAAGATCCTTCATTTTGTATACAAGTGGACCTTTTTTGTGTATGTAACTTCACCTCATTAGATAACATGTATGTATGGAAATAGCTATGTTCTATTTGGTAGTGCTTACAAACCTATTCCTTGGGGCAATGTGGCATATGTGTGATGTCATTTATACGTCCATGTGTCTATCTATAATTTCTTTACTTCTTCTATCATATTGAACATTTTATTGGTATTTATCCTTACATAATGGTGTTCTTAGGTGTTGATATCTCATTACTATATGTGGAAATTTTGTTGAGTTTGTGGTGGGCATACATTACCTACATGTCGGTTGAATAATTTTAACAAGAGATTGTCTTCTAAAGTGTGTCTACTACATGGTAATATTCTATTAGATATTGGCTAATCTAATGTTATGTAACAATGGTTATGTGATGTGTGGAATATACATGGGATGTAAAGGAATGATTCATATATAGCATAAATTATGTTAAATTTAATACATTGTAGTGACTCAACTAATGACTATACAAAAATATGTGTGCCTTTGTTTAGGGTTTTCACTTGAAAGAATGATGTGATTGATTTTGTGACCATGCATGTAGGTTATTGAACTAATTTCTAATTTGAATATATTCTTCAAAACTTTTCAATTGATCCAATATTACATTTAATACATATATTTTTTGTTAAGATAAGTGGCTCAACCTTTCTCTTAATATTTTTGATTGAAAAAGTAGTGTAAGGGCCTTGATCTTGAACAAAAGAACAAAAAAAAACAAGGCCATCAAACCAAACAATTCAAATAGAATCTAAGGCCTAAAAACCAATAAGAGAAAAACACAAAGTTATAGAGAAACATTCATCAAGAGAAAAACCAAAATGAAATAATGAAAGCCTGAGAGAGATAGGAATGCATGCCCCAGATAACCAAAAAAAAATAGTAAAAAGAAACCTGGTAACTAGAAATTACTCCTTTTGGCTATTAATTAGATTCCATTCCTACTTGAGCGGCTCTAGGTCATTGCTCTAGGTGTCCTCAGCTTCACTAGTAATGTCCTCTTTTGGGGTGTCAACATCTTATTTATCTGCCTTCCTACGTTTCATTTTTCTTACTTTAGAAAGCCTAGAAAATTTTCCAAATATTGCCCTATTCATGATTCCATGAGTGAGAAATCATGTTGATCAAAGAACTATCTTATCAACTAGCCCTCCCCTACAGGTTGTCAATGTGATTCTTATAATACTAGAGAGTACTGCTCTTAGATCCTCCTCCTCCTATAAGCTCACCATAAGCTTGATATTCTTTTCCTCTTGTTTCAGGTCCATACCTTACTCTATTTCCTCCAAGTCAGTACTTACTTAATTTCCCTCATTATTCCCTTCAACTTCTTTCTCAATTTTTTCCTCCTCTTCCTCCTCCACACTTGCATTATCATCTTCAGAATCATCTCCAATCACTACTTCCAATTATTTTTGGCTTTTATCTATGTCTTCCTCCTTAGGCATGTACTTTTCATTCAATGACCCCTTCTCCTCCTCTTCAATAGGTAGCGTCCTCCCCTTAACATTCAAGTTTTTATTCTTCTTCACCACATTGGCCAATTTGGCTAACCTCCTTTCTCCATGAATACTACTTGAATTGTCCAAATGGCCCTCCCCACTCTCATCTAGTACTTTGATAGTGACCTTCTTAGCCGCCAACATTTCATCAAGGTCCAAAAATTTTCATTTTGAGGAAGAGGGGTTTACTAGGGATTTCCTTTTTTGAGAGGGAGGTAGACTATTCTACTTCTATAATAGGCTTTTGCAAAGAAATAATATTCTAGGAAGAGGATTTTTGCAAAGCAACACTAAGTTGGGTACAAAATTTTCACTTCTTACAAAGGTTAGAATTAAGTTTAAGAAGCTAGAGATATTCCTTCAAAGGCTTAATTTGAAGAGACTTTACATTGTTCGTTGAACATGACAAAGGGGTTAGGGGAAAAACTTAAATATAAAGTATTTGAATTAGTCCTTAATGCAACTGATGGGAGGAACCTTTAGCTTTGCATTGATGCACAAAGGAAAGGAAAAAAGAAGGGGATATTTATTTTTTCTTTCTATCTAATGTGATTAATTAAAGGAAAATTATATCTATGAACAATAGTGTATCTACCTTTGAGGGTGAAGTATTTCATGATATGAACACTTACTAGACCATAGGAAGCTAATAAACTCTCTCTGTCGTAGTCATTCTGGAATTGCTTCAACTTCTTGTCCTTGTCAAGAAAACTGTCAATGAAATGTTGGTATTTCCCATTGCTCATATATAACGCTTTATTTGAGGGTTTCTAAAAAAATCAATAAATTTAAAAATGCATGCAAATTATATTGCTTTGAAATTTGAAAACAAAAATTACTTGAAAATCTTGAGATAAAAAAATCCCGCACAAGGGTTGGAAAAATATTATTAGACAAGAAGCAAGATTAAAATTTTGGCTCTTCTCCTCTCTAGAGTGCTTCCAATGGTGTGCCATTAAAAATTGGTAAACCTTCAACAATGTAGCTCACTAGATTAGTAATACTAAAGCTTTGATACAATGAAAGGAAAAATAAATGAACAATGGAAAGTACTAACTAAGGAGAATTTTTTGAAGGAAAGAGATTACAAAGAAATAGAAAAGTCAACCAAGCACTACCAAATGCAAATGAGACACAAGAATTTGATAACAGGAAAAAAAAAGAAAAAAAACCCCAATATTATGAATGAATGCAAAATGCCTAAGAATGATACAAAGAGAAAGAGAGAGAGCATTTAAGCCTTAATCTTACTTGCTTGAATGAAGAATGAGAAGAGAGGAACCTAAATAAATAGAGGTGAGAAGTGGAGTTAGAATTTTAATGTAACTCCCAACTCATTGAATGCCACCATTCATCTATGTGTGTGCAATGTGTCAAGAAACTCTTAGGGAGGTGGCTACAAATATTCTTTAATAAAGGAATTAAAAATAAAACGAGTCATCCTTACACATCTATGAGAAGACAAAAAGATAAAAGACTTTAGGGATTCCTTTTGAATATTCCTACAAGTTAATAAATAATTACAATTAAAGAATGACCTTTACCCTTCAAATAGGTAAATGTTTCAAATAATGTTTAACTCAGAATTATAAAGATGAATTATAGAACAATATGATTGAGGAATAATTACCAAAATTATTAAAAGAAATGAAGCAAGATATAAAAGAAAATATAGTACAACTTAAAACAATAATAATTTAACCCAAAAGTATATATTAATAATAAATAGATGGTATTATTATATATTAAATGAGTTATAGGGTAATTCACATCATATTAGTTAGTTACTCAAGCCAATTATAATACATATTAATATAAATATATGATATAAATTAATATATTAGCTACATAGGATATTACAATTTTATTTTATTTTATTATTTTAATAGTGTGAATCCAAATCTATTTTATTTAATTAAAAAACAACTTTCTTTTATATCGTATTGTAGTTATTCTTAAGCATAACTATGATCGCAACACTATCCATAACTATAAACCTAACTTTAATTACTAAATTTTTAATAAATAATATATTTAATAAATGTTATATTGTGAATTATTATATATTAAATAAATTTTATAAAAAAAATATAATATATACTTAAAATAATTAAAAGTTAGATATTACAAAATGATTGACAAAAAATTACCAAAAATATTAAAGAAATGAAGAAGATATTACAACTCAAAACAATAATAATTTAACCAAAGAAAAAAGAAAAAAATATGAGATTATATATAAAACATAAATTGGAAAAAAATGATTCAATTAAAATTAAAAAAAAAATGGTTAAAATACAAAAGATTATAATATATAACCTATAATGCATATTAATATAAATAGAAAAAATCACAATAATCTATATAATATAAATATAAATAGATAAAATCATAGTAATCTATATTATATTGATATATATAAATGTATATCAAAAGAAATCCTGCGAAATAAAATAATCTAATATTAATATAAATATATAATAAAAATTAATATATTACCTACACTATATATATATATATATATATATATATAAACCTTAATTTAAATAGGTTATAATTTTTTTAAGAGAATCTATATATGTTAATATAAATTAATGTAAAAAACATACATGTGGAAAAAAAAATATTAATGAAAAGAAGAAGAGAACATATAATAATAAAATTATATGATAAAATATTAAAAACATAGATAACAAAGATATTATTTTTGTAATATTTTCTTTAATAAAAAATTAACAATTATATACATAAAAAATCATTCTCTAAAAAAATGTTTACCTTGCTTTCACATAACTTTTTAACCAATCATATGAAAAAAATAATTTTTATAATCTGTAAAGTTAAATATTTTACAAATTGACTTTACAAAATAAAAGTTTATTTTATTTTTTTTTAAATATTATTTTTGATTGATTGAAATCTAAATTATTAACAACTATCTAACTAACAAAATCAAAGTTATTACTATGGTGGACAAGCTCTAATAATGTATATAAGACATTTAGAGTTCAGTTATTGACAACATCTAAAATACCTCCTACAATAATAATTTAGGCATATGCAATTTGATAATTGACGTTCTTTTTCTAACTGAAGCATTTTATTATTTGTCATATAATTTTTGTAATGTGTTTATTGCTTCGTCCTTTAATGTCGTCTTCTTCAATAATCATCTTCTTCTTCTCTGTATGTCTTCTTAATGCTTCAAGCGTTGCGTACGCATATTGTGCGTATAAAATGTCTACACTACTTGGAAAAGATGGCAGACTCCCTTTTTTTCGAGGGAGTTCTAAATCTGTTTTAATATTTTTCCTACATACAATCCATACGACTCTATCCCAATCTGTAGATAAGGGATTCTATATCTAATATTAGAGTATGATTTGATTAAAAAATCTACACGAGGGATTTCCTTATAAATAGGGATTTTCTTGTGAATATAGCAGTACACATGATTTGACAGGTAAGAGGACTGCATGCGTGAGAAATAAAGCTTATCTTCGAGAAAAACTACATTCAGCATGTCTATCATCAATTAATTAATAGTGAAAGGATACCTGTTGCAGTTTTACAGCAAATATTTTGGAATGCGTCGAAGGATCGAATCTGCTGCACAAGTGTCTTCGAGGTTTCTCATATATTGTTCTGAGCTGTGCAGGATGAAGCCAACCATTACAATTTATTGATGATATATTAATATCTCTTCGACTGAGAAAATTGATATCCTCCACTTTTCTGTTCGCTTACCATTTTATCTCCATGTATGTCAACCCTATACCAGATTTTAGCTGTATTTCAAATATGTCTTCAATAATGTTCTTTTCGTGAAAGAACTTTTCACATTTATAATATCTTACAGTTTAAGGAATACCAAATATTAATCATTTAAATTTTCTATTCAGATTTAACTTTGTTTATAAAGAAATTATTTTCTTGTTACATATTCATAAACAAATCATGATCACCAAATATTGTATGTAATACTCCTATTTCATGATACGTAGGAATATGTTACAACATCACACTATGGAGGAAAAGTTCAATAGAACATCTTTATGGAGGATTTTATGGAGGATATCATGGGCTTGGAAGGATTTCATTCGAGTTATAGTATTTGTCATGGTGTTTCTTGTTGATGAAACGTTAATGGCAAGACCCTATCAATTTAGTGACAAATCTTCTAACATTGGAAGATATAATTCCACTGAAATGTCCAAACTCCTTGAGCATTTAAGAAAAATTAACAAGCCTCCTATCAAAAGCATACAGGTGAAATGCTGAATTTTTAGTCATAAACATTGTCTTCTTTCTTGAAGTGTGATGAAAAAATATTTTTTGTTGTCTAATAATGCAAGAGCTTAATTGTATCTCATACAGAGCCCAAAAGGAGATATTATAGACTGCATTGATCGACACAAACAACTTGCATTTGATCACCCGTTGCTTAAGAACCATAAGCTCCGAGTAAGGAAATATTGTGTAGCATAATTGTATTATGATTTCATTTAATCTATACAATGAAAGTAGACTCCTATTAAAGGATGAATAGCATTGGGTCAAACTCATTTTTACTAATTAATTTTATAGTTCACTCTATATTAGGTGATGGATTGTCCTAGGTGCTTCACCATCATTTACATGAGTGCCCAAATGCATTGAATGAAAAATAGCTATTCAAACTCATGAAAAGAGAGTTATAACAAACCATGATCGATGAAATACGAGCTATGATTAGATGTTCTTTCATAGTTGCAATGAACCTTTGCAGTTAAATTTCTTTTTAATATTTTATTTACTTGTTTAATGAAACATATTTATCATAATATTATTATTTTTTCATTATACATTTCTTTTATATTTCAAAAGTATACCCTATGTCTTACTTTTCTTCTAATTTGGTTTTGTTATTCCCTTAACTTTGAGCAGGACCCTCCAAAGATTCCTTCAATGTATATGGCAAGAGTGAATAAGAAAAGTTTTAGTGTTGATAATGTTCAATCATGGCATGCAAATGGATATTGTCCAGAAGGGACGATTCCAGTTAGGAGAAATTCCATAGAAGATTTAATGACATTCAAATCACCTCGATTTGATGCAATAAATGAGGATCTTTCTCAACATGAGGTAATTATGTTATAATTATTTGTGTAATCATGCACTATTAATTCCATTCTTACATTAGATACTATGCATATAAATTATAAATAAAACTATATATTATATTTAAATTAATATGTTATTTCATACTTTCTCTTTATTTCTTTCCACTATAGGTTTTTATGATAAACTTTGTAATTATATTTCTTCTAGTATAGATTTAATAATCATAAATATCTTACACAATATTATCTTATTATTTTGTGAGTGGGATTAAGATAAAAATTATTAATTAATACCAATTTTTTTGTCCATATAGATTTTCTACTCTAAAATCAAACAAAATAATAGGACATTGTAAATCTTTGTAATTTGCACAATATATATGCATTAAGTCACCATTCAATCTTTTGCATGTTCTTGGTTATCACTGTTTCGAAGAGATATAAATAATTTCTTTGCATAAACCCATCATCCTTTAACAAGATAAAAATTAAATTACGTAGATCTAATTCCACAATTAAGACTAAAGATTTTTAAGTAACATATAAAATACATTGAACCAGCCCAAGAATAACTTGATATTAAAACTTTGATATTTTAAATGTCATTAGTGAATAGATATAACCTAGCTTCAAAAACATGGACCTTGTAGGTATATATTTTATTATCCTTTTAAAATCACACCTATATCTTTTATTAGTGTTCTCCATAATAATTCAAGATTGTATTTTACACATCCTATGATACTTACATATACTTTAGCCTAAGTGGGCTTGTATTCATATAATTTCACAGAAAAACATACATTAAAATTGACATAATATACCCTTTCTTTGATCTATATAAATATTTTTCATACACCTCAAAATAAATTTATCCTCGTATTTACTTCTTCCTCATTTTTTGTTATTGTGAATGGTGAAACTTTAGAGCTTTTTGGTGCTACCAAGGGTCTTTGTCAAGGGGATCCACTCTCTCCTTATCTGTTTATTATAATGGTGGAGGGGCTAGGTTGGTTTCTTAAATTTTAGGTTTCTCAAGGTTTGATTCATGGCTGGCAGTGGGGTTTGGGTCTGCCAACGCTTTTTCATCTCCAGTTTGTGGATGACACCTCTCTTATGGGGTTGGCTCACATTCAGGAAGTTGAATCCTTTAAGCAAGCTTTTGGTCACCAAGTCAATGAGAAAAAGTCTTATATTTTCTTCTTTGAAACTCCTCAGGCTATTCAGTGGTGGATTGCAACTATTTTGTGGTTTCAAATAGGGTCTCTTCCCTTTGTCTATTTGGATATTCCTCTTGATGTTGGCCATCAGCCTAGGTTCTCCTCACAGATGTTGCTTGGTAAGTTGAAGTGGAAGGTAACTCATTGGAATCATCGGTGATTGTCTACAACTGCTAGAGTGACTCTTCTCAAGTTTGTTATCCTAGCCCTTCCCATCTATAGATGCTTTGTTCAGGCGACTCCCATGTATTTCCTTAGGGAATTTGATGCTCTCTCACGTCAATTTCTTTGGAGTGGTAACTTGTTGTCTACTAAGTGGAGCCTAGTTAAGTGGGAATCTGTGTGTAGACCAAAGCATGAGGGTGGTTTTGGTTTACGTTCTGCTATTTTGAATGGGCAAGTTCTTGTTGCTAAGCTTTACTGGTGTTGGTGTACCAATCAACACCAGTTATGGGCCTATATTCTCAATCATAAATATGTTAGGTGTGTTTCTTCTTTTGAGGTTCCTCACTATCCTCTGGAGGGGAGTGGTTCTATGATTTGACATACTTTGAAAGTGGGGCCAAATTTGATTAAGCAGACACTTTTTTGGATTTTTCATTCAAGGTCATAGGCTATTTTTTGTTAGATTCTTGGGATGGTCACCCACCTATTCTCTCTACTTTTCCTCACCTCTAGTCCCTTTCTAATGTTTTTATTGCAGCTGGCTGGGATACCGTTGAGCATTATAAGGTTGCACAACATTGTGGACAGCTTGTAAGCTTTCGGTGGAAGCATCTTTCTGAGTGGCCACCTGGGGTGTCTAAGGAGGATAGGCATGAGCTAGCTTAGCTTATGGCTTCCCATGCTTGTAATTCTTTGGGGGGACATGATGTCTTAGCTTGGGATGGTTCTGATTTGTTTGAGAAGTACTTAATGTCTGCTGGTTATAAACAACTTGGTAAGTAGTTATTTGGGGATATTGAGGCCCCTTGGTGGAAGCAAGTTTGGCACAAGTTGTTGTGGCCCAAGTGCATTTTCTTCATGTGGTTAGTTGCTTAAAACTATTGTATTACTTGGGATAATTTATGTAAGTGTGGTTTCCAAGGCCCTTGAATGTGTGTTTTGTGTTGTAACTGTGGGGAGATTGCCTCTCATCTATTCTTCCAATGTTCCTATGCTAGGGAGATTTGGCATTTTTGGTGGAGGGTGTGGAATACACCTTGTTGGCATGTTTCCTTGCTGGCTGAGTTTGTGGATCGATGGGACAGGTCCCCTGTTTCTACTTCCTTTCTTCAAGCTGCTTGGGCTCTTGGGCCATCCTTTATTATCTGGAACCTTTGGTTGGAGAGGAATCGTCAGCTAGAGAGGAATCGCCAATTTTTTTAGGATGTGATGTTAGTAGCCCCTTGATTTTGGTGGAAAATTATGCATTATGTGGGAGAGACTATTGCAGCCAAGTGTGATCTAACTGCATTAGTGGATCCTTGTGATGTTGTTGTTGTAATCATCTTCATCTTCCTTCTCTGCAATATCAACTCATGTGCAATAAATGTAGACATCCTACCCTGAAGGTGAATAGTGAGAGGAGATGGTATCCTCCACCTTAGGGAGTCTTAAAAATCAACATAGATGGCTCTTCTCCAGGAAACCCTAGTCATGTTGGAATTGGTGGTGGTCGTCGAGACAACTCTAGAGATGTTTAGTTTATCGTCTTTGTTTATAAGGGTCTCATATTAATAATTTAATGGAGGCTTAGGCCATTTTATCGACTGTGGAGTGTGGAAGTCAATTGGGGTGGAGAAGGATTATATGTGAGTCTGATTCCCAAGTTGTGGTGAACCTGTTAAATAGGCGACATTTAGAGGATGTTAGCTGACATTTGGCTTTAATTGTTGATCAAATTATTAACCTCTATGCTTCTTTAGAGTTTGTTACTTTCACTCATATTCTTAGAGAATGGAATGTTGTTGCTAATTGTTTGGCCAAATGGACTTCTGATCATATTCAGGATTGGAATTTGGTGGACAGGGGTCAGTTACCCCCGGATTTGTCTCAACAGTTGGATCACTTGGTGGAGCTTGATAGGGCTATGTAATGCCCTTGCTTTGTGCTTCTTCTTGATTTAATAAAAAATTTACCCCTCCTTTATGTTAAATACACCACCTAAAATATGTTCAAAATAATAATAATTAATAACTAAAATTCATTAATAAGAAATGACCCTTCAAAACCTAAATCCTTGAAATTGTTTACTTGTTAAATGTCTTTTTAAAGGTGCCTTTATGAAGTTATTGAATTAGTTAGTTGACACATCATTTCAACTAAAAGTTAAGTTATCTTCTCAATATTGAAAAAAAAAGTTATTCTTCATAATTTTTCTATGATAAACAAACTAAGATCATAAAAATTAGTAAATTAAACAATTCATTTTACTCTATTCTTCTACAAAGCTCATAGTTATCTATTTTATAAATTCTAACATCTTATATCCTTATTAACCTACCTTCATTGTACTCAACCATACAAAACTTTTAAAATTAATTAGAATTGCAAGCTCTTTGAAATGCCTCGACTCTTCACACATTTAGAATTCCAACCTAGTTTAGTGAGGACCAAATAAAATATGAAGATTGTCATAGCCAAGCTCACGAGAACATGCAACAAATCTATTTACAACCCAAATTTTCATAGGAATTCTCGAAAAGACTGGTTTGGTAGACATCAAAGATAGGAAGAAATAATCTCTGTATATTCAAATATTACACATAGACACGTGACCACTTCTCTGTATTAAACTAGATGTCTCCAAAAAAGAAATATAATACAAAAAAGTGCACTTAAAAATAATGCAATTTAATCATCAGTAGCTCTCTTACATCAACTCCAGCGGATGGATAGCGTTACCACCACCTGCTCCCTCTGTAGGACCAATGGCATTATGCAGGTCAGATTTTAAGTGTGTAGTAAACATTCTCCAAACTGGTTGAATTTCTGCTGCTTTTGATAAACACTGGAATGAATTCCCTTAGATTTGTTGTTTTGTCACAATTTTACGTAATTAATGGTTAGATATCCCAGTAAAAGTACAGTGGTTAAGTATTTGATCCGTTCTAACAACATTCTTTATGTGGCAGTATGCAGTAGGCCTTGTGGATGGAACATTCTATGGGGCACAGGCTGAAATAAATGTATGGGCACCAAAGGTCGAAACTGGTGAATTCAGCGTGTCCCAGATTTGGCTTCGGAATGGGGAAAAGGAAGCTCTCAACACCGTTGAGGCTGGCTGGCAAGTACGTCTCCCTCGCTGGTGCTTGTATTCATCTTACTACCTGATGAGAATTCATACGTGTTAATAACTCATATTATCATTGTTCTGACCAGGTTTTAAAATCAATGTATGGTGATAGCAACCCTAGACTGTTTACTTATTGGACGGTTGGTATTAATTTCTATTTAGTTAATCACTTTTTCATGTTTTGGAGTGTGAAGACGATTTGGTAATATGATCCTTCAACTTGTTGCAGACGGACGGATATGATAAAACTGGCTGCTATAATCTTGTGTGCCCTGGTTTCGTGCAACTAAGCCGAAAGATAGCAGTTGCTACTACCTTACATCCAGTTTCTACGTACTCTGGGGATCAGTTTTCTATCAACATCACCATCTGGAAGGTGAGCAGTGATGCTATTTGGCACTAGAGAAACATATTTATTTTTTATCAAGCGAAAAGAAGTTTATCTACTAATCGTATAAATATTCCTCATGTTGTTAACTTCTGATCAAGAGCACACTAGAGATATTTACCACCAGAGATTTATGTAACTGTTAATTTATATTTATTTTTGATTAAATTTGTATTCCTCCAGTTTTGATCTCCCTTGTGAGGATATGTTCAAAGTTTGTATCGTTTGAGTTTTTTTTAGGTCAACACCATGCTTCAGAATAAATGAGTCCCCAAAAACCATCCACAACAAGGTACTCATAGTAATGGTAGGAGCACTAAAAATTTTAAAAGTGGAGTCTCGTCAATTCATCCTTATTAGGTTATTATCCCTAATTGCAGAATAAGTTCTAATGTCCTGTTCAAACAGTTAATTTAGTCCAAGTTTTGTTGCATAGTCTAACATCAACAATAATCTGTTGGCAGGATAAAATATCGCATGACTGGTGCCTGGCTATAAGTGATGAACTTGTGGGCTATTGGCCATCTGAACTTTTCTCGAATCTTCGTAATGCAACACTTGTAGAATGGGGAGGGGAGATTGTAAACCTGCACAAAGATTCGAAGCACACTACTACTGAAATGGGAAGTGGACATTTTGCAGAAGAGGGATATAGTAAATCTAGTTTCTTTCGCGGCCTACACACAATGAATGATAAAAACGAGTTAATAGATGCTGGCAATTTCAATTTTTTTGCATCTAATACTAACTGCTACAACATAAATGGCACCAATCAAGAATTCTTTTATGGTGGACCTGGCTTCAGCACAAACTGTCCTTAGCATACAAATATGTTAGTCAGTTTATTACGCGACAGTATTTATTTAATATACCTTGTTCAGTGAATACGTTGTTAATAAGTGACGCATAGCGTCGAGTTCCTACCGTTGAATGTGGAGAATGTTGGTTTAGAACAGAAAGTGGATGAAAAACTAGTAGTTAATTATCATTATTCTTTGATTGGTAATATTTAGAAGCAGCTGGCAAGCCGTTGAATGTGGAGAATGTTGGTTTAGAACAGAAAGTGGATGAAAAACTATTAGTTAATTATCATTATTCTTTGATTGGTAATATTTAGAAGCAGCTGGCAAGCTATCTCGCCAAAATAGAATGATGAGTGCAAATTCTGAAATTTACTGTAAAAAGCCAGTGATAATTTTTATGTCTTCCCTGCTAATAGTGATGTAAATGTTCGAAGAATCCAAACCATAGTTACCAGGGTATGTAGGATAAATGTCTGGGGACATCATTTTGAAACAGAAAAAGACTGCAGAAGTGCATGAATGGCATGGTAATCTGGAGATGTGGGATGTAGACACGGTGATGTGGATGTGGTGACAATGTTATGAAGAAGATAGAATTTATTTCAGTAAGTAGAAGATGTGTGAAGCATCAGATGTCAAGACCGGCTATGCTAGATTAAATATAAGTGAACGTGATATATGAGCAGAAACTTAGGGACCCAATATTATATCACATTTAAACATGTCCACGTGGAAAAGTGGGTTAAGGTATGGAGACCATTCATAGCTATGAGACTAGGAGAGACTTAGGAATGCCAAGTCCCGACCCAAGTAAGCTCATGCATAACCAAACTCGCTTAAAATAATCTCAATCAAAATCTCTTATTGTACAATCATGCTAGGTTAAGCATGGATGATGAATAATGAATTGCAGATCAATCTTTGCAGCACTTAATTTACAGCAGGGATGTTGAATAATTTATAATTTTTTATAAATCGGCTCTTAATTTTAGAAGACAATAATTCGTACACCGAATACCAGATGAATCTGGCAATAAACAATAGAGAAAGGTAAGCAGGAAAATTAGGGTTTAATTACCATCGGTAATTAGGGCAGGAGCAGGGGCTGAAACATCCTGAACATTCACTTCCGGAATAGTAATCATGCTCAACAACACCACCATAATTGAGCCAATGAGAACCCTATTTGACTTGTTAGCAAAAGCCAAAGCTTATAACTGTAATCCTTGACTATGCTTGGTGTCAAACTTCTTTAAACACTTGCAAAAATCTTAAAATCAATAATGATTCTTTTTTTTATTGTATTTTTTTATGACCCACATGAAAATAATCTCTCACGAGTAAGAATAGAAGCTCAAAAACAAAAGTTTACCTTGACGTCGCGATATTGAATCCCACTGTACCCAATGCAATGGAAAATTGGGAGAAAAATACAAGAATAAGAAACTGTGGCATATAGAGATGTTATGAATTTTTGTGCAATATTTTTTACAGAAATGATGCAGGATTTTTCAAACAGAGACACAACTGTACTTTACATGTCATGTATCAGAATAATTCTTAAGTGATATAATCTATTAACAGATAAATTTGTTAAATGCAGGACAATTTAGCATTTGAGCTTAACATAGAGAAATTTGAAATTGTGACTTATTTGCAAGCATGCCAAAATTTTATTGTAGTCTTAGAAGACAATTAAAAACAAATAAATGGATATCAATCTAACACGTGGCTAAACCCAATATATGCTTTAGGGAAAAAGGAGTGATTACAAATAAGTTAAAACTTAAAATATATACCTGTGTTTCACTTGTTAAAGATTTATTACAATTTCATTTCAACTAAATCTGAAAACAGAAGTACCACCATATACATTTATGTCAGCTATTATATTTTCAAACTCTCGAGTATACCTGTATGCAAAATGTGGAAGCATAGACAAGGCGATCAGCTGTTTAACAGAATGCCTCAAACAAACTTAGAAATGTGGTTTCATGGTATCCCATGGTTGCAGGATATGCACAAAAAGGATTTTTTTTTAAAAGGACAGAACTTCAAGCAAATGCAAATGGGAGGTGCAAAGCCAAATTCCAACAGAGCATGCTTATATTGCAATATAGTCACCACTGTCAGCAATGCAACTTGGAATCAACTAGGAAATGAAATCTAAGAAACATGGATCATACCAACCACCAGAAATGCATCAATTTACTTTTCAGTAATGTGAAAGGAATCAAGTGGAAGACAAATGGAAATCATTAGCTCTCTAATCAAGCAGGAAGAATGTCTAACAAACCTAGGACATTGATATCAAAGTGTTCTGAAAATGGCTTAGGCTATTGAACAAGAAGCAATGAAACAGTGAGAAGAGCATTTATAGAGTCTAGACAACAAAACCAACATCTTATGGCCCACAACAGGGTTTCAAGACAAAGAATTTTGAGTGGCCTTAGTTCACAGTTCCAACCGATCACTGAAAGGCAATGCAAGGATATCAAGCAAACGATGCTACTGTGAGATGGACTGGCAATACTGAAGGAAGATATAAGTTACTTTGAAATTCCTAATTGTATTTGATAACTTACTATCAGCTTTTATATCTGTATTTTTGGCTCATAATTCAGATTTAGTTCACCTTTGCTCACTCTTTGGCTTGTATCTCTTCTATGTTTCTAGGATTTTTTCCTAATCCAAACGGATGCTTGTAATTCTCCCAGCATTTTGATCTAAGTGATCTGTATTTGGATTTCTTGCAATCTTATACTCTATCGATATAGCTTCTTTACGTTTATCACAAAAAAATACATCATTATGGCTTCTTTATAATGATGAAATTGAAGCAAGAAAAATTTAAAATCGAGTGACTAATTTCGAATTAGGGAGCAATATTAAGTCCACTAGTGTAATCTACGAAATGTTTGGAGTTGGACACTATCAAAGTAAATCCAGCACACTTTCAATTATTCAGACAACCATAATACAAACATAACTTATGTGTCTCAATGCATTACTGGCTCTCTGCTGTAGACTGAAAATATAACTGCTACAGTAGTCAATAACTGAAAACAAGATAACCATTATTGGCAGATATAAATTTCACTTGGCAATAAGAAGCATACAACGCTTACCACAACTTCTGGCATACGGCAACTAGTGAGTTACAGCCAGAAACATCCAAGTTTCCAAACTCCACCATGCTGAAAGAGTCCAATTACTATAGTCAGAAAGATACATTCCAATGCTAGAGATCGATTCCATAACAAATATTTTGTAACCTGTGCATTATAGTCAGAAACTTTTGCAAAGTGGCAAAATTTATCCAAACAATACTTTCCCTTGGGCTTTCCCATTGTAGACGCACTTTACAAAAAAATATCCGATGATCGAATCTGGCTGAAAACAAAATAACATTCAGTGGAAAACAATATTTAAATTTAAGAACATTTTCGGATCCATTTTACAGGGTGTTGGGGAATTCAGGAAAAATGTGATAGTAAGACTATATGTCAGGGAATCAAAATTAGAAGCCATGCTTTGATTTTGTAGAAGCTGTTCTTAATGTTTTAGGGTTTATTGTTTGCTGATGCGGTGCTCCAGCTAGGCTTGATTATTCTCCCTTGCCACTTCGTTCAACTACTCTCCTACCGTATTAATTTCTTCTTCCTTCCTTCTATCTTTTACGATGTATCTAGACTCTTCTTTTTGGCGTATTTTGGAAGCTTCTTCAGCTACGTGGAAATCAGGCTCTGTTTTTGTAAAAATGAATTAGGGGCAGATACTCTGTTTTTGTAAAAATGAATAAGGGGCAGATACTCTGTTTATGTTGAACGCTGAATGAAAGAGCACTGGCAGCTCTGTAAACAAAAAGGCATTAATATAGATCAGTTCTATTTTAATAATTTTTGCTCTATGCTGAATGCTGTGTTTATTTCCACTCTTTCCTTGTTTTCATTCGATATTTAGATTGTCTTTGTCTCTGCACTCTAATAAAGTGGTATCAGAGCCTTTATCTGGAGAAAGCAGTTCATCCCAGTAAGGAGCGTTGCCCGTACAAGCTGCAGTAGCCATTCCAAGCAGCCAAACTCTGTAGGCATTGCAAGGAGGAGTGAAGGGGTTACAGGCGTAGAAACCAAAACACAAGGAGCTGTTATAAGCAGCCAAGATTGCATCATCTGCAGCAGCAATAGAAGATTGGAGAAAGTTGTTACGGAAACTCTTTTATACGATTGGAAGGGTTAATTAGTAAAAAAAATCAGAGTTCTATTATTGCAGATAGCAAAGGGGCACGATAGTTGAAAGGATTTGCAGAGTAAAGCAAGATTGAAGAAAATAGGAAAAGGGTTTTATTGCAGAAGCAATTCTTATTTTAAAAATAATGGCAGGAGCAAGTGGAAGCATTTCACAACCTCAAATTCCAATTTTTAATGGCAAAAATTGCAAGTGGAAGCATTTCACAACCTCAAATTCCAATTTTTAATGGCAAAAATTATTACTATTGGAGTATAAAAATGAAAACCCTATTTTGCTCCCAAGACGTTTGGGTTTTGGTTGAAAATGGGTTCTCTGAACCAACATACCAACAAGCTTATTAGGCTCTTTAACAAGCTAAAAAGGATTTGTTGAAAGAAATCAAGAATAAGGATGCCAAGACATTGTTTTTCGTTCAGCAGGCAATGGAGGAATCAATTTTTCCAAAATTTGCAGCTGCCACAAGATCAAAGCAGGCATGGAAAAGTTTGCAAACACCATACCAAGGCATAGACAAGGTAAAAAAAGAAAAATTACAAATTCTTAGAAGGGATTTCGTAGGATGTTTCTAACACTTAGAATTCAAAGTGAACTATTCTTATAGCCACAAGGATTGCAAAAGGTTGCTAAGTTGGTTTTCAAAGCTTCATACAAAAATGAATCTTGGCTATGGCATTTAAGACTTGGGAATTTAAACTTCAAAGGGTTACAACTGCTATACAAGAAAATAATGGTATATGGATTGCCACCAATAGAGCCACTTAAGACAACATGTGAGAGTTGCATGTTGGCAAGAAACATAGAAAATAATTTCCAGTTGGGGAGTCTTATAGGGCAAAGCATCCACTTGAGATAGTGCATTTAGACCTTTGTGGACCTATGCAAACGCCATTCATAAGTGGAAGACTTTATTTCTTTACATTTATTGACAATTCAGCAAAAAAATATGGGTTTATTTCTTGAAATACAAATCAGATGCATTTGTTGTTTTTAAGGAGTTCAAGGCAAAATTTGAAAAAGAAAGTGGATACAATATCAAAACATTGAGAACCGATCAAGGGGGAGAGTACATATCAAATGATTTTCAGAATTTTTGCGAAGAAGATGGCATAAGGAAACAATTGATAGCAAGGTATAGTCCTCAACAAAATGGAATAGTTGAGAGAAAGAGTAAAACAATTATGGAAATGGCATGAAGTATGATAAAAGCAAAGCATCTACCAAATGAGTATTTGGCTGAAGCAGTTGCATGTTCGGTTTACATATTAAATAGATTTCCAATAAAAACAATGCTAAATAAAACACCAAAAGAAGCTTGGAGCAAAAGAAAGCATAATATAGCACATTTGAGGGTCTTTGGATGTGTAGCATACTTATTGATACCTCAAGAGTTGAGAAAGAAACCAGATGATAGAGGAGAGAAGTGTATATTTGTGGGATATAGTGAACAATCCAAGGCGTATAAGCTATACAATCCTATCACAAAGAAGCTGATAATAAGCTATGATGTTGAGTTTGTTGAAAAAGAAGCATGGGATGGTAGCATAGACAAGACAACTACAATTGTAGCTAGTTTTCCACAAGAGAATGAAGAGAATCAAACTCAAGTTGTGAATCCTACTACACAAGCAAATGTTCTTATAACACCTTCTAGGGCACCTACCACTCCAAATCCTACTACTCTAGCAAGTAATAATATTAGTGAGTCTTCTAATCCAACACTTGCATTAGTAAGATCAAGGTCTATAAACACTTCAAAAAAGACAGAGTCTAAGAGAGATATATGATGAAATACAAGAGGCTGAAAATGATGATTTATGCTCTAATTTTTCGTTTTTAACACACGCTGATCCAATTTACTTTGAAGATGCAATTAAAGATTATAATTGGATTGCAACCATGGATGAAGAAATTCAGTCAATAGAAAAGAATCAAATTTGGGATCTAGTAGAGCTTCCTAAAGGCAAGGATGTGATTGGAGTTAAATGGATTCAGAAGACAAAGTATAATGCTAATGGAAAAGTAGAGAAACACAAGGAAATACTTGAAGCTAAAAGCTTCACACAACAACCGGGCATAGACTACAATGAAACATTCACACCTGTGGCAAGATTGGATACCATTAGGATGGTCTTATCTATAGCAGCTCAAAACAATTGGAAGGTTTCTCAAATGGACATTAAATCAGCATTCTTGAATGGAATTTTAGAAGAAGTGTATATAAAACAACCACCCGGTTATAAAGTTTTGGGAGGAGAACATAAAGTATACAAATTGAGAAGGGCACTATATAGTTTGAAACAAGCTCCTAGAGCTTTGTACAACATGATAGATTCTTATTATGTGAATAATGGTTTTAATAAGTGTGGCAGTGAATCAACTTTGTATGTCAAAGTGAATGATGGAGGAGAAATCTTGATAGTGTGCTTATATGTAGATGACTGGATATTCATAGGTAACATGTCAATCGACTCATTCAAGGTAGCCATGGAAAAAGAATTCGATATGACCAATTTGGGGCTCATGAGATATTTTCTTGGGATAGAGGTAAGTCAAAATGATCAAGACATTTTATATGTCAAAGAATGTATGCTAATGATTTGTTGAAGATATTTAAAATGGAAAATATAAATCCAGCTCTTACAGCCGTTGCATTGGGCTTAAAACTTAACAAGGATGACAAAAGTCCTAGTGTTGATACAACTTTATTCAAGAGATTAGTTGGCAGCCTCATGTATCTAACCGCTACAAGACCGGGTATCATGTATGGGGTTAGTCTCATTTCTAGTTTCATGGACAAACCAAAGGAATCACATTAGAAAGTTGGAAAAAGTGTTTTAAGGTATATAGTTGGAACAAAGAGCTTTGACATTTTGTATATATCTTTAGATGATTACAAACTAATTGGATATACATATAATGGCTAGAGAGGTAGCATGGATGATAGAAAAAGCATTTTGGAGTACATCTTTCATCTTGGGTCGGGTGCTATCTCTTTGGGCATCAAAGAAACAACCAATTGTGACACTTTCATCAGTTGAAGAGGAATATGTTGCAGCCACATTAATAGCTTGCCAAGCAGTATGGATGAGAAGAGTAGTTTCAGATTTGAGGCATCCACAAGAAAAACCTACAAAAATTTATTGTGATAATAATTTTGCAATTGCTTTATCTAAAAATCATGTCTTTCATAAACGAAGCAAGCATATTGATACGCGATATCATTTTATATGAGAATTGGTGAACAATAGTGACATATATCTTGAGTTTTGTAGGTCCAATGAACAACTAGCAGGCATTTCACAAAGCCGCTTGCAAAGAATGTTTTTGACCATCTTCGAGAAGGAATTGGAATAGCAAACATATATGGTAGTGAAGATTAAGGGGAAGTGTTGGCTGACGTGGTGCTCTATCTAGGCTTCATTAATCCCCCCCACCACTTCATTCAACTACTCTCCCACCACATTAATTTCTTCTTCCTTCCTTCTTCTATCTTCTTCTATGATGTATCTAGACTCTTCTTTTTGGCATATTCTAGAAGCTTCTTCAACTACTTAGAAATCAAGCTCTATTTTTGTAAAAATGAATTAGGGGAAGATACTCTATTTGTGTTGAATGCTGAATGAAAGAGCACTGGTAGCTCTGTAAACAAAAAGGCATTAATATAAATCAGTTATATTTTAATAATTTTTGCTCTATGATGAATGTTGTGTGTATTTCCACTCCTTGTTTTCATTCAACATTTAGATTCTCTCTGTCTCTACACTCTAATATTTTTGGTTTCTATAGTTTGAAGGGTTTACAATTTATCAATGTTTTATTTTCATTTTATGTTTTTGTACAAATAGTAACATAAACCAAAAATTTATTGAAACAATAACTTTAAGTAATAATCATTATATTTTTTAATAGAAGGGTAACTAAACCCCTCCCCTTACAATGGCAGAAAATTCATGTCCTCAACAAAATTCATGTCCTCAACAAAACATTAAACCAAATTTAAGTGTAAACAACATAAATGGTTCCTATCAATTGTTAAAAATAAACTACAATTCTAAGGGTGATCCCACAATACTGGTTTACAAGTTTTGGCCAAATTGGACATTGAACTGATTTTTCTAACTAAATCTTCACTTTTAGGCACCTATAGCAGCTAAACCATGAGGAATTTGGAGATGATGCAAACTAGTGATTTGTGACATTTTTTTTCTGTAGATTCTAAATATATTTTTTTCAAAATTTTTGGAATTAGATTTCACTTCTGTTTCCATGTCCTTTGAAAACTAGTTTTTTTAGTAAACACCATTTTTAAAGGAGTGATGCTCACCATATACAACATAACAGTTTTTCCATGAAGGATAAAATTCTATTTTTTTTCAAATTTAGATTTTTAACTAAGATATCTAGTGCATGCAATTGGTTTCATAGCATTTCATTGAATATTTTTTCCTTAATAAAATTTTGAAGTCAAACCAATTATAATTCAGTAGCGAGTAGAACCCTACTTCTTATAGTTTCTAGGGTAGCCAATGAGTAGAGATTAAGCACCTTCCCATTAGAATAAAACAAGAGAGAGGGTTGGTTCCATCTATGAATAGTTTCATTACCCCTAATGAACCAGTGGGCTATCGTCCATCTGCTTCTCCAATTACAATTCAAACATAGACAAACCATATACAACATAACTCTTTTTGCATGTATCAAAATTCTTTTTTTTTTTGTTGGATCAACGAAAACAATATCTAGTGCATTGATATTTTTCAATTTTTTTTTGATAATCTGCTATTTTTCCACATGTGCAGAATAGAGAGCTTGATTTTTTAGTGAAAAAACTATGTTTATCAAACTAAAAAACAAATGCATAATAAAACCAAAAAATATTAAAAGTATATTTGTTGGATAGCTCATTCTGAGGAATACCATCATCTAGTTGGGTTTGTGAAGTCTCCTCCATTTTCATCCTTAACTCAAATTTCAAAGGGAAAAATTTTGGAGTATTTTGGTACTAAAGGGGGAGAAGGGGGGGGGAAAGCGGGGTTCGAGCAAACCCCCTTTCCAAAATGTTTTCTTTTATTTTTTTCTCAGGAAATGAGAACTATGGTGGGACCCAACATTTAATGGGTTCGCTCAAATGGGGGTTCTAATGAACCCCTTTTGGGTTTGCTCAAACCAAATGTTCGACTAGAATTGTAAACCAGTTTTGTGGGTTTACCCCTAAAGAAAACCTATTTTCTAGAGAATTATTTTCAACTCTACTTGCTCTGGTGTATTTGGTCTGAGAAGCAAGATTGCTATTTGCTCATGGAAAATCCCTAGAAATTTTCATTATTACCTTGACAAATGTTGTCAATGTGAGAACACTTGACGAAAGAAGTGGCTACATTTGTAGCAATTTCAGAGGACATTCTCCTCAACATATTTGCTAAAACTAAAGAAGGTCCAAGATATTTGACTAATCTAGCTTGTGTGTGCACAAGTTCATCTTCATAATACGAACAATCTACTAGAGCATTGCTTCAAAAGCTTCTTGTTTGCTGCTCTCACCTCTAGCATGCTAGGGTTTTTTTGAAATTTGGGATTATGGCCTTGAGTGAGACATTCGGCCCAACAACCATTACAAGATTGAAACCTGTCCAATGTAAAAACCTTCTAGTGACAAAGGAACTAGTGAAATCTATGCCCACTGGACTCTGTTTGATTATCTGCATTTTCATATTGATTTTTAGGTTAGAGCGAGGAGGAGGCTTCACAAACTGATGTGGAGGAAGCATCGGTTGGAGAAAATGGGCATGGGGTTTTTGCATAGGTTATGAGTATTTTTTCTTCCAACAACTTCTTCTATTAATGTATTAACTATAATGTCTAGCCAAAATTATTATGATAATTTAATTTTTCAAGTTGTTTTTTAAAAATGAATTATATAGCTATTATGACCAATAAAATACAAATAAACAATAATTATTGAATGTAAAAAATACATTTTTAAATTAAACTATAGAAATATAAAAAAAATATTTAAATTATATAGTGTGATTGGTCAGCATAGCAAAAAAATAAAAATCAAATCATTGCAATAATAACCTTCTACAAGAACTAATAAACCATGTTGAAGAAAATGCCAGAAATAGCTATATAAATTTTATATTTATCTTTTTATTTAATCAATAAAAAATATTGGTACTAAATTTAAATATAAAATTATTTAATATAGTGATGGTGGGGCATTATATACAATTTTGAGTAAGTTTTTAAAATTTTCTTTTAACTATTGTCATATACTTTTTTCTATGTTTTTAAATTTGAATTTTTGGTAGTTGGAAGGAGAATTTGCCTACTTCTTACAACATTAATGAATAACACAAGAAAAAATAAATAAATAAGTTTGAGCAAAAATTTTGAACTCAAAATCAGATTGGTGAACATTTATGGAAAAAAATTTATGTGTTACACCTAATTTAAGTTGGATTTTTGTGGAAGTTTTCAAAATTTTAAAAGGATTTTTTGATAGGGAAGAAGGAAAGAAGAGAACATAGAGAGAAAATATGGAAGAAGATGAGGGAAATAGTTAGCAAGAAGAAAACCTAAAATATAAAGAAAAGGAAAAACAAAGAGGAATAGAGGTGAAAGTGGTGGACCAACAACAAGTAAAATAGGGGAATTCTAGTTTTGGCCCAACCTTTTGTAAGGGAGTAAATATATGTAAATAATTATATCTTTTAGCTAAAATAAATAAAATACTAGCAACCGCATGCACAAACATGCAACGATTAGTCGATAGGGGTCTACTGCAAAAGGCAAGTGAATAGGGAAAAGGGGAAAGCTTTTTTTCATAGTGCAAAGTGAATTTGAAAGGCATGATTAGATGGGTAGACTAATTAAAGCCAAGCTATGTGTGCAGTAAAAGATATGTATATGGCTTATGTAGAAATTGTTTTATATCTCTACATTTATTTGGAGCATTGTAGAACATTTAAAACCCCATGTTATAGTGCACTTCTTTATTGTTATGTTATGAGCAATGCACCATAGATTAAAAAGAATTTGTGTATATTAGGAGATTGATTTCTGCATTTCCATATCAACAATTTTTAGCTGGGAGTTGATTGCGGGAATGTAAAATAAAACCGTAAGTCGTCTTCATTATTTATAATGTATCCATTATTTTCAATCTCAATTAATTAATTATCAATGATTTTAATAAGTAATAGTAGGAGAATGATTTTTGAATAAATCTTTTCTTATAATAAATCACATTTTCTCAATTGAATACAATTTAAATTTGTAAATTACTAGTTTTGTTAATAATAATAATTTTTGTGTACATAAGGTATTGTGACGAGGGTGCTAACCCGAGACACAAAATGACACACACAAAATAGAGAATAATATTTTATTTACAAATATGGAATTATTACATGTAGAGGATCTCAAATCTTCGAGCTCTACAATGCATGAAAATTACAAAAAACTATAGAAAATCCCCTTTCCCAATATTCACTCTTTTCCCCAAAAAGCTATCAAAAATCAGAAAACCCCACCCATTAATAGATCTTTTTCTATTTAAGAGCCAAACAATATTTTAATTATGAGTTTTGGCGGTTTGGCACCAAAAATTACAATTTGAAATTCAAAAATTGGCAATTTTCCAAAAAATTACCAACTTCCAAAAGCCAGAACTTCTGATCTAGGACTCTATTTTTCAAACTGTTTGAACCATTGGAAAGGTCTCAGAGTGAAGAATGTGCTAAGAACCTGCTTCGCTAGTTCTATCAATTTTTGGGCCCGTACGAGACTATTTAGTGCCTCAAACTAGACTCAAAAGGTTTTTCAGGGCAAAAAGTAGAAACTGAAACTTGAATAACTTTCAAACCAGGAATGATATTGACTTGATTCTTTCGCCAAAGTTCTTATTTTTCTATCCTAAAGCTTCCCATAAATTTCTACCTCCTAATGCCTTAAAATTCAAAACTGCTAAAAATAGTAGTTGAGCAAAAAAAGTAGAAAAAACAATTTTGAAAGTTGGGAACTCTTATTCGACGAAAAGGGTATCCAGAAATGCAAAAACATCTACAAAAAGCTAACAAAAGGAAACATAAAGGAAAACATCTTTTTGAGTGATGAAGATTTCCCTTACACTGGACTGGATGCTCCTGCATCATATTGGAGGTGAATATTTTTACGTAGGAGTTAATCGAGATTAAGATCCATAGAGTACATTATAATAAACAAAGATATTTGAAAGGAATAATTAGATGGATAGATTAATTAAAGGAAAGCTATGTGTGCAGTAAAAGATATGAATATGGCTTATGTAGAAATTGTTTTACATCTCTACATTTATTTGGACCATTGTACGCCATTGTAAACCCCATGTTATAGTGCACTTCTTTATTGTTATGTGAGAAGCAATGCACCAAATATTAAAAAGCATTTGCATATATCAGGAGATTAATTTTTTCATTTCCATATTAATTATTTTTAGTGGAAAGTTGATTGCAGAAATTTAAAATAAAATTGTAGGCCGTCTTCATTATCTACAATGTATCCATTGCTTGCAATGTTAATTAATTAATTATCAATGATTTTAATAAGTAATATTAGGAGAATGATTTTTGAATGAAATTTTTCTTTGTAAATCACATTTTCTCAATTGAATACTATTGAAATTTGTAAATTATTAGATTTCCTAATAATAATAATAATAATATTTTTCCAAAATATAATGTATTATATATTTTATGTTAATAGCGTGTATATTTGATGTTTTTGTATAGGTAAATCAATCATTTGATTCATTAACATGGGAAAAAAAAATTTGTGTTCCAGAATGAGAATTTAGCAATTACAAAGTGGCTATCAAATTGTACATCATGTTCTATATTTCTATGATCAAATTAACAAGTATGCTTTTGAAAAAGTGATTTCATTAGTATAGTTATGTCTTTTATTATTAAGATAGAATAAAAAAGCATTCTTTTAAAATGTTACTTTTTAATTGAATTTTAGTTATAATGGTCATCACAAGTGGGTTTTGCAAAAAGTAAAGATGTTATAAGTAGTATAAACTCCGTAATTTTGGGGTTCAAACAACACACATACTTTCTAAAGGTATTTTAATTAAATTAGAAGGTACACATTGTTTGGAACAAACATCTGAAAGATGTCACTAAATTTGTACAACGATTTATCTAGACATGTATATATGTAAGAACAAATGTATGGCGTTAAATGTAGAATGAGAAAACCCACGCTTTTTTTCCTTCCTACCATATGGCATAATGAGGGTGCATGACCTATATTGAGAAAATACAATTGAATTATTATTTTAATTGAATTATAAGGCACACCTTGTTTTGAGGAAATATGGAAAACATAATAGTAAATCTATACAAGAATTTGTGCATATACATATATGTATGTAACAACAAATGAATGATGTGAAATGGGAAACCAAAAAACCCATGCTCAATTTCCACCCTACCATATTGGCATCATGGAGTTGCATGGACTCTAGCCAAACCCCCGAGCAAGAGAAGTATGAAACATCCACAGGAGATGTTGTGGAGTTTCATCATACATCGTACAGTAGGAATCTTGGGAAAAATTTGTTGTTTCCATATATAATAACTAATATTGTTGTCTTCTCTTTGGCTTGGCAACTTGAAAGAAAAAATGTAACTTGGTTTTCAAATCCTTTTCCATGCTTAAACCTAGTTCCTCAAAACAAAATACAAAGGTGTGTTAGTGGACAACCAACGGAAAATAAAAAAGGAAGGATAAAGAGCAAGTATGTGGGTAAAATTAATATATACAATGTGAGCCTAAAAATAGTGAATAATTTCTACAATTAGTTAGCCAAAGTTGTTTTCGTTCCTACCATATTGACATAATGAGGGTGCATGACCTATATCGAGAGCCCCAAGCAAGTGAACAATTTCTACAATTAGTTAACCAAAGCTTATTTTCCTTCCTACCATATTGGCATAATGAGGGTGCATGACCTGTATAGAGAGCCCCAAGCAAGAGAAGACTGAAAGATGCATGGGAGATATCATGGACATTCAACATACATTATTATTTTGATTGAATTAGAAGGCACGCCTTGTTTTGAGGCAATATGGAAAACATAATAGTAAATCTATACAAGAATTTGCACATATACATATATATGTATGTAATATAACAAATGAATGATGTGAAATGGGAAACCAAAACACCCATGCTTATTTTCCACCTTGCCATATTGGCATCATGGAGCTGCATGGACTCTAGCCAAACCCCCGAGCAAGAGAAGTATGAAACATCCATGTGAGATGTTTTGGAGTTTCATCATACATCGTATAATAGGAATCCTAGGAAAACTTTGTTGTTTCCATATATAATATCTAATATTGTTGTCTTCTCTTTGGTGTGACAACTTGAAAGCAAAAACATAACTTGGTTTTCAAATCCCTTTCCATACTTAAACCTAGTTCTTGCAAACAAAATACAAAGGTATGTTAGTGGACAACCAAGGGAAATAAAAAAGGATAAAGAGAAAGTATGCAGGTAAAATTAATATATACATTGTGAGCCTAAAAATAGTGAATAATTTCTACAATTAGTTAGCCAAAGCTATCTATTGACAATGAGAAAGTATCATACTTACATACATTGTTGATTTTGCGCAACAAGGATGAGCTGCACTGAACTGAGTCGTAGGAGCATAAAAGAATTTGAAATAGAGTGTATAGTACACTAATTTTCTTGAATGCATATTTATATTTCTATGGGAATCTAAACAAAATATTATACATATATAAAAAAAGAGGCTAGCAATTGTCTTCTATTAACATGTTTCATGATATTCTTCTACCCTCATCTGTTTAACTATCAATAAAATTTCATGATATTATTTTCCACTCATCTATTTGAAGCAACCTATAATAGAGTAGTCTATTGTTCTTCTAACAAGGACTATTTTTCAATCTTTAAAATTCTATAATATTTAACGTGCTTAATTTGTTTGGATGGAACATGTTATCATTTAGATGTATTGTTGTATATATAGATAAATATATACATGTGCACATATGGATATATATATCTGCTTATTTTTGTTTTTCAAAATGTCTAGAAAAAGGAAAAATTCAACCCACCTGAGTAACAAAAGTAGGTAAGGTCCATGGAAAATCTCAAATACTCTTACCATATATCACATGATAACACGAAATAGAGAAATTGTAAAACAACTATTAGGAAAACACTTAGGAATCACAAGTGATAGATGATGGAAAAGCCACATTCAACTATTTAATAGAAGACAAGCAATCTAACTGAACCAAACAATGAAAAATGTGGTGCATAGTATAGAGTTTGTGTTTAGCTCTTTTATCTGTTGAAAATGGCTCTTTTGACAATGCAATTTAATCAATATGGCAGAGAATGAAAGACATAAATAATAAATGAATCATTTATGCAAAATACCCATGCAAAACAACTTACTGATTTTGTAGCTCAATAGTTTTAAAACCCTCCAACCTTCTAAAAAATAGAGCCGAATGCAACGAATTTAATAATAGCCTACTATCAAACCAACAACACAATGGCTCTTCCGACAATAAAACTTCATCAAACTATACTCTCCCACACACCAACATTCAATATTGCATTTACTTCATCTGCCGCCATCGTGCAATGATAGGAAACATGTTGGAATGAAGACTATATATTTGTAAAAGCAATATAGAGGAAGGAGAAAATAGTAAAATGCTAAAATATTGGATCAAATTTCCTTTGGTAGAATTTGGTACTCAATGTAGCAATTCCAGTGTTTGCTATTTTCCACCAATCAAATTTTGTAATGCTGGTTTGTTTACAATATTTGCATTTAAGTGGAGTTTGAAAACTATTTTTAGAACACAATGGCTCTTCTGACAATACAACATCATCAAACTATACTCTCCCAAACGCCAACATTCAATATTGCATTTACTTCATCCGCTGCCATCGTGCAATGACAAGATACATGTTGGTCTTATGTTGGTGCGAAGACTATATATTTTAGAAAGCAATGCAGAGGAAGGAAAATAGTAAAATGTTGAGGAAGGAAAAAATAGTAAAATGCTTCATTCACCCTCATATAGTACCTAGCTACTCTATCACTAAGATGTGTAAAATTCATGTACTACAATGATTATCTGTAAAAATAATAGGCTAATAGGAAAAATAACTTCAATACCATTATACTATCATTTTTTTTTATAGATGAGTGCTACCAAAAGGGGATAGCACACGAATACATGGATGATTTTTAGCTACACAAGCCATAGATCAGTCTAGACCACAAAACTACCATTATTACATTACCAGGTGACGATAAATCACCACCAAAATCTACCCCAAACCCAAAACATTTTTTAGACTACCTTCTCTAAGCCAAGGAAAACCATAATCCATATGTCTGGTGAATGCATCCATATTAGCATTAATGACGCCCTTCCGGTAGATCTCCTAGGAATTATCTATGAAGATCCTCTTAACTTCCATCCAACACCTTATGGACTCGGCTTCGTACATATCGTCCACAGCCTCCTCTTCTAGAATAGCAGTGTTAAAGAAAATCCTAAGGATGCTCACCAAACCATCCTCCACCAGATCTAATGTAGTGCTTTCCACTGCTTATGTGTTTCTCACAACCACTAGCCCCCTAGAAAGTTCCACCATTCTTTCCTAGGAACCTAGGATATCCACCAACAGCTCGACCACCACTCCATACACCATCCCATCACATTAGTGCCTTCCCGCTTGGTTCATGCACCTGAAAAAATTCACAATCTCCTACATCACCATCACATTATGAAACAAAAATATCCTCCTACATTGTTCTATCGTGGTTTCCTTGGCACACATGCAACTCAATCCGAAATAGTGTACCATCATTTGCTTCTATCTTTCCCTCTTGCAACACTAAGTGGCAAATGAATGAAAACACCCAACCAAGCGTATGTAGATAAAGGCTCTGGAGAGCACCAATCTCGACAATCATTCACACCACAGTTTGCAATTTTGAGACTAAATCTAAGCCCAAATTTTCCTCTAGTTACCGAAAACATTCTACATGTGATTCTCTGCTCCTGACGCACTGGCTCAAGCCCAATGTTGTGCATGTCTAGACACCTCAACCTCCCTTATTTTCCTAGTCAAGTATATCCTGTAGGCTAGGCCACCGATCCATATGGGAATCTATAATTACTAGGTTGTCTTGGAACGCATCGTAGTTTTCCGACAAATTGACGACTTTATTAGCTTCTCTATATGCCTATGTAATGGAAAAATCATTAAATTTAGCCAGAAGGGTATTAATCTTCCTTATCCAATTTTCCATTTTCCAACTTGACTTTCCTGAAGAAATAGCCTGGATACATATTTGCAAGTCACCTTCTATTTCCACCGTGACTATCTCTTTTTGAATGCACAACTCCAGCCCTAACTCTAACACCTCCATTTCTGCCATGTTATTAGAATGAATTCCTTTAGAATGAATTCCTAGGAATTTTGAAGTATCCCACACACACTTGCCATAATTATCTATGATTATGCATCTTGCTCCTACCTACCTGGGGTTTCCTTTTGCAACCCCATCAAAATTTAGTTTCCACTTTAATCTCACCAGTTGCAACCATCAAATGTTCTTCCTATTTACCTTGTCCTACTTACATACCCTGACCTTTGGCATCTTGAGCTCAATCTAGACCTTCTATATCACCTCATCCCACCATGTGAAACTTGCTTTGGTGCTGATTGTAATTCTATTGTTTGTCATTTCAATGATAACTCCCTAAATATTGGTAATGAGAAGATCCTTGCTTGAAGCCTTTTCATAAAATATGTGCATGTTTCTTTTGTTCCATACATGCCATACAATTAAAGTCGGTGCCAAAACTCATATTCCATGCCAATAGCCACCTTTGTTTACTTTCGGCCAACTACGCAGGAACTCTAGAAGATTTTTCTGTCTTGGTCCCTGGAGATGAAAGGTGTCTTGCAACCAATCCCAACATGCAGCCACCAATGGACAATTGAGAAAAAGGTGGTACACATTCTCCTCCTCACTTTCACATAATGGACACCGAGAAGGGTACGCAATCCCAATTCATTTCAATCTTTCTCCTATAAGGAAACATTGATGAATGAAAACCCATAGGAACACACTAGCCTTAGGTAACACTTCCCGTCTCCAACATAAAGTTTCCATCCATGTATTCTCCTTACTATAACCAATGAGTATTCAATAACCCAATTTAGCCGAGTATTCCCCAGAGGTATCCCCACACCAGATATTTGTGTCTTCACTATTGCACAGGTTAACTACCCTATTGGCTAGTTCTCAAGCCACTGCCCCTTTTGCTTCTTGTGGTGATGGCAAGGCATCCACATCCTTCCATTTGTACTTTCCCCCAAATCACATTTGTATCTAGGGTTACATAATCTGCCACCTTGCTACCGTATTCCTCCTGAATCCTTCCCACATACTGTCCTAATTCAAACATCTCTGCCAAGCTCTTGTGACCATCCCATGAGTCTGTCTAGAACAGTGCCTTCCAACCATCCCTGATTCACCATGAGAGGTGACTAGTAATTAAATTCCTACATTTTGAAAGGTACCTCCACACTGTCGATCTGCCTTCCACATTAACAATTGTTAAAATTCTGTAGGGTTCATTGTTGTCCAAATATTTGTTCTGCAATATCTAACACCATGGCTTTTCCAGAGACTTGTACATCTTCCAGATCAATTTGGCACCAAGGGCAGTATTTTGGAGCCTCGCCTTTCACAATCTAGCCCCACCATCCTCTTTTTTTTTGCATGTTGTGTCCCAGCCAATGAGTGAAATTTTTATTTCATTCTTAGATCCTTCCCACAGGAACTTCTTCAGAACTTTTTCCACATCTTCTTCAACCTTCGGGGGTGCCTCATAACATGACATAGTATAAATGGGGATTGAAGACAAAACTACCTTTGCCATTGTTATTTTCCTTGCTAATGCGAGCCAACTATTCTTACATGCCATTTCCTTGCTTATTCATTTCTCAACTACCTCCAACCAATGTTTTGCTTTACACACACCATTAAAGATCTTTACCCCTAGAATTTTTTCAAGAAGTTTTCCCACTTGGAAGCCTTAAATTCTAGTGATAGCTTGTTGTAATGCATGCCTTGTGTTAAAAAACAAGATACATGATTTCTCCTTATTCATTTTCTGGACCAATTTTTTTTCATACTCATTGAACACTCCTTTGACTACTCTAGCTTCCCTTAAACTTTCCTCACCCAATAGGGTAGTATCAGCTACAAATTGCAAGTGGGAAATGGGTTCCACATTTGGAGCCACTCGCACACCTTTCCATTCCAATTTGTGGCATCAATCTTTGATGATGCAACTTAAGGATTCAAGCATGATTATGAATAAGAAAGGAGATATGGGGTCTCCCTGCCTAAGACCATTTGTAGCCTAAAAAAACCCATGCAATGTTCCATTATCTGAAATTGAAAAACGTACCAACGAAATACAGTAGTGAATGAGCTCACACCATTGAGTGCTAAGTCCCATTTTCTCCATAATCTTAATTAAGAAGCACCACGATACTTTTTCATACGCCTTGCAGACATCCAAATTTATTAACATCCCTACATCCCTAGTTATCTTAAGAGAATGTACCACCTCTGATAGAAGAAGAATACTATCCGTGATTTCCCTACCTGGCAAGAAACCATTCCGCTCTACAAAAATTATGTTTCCTAGCGGCAATTTAAGTTTGTTTGCTAATACTTCGGAAATCACCTTGTATATAGTATTGCATAGTGATATGGGTTGATAGTCGCCAAAAGAATAACATTCAGATTTCTTAGGAATCAACGCTATTACCAAGTTGTTTATATATTTCATGAATTGCTTCATCCTTCTAAAATCTTCCACCAACTTCCACAAGTCGTCCCCAACAAAGCTCCAACACGATTGGAAGGATTTTGTTGAGAACCCATCGGACCCAAGGGATTTTTCTGGGTGGAGTTGAAACATAACACATTTCACTTCATCTTTAGAAACCTCCCCACATAACATTAAATTATTTGCCTCGCTGACCCATCTATTTATCATTTCTAAGAACCTGCCACCAACTTCTTGCCCATTTTGGCACCCCAGTAGGTGTTTAAAAAAATCAATAGCAGCCCTACCTATTTCCTTAATGTCATGAATTGTGAGGTCATCCATGGTTTTGATTTCCTCTATCTTGTTTGTAGCCCTCCTTTCTAGCACCAAGGCATGAAAAAATATTGAATTTGAGTCTCCTTCATTGATCCAGACTTCCCTAGACTTATCTCACGACTATATTTCTTCTCTCTTAAGGAGTTTAGCCAGCTTGGCATTTAGGCCCTTTTCCTTGTGAAAATAATCATTCCTCATGCCTTCTTTAATTACTTTCTCATTCAGGGCTTCTAGCTCATCTTCCACCTTAGCCTTTTCCACAAAGATATTTTGAAATTTCTCCTTGTTCCAGACTTTTAGCTTCTATTTTAAGGTCTGGAGTTTCTTGATAATTTTAAAGCTAATCGATCCTCCCACTCGAGTCTCCTTCCACCAACATTCCAAAAGACCAACAAGGCTATCATCCCACCACCAAATATTATGGAACTAGAAGCTCATTTTTTGTAGATCTTGTTGCCTAGTAATAGTCAGTTCAACTGGGAAATGATCTAATATTGACACAGGTTGAATGCTAGCCAATACCCACATACCCTCCTCACACCAGCTTGGGGAAACCAAAAATCTATCCAACCTCTCTGCAATAATTGTGAAGTCCTTACACCTGTTGGTCCATGTGAAAACATCATTTTCTGTTAGACAATAAACTACTCCAACGTCCACCACAAAGCATCTAAAGTCAATGGTGGCCTGTGAGACATTTTGAATCCCTCCCGTCTTTTCAGTCGGGTCCAGGTTAGCATTAAAATCTCTGCTGATGATTAATTTCTCCCTCAAGAAAGGTTGAGAAAAGTCAAGTATTGAACACCATAGAGCAGCCTTTTCCTCAGTTTTTGTCAGGCCGTAAACATTAATGGTCACAAAAGGGCAATTCAAACCTATATCAAATACTTTTGTTGTCATCTAATTTGAAGAAGAGCCAATTATTTCCACCGAAACCATTGCTTCTTTCCATAATAGTCCTAATCCACCCAAATTCCCCATAGAGTCTTAGAAGTACCCTTTCCAGATCTGACAACATTTTAGAAATTTCATCCCTTCCTCCCTAGAGAGTTTGGTCTCTTGTAGCAAGATAATATTGTTTGTACTTTTCTGAAGATGACACTTGACAAGGCGTCACTTGTTAGGGGCCTTCAGGCCCCTAACATTCCATGTTGTTATCTTCATTTCCTCCCAAGGGTGGAGCTTCCTCCCTTGGTACTTAAAAACTTAGTGATGCGAGAGAGCCTCTTCACCACAACTTCTTCTTCCCTTAATTTCTTGAAGGATTTCCAGCCACGAGTGTTTCCAATTGTGCCAATTTTTCCCACACCCAAGTGTTTTGCAACCGATTGGGAGATACACCTATCCTCGATGACATCCAAGGAATCCTCCAGATCAACATTGGAGTCTAGATCATCACTTGCCTATGAGTCAACTTCTGTAGACTCAACTTGTTCTCAATCGAATCTCATCTCCTAATGGGGGGATTTAGGCTGCAAGTTGACCAATTGCATCTTTTCTTTTGGTACCTCATGTGGACTTGCATGGAGCAACAACTCTTCCTTTGAAGCCTTGTCCATTTTTGTTGTCCTCGCTTCAGGGGCCACGAATGAAGATCTATGTTTGCTGGGTAGGATATCCACCTTTGATTTTTCCTTCCAAACCCTACTCCTTCCTCTATCAAAATATTACATTGTGTGTCCCGAGGCTCTGCACTTTGAGCACAATAAATTTATTTCTTTGCCTTCGACCCCTTGAAGCCATTGATACCCCCCAACCATCAGACATATTTGTTTAGGGATAGTGTCAATAGCCACAATTTTCAATCTTGCACACTTGTATAGGTCTCCGTCCAGAATGCTCATGTACATTTCTATTAGGGAGCCCAGAGAGCGCTCTATCTTTTCTAGACATTCCACAGTCCAATATTCCATCGAAAGGTTGTATAACCTTACCTAGACGGAGCAATCATATGGCCTTAATTTTATTGGGTCAAAGTTTAGACACCATGGCTACATGTATAGGGGGTGTCACCCATAAACCACATATCACCCTCCGTGGCAAGCTTCTTCGCTTCTTCATTGGTGAAAACAACCAGAAAAAAACCCTTAGGTAGAAATCTTAACAGTACCTCCTACTTCCATTGTTCTTTTATCTATCCCTTGATCGAGTCCCTTGCCAACGTCTTTCCAATAAAATGGAAAATGAATGCATACTCCCCCAGAATGCCCGCATCTGATTTAATTTTTTCTGTGACATCAATTTCCATAAGGACTTCATCCTTATTTTGTTTAGGGATGTTCTCCCCCATGGGATTTTGGCCTCCTTCTATCCTTTTCTCTTTCCTTTCTCTCCTTCCCCTTAGATTATTTCCCAACCATCTCTGAGTCGGCCACTCCTTCCACTCCTTTTGCTTCCAATTTGGATTTTTTTAGGTTGCTTCAAATGGTCGATGCTGACTTTGATCATACTTCCTCGCCAAGTTAGGAGAATCATTCCTTCTTTATGCCACTTCTTGGCAATCCACTGAATCTAGAGATTCAGGGGTTTGATGCCTCTTACGCTTGTTTGTGCCATTATCAAATCCTTCATGTAAAATGGATGGAATTTTTGCACCCAACACCCACCTTAAAAAAACCATTGGGGCACATTGCCAACCCACGAACCTTTCGGATTTACCTCGATTGCTTCATCCCTCCAGTGACACTTGGATTCTTCTTCTCTCCTCTAGATCTTCCAATCCTTTCCCTGGAACTCACCAACCTTCCTTACCTTACCAAATTTTACACCTGCACCACCCTGCAAACCTGTACCACTATTTGCCATTTCTCCCCTCTCTATTTTGAGTTATGTCACTCTTTTTTCTCTTCACAATTATACTATCATTGCTAAAATATTAGTGAAAATATTTATTAACCATTCTACTATATTATTATTCTTAATCCACTATTCTAATATACCTTATAATAACTTGACCAAATATTAAGAGTGAATATTTGATCTATATTTAATAATATCTAATTAAGCACTATATACATATACATATACATATACATACACATATACATATACATATACATACACATACACACATATATATATACATATACATACATGTACATATACATATAAATATGCATATACATATAAATATAAATATACATATACATATACCTACAAACATACTTTTCACCCTTCATTTATCACTTGTAGTTATCTTTGTGTAGCATTGGTGTTGTACTCATTACCATATGACCATTCAGAAAGAATAAGCAGAGAATGAGAAGCATGAACGATAAATTAATCATTTATGCAAAATAGCCATGTAAAACATACATATATATACATGTAAACATATATATATATATACATGTATACATACATACATACATACATACATACATACATACATACATACATACATACATACATATATATATATATATATATATATATATATATATACGAAGTTAGTTTCATGAGTGTAAAGTGTTATTCTTTCTAAGATATCTTTGTATTTGTTCAATTTATTTGTTAGAAGTTCCCAACAGGATTTTTGTTAGCCCAACTGCGAATAAGATTTGTCATCTAATAGCTCTGCAACAATTTGTCTATTTGTCTATAATCTTGAGTCTGAGGGAATGTAGGTTGAATGTTTGATTAAGCTGGCAATAATATACAAAAATAGTTTGGTTGATATTAAGTGTTATCCTTTATAATATCTCTTCCTATCTGTTCAATTTTTTTTTTTCAAGTTTCCGACATGATTTTCATCAGCCCAAGTGTGAAAAGGACTTGTGGTGCAATAGCTATGTTACAATTTCTCTATTTGTCCTTATCTGTGTGTATCATTGGCATTGCAACGATTACCATAGGAGAAATTGTACTTATCTATGTGTAGAGTTTAGGGTTGTATGAAACAATTAACAAATTAGAGATAAAATTACTTTGGTGGCTGTTTAGTGTTATTGTAATAACTATTTTACGATTTCTATATTTGTGTATTATATAATGAAACAATCTCTTGAAAATGTGTTTGGTAGATTTTAAGTATTATTGTAATAATTTTTTGATCTGTTCAACTTTATATCTCTTGATGATACACTGTCTGTTTGAAATTTGTATTTGTTAAGAAGAGAGTATGATTCAGAGAATGAAACTTACTCAATATATTTGCTTGCATGTTTTGGAACACATATTCATAATGCCATAATGTCTATTTTGACAATGCAACAAAATCAAAATATTTTCATGCAAATTTTGGAGTGTAAATTCTGACTACATGTACATATAGATATATACATACAAATGTGTGTGTATATATATATATATATGTATAGAGAATTCCATAGACTTAATCACAAATTGAAGTTACATTCCCTACAACTAAATATTATAGACAAATAAAGGGATTGTAACACACCTATTGCAAGGCAAGGCCTATTCTGCATTTGCCGGTGATGAGGATGTGGCCAACTAATGATGAGCTCACCATGGAGAAATACCAGTTGAATATTCTTTGATTTGTTAAAAAACTATGGTTAAGGTTAGTAATTTCTCATTATTGAGTATTATTCTAATACCTCTTTTACAATTTCTCTATTTGTCTATAATATTTAGGGCAAGGTGATGTAGGTCAAATTTTTAATTAAGTGTGTGGGGTCATGCTTTTTGTGCAGAAATTATTGCCATGAATTGGGTTTATGAGCTCTATTTAATGTAACTTTGGGGAAGTTCTAGTAAAATATTATTTCTATCATCAAAAAAATATGGTTGGGTTCAATAAATTTTGTTGCCCTTGTTTTATGTTTATAGTTATGGCTATGCATCTCTGGGTTTTTTTGTGGGCGTTGGTAGTTATGTGGGTTGGTGGCGATGGAGAATGTTGTCATGACAACAGGGAAAGGTGAATGGAAAGTGTTTGATGTGGACCTTCACAAATACATGGGCTGGTGGTGGTGGAGGTGGTCTCCTCAGAAGGTGAAAGGTGAATGGTAAGTGCTTGCTCACATGATGGTTAATGCATTTTGTGGTTGTTGTATGATGGAGGCAGATGAAGTAAATGCAGATGGACGAAGTAAATGTGATATTGAATGTAGCAGTTTGGGAAAGTATACTTTAATTAAGTTGCACTGTGCAAACAAAAATTGTGGTGTTGGTTTCGTAGGAGATGAATGTAATGCTATTGTTTTGGTTATGTGTGTGTATCTTTGGCATTGCAGCCATTACCATAGGAGAAATTGTAGTTATCTATGTGCAGGGTTCAGGGTTGTATGCTATAGACAAATAGGGAAATTGCAATATAGCTATCGCAGGAAAATCCCTATTTTGGATTTTCTATTGAGGAGGATGTAGCCAGCCAAAGGGGAGTTCACTGGGTTTTGTTGTGGTACAAGATGCCACAGACTTAATCCAATGAGTTTTTTTGTGGCGACGTGGAACTTGGTAATTACATGGGTTGGTGTTGATGGAGAATGGTGTCCTCGATAAAGGGAAGGGGAATTAAGTGTTTGTTGGCGTGAGGACCAATGGATCTTGTCATTGCATGATGCTGGCGGGTGAAGTAAATGCAATATTAAAATTTCTCTATGCTCATACAACTATCTTTTCAGCTTGCTAGATGAAGTGTATATAGTTGTTTCTTTATGATACTACCTACTTTCTTTAACTCATGACAATAATTATATGATGTAATTCCAAATCTTTTTATGTAAAAAATACCTTGCCCATTTTATACATATACATGTATATATGAATATTGGGGGAATTGTAATATGGCTATTACTAAAAAATACATACATATATCTATGCATATATACATATCTATACACATGTATATATATATACATACATACATACATACATGTATATATACATATTTACATATGTATATACATATGTATAGATACACACACACACATATACACACACACATATATACAAGTATATACATGTGTATAAATATATATATATGCATAAATACATGTATGCATTTTTTACTAAGAGGTGTGTTACAATTTCCCTATTTATCTATAATACTTAATATCTTATGGTTATATGTTTCTATCTCTAAGGTTAAACCGAAAGAAATCCTATTCATGGCTCGGTTGACGGAAATCCCGTTAGAAACTTCAAACAAATAACAAACACTCTACATATCTATATATTTGCAATTTCTCCATCCATACACATGGGTACCATATTATAATGAAAAGCATAGGACATCATTGAATGTGAAAATGTATAGATGGAAACATAGGAATATATTATGTTCATATTAGTGAAAGGGGATTCTTAGATAGGATGTAGGCATACCTTGTGGGTGCAACTAGGTGTAGTATGAACAGAAGAAAAGGAGGCATGATTTCCACCCCACTATACTAGGTGATGCAACGTCCTTGCCTATCACAAAATCCCCAACCCAGAGCATACTTTGTCGATGAAAAATATTAAGCATTATGCATTGTCAAAAGCTCAAAGAATTAACTTGAGAATTTTATTTAGTTGAAATCATTGCTATACATTTTCTTAAAAACTATGTATAGTTGTATGATTTATGACAAATGATTGCACACATAGTTGTAAAATAAGAGATGGCGCCATATTAAAATAAAAAACATGGAGATTGACTAAATGTGTAAATATGTATGGAAAGATAGGAAGAAATTACATGCATATTTACAAAATAGAACTGCTAGATAGGAGGTATACATATCTTGTAGCTACAACCAGATGTATTCTAAACAAAAAGAAAGAAGGCATGCTCTCCACCTTGCAGTATTGGGCTATGGAGCCTCATGGGATATCACCAAATTCCCAAGGAAGAACATAGATTTTCTGCCCACAAAACCAAAACACAATCAAATATCCAAAATAAGAATTCCGAAGCATTATAGGTTGTGGAAATCTCACATCATTAACCTGAAAATTTTGTTTAGTTGGAATTAGTGCTATACATTTTAAAAAATATATGTAGTTATATCATTTATTAAAAAGAATTTGACATGTACTTGTGAAATATGGAATACAATAAAGGACATATAGGCTTACCTTCTATATAAATAGAATGTAGTTGGAGCTTTTACACCACTGCAATCACGTGATGACAAGTCTATCTAGTATGTGGACATGTGTAATTACAGCTAAATATGTTTGCAATATAGAATGGTTTGAATCACATATAGTTAGTGACAAGGAAAATTTTGTAAAAGAACCATTAGCAAAACACTTAGAACCATAGGAAATGAGATAAAACCAAAAACGAACATTAAATAGAGCTTTGAAGAAGGAGGAAAGAATATCATAGAACATAATCACACAACACAAGCAATCTATGTCTTCTAATGGACTATTTTTTTTTAGCATACAAGTTTTAAAAGTTTGATATGTTGCTAAAGAGATGCCTATAGATAATTTTTATCATAAACTCTAATACCTTTGATACAATTGTCTATTTGTATTGAAATTTACCAATGAAGGGTGTAGCTTGAATCTTGTATCAATATGTTTTAGATTTTGTTATCTATGTATAAGCTTTAAGAAATGAGCAAGGTCTTTTTTACATTAAAAGATTTAGAATCATACCATATAATTATTGCCAGAAGCCAAAGAAAGTATGTATTATCATAAACAACTAGCTTAATATAGTTTATTTAGCAAGCTAAAAAAGATAGTTCTAGGAGTGTGGGGAAATGTAGTTGGAATAATAGAATATGTTGTATATTTGTAGGAACCAATGTATGACAGTGTACAGAAAAACCACAAAACCCATGCTCATTCTCCTCCCCACCATATTGACATCATGAAGCCTAATGGGCTATAGCCAAACCCTTGAGCAAAAAAAGCATAGTAGTTCCATAACAAATTCAATGGAGCCATACCATATATCAACACTTGCCATCCAATATACGTATAGATGTATATATATATACATGCATATATATATATATATATATATATATATATATATATATATATATATATATATATATATATATATATATATATATATACATGTATATATATACATGCATACATACATACATATATATATTCATGTTTGAAATAGAAATAATAGTGTGTTGGTAATAGTTTTCTTATTTCATAGATATGAAATTCTCTTGAGACTTCCATTCTTTAAAAAAAGTCTAGCCTATTCTTCTTTATAGTAAAATCAACTCTAGAATATGGAGAATAAAAAACCAAACTATGGTAATGGAGAGTTTGTTATAGGAAGTTGGAAGAAAGGATATCATAAAGAATAATTTATTCTATACATGTTGAAATAGATAAGGGAAAAAGATGTTCACAATTACATAGATTTGTATATGAAAAAAGACCATGCTCATTAGGCAAAAATAATTCCATGTTTATGAATTGCATGTCATGATCTTGATGCACAGAGGCTTCACAAAACATTCCATGTTGTCGATACCCTACTCCTTAATTACATCAATTGTTTCATGAAGCCTCTATGCATCAAGCTCATGCTTGCTGTCATGAATGGAGAGGGTTTGTTTATGCAGGGGTCGATGTAAGCCACCATTGCTAGAACACAACAGAAAAGATAGTAAATATAGTATTCCATAAATTTCCCTACGTCAAAGTATAAAAGTATCAGTTTAGAAAAAGGATTAAAAAAATAGATTCAATGCTATAACTATATAGTGGTGATTTTGTCACAACATAGAAAATACTTATACATGCTACTTTAAAATCTAGTTAAAATCACAGTCTACATAAATACACATAAAAATAATAGATGAACCTATTTACATATACATATGTATATATATCTTTGTCTACATATATGCATATGTATATCTGCCTATATACGTATTATATATGTCTAAAATTAGATAAGTAAGGAATGGGGAAAACACATTGCAGAATGGGTTTCCACAAGAATAGGAAATTATAAAACTATTAAAAGAGCAGTTTAAAATCATAGCTAAATCACAGATGACCATAAACCCACAACTATTTTACAATTTCTCTATTTCTCTATAATATTTGCTTCCGGACAATGTAAGTCAAATTTTGAATTCGCAGGCCAACTGTATGTCTGTGTATATGTATATCTTTGAATATAAAACATAAAATTGAATATGTATGTATAGACTAATTGTGGTGCAATAGCACAACAGGAAGAAAATATGATATTGAATATTGCAGTGTGGGAAAGTATACTCCAAATTATGCAAGAAAATATTTTGATTTAGTTGCATTATCAGAATAGGCATTTTGGCATAATGAATATGTGTTTGAAAATATGGAAGAAAATATATTAATTAAGTTGCATTGTCAGAATAGCCATTTTACCATTGTGAATTCTTACACATATTGCATTAAAAGCCACCAAATACATTTGTATATGAAAAACTATTTGCAAATGCATCTATGCATATGCATTCTATTTTTGATAGGGATACGAAGGAGATAATTGTACAAAATGTGTACAACACCAAAGATGCACAAAGTGTATATATGCATAACTTCATCAAAGCATACTTTCCCATATTGCAACATTGAATATTTTATTTACCTTGTTTGAGGATACCAAGTCCACCACCCCCAACCCATGCTTAGATATAGACAAGTAGGGAAATTGTAATAGAACTCTAAAAACATCGACAAATACGTTTATCCTTCCAACTTTCCAAATCAATTATTCAAACCCAGTTCTCTAAGGCAGCTCCTATTTTATCTATGTCATGGAAACAATTGTACGATGCAATGATCTGTCCAAAATCATATATCACCACAAGATTAATTGGAAATTTAAGCTACATTGTTTGGTATTCAATATTATGGACAAAACATTTAAACAAAATACCCATGTAAAATGGCTTATAGACTTCACAGCACAACAGTTTCAAAACTCTCAAATCTATTATAGAACAGACCTAAGGATGACTATTCTTACAATACCCTCATACGCAAGCAACACTACAATGGCTCTTTCGACAATGCAACTTAACCAATACATTTTCTTGCCTTACAAAGAAAAATAACAAAAAATAATAGTTTGTTATAGGAAGCTTTGAACAGATGATGGGGAAAGAGTATCATGCAACATATACACATACACACACACACACATATATATCTACACACACACACACACACACACACACACACACACATATATATGTATACATATAGACACACATATACATATACATACAAATATATATACATATACATTGATGACTAAATTGTTCTAACACAAAAAGCTATAAAATCTTTATGTATAATATTTTAATATATTATAATGTTTAAACCATCCCATTCCTTTTTGTAATTATTCATATATATAAAATTATATAGACATGCATACACATATATATATTTTTATATGTTTATGCGTAATTGCTACTTTACATATATTTGTATACATCCAAAATTGGTCTAGAGAATATTAATTAAATATCAATTATTTAATTAAGAAAATCTTTATTTCCTCTACTATATAAATAAATTGAAAAGCTTATTTATATAGTTCATATTTCTTAATTCCTCTTATCTAAACCACTTTCTTCATGATTTAATTAAAATAAACAAGTTTAACTAATTTATTTTATTTGATTAATTCTCTCTCATTAAATTTGAATTTTTAAATTCAATTTTTGTCACATTTCTCCATATTCTCCTAACCTCCTTCCACCTCATCTTCCAACTCACCATGTGTCAGATGAAAATAATTATTCCTAATTTCTAAAATGGATATTTACTCTCAACAATTTTAACCAACTCAAGGATGCGTGGTTTCTTCCTTCCATTTATTCTCTTCTACACTTGGCAAGATTGTTCTACAAAAGGGGATGATTTCCTTAATTCTCTCTAACCTCCTCATTTCTCACCGTTGATCTCTCCAGACTTAATATTGATCATCCAATGCTACCAACTCACCTGATGCCTTGGTCAAATCTATAAATAGAGGCTCATTTACAACTTTTTCATAAGAGAAGATTGCATAACATTACTCTGCAAAATTCATCTTAGCATTTGAGAGCTTAATTGCATTTTGATTCAACATTTAGAATAGTTTAGCAAGTAATTTAGAATGATGGATGCATGCTTAGATGTATCTTAGATTTTTTTTAGCATTTAGGATCATTCTCATAGCATTTCCATTAGTTTAATTCAGTAGTGCATAATTTTAAATAGCATTCTATATACAAAAAATCTCCATTCTTCCTATCACTTAGTTCATCATTTAGTTAAGAACATCAAAAATTATTTAGGTGTAGACATAGTTTCTACATTTTAGCTTAGAGGCTACTCATTTCTTAGGTGGCATCCTAGTAACTACATAATCAAGATCATTTGAGAGCACAATTACCATGGAAATTTAAGAATAGAGGAAGATGGAATGTTTTTAAGGAGTCACTTTATCAAATTGTGTTTTGTTAATTTAGATTCCCTTGATGTAATACATTGCATTTGCTGTGTGTTATTGATTAGTTTAATTCACATATTTTCTTACACATAAATTGGAGCCCACTGTGGGGCATAGCCCCTGTTATTTTGATATATTTTGGAAAGTATATTTTACAGGCACAGACGTGAGTTTCTCTAGCACAACCATTGATTCCTCTGGTGGATATGAAAGACTCTCTAGTGCATTCATCGACTATTCTAATGCAATGAAGGATTTCTCCAGTGCATCTACGCCATTCTATAGTGCATCAAGGAGTTTCTAGAGCGCATTTACAACTTTTTGTAGCACATTTCATGTTTTCTATGGCACATTGATTTAGTTTTGTAGTGCATTTACCTTTATGGCGCATTAGCTTATTGTAATGGCACATTTTATTTTCTCTACAAGTTTCTTCCGAGTCTGAAAACTAATGAATGTTTTTCTATTGTGGAAGTTTTATAAACACTATTAGAGAGTCTACTGAAACTCAAGAACGTTGTCAAAGAAACATTTATTGAAAACTACTAATAAATTTGATGCAAGGGTTGGAGTGATTTATTTCCTTTTATGCTTAAATTAGGAATCTAGACTAATTAGAAAGGAATGAACACCATGTCTAGTGTGTGTATTGAATGGTAGACATATGCTCTCCCCTTAACTAGGTGACAAAAAAGCTAGACCCATTCATTTTCATTATCTGTTGTGTGTACTGAATGGTAGGTATATGCTCTCCCCTTAACTGGGTGACCAAAAATACAGACCCATTCTTGTTTATCTGCGAGTGTGAATGGAGTATACAATGTAGGTTCTCTCTTTATTCATGCAAAATAAATATTGATTGAACTACAGGTATACTTGCTTTTTTTTTATCCTAGAGGGCTTGCCTTGTGGGAAAAGAGTAATCACCCAAGGGAATGACCCAACTCGTAACACGCTAAAGCCAAGTGACTTCCAACTAGTATATAAATGTGGGTACTGGAACAAAGGCCAGTATCACGAGGATAGTTCTGATGAGAAGGGAAAAAATGGTCTCTCGCTGCATGGATTATACCCCAGAAATAGAATGAACGTTCTAGAACCCTTGTTGTAGATTGGCCAAAAACATTTATCTATTCTTTGGTGTAGCAACAGTCATTGCAAAGCCATCCACATTCTCACAATTTTTAGTAGAGATGATTAACTTGCCATGGCAGTTTTATGGGGGCTAGAAGCTTGGTTGACCTAAGAAGTGAGTGCATTGTAAGGGGGAGCTAATGTGGCCAAGCTTTTGAATTCATCCACTAAGAATAAGTGTGGTTGGGGTAAAACCCTCATGGAATCCAAAAGAATATAGTCTTTCACAGCCATAGGAGTGTACATTGCTTGATTGTGTTTGTCAAAGTGTTTTAAAAAAAAAATTAAAAAAAAACCTTACACACTAGAAAAGTGCAAAATTGTGATTTGGAACACATCACTTGAAACAAACCACTCTTTGACCAAAAACTAGAAAAATAAAGAAAACTAGCAACAAATTGTTACATTATCTAGTTCAGCGCATTCACTGCTTTTTCAAGTGCATATACCCTTTGTTATAGAACATTCACCACTTTTTTTAGTGCACTCACCCACTGTTATAGCACATTTTCAAATTTTATCAGCGCATCCCCTACTTTTTGTGGCACATTTACCAACTTTTGTAGCGCATACACCTAAAACTTTGGCACATCCGAGTAATTCCCCGGTGCATACACCTGAAACTTTGGCACATCTAAGATATTTTATGGTGCATTCACTTTATTTTGTGGCACATCCTAGCCTTTTTGTGGCACATCCAATCCATGCTATAGAACATCTTCCTTTCAATGCATTCATTGACTGTTACAACGCATTCACCAAAACTCATAAACAAAGAGCTAAATTTAACTCCTATCTAACATTTTGAAACTAGATTTAGAAAAAAATTCCAATCCAAAATCATTCCTTAGGTGCAACAGAGTCTAAACATGTTCTTTATCCAATGATTTCATGAAATATTAAAATCCGAAAACCAAAGTCCATAGCTCTTAGTCTAAAATCTCATAAAAAATGTCTCTCAACACTCTACAAATTTAGAGTCAAATTGCTTTTCAATTTCTATAGGAAAGCTTCAAAGAATGACCCCAACTTGTATCCATTTTACTATTGCCAAAATCCAAGATGTTTCCAAAGATTTGAACATCTTTTCTAAGAAGGAAATTTGTTCCCCATTTCACAACTATTGCAGAATCTTCTCAAGTTCAAAATTATTCCTTAAAGTTCCTTAGAGTCTAAACTTATTAAAATTGACTTCTCTAAGTGAAATCCTTTACCTAAACATTGATCAAACATCGAAAGGTTCCCAATCATCAAAAACCCAAAATTTGATCATCAAGTTGAGTTTCCCCATCAGGATTTATCATCCTTCATCTCGAAACAATACACTGTACATCAAATTTTATCACCTTGGTTACATCAATAGAATTCATCATTCTATTTGACCTAGGAATTCCTTTGGCACTCTCAAATAACGATCAAAATTTTAGCAAACCTTCATCACTTTCATGCCCATTTTAACAAGGTCCCAAAAGCAAAAACTTAAGGATAAAGAAATTGAACCTCAAGGTACCATGGGTGAACCAGAAGAAAATCCCTTTCACAATATTTCTCAAAAAAAAACTGAAGAGATAATAGAGGAGGAAATAGAACAAGCAAACCAAGATCCCAAATTTCATAAATTCCTAGAAAGAATCTTTGAAAAAGATGGGGAAAAATAATTTCTAATGTTAGCAAACCAAGGGTTCAAATTACCAAGTGATTTTGATGTAAATAAATTGAAAGGAACCCCAAAGAAAACTGAAATTGAAACACCCACTACGGATCAAATGGCTGCCCTAACACATCAAATGCAGAAGCTTCAACAACAATAGCAAGAAATGCAAGGAGGGGCTCCAAAAAGATTCTTATTACAAGATATTTGTCCCTATCCCTTTGATAGAAGGTTAAACATGATACCATTTCTCCCAAATTGTGACTTACCAGAATACGACAAATAAAATGGAAAATCAAACCCCATAGACCATGCGCGAGAATTTCAAACCATGAATATTGGGTTTTCTCATGAAGACACATATTTGATGAGACATTTTCCTTGCAACTTGGGAGGCCATTGTATGGAATGGTTTTCCAAACTACAACTGGGCATAAAATCCTTTCAAGAACTTGTCAACAAATTCATCACACAATATTCATATAACATTTCACATGAGATAACCATGAAGGATCTTTGTAATACCAAACATAAACAAGGAGAATATTTTCTCATAATCTTACAAAGGTGGAGAAGGTTATTCGCTTGATACGCTCATCCCATACCTGAAAAATAAAAGATGGATATTTTCATTGATAACCTAATAGTGAAATGAGCTATAGAATGCAATTACAATGTCCCCCTAGCTTTGAGAAGATGGTAGAAAATGATGTTAAAATTGAAGAAACCTTAGTCAAAAGAGGGGTATTGAAAATTCACAATGAAGGATCAAACAATGCTAACTCTTCTAACCATCATAACAATGAGAAACCCAAATTTTGGACAAGGAACAAGAATGCCAGCGATGGTGCTGCCAAAACACATAATGCCAAAACAAACTTTAATCTATTAGGAACCACAACCAAGTTAGATCAAAACATAAATCGAGGCACTAATCAAAATTTCAACCCACCCAATAATCAAAATGGCCACAATCAAAGTAACACCACATCCAAACCTCCACCATATCAAACAAAATCAAATCGCAGAATATTTACGCCTTTGGGTCAATCACACGAATCTGCATTGAGAGAACTTCTTGAAAATAACCTTATAACACTACCCAACACTCGAGGCTTTAAACCAAAAGTAAAATCGTCATGGTGGAATGATGCCTATTATTGTGAATTTTCAAAGGTGCAAAGGCCATCAAACAAATAGTTGCATGCAATTGAAACATAAAATACAAGATTTGATAGATAACAAGGTCATACGAATAGAGGGACTCCAAACAAACATTGATCATGGAGCATTTAAAAATGCTTTACCGAATTATGAAAAAGGGGAGTCCTCTACAACAAACAACAAGGGAAAGAATGTAAACTATGTCCATGATACTATCATAAATCATATCTTAGTAGAAGAAGACCAAATGAATACCATTGAAACCAATGATCATCAAGAAATTATTGCAGCTAATAATCCAATCTATGACACTCCAATAGATCAAGAACATGATATCATCATCCTTGAAAATCAAATCAATGACATCAAACTAGATATGGTTGCAAATGATAGTCAAATCAATGTCATTAAAATGAATGGGAAACAAGAAAACATACCAATAAATACAACCATGAGAGCACAAGTCAAATATGTCTTAAAAGGAAGCTTATCCAAAACACCCATTTCCTCATCCAATCAATACAACAAAGTGGACCAGTTATGAAAGATCCCTACACAAATATCAATATTGGAATTGCTCAATATTTCACCCACCCACAAAGATATTTTGGAAAAAATCCCCAGTGGACACAACGGTACCAAAAAATCTGGAATTTTGTAAATTCGAAGCCATGGTGGGACATTTGACTATGGAACATTGCTTGTCCTTCTCAGAAAATGATGATGCATCTAGATTTCTCATCCCCACAATGCCACTCTTCATATTGAAGTCTTAATTCATAAACATCATGTCAAATGTGTCCTGATAGATGGAGGAGCCAACCTGAATATATGTACTTTAAAGCTTGTGCGTGCCTTAGGATTTTTTGAGAACACAATTGATTCAAAGAAAAATATTACAATAAAAGCATATGATGATGAGGAAAGATCCTCATAGGGATTGATTGTCTTACCTATTCAAGTAGGACCAATTCAGAAAGATGTAATATGTCAAGTCTTAGAAAAGGATTTAACTTATAACATACTATTGGGTCATCCATGGATACATGAAATGCAAGTAGTTTCATCAACCTACCATCAATGTTTGAAATTTCCTTGTGGTGGCCAAGAAATCACCATTTTGGCTGATTCAAATAGTCCTTATTATTGCAATACCCTGAAATCTATCCAAGATGTTTTTGTGCCCCATAACAGAGAAGCTTCCCTTTCCATCCCTTCCAATGATCAAAGGAAATCAAGTTCCTCATCCAAACCATTGGTCATCTCCTCAAATCATGAAGGTCAATCTAGTTCCATGTCCAAATAGTCTAAGAAGAAAGAAGAAGTTGCTTCCTCCACCTCCTCAAATCATGAAGCCAAATTGAATTCCTTGTCAAAATAATTTGATGAAAAAGTCCAAGTTAAAGATAACGGTGTTGGTGAATATTTCATTGAATGATCACTATTTCTTTCACAGTTCTCTTCTCCAAAGTCCTATGGGAAACCCTCAACATCAACACAACAAACATCACAACTAATTACCAAATTTGATGATTAGTTTATAAAAGAAAGCACTAGGTTTGATGAAGCAAAATATTTGAAGATATTCTAAACTATCTCTATAAGAATTTAGAAAAATCTCAAGCAACAATTGCAAATGTACAAACAACACAATATGGAAAATGCTTCACTATCCTAGAAAAGATGGGATATGATGGAAAAGGCCCTATAGGGAAAAAGAAAGAAGGAATTGTAGAACCCATTCAACCACTCTTAATCAATCCAAAAGAAAAGACTAGGCTTGGTTACAAACATGATACAAAAGAAAAGATAACTCATAAGGTGGTTGAAAGAATCTTACAGTTACAAGTTAGTGATGATCATGAAATTGATTCTAATGAATATGAGTGGTATTCCTTATCAGAAGAGTCTTGTCACGACAAGGAAATTGATGTGGTACACAATTATGCACCCCTACTCGAAGAGGGACAAGGTTCAAGTTCTAGACCACTTGAATTAGGATCACAACACCTTGATGATTCCAATGTAGGCGATTCAACTCAAAGTGAAATAGGTAATTTAGAGGAAAGTTACCTCATAGACCTTGATTTTTCTATTGGGAAAATTGAAGATATCACCATCAGAACTCTTACCATCTTTGACCTTAACCAGTCTGGTGGCTTCTTACCTCTACTACTTCCTGAGCTCATAGTTTGGGACCTGATTGAGCCATTTGACATCCCTACATTTTCAAACTATGATTCCATGATTAACTTCCTTTGTTCCAACAATCCCAAAACAAATTCCACCAATGAACATCATAACAAGGCTTCTGAATAAGGGAGTATCAAATCTTCTAGTTGAAAAATGAATAATACAAGAAATAGATCTGATGGTGAAAATGATTCAATGGTAGTATCAGATCTAAAAAAAGTAATAACAAAGAGTGCATCCAATGGTGAAAATCTCTATGAGGTGTCAAAGGATGGAAGGTTTGATACTCTTGTAGAGCACTTTCAGGAAAGATCAAAGGTGTTGATTAAACCCACCCAATATGTCAATAGCGACAGTGAAGAGACAATGAAGACTATCCATCTAGTAGCATCTTTGAAAAACCAAGAAAAACCAATCTTTCTCAAAATTTTCATAGAAAAGCAAGTCAACTTTGCTTGGTCTTATTCCTACATGCCAAGGATTGATCCAAAACTCATCATGCATCATCTCTCCTTGCCACCAAGAGTAAAACCAGTCAAGAAGAAACTAAGGAAAATGCATCCACATATTTCCCTATTGATAAATGTAGAACTAAAGAAGTTGTTAGATGTAGGATTCATTAGACCGATTGAATATGACAAGTGGATCTCCAATATTATGCTAATCTCAAAGCCTGATAACAACATTTGCATTTGCACAAATTTCTAAGATCTCAACAAGGCTTTTCCCAAAGATGATTTTCCTCTACCCAACATAGACATCATAGTGGATTTGATGGCAAGACATGGCATCTTGTCACTTATAGATGGTTTTTCTAGTTATAATCATGATGAAGCTTTCAAAATTCTAAAGAATTTAAGCTTAATTCCCATGAACCTGGTTCCCATTTTTAAACCCTTGTCCCCAAAGTGAGTAGGGTTTTATTCAAAGCATGCCAATGTTATAATTTTAGGTTGACCTGCTGAATTGGTCATTGGCCCCTTAAGTGATATTTTGAGCCATCTGACACATCATTCTACCAGCTCCATTAGCCCATATAATCGGTCATCCACTTCCCATAGTATCAAGTCCTTTCCTAAATTCAGGTTTCAAATTTTAACCAAAACACTTAAAAATTAAGTCATTAACCTAGTGGTTATGTTACCATCGGCTAGACTAAGTCCCATCCATTTAATGCTATCACTTTATGTGCAGATTTCAAGATTTGAGGATCAGGGATAAGATCTAAATCATACCCTGCCAGCCCATGGGAGTTAAGTGCCAGCTAGATAAATGTAGCGAGGTTGGTGAAAAGGCAACGTGTGTCCAAAGTATAGTGCGGGATCCACTCCCCACTACTGATCCTATGGCCTGACATCTTCAATGAATGACATAGATCAATCTAGTGGAACAATCTTCACCATTCCCTACTGGCCAATTGGATCAAAATGGAAGGTCATTATGACTAGCGAGATCAGTGAGATCTCGATACCTATCTTCACTTACTCGGCTCGTGGAGCCTGTACGCTGTGAAGGTGTATCCAACATGGAAGAACATTATTGGTTGTGAGAATTTTGGTGAAGCACTGCTGGAAATCAAAGGTGGTCAAATGAAAAATGGTTGTCCGATCATCCATCAAGGAAAAAGATCGATGGATATCATTCAAAGTTTGCAAGTAACACATGATGGCCATTTCTACTTTGCACGACTAGCTTGCATTAATGGCTAACATTCTGCAGGGTGATTGAGTTGATCTCAATTCGTGTGGAGATGCAAATGCTGGTAATCATGAAGAATAATCTAAGAATTTCCATGCAAATGGGGAATAAATGGTGCAATTACATCTTCCAATGAGCCGCCTAGGTTACGCATGTGTATTAGAAATTGCTTGTGAATGTCATCACTCCCAATAAATATAGAAGGAATAGTTGTTATTCTTGTCATTTGCATTTAGTAGCTAAAGGTGTGGTTGGTTAAGATAGGGTAGTGTGAGAAATTATTAGAGAAGAGAATGAGAAAGCTAGTAAGAATGTCTATTTTCTTGAGTTCCCTAAAGACTGGCCTTGGTGCATCAAAATCTGCCCAAGCCATGGAGGAAAACATTTCCTCTGCAAAGCCCAAACTCACACCTAACAGGTGCAGTCGAAGGCTACAATTTCAAGGCAATGTTTCCAGAAAGATAGATAACAAAGGAAAGAACCCAATGTGGTCTCCCACACAAACATAGAAGAAAATAAGATATGGTCATGGCTCTTATGGATGCTAACATTCGCCAATTGATCTTACTAGCGGCCCCTCTAAAACCAAGACTGACTCTGACTATTTTCGGTATCTAGCTTTGCTAAATGATGGTTTTCCCTCTGAAGAGGAAGTGTTATCTGTTATGCCACTGGTAGCCAAAACCTTGAGCGAGCATACTAGGTGCTTGTTAGGAAAATAAAAGGAGGAAGTCGAGGTTTCTTCTCCTTCTCTAGAAATGACAAGGAGTGGTCATGTATACTGTGGACATGGTAGTGGAAAAGGTGGAGTGAAGGGTAAACAAAATTTTTTGTGTATGGGATCTTATTTTTTTTGGTGTTTATGAAATTTGTTGTGGTGGTCTGTTGTTACACATGCATGGCACATTTTGATGATTCAGCATCAGTTGTGCACCTTCATGGCATTTTGGTTGCCTGGTTCATTGTGTCTCGGGTGGTAACAAAGGGAATTTTGGTTGTACTTTGCATTCCCTTGTTTGGTGATGGTTACATTTTAGCTTTTTCTTCTTACACCATGTTTTGCAATTTCAGCATGTGGGGTTTTGAAAAACAAGTTAAATGTAGTTGAAATATTGATGAAATAAAAGTTTGCAATGTAATTGTATTCAAGTCCCAAGCTTGTTTCTCCCTATAGGTATAAAGGGAATTCAAGACTCAAATGCAAGGGGGAGAAGAAAAAGATAGAGAATAGACAGTTTCTAGTTAGGTCTAGGCCAGGTGCATATATGAATTTCATGATAGGAATAGAATAACAGGGTTGTTTTGAGCTATTTTGGATGAATATATACATACTATCTTAAATTGTTGTGTAGAATTGATTCATAAATATAAATGAAAGTTTATTTCTAATGAATTTTCTCTCCTTGTGTGGATTTGAGTAAATTTTGAATCGAATTGTCAATAACATTTTCATTCTTCTTTTGAATTTTAATTCAAATGTATATCTTTCTTTCATGCTTTAATTCAAGTAATGAATTAAATGCTCAAATAGAGAACTTATAGATTTGTAATCATTTTCTTGGGATTTGATCAGTAGTTGTGTATCATAAATTTGAGCCTCATAATGCAAAGTTGTTTTGTGGATAGTCCATTCCATTAGGATTTGAAGTCATTTCTGTATTACTGGTATTATGTACATGACTCCATAGCCCAATTGAATAGGGCACTAATCTATTTCCTTGAAATATTTACCTAATGGGTTGCTCAAATTGTTGTAGGATGCCCGACCTAGAGTCAGAATTTGAATTTACTTCAAAATTTCCAAAATATTTACACAAATTTTACATTTATTTGTCATAAGGGATAGAATTTACTAAAATGGTAGCAAGTTACTTAGAAACAAGTGAATTTCATTGTAAGCTTTGCATATTTACCTTTCAGTTAAAATGATCTATGAAAGCGATGTGTTCCATCAAGTGTAATTTAAGCGAACACCAATAGGAATACCCTCCTTGGTCCCACAAAGCCTAAAGTGCAAAAGATCTTAGTCTATGACTAGATCTTGTCAGTTGGTTAGTCATTTTTAGGAGTTTTGAACATAGGAAATGGCTATTCCTTAGAAGTTCCTTTAGGTGAACTGGAAAAACCACCAACAAAATGGCGACTTTGCTGGGGATAATTCTGAATTTCCAGTTGTAGGCTGCGTAGAAACAGAGTCATATCATTTACATAGAGTCATAGCGTGGGCCATTAAAAATTTGGTGGATCTGGACATATTTGTTTAGATAATTGAAAATCTCTTGCACCTAGAAAGGATTTATTGCAGCAAAGATCAAATGATATGAGTGTGACTCTATTGTTGGAGAAATCCCAGAATGAGATTTCATCTTAAAAGAATTTCATATTTTTGAAATTTATTCCTCTCTAAAGGAGGTGGCTACTCTGTCTGAAGAACTAGTTAAATTGTGAAGAAGATTTCAAAGATTCACATAATTTGTAATTCAAAAAAAAGGATTAACAACTGCTATAAAATTTCTAGGTATTCTCATCAATCTGAAACAAGTGTTATGCTTTTTGAAGGAAGCTTGTGGGAAAGAAGTCAAGGCTTAGGGGCATAGATGATTCCCTACTAGATGGATTTACATTAAGATAGGGAATAGTAATAATTCTTTTCATACTTCTTATATGCAAAGTTTTTGATTATCCATGAAGTATGTCATTCTTTTGAGCATTACCTTCTAAAGAATTTCCCTGTAAAGAATCAATCCAAAGTATGCAGGGTGAAGAAGCCATGTCATCCCTTCGAAGGGATTTTGTTATTGAAAGGTATTTTCCATTATTTTTTAGTGGTATTGAAGGTTTCCCTAACTTGATTCCTAAGAATGTTAAGAAATATTTTCCCAAATTCACAGGGAAAAGTTTTGAAGCAACCTCTAAGCATATGCAAATATTCATTGATGTTATGGGGGATTATGAGGTGAATCATGAAGATGTTTTCATGAAATTTTTTCATTCAATCTTTGAAGGGTGATGCCAGGGATTGGTATTCATACCTGCCAGAAAGTTCCATAGCCTCATGGAGTCAATTTATGACAACTTTTATTGAATAATTTGGTGAAAGGGTAAATCCAAGTGTGGTAAGGAAAATTTTTACGGAGATGCACATAAATGAAGGGAAATTAGTTCCTTCTTTCAATATCCAATTTGCAAAGGAAATAAGAGAAATCCTAGAAGATATAAGGCCAAATGATGTAGAATGGTGGTATAATTAGGAGAATTTGATAAGAATATGAGCTTCTTATTAAGAGACAAGGAACCCACAACTTTACACCAACCATGTCATATTTCCATGGATATTGAGAATAATTTGAGATACTTAACAAGGGACCTGCAATTGCTAGTAGTACTTCTAGCACTACCCCCACTTTTGAACCAAATAAACTAGAGGGTAAAAGGATTCATCATGGAGTGGACCTTATTGATGTTGTGTCTACTTTATTTGCAAGAAATGTAGAATGCGATCATGCATCAACTTCACATCATCCAAACAAAGGAAAATCTGATATAATCCTCTCTATCAAGAAGTTGTAATATGAAATAAGGAGACATGCAAATGAGTCACCATATGAATTATTTTCAAGATTCTTGGATATATTGATGGAGATACCTGGGATTCTTAGAACCAATGATCAAATGTGCATTCATTTGTTTTGTGAAGTTTATATGCCAAGATCTAGCCAATGGTCTAAGGATCTGAAGTCTTGTAGCCTAGACCAAGTAATAGATTACATTAATATTGTGGAAAGAATTGAACATGGTCATGTGCCTTTATCTGGTACTTATGATATGAGTAATAATTGTCATGTTGCAAATGATCGAGGGCTAAGATCACCAAGTCAAAGAGAAGCATTAGAACCAAAATATGTGATTGTTGAATTTTTTCATTTGACTGACAATCTAGAAGCAAATGAAGACAGTAATGATGAGGATGAAGAGATAGAATATGAAAAAAAAGAGGTGACTCCTAATTATCTTCCTTGGGATGTCATAAACTATGAGAAAACACAAGAAGTACAAGATGAAACTTCCTAGGTTGATTTAGTTTGCAGCCATCATTCATTTGTTAATTACGGGAATACACTTAATCCAAATGCCATGGTATACATGAATAATCAAAATGAAGAGGTTGAACGTGAGGAATCTACCATTGAATATGATTCTTCATATGAAGTGGAGATGGAATCCCTTGCCTCTAGTAGGGGATATGTTAATAGCCTTGCAAATGTGTGTTTCCTAGGTATTGAATAGTTCTCATCATGTGAAGAATGTTCTAGTTGTAGGTCAATTGTTGCAAATATGAATGATGAGCATAATAATGGTATTGCTTCTCTGTGTTTTTCAAATGATTGTACTAACTTTGAGTACATTGGCTTTCTGAATTGCTTGTATCCTGATTTTAAAGATGATGAGATACTGAAGTAAAGCTAGGAGGATTCAACAACACATCTCACAAACCTTCAATAATAATACAAAACAATCTATGTGTAACACATGCGATTAGGCATTGTATATCACATTGGAAACATAACTATGGCAATCCACAATTTAATGCAACGAACAATCATTAATAACTTCCTCAAAAAAAATAATGAATCCAATATCTCTGGTGAGATTGAAGAAAACATAGTTATAGAATTTTCCTCCAATTTTAGTGAAGATCCAACAGTGGAAATGAAAGTTATTGCATTTTCCTAAAATTGCAAACCCTAGGTAGGGTTCAGACCTGCCCTCACAAAAATGATCATAACTTATTCAAATCTTAATGAAATTTTATGAGACTTGAATAAAATGAAAGTATATTCACATGGAAACAAAATAAAATTGGTTTTAGATCCAAAATATAGACATTAAAATCTGTACCATCACATTTTTTCAGACTGCAAATTCTACACAATATTGTTAGAATAGGGCAGTCGCACCAAAATAGTCATATCTCACACAAAACTCAATAAAATTTAATGAGACAAAAATAATTGGAAACTAGAAACAAATATATTTCCAGCCATATATAATAATTCATTATATTAGTCCATACCAAGCCATACAATGCATTACTTCAACCTGAAAACAATGTAAGAATCAAAAAATGCACACAAAATTTGAGCTTTCCATTCATCAAACTTCAAAAATAATGTCTCCAACCCCCAATTCAAGTTTTGGAGGGTTTATTTATAAATTTACAACCAAAAACAACTATTTTCAACTACATTTTAATTATTTTGTTGAAAAAACACCTTAATGAGACTTCATCTACCTAATTTTGCACTTTTGACAATTTTTACAATATGGAACAACTTTAAACATTATTTGACAAATGGCTTAAAATATGACTTCCTAAGAATCAAACACCTCTAAAATAGTTTGGTAAACCTTATTATTTCATATCCAATACAAAAAATAGAGAAACTATTTACAAATGGCCTCATGGAGGTAAGAAATCAAATAGGTGCTCTTGCACCAAACTCCCGGGGGAAAAAGAATTCAAGCCCCTTTGAATTGTCTTCTTCCTAGTCTTCCAGTTACTTTACACTTTTTCCTTTGTCTTTTCAACCATATTTTGTCCTTTCTTCCTTTTATTCTTTGTATGCCTTCTTCTATCAATCATTCTTGCAACTTGGAGGTCCCAAAACTCTATTAGATCATCATATCCTTCACTTTGTCCTTCATAACCTGCACATACATAGTCTGAAGAAAAATTAGAAACAAAATATAAAGACCTTGAGGTATCCTCCTTGTCTTCTTGTACTTCAAATTCCTCTTCATCCATAACCAACTTATCCAATCTTGACACCAATTCACTTGCAACCTCAATGTCCTTGTTTTCTTCTACCTTGATCAGTTCTTCTTCCTCTTGTTTGACTTGTCCATCACCAACCTTATTATCCCATTCTTCTTCAATGGCTGCATATTGTGCCCATAAGTCTTCCTCTTCATTTTTGACTGAATTTGCTGCCCTCTTTTGTTTTCTTTGCTTCTTCATAATATTCTTTAGAGGCCATCTAAGTAACCTCTTTGACATTGGTATATGTCAACTCCTTAGTGATTTCTTAAGTTCATTTTCCTTGGCCAATCTTTCCAACTCTTGGATTATCTCTTCCATGTCTCTCTCAAACTCTAATTGTCTTGGATTCTTTCTTTCCTTATTTCTCATTTCCTTTCCCTCTCTTTTATTATTCCTTCATGAATCCTTGGCCTACAAATATCTTTCCAATCTTCTCAACAAATCCATCTTCACATGAAAGTATCTCCTTGCTTCCACTTCACCTTGCCTCTCCTAGGCAATTAGATTCCTTCCTCAACCCACACAACACAACACACAACCACCAACCATAATCGCAAAAAAAAAAATTTCCTCTACCTAGACCTTACTGAGCTTTGATACCAATTTGATGTAGAGCTAGGAGGATTCAACAACACATCTCACAAACCTTCAATAATAATCCAAAATAATATTTGTATAACACATGCTATTAGGCATTGTATATCACATTGGAAACATAACTATGGCAGCCCACAATTTAATGCAACAAACAATCATTGATAACTTCCAAAAAAATAATAATGAAGCTAATAACTTTAGTGATATTGAAGAAAAAGTAGTTATAGACTTTTCCTCCAGTTTTTGTAAAGATCCAATAATGGAAATGAACGTTATTACATTTTTCCTAAAATTGCAAACACTAGGTAGGGTTCAGACCTGCCCTCACAAAAATGGTCATAACTTATTCAAATATTAATGAAATTTGATGAGACTTGAAGCAAATGAAAGTAGATTCAAATGGAAACAAAATACAATTGGTTTCAGATCCAAAATATAGACTTTACAATCTATACTATCACATTTTTTTAGACTACAAATTCTGCACAATATTGTTAGAATAGGGTAGTCTCACCAAAATAGTCATATCTCCCACAAAAATCAATAAAATTCAATGATAAAAAAATAATTGGAAACTAGAAACAAATATATTTCCATCCATATATGATAATCCAATATATGAGACCATACCAGGCTATAAAATGTACAACTTCGGCCTGAAAACAATGTAAGAATCAAAAAATGAACACAAAATTTGAGGTTTCCATTCATCAAACTTCAAAAATAATGTCTCCAACCCCCAATTCGAGTTTTGGAGGGTTTATTTATAAATTTACAACCAAAACCAACTATTTTAAACTACCTTTTGATTATTTTTTTGACAAAACACCTTAATGACACTTCATCTACCTAATTTTGCACTTTTGACAATTTTTACAATATGGAACAAATTTAAACACTATTTGACAAATGACTTAAAATATGAATTCCTAAGACTCAAACACCTCTAAAATGGTTTTTTAAACCTTATTATAATACCTAATATATAAAATAGAGAATCTATTTACAAATGACCTCATGGAGGTAGGAAATCAAACAGGTGCTCTTGCACCAGATACATCCAATTAATGCATGGAAAAATATTTTATTTGATGAGGATGTTTTGGATGATGAAGTAACAAATGACAAAATATATTGGGGTAGGATTAATACTCTTTTTGAGGATACTTATAAAAAAGGTTTGGGTATGTGTAGGATCATCATGGAAAAAATAGGCCCTTAAGTGGCAAAAAACTCAAAAAAATCAGAGTAAGTCAACTTGACATAAAAAATTGAGTAAGTTATCTATATTATTTCAAAAATATGTAACAATAGAATCTGTAGAAAATTGAATGTAGTTTCTAAACTACTAGGTTTTAAAAAAAAAAATCTATTTCCAAGGTGAAAATTTGAAATTTCAATGCAGTAGTACTTAAATTTCAAAGGAAAAATAAGAAGTAGGTGTTTGTCCGACCACCCTAACAAAATAAAATGATAGTATTTTTTATAAGATTTTAGATATAAGTAGAGGACTCATGTCCCGATGTGATGCATATATTTTTATATTTTTTCCAAGTAAATAATTAATTATGAATTTTTATTACAAATTTTTAAAAATATAAATACGTACCACCTTAACTTGGTCAAAACTTCATGAAATTCATTTTTTTTTCTTTTTTTAATGCTATATTATGTGAAGCATAGAATGTGATGCATGTTTTGGATTAAAAGACTGTGATACAGTTTGAAAGTTATAGATATTTTTCAATCAACCTATCAATTAGGACTTTAGTCATAATTCAAATAGAAAATGAATAATAATTACTTATTAAATTCAAAGTAAAGAATAATTTATATTGGTGAAAAACTGAGAATCTCCTTTAAAAACCCTTTTCATTTCATCAATTTTGGGTAAAAAATATGTCGTTAGCCACATACCCATCATATTGCCACTTTTTGGCCCATCATGATCCTGCACATACCCGTCTGTTAAACTCCATAAATGGGCATATTGTAGATGATCCATGTAAGGATCAAAGTAATGTTGAGGTGGGTAGTTTTTATCAATAAAGATGCTACTTCTGATCTACCAAATGCTAAACTATATGAGAGGTGTGGAGATTTAGATACCATTGAGGAAGCCCTTGAGTATGATATAAGTTATGGATGTAATGAGGGAAATCATAAAGATGAATATGGTCACATTGGTTCCCCTGTGGTGAAGAATTGTATATCTTAGGGAACAAATGAAAAGTTAGATATTCATGTTCTACAGGATGATTGCACAGATACTTCGACAACACTATTTTATATTGAGGAGAAGAAATTACATTGTAATTCTTTAGAGTATGTAGATACTTCAGTACCTTTTCACCCAAGTGAAAATAAATCCAAAGATATAGGTGATTGTGAAGATCATATGGGATAGTATGAAGCTGCAGTGGATTTTTTTTGCAGATACTTCCTATCTAATGAATTTGATTATGGAACTTCTCTCACCTCAAGGGGTCAACATTTATGGAAGGAAAATTGATAATAGACCTGATTATGTGTCCTTTCCTAAATGCATTGAGGAGTGGCCTAGTCAGAGCCAAAGTGTCTATGATACCTTCAAGTTTGATGAACAGATTCAAGATGATCATATATTTCATGGTGATGTAGAATATGAAAGTTTCACGTTCTTTATTCAGTCTAACGAACCTCTAATAGAAAGGGACAAAGCTAGCAATGTTGCTCTGGGCAGCATAAGTAGTGTTGGTCAATGTAATACTAATTATTTGGTGTCACATAATACTTATGTGCATTCATTGCAGGGAAAACAAGCTAAAGTTTTTGATAGAGGAAAATTTGTCCCTGAAATTTTAGGGCTTGGAGGCTCCACCTTGTAAAATTATTTTTTGTACATTTTGTGAGTATTGTAAATATGCTTGTATGGTTTGTTTTCTTTTTGATGGGTCTTCTTTCCTATTCCAGGTAAGTTCCTTGGTTTTTGGTCATGCACCCTGGTTTGCTTCAAATGGAGATTCTATTTCTCTCCATACCCACTAGGGCTATGCGTCCCCGAGCATGAGCTACTGATGGAGGTTGCAAAATTCTAAAGAATTTCAGCTTAATTCCCATGAACCCAAATCCCATTTTTAAAGCCTTGTCCCCAAAGTGAGTAGGGTTTTATTCAAAGCATGCCAACATTATAATTTTAGGTTGACCTACTTAGTCAATCATTGGCCCCTTAAGTGATCTTTTGAGCCATTTGGCACGTCAGTCTACCGACCCCATTAGCCCATGTAACCGGTCATCCTTTTCCCATCCTATCATATATTTTCCTAAAGTTAGGTTTCAAATTTTAACCAAGTGACTTAAACATTAAGTCATTAACCCAGTGGTCATGTCACCGTTGGCTAGATCAAGTCTCATCCATTTAATGCTAACATTAATTGATGTGTAGATTTCAAGATTATAGGATCTGTGATAAGATCTGAACTGTACCCACCCAGCCCACAGGAGTTAAGTGCTAGCCAAATAAATGCAGTGAGGTTGGAAAAAAGTGGACACATGTCCAAGGTACAGTGTGAGACCCACTCCCCACTATCACTCCTATGGCTCGACATCTTCAACGAACGATAGAGATCAATTTGGTGGAATGATCTTCACCATTCCCCATTGGTCCACTGGATCAAAATGGAAGGTGGTTATGACTAGCGAGATTAGTGAGATCTTGACACTTGCCCTGACTTACTCAAACTGTGGAGCCCACACACTGTGAAGATTTATTTGACATGGAAGAACTCTATTGGCTGTGAGAATTTTGGTGAAGCATTGTTGGAAATTAGAGGAGGTCAAACGAAAGATGGTTGTCTGATCACCCATCAAGGAAAAAGATCGATGAATATCATTCAAAGTTGGCAAGTAACATGTGATGGTTGTTTCTACTCTGTGCAACTAGCTTGCATTAATGGCTAACATTTTGTAGGGTGATTAGTTTATCTTAGTTCGTGTGGAGCTACAAATATTGGTAATCATGAAGAATAATCTACATATTTCCATGCAAATGGGGAATAAACGGTGCCAGTACATCTTCCAATGAGCCGCCTGGGTTACGCATGCATATTAGACATTTCTTGTGAACGTCATCGTTCCCTGATAAATATAGAAGGAATAGTTGCTATTCTTATAATTTGCATTTAACAACTAGAGGTGTGGTTGGTTAAGATAGGGTAGTGAGAGAAATTATCAGAGAAGAGAATGAGCAAGCTAGTAAAAATCTCTATTCACTTGAGTTCCCTGAAGACTGGCCTTGGTGCATTAGAATCCGCCCTAGCCATAGAGGTAAACACTTTATCTAGAAAGCCCAGACTCGCACCTAGCAGGTGTAGGTTAAGGCTACAGTTTCAAGGTGATGTTGCAGGAAAAAATAGATAACAAAGAAAAGAACCTAGTGCAATCTCCCACACGAACACAGAAGAAAATAAGATATGGGAGAAGCTCTTATGGACGTCATCACTCGCCAATTGATCTTACCATCAGCCCCTCTAATACCAAGATCGACTCTAACTATTGTTGGTATCTAGCTCTACTGAATGATGGTTTGTCCTCTGGAGAGGAAGTGTTATCTGTTATTGCACTGGTGGCCAAAACCCCAAGCAGGCATACTAGGAGCTTGTCAGGAAAAGAAAAGAAGGAGGAGGAAGCCAAGGTTTCTTCTCCTCCTCTAGCAATGACAAGGAGTGGTTGTGTATACCGTGGATGTGGTAGCACATAAAAGGTGGAGTGAAGGGAAAATAAAATTTGTTGCATATGGGATATTATTTTTGTTGGTGTTTATGAAATTTGTTGTGGTGGTCCTCTATTGATTGTATGTGGCACATTTTGATGATTCAACGTCAGTTGTGCACCTTTGTGGAATTTTGGTTACCTGGTTCATTGTGGCTTGGGTGGCTACAAAGGGAATTTTGGCGATACTTTGCATTCCCTTCTCCGACGATGGTTTCATTTTAGCTTTCTCTTGTTACACCATGTTTTGCAATTTCAACATGTGAGGTTTTGAAACACAAGTTAAATGTAGCTGAAATTTTGATGAAATGAAAATTTACAATGTAATTGCATTCGAGTTTGAAGCTTGTTGCTCCCTATAGCTATAAAGAAAATTCAAGACTCAGATGCAAGGGGGAGAAGAAAAAAGAAGAAAAAGATAGAGAATAGAAAGTTTTTGGTTAGGTCTAGGCCAGTGCATATATGAATTTCATGATAGAAATAGAATAGCAGGCCTGTTTTGAGCTATTTTGGATGAATATATACATACTATCTTAAATTGTTGTGCAAACTTGATTCATAAATATATTTGAAAGTTTATTTCTTATGCATTTTCTCTCCTTGTGTGGATTTGAGTAAATCTTGAATGGAATTGTCAATAACATTTTCATTCTTCTTTTGAATTTCAATTCAAATGTATATCTTTGTTTCATGCTTTGACTCAAGTAATCAATTAAATGTTGAAATAGAGTTGTAGATTTGCAATCATTTTCTTGGGATTTGATAAGTAGTTGTGTATCAAAAATTTTGAGGCTCATAATGCAAATTTGTTATGTGGATAGTCCATTCCATTATGATTTGAAGTCATTTTTGTATTACTCGTATTATGTATATGACTCTGTAGCCCAATTGAATAGGGCACTAATCTATTTACTTGAAATATTTACCTAATGGGCTGATCAAATTGTTGTAGGATGGCCAACCTAGAGTCATATTTGAATTTACTTTAAAATTTCCAAAATATTTACGTAAATTTTACATTCATTTGTCATAAGGGATAGCATTTACTAAAATGACAGTGAGTTACTTAGAAACAAGCCAATTTCATAGTAAGCTTTGCATATTTACCTTTGAGTTAAAATGATCTATGAAAGTGATGTGTTCCATCAAGTATAATTTAAGTGAACACCAATGGGAATACCCTCCTTGGTCCCACAAAGCCTAAAGTGTAGAAGATCTTAGTCTATGACTAGATCTTGTCAGTTGGCCAATCATTTTAAGGAGTTTTGAACATAGGAAATGGCTATTCCCTAGAAGTTGCTTTAGGTGCACTAGAAAAGCCACCAACAAATCAAATAAAAATAGCTCCATAGGATCAAGATAATACAACCATTTCATGCCCATGGGGAACATTCTGGTGGAACGTCATGCCATTCAAAATGAAAAATGCAGGAGCTACTTATCAGCGTGCCGTGACAACCATTTTTCATGATATGATGCATACTTTAATGGAAGACTATGTGGATGATCTATTAGCTAAATCATATACCAGAGAGGGACAATTAGATATCTTAGACAAAATCTTCACTAGACTAGAGAAATTCAATGTATGATTGAATCGAAAGAAATGTGTGTTTGGAGTGACTTCAACCTAACTCCTGGGATACATAGTTTTTGAAAAGGGCATCAAGGTAGATCTGGGAAAAGTTAAGGCTATCGTGGAAATCCCACCACCTAAAAAAATTAGTCAGCTACGTTCTTTGCAAGGAAGGTTCCAATCAATCAGAAGATTTATTTCACAACTGGTAGATAAGACCCATCCTTTCACTCACCTGCTACACAAAAATGTTTCTTTCTAATGGGATGAGAAATTTGAAGGAGCCTTCAACCAATTGAAATAATAGCTAATGAGTCCACTTGTCTTAGTACCACCAGCAGAAGGAAAACCACTCTTGCTATACATTGCTACAATTGAAGTATCATTAGGATCCATACTAGCACAAGAGGATCCAACAGGAAAAGAAAGGGAAATTTACAACATCAGTAGGGTGCTAAATGACTATGAGATCAACTATACCTCCATTGAAAAGTCTTGCTTGGTAGTAGTGTTCACCACCCAATAACTTCAACACTGCATGCTAACTCACACCATCAAGTTAATAGAAAAAATAGATCCACTAAAATACCTCATCAACAAAGCTAACCTAACTAGAAGACTGGGAAAGTGGGTTATGATACTTAGTGAATTTGATATCCAATATGTGGATAGGAAGGCAATAAAAGGACAAGAAATTGCTAACCAGTTAGCAGAAGCACCTCTACCAGATGATCATCCTTTACACATTGAACTTGTAGATGTTGACATCCTTACCTTGGCTACAAAATAGTGGACATTATACTTTGACATGGATCACACACCCAACATGGATTAGGGGTCAAAATATTATTTGTCACTCCACAAGGACATACCATACCAAAATAATATATATTGATGTTCCTTTGTACCAAAAACATGGTCGAGTATGAAGCATTAATCATCAGCATTAAAATAGTTGTAGAATGGAAAATTCTAGAATTGCAAGTATATGGAGATTCTTAGTTGGTCATTAACCAAGTCAATGATGATTATCAAACAAAGGATGACAAACTAATGCCCTACAAAAGAATGATTGATGATTTTAAGAAATAATTCATGGATATCAAATTTGAACAGATTTCAAGAGTGGAAAATAAAGTCGCTGATGCCATGGTTACTATTGCTTCCTTGTTACAACATTGAAGCCTTTTGCACTAGTGCAAGAACTCCAGCCTTTTGCATCAACATGGCCCTTTTGTCAATGGGGACTAGATCTTGTTTGTAAGATCCATCCATCATCATCGAATGGACACAATTTTATCATCACAACTACAAAATAATTCATGAAGTGGATTGAAGCCGTTCCTCTAACCACCATCACAGGAAAGAAAAATTCATCATTCATCCTCAATTACATGATTTGTCGGTATGACATCCCTCAATCCATTGTCACTGACAATGGAAGACCATTCAAAAATCAAGACATACAAGAATTTTGTGAGAAGTTCAACATTGAAATCACTTCTCCACACCATATTATCCTCAAGGAAATGGTCAAGGAGAGGCTTCCAACAAAACCATTATGAAAATATTGAAGAAAATGGTCAATGACGCTAAACGTGATTGAAACATCCAATTAAACCCTACTCTATGGGTGTACCACACTAGTATTTGCACACCAACATGAGCCACACCATATGCTTTGGTATATGGATCTGAGGCCATTGTACCCATTGAAGTTGAATTTCCATTTCTCAGGGTTTCATTGAAGGGTACCATCTCTGATGAGGACTATCGGGTATCTAGATTACAAGAAATGAAACTATTATATGAACGAGGCCAACATGTAGTGAACCACCTAAAATCCTACCAACAACGAATGTCCAAAAATTACAATCATAGAGTCAAACCCAGAACATTTTAATTTGGTGAGTTGGTATTGAAGGAGAACCCACACAACCAGTAGGATAAAAGAGAAGAAAGGAAAGTTTGAACCAAATTGGTTGGGCCCCTTTGTCATTGTGTCAGTCTATGGGTTAAAAGCATACTAGCTATCCACTCTAGAAGGAGACCTATTTGAGGAGCCCATGAATAGCCTCCATCTCAAGAAATTCTACACATGATTCATCAGTTGCATTGGTAAAAGCCCTGAAAAAATCTGAAAACATTAGAAAAAGTCCTTAAGAAATCCAGAAACATAAAAAAATGTCATGAAAAAATGGTCACCCTTCTGAAAGCCTAGAAAATAGGCATCTTGGTGAAAAAAAAGAAATCAGAAAGGAGAAAAATACAAAAAAGAGAAAAAGAGAAAAATACAAAAAAAGAGAAAAAGAGAAAAATACGAAAAAATCAAAAAAAAGAAAAATACAAAAAAATCAAGAAGGGGAAAAATACAAAAAAAATATAAAATCTGAAAAAGTGCAATAAAAGCAAGTAGGGAAAACTTGGCAATAGGTCCTATTTGTGACAAACTGGATTCTTCCTCTATTGGAACATGTGTTGACCACATTGGCTCTTTGCTATCACTATTTGCATCCTTTGTTTGAGCCTCATTTACATATTCCACTATTCCGGTCGTGTCTCACTTTGGCTTGTTGATCATTGTACATATCCATAATAAATTGGTTTGCTTCCACTGGGGGAAAAATCCTAAACTCACTGGGGGCAATCCATCTTTGAGCCTACAAAGCAACGGACAAACAATAGTATGACAACATAGCGAAAACACAACAATCAAATGGGCTACAACTTTGAAGATCAATCAGACTCACCAAAAACAATAATCTAAACCAACAACAACAAGGTCAATCAAAAACAAGTTTCATTTGGTGACGATACTCTGAATCAAAGTTTTATCTCTTTAACATAAATGTTCAAAACTATTTGCATTGTGATTGTTGTTATCATTTCTTAGGAGCAACTAAAGGATGTAAAGAACTAGAAAAGCTATGATCGAGAATGATAGTTTTCTTTGTCTATTGTCTGTGAAGTTGATCATTACTACCATGTGAATCATTGTGGGACGTGCTCTACAAACTACCACTAATGGCATTCCGGACTTGCATAGAAAAATGATTAACTCTTGTTTGTTTACGCAAGGAATGCTTAGGTCATATCAGTTTAATTATAACTAGATTATTGTGTTAACTTGCACTATCAAACATCATGGAATTAGTACTCAGGTCATCATGGTTTATTTATACCATCGATGTTGGCACTCACTTTCAATATTTTAAAAGATCAATGATAATACCAAGCATAATAAATTGATTACTAGGATGACAACATTGCATTGTTAGAGTTGCATGTTTAGGTTGCATTCATACTAGATTTTGTAATGCTATTTATAGATTTCTCCAAGACTGATGTTATTTCTATCATTAACAGATTGAGTACAGTTGACTTTACCAAAAGGATCATATACATGCATGAATATTATAACATCATTCATAGCATTATCATATCATTTTAGTCATTAGATCGTATATTTGCGTTATGAAAATCTAAAAACAGATGCATTACCATATCATTCTCTAAAGCATTCATCTTAGTCATTAGATCATATGTATGTTTTCATCATGGAAATCCAAAAATAGATGCATTTATCATATCATTTCCATCCATATACATTTAGTCATACATTTTTAGACACAAAACACCAACATATATAAATTTCCATTCATCCATTTTATACATGCATCCATATATTTGCATCAAAAATACAAAAAACACATATTATCATGCATATCATACATCATAATAGCATGCATCCATAAGAACATGTAGAATTAATCCACCATTATTTAATCATTCCATTCATCCATTTCTGCATTAACATTCATTAATATCATTATCCATCTATTGCATCATACATATTTGGATCAGAAAAGCATACAAACATAGCAATTAACACATTCCATTCACATAATTAGATTCATCATATAGGTCATATAGACATCATTAATAAAAGTATCATAGAATCATAACACATGTTGCATCCATAACATATCATATCATCATCATGAAACATCACATAGCATATATAATAGGAAATTAAATGCATCCACCATGACCAACAAACACAAACACATAGGTCAACCATCATCATTCTTGCATATATATCTTAAAAATGATGTAAAGTGTACAAAGATATTTGAATATGAAGGAATACATCATCAAAAATGGTAGTAAATCATCGAGTATCAGTGTATACATGTCCACATCACAATAAAGCATCAAATATCAGAGCTCGGTAGTGCTCCCTCTAGATGGTGTTGGCATCCCTGGACCTATACCCCCTATTGTACCTGATGGACCTGCACCTAAATTTCACTAATATCTAGACAATGGTTATGTGACACCTACATTGATTGTCCGAGACTATGACCTACCAGATCAAGATTTTGCAAAGCTCACCCACCGCTTGGGAAGAACCAACTCATGATATCAATCTCTGTAAAACTGGGCCTCCTGTGTAGTACGACGAACCTCCCTAAAATAGTCTATGAATCTGGTAGCTATTGCAGCCTACTGCGATCTCTCAGTGATAGCCTTTTCTTGCTCTACATGTTTCCTCAATGCATGCATCCCTCTCCATAGTCAATGCAACAACCTGGCCTTGTACCTATCCCTGGCCCTGCACCTTATCCAACTACTATCTGGCAGCATCCCTCTTGGTCATCAGAGTTTGTATCTATCCCTAGGACTATAAGAGTTGTGCCTAAACTTGTGCCAACAACTATGTCTACATCTATAGCTATCCCTTCACCTGTGTCAACTGGGCCTAAAAGGTCTGAACCTAGGCATGCAATACTATTATGTAAGACTATTGTTATTGCAAGGGAAACCGTATCTACACCCACTACTATGCTACTACCACTAAGGATTGCCTCGTGCGAGGAACTCTAATATCCAATCTTGGGTGGGCACCACCTTTTCCATCTCCACCACCACCGTCATCTTTTCCATCATCACCACCATCATCCCCACCATCATCACTACCTCCTCTTTCTCACCTCCACCTCTACCCCTCCCCTGTCTAGGTGGTATATCCTCATCATCCTCTAACACAAGCACTGGCTCATCAGGTCTTGAAATCCTTGAAAATGAATGCTCAACAAAATACAACTAGTACTCCTCAGTCATATATCCCTCAACAATCCCCAAAAGGTAGTCCCAAATCACTGGATGTAAATGATGATACTCATCACGTGTAGAATCATGAGATAATGTGGTCCCCTAGTTGGTCACATCTTGCTACCTCTATGAATACATAGCCAATCCCTCAGGCATCCCCTGAACTCTGTTGTATTGTCTAAGCACCCTCCACAACAAGAATATCTCTATAATAAAACATGTCTGCCCAATAAGGTATCTATTAGTCATAAAATAGGGAACCTCCAATTAATCCTCGGTCCATTACTCATAGTCTACATATGGTCACCATGTAACTGAATCTAGATCATCTAGTACTTTCTCCAATACTCCAATTATCCCATCTTATGTTGGACAATTAGGCTAAATAACCATAAACATGAGGTATCTTAAATGGTCAAAATCTATTTTTCTCTGGCCATGCCACCACAATATGCTCCCAAGCCCACATCTATAAGAGGGTCACACCTATAGATAAACTAGCTCCTCTAAGGTACACTACCTGGTGCAAATCATGGTATAACTATGCAAGCATACATGAACCCCAAGTGAAACGAGTCCCAAACTGAATCATCTACTCTAATGTCTGACCCCAACCAACATACAATCCCTTTTCCCTCTTGTCGAGACATAAGAAGCCATTGAAAAATCCCGCAAGCATGGAAGGAAAAGGGGCATATCTCTCAAACACCTCCTACCAAGGCATCTAATACCCAACAATATGATCATCATGGAATATCCGACATAGAGCATATATACCTCCCTACTCAGTATGATCATAGGTCATGATATTACCTACCACAAGAATTTGCAATATCCTATAAACATCCTCTAGTGTCACAGTCATCTCTTCAGTGGCCAGATGAAAAGTGTTGTGGTCGCTATTCCACCTCTCTTCCAATGCAATCAACTATTCCTGATTAATCCTAATCTGGGGCATATTAATCAATGAGGATAATTTTCATCTCTCAATGATATCTCTATCATCCCGTGAAAGATGTGGGATCATCTCCCAAGTCTGTGGAAACCTCTCTCGGGACTAAAGATCATCTAAATCCATATCCAATCATTATAAAACATCACAATCAACACATCAATCAATCAAATCAAATTAGCAAAGCAATCAAACATCAATAAATCATCTTATTAGTTTTAGTGATATTTTCTATCAAATCTCGTGAACATCTATTTTTGATCCTCTCCTATCATGAGGTAAAAATAACATCATCATTAGTGCATCTCACCTATCATGAGATCACTAAATAATCTAATCTATCATCAAAAACAAATCATTGGCTGACGAAAGAAAAATCATCAAAATCAAGGAGAAAAAAAAAATCTTCAATTATGTCCTAGATGCAACATAATAGGGATTCATTGCATTGAAAATTAGATGCACCATCAAATTCGGTCTATGTGGGCCATAATAGATCTTAAATGCACCATTTCATGGGATGCGCCAGAGAATTCCTCTGATGTACTGCATAATCTCTTCAATGCTCCATTTCATTCAGTGCACTAGAGAATTAGTCTAATGCACTACATAATTCCTTCAATGCACTATTTCTTCAGGATGCCCTATCTAAAACCCTAATGCACAGTTACAGGTCACCTATGCGCCAAAAGGTTGATGCGCTATTACAATCTATGAGTGTGCCACTAAATCTAGTGGAAGTGCTAAAACATCTAGCCTATGCAGCACAAAAATATTTAGTATGTGCTAAAACAAGAAAAAAACAATAATTCGAAAAGAAAAACATGGGAAAATTAATTCAAAATTCATAAGAAAAGTTTCAAAATTCGTACTGGAGGTCCGTATCCCACTGGCTGATTATGTCGTCACACCCACTCAAATCAATGAGTCTCGTAGGGGATCAACATTTTTACTCAAATGCTCAAGAATACTCTCTCAATCCACAAATTTTCAAAATTACCAATGCACAAATGAATCCTCTTTTCACTTTTTACCTCTTAATAAGGGTAATTAAAAGGGTAATTTTGGTGGGATATTTTAATTTTTAAAAGGGTCAATTAATTAGAGCAGCTCAATTCTTCCATATCAGGAGATAAATCTCTAGAATGTCATCACATCAAAATTTCATCATCATACATCATTAGAAATTTTCAAAAATTATCAAAAATATTTTATTATAAGAAATTCCTCAATTTATCTCTCGAGGGGGCATACAGTCATCTTCTAAAAATTGTTGTCTAGGGCATTGCCAAAATTTTAGTAGGTCTAGTAAGATTTTCTTTGAAGCAAATCATTAGCACCACTTCAAAGAGGGGAAAAATGTATACATCCAAAATTGGTCTAGAGAATATTAATAAAATATCAATTATTTAATTAATAATTTTTCTATTTCCTCTACTATATAAATAAATTGAAAAGCTTATTTATATAGTTCATATTTCTTAATTCCTCTTATCTAAACCACTTTCTTCATGATTTAATTAAAATAAACAAGTTTAACTAATTTGTTTTATTTGATTAATTCTCTCTCATTAAATTTGAATTTTGTCACATTTCTCCATATTCTCCTAACCTCCTTCCATCTCATCTTCCAACTCACCATGTGTCACATGAAAATAATTATTCCTAATTTCTAAAATGGATATTTACTTTAAAAAATTTTAACCAACTCAAGGACACATGGCTTCTTCCTTCCCTTGATTCTCTTCTACACTTGGAAAGATTGTTCTACTAAAGGTGACAATTTTCTTAATTCTCTCTAACCTCCTCATTTCTCATCGTCGATCTCACGAGACTTAATCTTGATCATCCAATGCTGCCAACTCGCTTGATGACTTGGTGAAATCTATAAATAGAGGCTCATTTACAGCTTTTTCATAAGAGAAGATTGCATAACATTACTCTCCAAAATTCATCTTAGCATTTGAGTGTATAATTGCATTTTGATTCAACATTTAGAATAGTTTAGTAAGTAAATTAGAATCATGGCTACATTCTTAGATGTATCTTAGATTTTTTTTAGCATTTAGGATCATTCTCATAGTATTTCCATTAGTTTAATTCAGTAGTGCATCATTTTAAATGGCATTATGTATACAACAAATCTCCATTCTTCCTATCACTTAGTTCATCATTTAGTCAAGAACATCCAAACTTATATAGGTGTCGACATAGTTTCTACATTTTAGCTTAGAGGCTACTCATTTCTTAGGTGGCATCCCAGTAATTTAGTGCATAATCAAGATCTGAGAGCACAATTACCATGGACATTTAAGAATAGAGGAAGATGGAATGTTTTTTAGGAGTCACAAGTTTTATGGAATTGTGTTTTGTTAATTTAGATTCCCTTAATGTAATACATTGCATTTTTTGTGTGTTATTGATTAGTTTAATTTGCATATTTTTTTACACACAATATCTATTGGAATATGTGTAATTTCATATATGCTAATGTGCTTGACCTCATATGTATACTCGTAAGTTGTGCAAGTACATTCAAGTTAAATTGCAATAATGAACAATTTGTTATGGGGAAAAGAGTATCACAAAATATATAGATAGAAGCAAAGAAATCTATGTAAGAGTTTCCTTATCAATTATACATTTCAGCCACATTATTTAGCAGCACATGTGAAACACAAACAAGGACACTATGAGAAGAAAAATTAGCAGGAAACTTGTGAACCATAGGATGATGTCATTTGTTCAAAAACCAACATTAAATAGAAGCAAATCATAGAATCATGTAGATTTTGAATAGCAATGTGATCTATTCTCATGTTTTCATATATACATTTGCACTCTCATTAATCTCCCATGCTTTTGATTGTAATATGGTGGTTGTGTTCTTTTGAATCTGCTAATAGATAGAGTAATTGTATAATAGGAGCTGCATTATTTGGTATTTAGTATTATAGGGAAATAGGGAAATTGTTACAAAAGTAGTACTAAAACATACATACATATCTTTATGCATATCCTATCGCTGCACGAAGGGGACAAGAAAAGTAAATGCAAAATTGAATATTGGACCGTGGCAAAGTATGCTTTGATGAAGTTGTATTGTCAAAAGAGCCATTGTGGTGTTGGTTTGATGGGAGGCTATTGTTAAATATACATATATATATAGGTATACATATATAGAAACATATATATACATGTACATATATACACATACATATATATAGATATACATATATACATACATATATATACATATATATGCACACATATATATATATATACATTCCCACACACAAATATTCAATATTGCATTGACTTTGACCGAAACTATCGTGCAACGAGAGGATGGATTGGTGCTTGCACCAAGAAACGCTTACCATTCACCCTTCCCATATCAAGGACACCATTCTCTTACAACACTAACCCACATAATTTTCAAGGTCCACATTGCCACTGAAAAAAAATGGTGACCATATATATGAAAAGGATAAGTATGAAAGAATAAACATATTGGAGGTAAAATTATTATATATATACTTTCCCACATGCCAAAATTCAATATTTTATTTCCTTCACCCACTGCCATTGTAGAATGAAAGGATGCATTGGCCCTTGCCCCAAAAAACACTTAACATTCACCCTCCCTATATCTAGGACACCATTCGCATCCACCACCAACCCACATAATTATGAAGCTCAACCTCACCACAAAAAACCCGATGACAATATATATGCAAAGGCTTAGTAAGAAAGCATTAAGTATGTTGGAGATACAATGAGTTTGGTGGCTGGTACGTGCTATTATTTGCAATTCATCGACTTTGGCTCCATTATAGGGCAGATTGGAGGGTTTTAAAGATGTCATTTTGCACAATCAATGGGTCATTTTACTTGGGTGTTTTGTATAAATGGTTTATTTATTGTTTATGTTGAAACTTTTTTCTCTAGAAGCTATAAGTGGTTTTCCATGGATGTTTGGCATTATGGTTTTGTATGGATGGAGAAATTGTAGTTAAATCTTCTTCGATTCGTCAAAAAATATTGTCAAGGTTTGTAGTTTTCCCGTTCTTGGTTTATTGTTTTTAGTTATCTTTGTGTGTCTTTGGCCTTATACCTATTACCATAAGAGAAATTGTAGTTAAATCTTGTTTCTCTAGTCAAAAAGTATGGTTAGGATAGTAATTTGATTGCGCTCCAATAATTTTTTTAGTTTTATGTCTGTATCTTTTCCGTTAGATGCATTAACATAGGAGAAATTTGAGATTAACATACGAATGATTGTACATATATAGATATGCAAAGTGTTTGTTATGTGTTTCAAGTTTTTGGCGGCCAAAGTAAATGCAAAATTGAATGTAGGCGTGTGGGAAAGTATACTTTGATGAAGTTGTATTGTCAAAAGAGTCATTGTGGTGTTGTTTTGATAGTAGGCTATTGTTAAATATACATATATATAGGTATACATATATAGAAACATATATATACATGTACATATATATACATGTACATATATATACATATACATTTATATAGATATAGATATATACATACATGTATATACACATATATGCATATATATATACTTTCCAAGATGTGAACATTCAATTTTGCATTTACTTTGTTCACCGCTATCGTACAACGACAGGATGCATTGGTACTCACACCAAGAAACACTTACCATTCATCCTCCCCATATCAAGGATGCCATTCTCCAACACCACCAACCCTCGTAATTACCAAGGTCCACATCGCCACCCAAAAAACCTAGTGATCATGTATATGCAAAGGCTTAGCATGAAAGGATAAACATATTTAAGATAAAATTAGTATATATATACTTTCCCACACACCAACATTCAATATTGCATTTACTTCACCCATTTCCATTGCACAAGAACAGGATGCATTGGCCCTTGCACCAACAAACACTTAACACTCACCCTCCCCATATCCAAGACACCATTCTCCACCACCACCAACCCATGTAGTTGCCAAGCTCAACCTCGCCACAATAAAACCCGATGACCATATATATGAAAAGGCTTAGTATGAAAGGATAAACATATGGGAGATAAAATGAGTTTCGTGGCTAGTAGATGCTATTCTTCATAATTTATTGGCTTTGGCTCCGTTAAAGGCCAAATTGGAGGGTTTTAAATTTTTCATTGTGCGCGATCTGTAGGTTGTTTTTCTTGGGTGTTTTGTACAAATGGTTTATTTATTGTTTATGTTAAAACTATTTTTCTCTTGAATCTGTAAGTTGTTTCAAATGGATGTCTAGCATTATGTTTTTGTATGGATGGAGAAATTGTAGTTAAATATTCTTTGTTTCAAGAAAAAATATGGTCAATGTTTGTAGCTTTCCAGTTCCTAGTTTATTGTTTGTAGTTATATATGTGTGTCTTTGGCCTTATACATGTTACCAGAGGAGCAACTATAGTTAAATCTTGTTTCGCTCATCAAAAAATATGGTTAGGGTTGGTAATTTTATTGCACTCTGTTTATTGTTTTAGTTTGTTGTGTGTATCTTTATTGTTAGATGCATTAACATAGGAGCAATTTGAGATTAACATGGGAGTGATTGTATATATATAGATATGCAGAGAGTTTATTTTTTGAAGTTTCCATTAGGATTTCTGTTAGTCAAGCCAAAATAGCCCTCAATACTATAAACAAATATGCTACATTATCCGCCACTCAATACTATAAACAAAGAGGGAAATTGTGAAAGAACTATTAGTTAAACATACATACATATATATACATATACACTTATATACATATATACACATATGTATACATACATACACACATACACACACATATATCTATATATATTCATACATAGTCAATATTAAAGACAAACAAGCAAACTGCAAAAGAACTCTTAGGGAGACACTCAAGAAGCATACAAAAATGTCATAGTCTTAGAAAGTATACTATTGATCATCAAATCTTGCACTTATCCAATAGTCTTATGGGACATTCGGTGAGTGGGGGAGAAATTGTGTCTCACTAAATACCTCTAGGTTTTTTATAGAATACCGACTCTTCTTTTGGGGATTTGAGATAAGGGAGAAAAGAAATGTAAATATAAAACATAAAAGGCGATGTGTCAAATCTTTTACAACATTTAAAACACAAGTTATTCCTTTGATTGATATAAAGGACATGAAATGCCACAACCTGTCATTGTTGGAAAGAGAACAAACAACAAAAGCTAACTTCAAGCACAGTGCAAAATTTTAGATCTTTCATAATGGATTGTTCATTGAGGTCTAATCAAACATAAAGATTCCTTTGAGTAAAAGAACAATATTCCAAAAATTACAAGAACTCTGTCTCCTAATATAGCATAACACAATAGAATAACAACTTGAAGGAAAATAGAAAAAGTTCAATGACATTGTCCAGTTCTCCTAAGCTATTATTCAATTGCACAAGCATAAAGCATAGAAATTTGCTATTTAAGCTACCAGAATATAACTTACAAGACACATTGTTTCATTCAAAATGACAATATAAAGGAAGAAAATGTGAAAAAAGCCATACAAATTTCGGATGCCAATTCGAAAAGAGTTTAAACCTTAGTAGATATAATATGCTAGAATAAAGTAGTTCTTTAACTTTCTTCTAAAAAATAGTTTTGAAACTTTAAGAGAAACTAAAAAGAAACACTTCTTTTAACAAAGAAAACAGTTCCTCTTGGAAAATCCTCCTTTTTGTGTCGTCACCCTCCTTATATAGTTGCTAGAGAAAGAAACACTACCTCAGATCAAAATTAATTACTGCCAGATGTTGATACTTGATAGCTCGCAATCTGATTTGTAAACCCTTGGTTAAGCTGCAAAAGATCTTTGCATTAACTCTTTAGCTACTGTATTAATTTCTTTTAGATATTTTAAAGAGAGAAGCCTACACCCGATTAAATCCTAATAAAATAGTTCAACAAAGGAATCCTATTGACTAATCACATCATCTCAAAGCATTGAATGGAAGCTTCCATCCTGAGAAACAAGAGAAGAGAAGCTAGCAAGCTCTAATAGTCTTCAAAAGATATTATTTTAAAAAGACATAGTCTTCCTTTGATAAAAAGATGACACGTCATGCGGTCAGAATAATATGCTTTCCAAAGAATGTTTTTGCAGCAAATTTCCACCATCCCGACACATGTCTTGGGTGCCCTCTAAAAATAAAATGATAAGGGAAAGCCATGCCACCACCCCATGGTGTATTTCCCATATTCCTTACTGGCCTTACATTATCCCAAACACTTCCACAATTAAAAAGGAAGCCAAAAACTGGAAGGCTAGGGAAAAAATATGAAAAACCACTTCACAGTTTTGGTGATTCGCAAGGGCCTTCACTCACGGAGGTACAAACCCAACTCTATGGAAATTTGTGTAGTTTGAGGAAGGAGGAATGTTGCTTCTACCATTCTTCTTCAGTTGGTAAAGACATACTACAGATCAACCTATAGGCTTCATCAAGCTAGAAAATTTCTTTGAAAGACATGACCCCCCATCTTGCAATAACCACTCCAAGGAAATGATAAAGGTGGGAAAGAAGAAAAATCACACGCTCAACCTCATCAACTATATGCACCATGCTTGAATTTGGGAGTCCTGTAGCAGTCTGATCCTTCTATTTGATAACCTTTGTAATATGCTCCATTGTTTGCACATTTTTGTCTAGGGAAAAAGGGGAGGTAGCTTGTAGTTGATCAAAACATTAAAGTCCTTTTTTATCTCTTCAACTCTCCTCACCAACACCACCTGGAAATATTTAAACCTTTTAGCAACCTTCTAGGAGTTGACAATTTCACTAGCCTTGATATAGATGATGCTTTAGTCAATAATTCTGACATCTTTTAAAACCTTAGCAGAAGCCACACAAAGTCTAGAAATGAAACTTTGTGATTCTGCCACTCGAGAGTTACATGTTTATAGAACATGATGGTCTATGGAGCCAATTTTCCCATTTATTTCCTGGACATCCTTCAAGAATTGAAAGACATGCCTAAGAACAAGAACTATAGCTGCAATCTACTACCAATATGAAGATAGGTCAATATTTTTAGCAGCAGGAGAGACCCAATCTCTTGAGCAAAAACCAACTCTTTATTGATCCGAGTCTCCTTAGTCTTTTCATTTTCCTCTATTTTACCCTTTTCCTTGATAGTGCCTGCCACTTCAAAGCTTATTCTTCGTACATCTAAATCATGGGTCTGCAATGCATACCTGACCTCCTACTTTTCCAGCTTCAAGTTTTCTATGTCTATCTATTCCTTCCTAATAGCATCAAAAAAATAAGATCACACATTGCCTAACTCATTCGGTAAATTTTATTGAGTACTTATGTACTCCTTGTTGGTTTGATGTTGGATGGCAAGATCAGCTTTTAACCTTTCAATTTTGGCATGTAGCTGAACCTGCTGGCTTTGTGCTTCTTCTAGCAATCTTGAATCTTCCCTTTGTTTACTCTGAATCTGCATTATGTGGGCCAAATCAAAATCCTTAGCCTTAAGCTTTGTTTGCAATCTGGCCACTATTTCCATTACATTTACAAACTTTTTCTCACACTATTTTAACTTTCTACCTAGCTTTTTATAGTCTAAATATACCACCTACTGGGTAGTCTTAGCTAAGACCACCTTGTTGTGTGGATGTGTTTTAGTTAGATCTAGGCCCATTGTCCAGATGTTGTAATTCTCCAACTACATCTACCCTTCAAGCTTAGCCATGAATGGTGTCATGGTTCTCATCAAAAGAGAATTTTGCTCCTCATTGTAACAAGCTTCAATCTTCTTAGCAGCCAACAACTTAACAATTTTCTTAAGTCACCTTTGTTTAGCATTTTGGCAGGCCATCTTTGTTGCATTGAAATGATCCTGGAGAGTTTGAGGGATGTCAACATTTTGTGCAGTAATAGGGGCACTAGGAGGGAAACCAAAAAAAGTAACTGAGGGAGAGACTTTAGATGTATGAGTATGGGGAGAGGCGAAAGGGAGCGTTATCATGGAAATGGGTGGGAAACCCAGCTAAGACTGAGTAGGGGATTTTCCAATAGAGGTAAACAAAGTCATGGGTGGGTAGAAAGGTGTTTTCTCAGAAGATGTCAAACTATGAGTGGGGGTTAATATGGATGCTTCAGCTCTTTGAAGAGGGGCCCTTGAAAGGGAAAATAAAGAGTCAACAATAGTTGATACAGATGCTGCTCATTCAGGTGTGGGGTAATCTCAGGAATTTGATTCCAAATAGGGGAAGATGTATTCATGATTATTAACTCAGGGCCTGAGGATGGAGAATTCCTTTCCAAGGGAGGAGGAGGGGGTAATCAAAGATGTGGAAATAGGAAGAAAAGGAGTAAAACTCACTTGAATTGTGGTAGTTGGTACATCTTGGAAAGCAGACTCCACTTTTTCTTCACATCGGGTCGGCGTATTAGATATGCCTAGACCTTCAATGTGCCCTCTTTTCTCCTGACCAGAACTAAGATGTTCTATCCTCCTAACCACCGATCCCTAAAAAAAATTTCCCTCAACAATTGTAACAGATGATGCTCTTGTGGACTGTCGGGGTTTCTTTCCTTTACTCTAGGCGCTGGAGGTGGATAGAGTCTATGCATCCTTTTGCCTTAATTCTCTTTGAATATCATATTCTCAAGGTTAGTGGTTCCAACATGGAACTTGTTCCACATCAATTTCACATTTGTTTTCTGGATTAATGTTTTTGGAACCAACCTCTTTATCATAAATGTACTCAAAATCCTCATCTTGTGGGAATTGTCTGACAAAAAGGTTAGGACAATGCAACTCCTATTGGAACCTCCAAAAATTTTCCTTCTTCCTTTGTGACCACTCCTTCTTTAGCTGTGTAATAATGGACTTATTTATTAGAAGGTTCCTATCATACTGGACCTTTGGCATGTAGAAACTCAACCATTCTAGTCATTTGAAAGGAATATGCTTCAAGTCAATGTATACTTGTGTACTTTCTTGAGTCATGTTCTTTATTCTTTTGAAGTATTCCCACTCTTCATGCTTCATGCTATAAATTCCTCGTGGATTATAGTCCCACTTATCATAGATGATGATCAAGCCCAAGGCCGCTAATAGATTCTTGAGTTCCTCTTCACAGAATCTATTAGTGGCTTTGGGAATGATCATCATCTAGTTTCTTCCCGCACCCTAGATCTTGTCAACAACAGTCAACTGGTGGCATGCTTCTAGCGCGAAAACTCTATCTATTAAAAACATAGGGAGTCGAAAAGACTCATTGGAAAAGCTATGAAATCTAATAAATGTGAAATCCACACCCAAGAAATAATCCACTAGATTTGGTGAGATCCTTATCCATTATAGAACCTCAAGAGAGAAATGCCCCATAGGGTGGGGTAACATTTCTTGGAGTACAGGCCTTGAAAAGTAATCCACAAACCCATAATAATACCCTATTATAGAAAGTAGATGGGTCCACATGGAAACCAACTGAAGACAATTCCTTTCATCCAACCTAGATACTGGCACATTTTTCCAAAAATATTCAAAATTTTGATGTAAAACTAAATGAACTAAGAAGAAAGGGTACTTGAATTTAGAATCAGTCTCGTAATTTTTTAACCTATCCAACATGTTCCCAACTATCACCTTGGAAAAATCATAGTGCCTCTGGAATTTTTCTTTCTTTAGCTCAAAAGCCAAGCTGAACTGAAAAGGAAAAACCTTGACATCATTGTCAAGACCAAATACCCAAGCTAGCATCAAGAATACTGCCTGAGTGTCCCTCTTGAATATATCATATGATAGAGGTAATGGAACATGACCTCTATCCAGCCATTCCCTTATTTATTCTTCATAAAAGTTTGTTCGTATGGCCTTTTCTTCCCCGAAAAGATCCATCTTTTCCCCATTGAACAACTCTAAATCCTAGGCCATAGGGATACACAACATATCCCATATGGCTTGAGCAGAAATGGTAACCCTAATTCTACCACTTTGGATATCCCTTGTTACCTTGTCAAATTTCCTGGCACGTGCATCGACTAATTCAAGGCATGGATGTACAACTAGAAACATGAACTACGGAAAACTATACTACCATAAACGAAGCACAAAAACCTCAGATGTCCTATACTTCTCCTTTCTTTGAAATGTGCCTTCTCTGAGGCTTTTAGGCTTGAATGACAACTTAGGGTCAAAAACATTATCGATGATATCTTATACTGCTTTTATCTTCATAGGCTTGTCCATTGACACCTTTTTGCAACACTCGAAAGGTCATTCCTCCATAGGTGGGATGCTGGTAAAAGACTTCCGCCAAAAATATTGGCATAACCAAGATGTTGACTTAAACCTGAAGCCTATCTTCCAAAGGTTGAGGGTTCCACCATGACTGTATGAAAAGTTGCAAAAACCCTCTTAGGGATAATGGTCGGTGTCTTTTTTCCTTCAAAAGAAAAACATACTTTTGAGCATAATCAATTGTTTTACCAGTACGTGCACTCAAGGCTACGCTATTACTATTGGGATATTAAATGATTCCACTAGGATGATATGTGTAGACTAAAGATCCATATCCCTTGGGAATGCCAAAAAAATTTTGAGGATGAAATTAGTACATTCCTTTCGCCACATCTTAATTAAAAAGAAACATTGTCCTGAGAAGCATGCTTTCTGTCATACCAAACGTGCCAAAGTGGTGCAAAGTACCCTTGAAAAATGTAACCATTGATTTTCCAGATATTTTTCTTTTAAACACGTTAACCCCATATTTTCTTATTAATGAGATATTTGGCACTGATGATGGTGATGGACACATGTCAAAAGTCGGCGTGTGAGAGCATTTACTCCCAATGCCCCAATTTATTTCTTAAGAAATTCTATGGGATCTTTTGTATGATTTATCTATCTTGATTTGTTCTACCTCAAAAAATTCCTGTTGTCATCGAACCAAAAATAGATATTTCCTTGGTTAAGTTTGTTGGTCAACCTTTACTACATATAGTCACGCCACCTTTTGTAACATTCATTCTCTCATAAAGTTCTAACTTAGTTTGCATCCCACCTAATCTCTTTCCATTTTTATATAATTCATCACCTTACCAGAATTTCTATTGGCTTGGGGACCCCTATTCAGCTCCTTCCATGGAGGCCGCAATACAACTTTGTGGGAGAAATTACTAGTGACTGAATCAAACAATTGTTCAAGAAATGTGACCCATTTATCATGACTGCATTTAAATGGGTGGTGGGTACTGAATTCATTACTGATGAGAGCTAGCTTTAGAGAAATTGCAACATGATTTCTCACTTCATGGCCTCACTACTAGACCTAAACCTGTCCAAACCAATAATAATGGAGTTATGTCGAGAGATGTTTGACACTTCACTGATGGAAGGGCTTGGCGAGATAGTGCAAGTAGTTAGCCCTGGTGTTGGAATCCGTAGCACCATGAACCTCTAGAGGCATGTGGACTTTAGCATAGATGTGCCCTAGCTAACCTTTCTCTCTGACTTCCACACTATGGACATTGCAACACACCGATATTGTTCATAGTTGGTTGACATTTTTCTACTTTATGAGTATAGTGTGGAGTGGGTTATAGGACTGACTTGTAGGAAACACTTTGAATTTCTAGTGCAGAGTAGTAATGAGTAGGATTTGGGCCTGCGTTCATGTCCTTATGCCTTTTGGCCCTCCTTTTGCAACCAGACAAAGAAGAAGAGAAAGAAAGAAGACCCAATAATGAGTCTTTTTTGTTTCCTGGGTGATAGCCAAGGGCACCTCCTGACTACTTTTGCATGTTACTCCTTCCTTTTTGAATCTTTTTCTTTGTAACTCCTTTTGTGCTCACTTGATAGAGTCTCATGCTTAAATATGAGCCTTAGGCTTGCATATATGTATAATTCAAGATAAATATAATACAAGCTACTTATTTCTTAGTGTCCTCCTTAGGTTTTATTCTCAAAAAAACTCAAAATAATTACAAAATTTTACATATGGTACATAACTGTTAAAGTTTTCAAAGAACCATGCATTTTAATGGAAAATATTTAGATAAATACCATTCACCAGTATGTACCTAAAGCATTATCTTCCATATCTTCAAGTTCATATGTGTTCTTTTCTTTACATGCACTGATTCAGAAGGGTCCATTCCACAATGCTTCAAATTTTGTGTGTTCTCCTAGTTTTGTAGTATGTTCATCATAATTTAACACTAAGGTCCCTTCCTTGAATTCTGGACTAGAGGTCTTTTTTTCAAACCATCACTTGACTACCTATTGTCCGTTGATAATGGATTCATGGGCCTTTTCTTTGTCTTCCTCGAATTTGAGGAGTTCTGCTAGTCGCACTTCCATTTCACCATTTTCTTCAACTTCCAGGGCTTTTAGTAGTTGTAGAGAAGGAATCTCTATGGAAATGGGTATTACTACCTCTTTTCCATACACCAATTCATAAGGAGAAGTTTTCAAAATTTTCTTGGGGGTAATTTGGTCCACCCATAGAGTTGTTCATAGATGCTTGTGCCAGTGCCTTTTTCTTTCTACCCCAATACGTTTAATTAACCTAATTAGGTTTTTTTTGGTGGAATTTGATAGCCTGTTCCGTTGTGGGTAGTAATTTGATGAAGTTTTAAGAAAAATTCCATGCCGAATAAAAAAATCGGACCTCGTTGACCCGAAAAAATCTCAGGCATTGTTGGATATGATGGTTTTGGGTGGCCCAAATCTGGTCACCACCTCTTCAAGGAAATTAACAATATCTCCTCTTTTTTCAGTCTTTAGGGCTATGACTTTCATCCAAATTGTAAAGTAATCAGTCGTCATGAGGATCCACTTGTGTTTAACACTAGAAATAGGATTTATCATATTGATAAAATCCAAGCCCCACTGGGCAAAGGGTTCCTCAATTACAATCAAGCTCAGGGGTTGAGTGACATTCCTCCTTTTTCCAACAAAAAATTGGCACTGAGTACACCTCTGTACTTGATGATACACTTTAGTAAACATAGAGGGCCAATAATATCCCACCCTCATTATTTCAAAGTGGTGGTCTTGGAAAAAAAATTCCCACCATCAGGACTATAGTGAAATTTGTTAAGAACCCTCTCTGCCTATAGGTTTTCAAGACATCAGAGTAGCACACCATCATCATTTTTAAAAAAAAGTACATCTTCAATTAGTACATACCTGGAACCTTACATTTAGTAGTACCTCCTTTTATTTGATAGTAGACTAGCTGGGTAGTATCCCTTTTGCATGTGTCATGTCCGATCAGCAACCCAAGATTCATCAAACTTGAATTTGTTTGAGTAAACTTGATCGGTCTCACTTTCAGCCATGAGACTCATTTCCTATGTGATGTATTCACATAAACCTCTTCCTCAGACCAACTTAGTTGGTCAGATATCTAAATCATATTATAGGATCTTAGTGATCTAATTTTCTCTTTTTTTAATGATCTCACCTTCAGTGATTTACTCCCACACACTTGGATGTGCTATGAGGATAGTGATTTTATTGACCGACACCAAGTCTCAGAATTTGTTCAAACTTTAACTATGGAAAAAGCTTGTTTTTCCACAAAGTTGTACCTCATCTCATACCATTTCAAAGTTCTGGAATGGAATGTGGCAAGATGTTCTCCTTCATTTTGATTTCCTTTCTGAGTGAGTACTTAAGCTATGCTATCCTAACCACTATACACATAGAGTAGGAAATCCTTGGAAAAATTTGCATTAGCTAGGAATGGAGCAACAAAAATCACTATCTTTAATTGCTCAAAGGCCTCTTTCCCTTCAGAGGTCCACTTGAATGGTAGATTCCTTTTAAGCATTAGTGTAATAGGCCTTACAATACTAGGGAAGTTATAAATGAACCTGCTGATGAAATTGATTTTCCCCAGGAATGATTGGAGTCCTTTCTAATTCATTGACAAAGGTAATTTCATTATGGACCTAGCCCTTTCAGGATCTATTGATACCCCGTCTTTTAGGAATACAAAGCCAAGTAGCTTACCTTGAGGCTCTCAAAAGAAACATTTTTTTGGATTCAGAGAAATCTTGAACTATTGACATTTCTGGAAAACCTTTTCCAGATGGTCAAAGTGATCATCTTTTGATTTTGAAAAGACTGTTAAATCATCTAGATATATCAAAATGACTAGGCCAATCAAACCTTTGAAGGTGATATCCATTTCTCATTGAAAGGTTGCGCCAACATTTTACAAGCCAAATAACATCTTAGCATATGAAAATGTTCCCCACTTAGTGGTAAACATTGTTTTTGTTGGTCACTCTCCTTCACATATAGCTGGTTATATCCTAAAAAACTATCAAGTAGTGAGAACATTTCAGACCTGACTACTCTCTATAGGATTTTCTCCATTGAAGGCAAGGGGTAATGTTCCTTAAGTGATGCCTTATTTAAATCTCAAAAATCAACACAAAGTCTGATATCACCATTGTTCTTTTGAACAAGTACCAAGTTTGACACCCAGGTGGAAGGTTTGATTGGATATATTATCTTTGACTCAACCAACTTAGTAATCTCTTGTTCCATTAATGCCTCAACCTTCGAGTTGATAGGCCTTTGCTTTTGTCAAAAAAGTTTAGACCCATCCTCCAAGTCGATGGTATGTTGAATTATACCTAGGTCATAATATCTAAGGTCATTGTAAGTCTTTCTCTATCTTAGTCAAAACATCCTCCAAGTCCATTGTATTCATAACATGGGTAAGTGCACCAAGATGGTTCCCAAAAAGGGGGCTTAAGTGGCCACTTTTTTTCTAAAATCAGGAAATGCTGACCGTGGATGTGAAATTGAGGATAGTTACACTGAAAATTTTGAGATGGAACAAAAACAAGGATCAAAGTGCTCTAAGTCTACTTTCTAAACTACTAATTTATTTTGAAAATGATTGAGATTAAGGGGTTCAACAAAGGGATGTACACAAATTGGTGTTGTTTTTGTCAGAAAAACATAACATAGCAACCCTTGTATGACCTAAGCATAGTGAATTTTTTTTTTGTATTTTTAAAATTGCTATAGTCAGAAGTTAGCTAATAGTATCTAGTTGATGCACAATTTTTCTGATAATTTTTTAATGAATATTTGATTTTTAACGAATTTTCTAACTGGGCACTACCTAAAAAGTAGAATTTTTGGCCATGCTCCCCCTACAAATTTTGGAAAGTAATAGATTTTTTTTAATTTTTATTTTTAATTTGTAGAATGGAGTCTAGTTTCTAAAAATGTAATTTATTTGAAATTTTGATGAACAGTTAATTTATAATGAAAAAAAACCAAACACTGCTTTTTGACAAAAAAGAGACATACAAACAAAAGAAATTATGGATGAAAGGCCTAACATTGTTAGAAAGTGAAAAAAATTATATCGTTGGAAAGCTAAGAGAGAACTTAACATTACCCATGTGTTTGATTTTGTCGATATTGAACCAAATGCAATCTTGACGGTGAGCACGAACCCGATTATGCGAAAAATTGTAGAATTTGCAAAAAAAATGTCTCTAGTCATTGGGAATGCCCTCCAAGCCTTTGAGTTGGTATTCCAAGGAAAATACCAAAGCTAAGGCTCAGGGATTCCCAAAGAAAAATATAACGCACTCAAATTATAATGTGCTCACATTATTTATTAGTTTTCACTTTTCCTTCTCCATGGAACATATCTAGTAACACATAACGCACTTGCATTATTTATTCTTTTAGTTAAATTTCAATTTTTTTAATGTTTGTTCATATGTTTGTATGTATATGTATGTTGGTGTATCATGTATGTATGTATGCTTGCATGCATGTATATATGCCTATATGTATGTATTTATGCTTATGGG